>OX344721.1:16408007-17608007 GCA_947034835.1 Ballota nigra | reverse complement strand
TTGATGCGAAGATGAATTCTGGCCATTGCTTCAGATTTCACAATACCTATATACAAGGCATCAAAATCAAACAACGAACCAAAAAGAACTTTCATACTCATGATTAAATGAAGTAAGTTCAAGGATTTTTGAAACGAAGTGAAATTTGCAGATAGAATTTGATAAGAATATGGTAAGTTTCGTGAATAGAAAATGTGAGCAAATTTGTGAATAAGGTTGCCTTTTATACGTGCACAATGTTCAAGGAAAATTTTTAACGTTGAAAACGGTTTTTTCTCACTTTCTGGGTATCAACGGTAAAAAATGTTTGGTTATTTAGTCATTTGAAAGATCAACGACTTAAAAATAATCTAAATAAAATCCAAATTTAAAAGTTAGGCTCCACTTGGTAGGGCGTATAAGGCCGTATTATGGGGTGTTGTATAATTAATATTCTGCTTGGTAGGGCATACTAAAATAATATCGACCCGTTTCTTATATGCCCGACCCTGTAAAATAGTAGAGCGTAATACCTCCAAAACACTATTCACCTTTACAAAATTAATTCGGTCCGAAAGGTCGTACTATTTTATTATTGGTTTGTCACACGGACCGCAGGAATCTCATCGGAAAGTCGCCGGACCGCCGAAATCTCGCTGGAAAGCCGCCGGGCCGCCGCCGTCCGCCGCCGGAGCATCGCCGGAGGCTGCCGGACCACCACTATTCCTAATTTTTATCTTTTTTATTACTTCCTACCAAGTAAGTATAAGAATTTTGCATAAAAATTAGTAGGACCTTTTTTATATGTCCTACCAAGCAATTTTATATGACTTTTCTATACTAAATTTATACCCCCTACTAAAATTAATAAGGCCTACCAATTGGGGCCTTAATGTATAAATATACATTCCTCAGTACGTTTTTATCAATTAAGAACCTGAGACAGTAAATCCAAACATTTCGTAACCAAAAGTACAAAAATTTGGAATTTAGTAGTGTACACATTTAATAACAAAGAATGTACAAGTCAACTTAGAAATCTACAGTTTAAAGTTTGCAGGTTGAATTCTACAGTTAAGACAGTCTTCAGCTGAAAACAAGTTTACAGCTTTAGACTTAGGTCTTCAGTTGAGTAACTAGCTTAAATTTTTTACTTTCTTTTTTAAATCTTTTCAACTGTATACTTTGATCTTGAATGATTTTTTCATAACTTTAACATTCCTAGTTCTCCTCTAAGAGTTGAGAATCTTGATTCACATAGAGGCTTAGTAAAGATATCTGCAAGATTTAGATCTGTATGGATCTTTTCCATTTTGATATCTTTCTTCTCAATATTATCTCGTATGAAGTGATGTCTAACATCAATATGCTTGGATCTTGAGTGAAGAACTGGATTCTGTGTAATTGCAATAGCACTTGTATTATCACAGAATATAGTTGTGTTCTTTGACTCAATATCATAATCCTTTAGTTGGTATTGCATCCAAAGAATCTGTGCACAACAGCTTCCTGCAGCAATGTATTCTGCTTCAGCTGTAGACAGTGCAATAGAATTATGTTTCTTACTGTGCCAAGAAACTAATCTCTGTCCAAGAAATTTACAAATGCCACTAGTACTTTTCCTGTCAACTTTACATCCAGCAAAGTCCGAATCTGTATAACCTTTCAATTCAATTCCACCCTCTTTTGAATACCATAGTCTAATATTTTGAGTAGATTTGATGTACTTGATAATCTTTTTCACAGTATTCAAGTCTGATTCCTTGGGATTGACTTGGAATCTAGAACATACACCCACAACAAATATTATGTCTGATATGCTGGCTGTAAGGTATAGCAATGATCCAATTAACCTTTAGAACATTGTAAAATCCACACTTTTTCTAGCTTCATCTTTGTCTAACAAAGTTAATTGAGACATTGGAATATAAGTAGGCTTTGAACAACTCATGCCAAACTTTTTTATAAGTTCTTGAGTGTATTTAGCCTGATTAATGAATATTCCTTTGTCCATCTGTTTCACTTGCAATCCTAAGAAGAAATTTATATTTCCAATCACACTTATCTCAAACTTCTCTTGCATGAGGAGTGAAAATTTCCTACATAATTCTTCATTAGTTGATCCAAAGATAATATCATCAACATAAATCTGAACTAACAAGATGTCTTCACCATGTTTGAGTCAGAATAAGGTCTTATCTACAATTTCTTTCTTGAAACCATTCTTGATAAGATGTTCACACAAAGTGTCATACCATTCCTTGGGGGCTTGCTTTAATCCATGTAAAGCTTTCTTTAGCCTGTAGACTTTGTCTCCATCTGTAGAGTCTTCAAAACCAGGAGGTTGCATTACATGGACTTCTTTTGGCAAAAGTCCATTAAAAATGCACTCTTTACATCCATTTGGTATAGAGTGAACTTCATATGAGCGGTATAGGCCAAAAATATCATTATTCCCTCAAGTCTAGCGACTGGTGCAAAAGACTTATCAAAATCAATTCCTTCAGCTTGCCAATAACCTTGTGCTACAAGTCTAACCTTATTCCTTGTAACAACTTGTTGGTCCCACTAGATAGATTAATTGCGGAAGCTTTTAAAACGATATGTCTTTAGCAAAATTCTTTTTGCAAGAGCACAAATAATAATCAAACAAGTATTAAAAGAAAGCAGTAAATAAGACCGTATTTATAGTGGTTCGGATCTGAATATCCTACGTCCACTCTCCCTTGATCAAAAGGGTCTCACTATCCAACCAACGAACTCACTTTCTTACTGGAATTTGGAAGTACCAGTACCTTCTTACAACCACTTTAGATCTAGCTTCGATCTAAAGTCTAACTTACTCTAACCTTGTCTAATAAGATGAACAGATTGAGTATTCCAACTAAAATCCTTAAGAGTAGATGTGTAATTATGAACAAAGTAAGAGTGTAATTGAGTGATAATAAAAAGCTTGATGTAGTTATGTGCGCGTGAGAATCTCTAGAGTTTTTTCTTGTGACTGCACTCTTGTATTTATAGAGGTGATTAGTGTTTAGCCGTTGGAGAGCTAATCTAATCATATCCTCTATTTAAGGAAGCTTCAATCAATCAATTCCCTAATTGATTGATTGGGTTGGTGAGATCTTTGGATTGATTGTCTTCATATCTTTCCCAATCCGATCTGAGTTGACTTGATTTGAATCACCAATGGTCAAATGCTTCCAATGCCTAACTCTGATTTTCTCCAGAGAAGGCAGGACCAGGCAACCTCGGTGTCATCTAGTCCAGAGTCGGTTAAGAAATAGATTACTCAGAAGAACCAGGAGATGATTCTGAGTAACTTATGTTTCACCAGACTCGTCTGGTCCGAGGAAGGTTCTCTGCCTCTGGTCTTGATCTCCTCTGATGAAGTCCTCTGGTGGAGTCCTCTGGTGAAGTCCTCTGGTGGGGTCTTCTGGTGAAGTCCTCTGGTGGGGTCTTCTGGTGAAGTTCTCTGGTGGGGTCTTCTGGTGACTCTTCTGGTGAGGTCTTCTGGTCTGGCAGTTCCCCCTAGACTAAGTCCTAATCTATACCTCATCTGGCTAACAGGTCCAGATGGTCCTATTACATCTTCTAGTTCGTTTTAACTCATCAAAACTATACAATATTTATCCTAACAATTTTCCCCTTTTTGATGGAGTTAAAACTTACCAGAACTGATCAAAAATAAAATTAAGCAAGAAAATAGTAAAGGGATAAGACCTTAGAATAGATCTTATCAGGCAAACAATAAGACAACAAGGAGTTGTCTTTAAGGCAGAGAAGATATGATATTTAATTAATAACAGAGGACAGAATAATTACAGATTACATTGCAGTTCAGAGTCCTATTCTATGCATATCTTCTGTTCTCTTTAGGCACCAAAAACCAGTCAAGGAACCTATCCTGCACGGCCTTCAACTCTGCAGAGGATGTTGGAGTGAAATTCACCAACACCTTGGTCTTGTATAGCTTCTTGAGTTCTGCCCAATCAACCTGGTTCCCATTCATAGGAGTGTTGAGATAGGTAAACTCAGGGGCAGTCACCTCCAGGTTGAACTCAATGGTTGAATCCATCAGCTACTTGTACAAGTCTGCATCACAAGCCTGCATCCATGAGTGGAAGGTTCTATTGATCAGCTCATCATCCTCTGGTGCTGGCCTCTGGATGTAATGTTGAATGAACCAGAGAGTCTTGGCTTCTCTCCATCTCTCAATCAGAGGAACAGACACAGTAGAGTCAAAAGACCCTTCTGTCCTGAGTGGCAGAATGTTCATCACTTCAATTGGAGCTTTCCTCTTCTGTCCCGAGCCACCTGCACCAGAAGGAGCACCAGCTTCTCTGGCCTTCTTGTTCTGCCTCTTAACATATCTGAGCCTCTGCTCTTCATCTATGTTCTTCCTTATTCTGGCTTGCCTCTCTTCAGGCGTCTCTTCCTTGAACCTCTTATGTGCTTCTTCAACAACAGATTCAAGGAAGCTCTTCTTGACCTTCCTTATCTTTCTCTTAGCAGGGCCAGGGATGGTTGTAGCATCCTGCTCTGCTTCTGAAGACTCCTCTTCTGCTGCAAGCTGCTTAGCCATGGTAAGAGATTTTAACTCTTCTTTCTTCTTCTTCTGCAGCTCAGCTTGGGCCAAAGTGTTCTCCAGCAGGTACAGACGAGCACCATGGCTAAAAAGAGTTTCATTTGTGGTCTTCACCAGATCAGTTCTGGCCTTCTCTTCCCCCTTTTTAACTTCATCAAGGAGGGGCTGCACTACGTTCCTAATGAGATCAGACAAGGCAGTGTGGGAGGAAGAGTGAAGATCACGCAGCTGCTTTGCTTCCTCCAGGTAAGCACTTGATTCTGCAACCAACTTCTCTTGCTTTGCTAGCATCTCCTGGAGGGAGTCCTTAAGCTTAGCAGTCTCCAGCATCTGAGAAGCCATCTCAACCTTCAACACAGAGACTGGCCTCAGCTGGTCCAGCACATGCTCCTGGAGCTGCTTATGGCTGTGCATGACATCTAGCTTTACAAATAGGCCATTTGCCTTAAAAGAGGCTTTAGCAGCAGCAAATGTAGATTTGATCTGCCTCAAAAAGATCTTCCTCTCCTGCTGGATCTGGTGCTCTATCATAGCAGGGGCCATATCTTGTATTGCCTTTGAAAACCGCCCAATCTGCATGATCTGCTCATTGAAGAAGGCTTTCATCTTCTGCAGCACGGCAAGAGTCACATCAAAATCCTCCTCATCAGAGTAGAGCTCTGGAGGAAATGTGAAGTGAGGGCCAAATGTGTAAGAGGGACCCTCTGGAGTGAGCATGACTCCTCTCTGGATCAGCAGAGTGTGAATAAGGATTTTGGCAGCCTCTGGAGTCTCTAACTCTGCTGGATTTTGAATATTTATCTTCTTCTTCAGCTCAATCTCCCAAGCAGTGAAGGCAGAGGGAGACATCTCTTCCAACAGGAGCATCAAATCTTCCACATCCTGGAGTCTGGCCATGCTCCATACTTTGGCATCCGTCAAGTCTGCCAGAAGGGGTGAGTGCTCCAACAAAACTAGAAATTTCTCTCTTAGCCAGAGTTGAGCACTCACACTCATACTCTGCCTAATGTGACCCATTTCTGCAGATGAGAAAGTAAAGGGTTTGGGCCCAGAGGCAGAGGAGGAAGGTGCTAAGTTAGCAGGCTCAAGTGAAGTTTTCTCATCTTCACTATCATCGCTAGACAGGCAAGTGGGAGAGTGAGGAGGGGAAGGAAATCCCAATGCCATGGAAGTGGATGGGTTCTGATCTGTATGAGTTTGGGGAGGGGTAGAAATTTGTGAGATAAAGGTGGGGGGAAGGGGCTGTTCTGCACCAGAGGAGGTTGAAGGCACCTCTGGTACAGGGGTTGGGGGAGAGGGATCTGTGGTAAGGGGTATTTGTGAAGGAGATGGGATGGGTGTTTGAGTAGGTAAGGATGAAGAGGTGAACATGGGTGTATCAGGTAGGGTCTGCTCTGGTGAGGCAAGTGGGGCACCAGGAGCAGATGGGGGATTTTGTGGTTGGGTTTCTGGGGGAGAAGTAGAGTGAGTAACAAGATTAATAGGAGAGGGGTTAGAAGGATTTACCTTAGCTGGGTTAACACCAGCTGGAACTGAAAGCTCTGGAGCAGAAGTATCCTCCATCATCTGTGAAGCATCATCAATTGCCTTCTCCAAGGCCTCTCCAAGTTCAGAGCCAGAGTCTGACTCTTGAAGAATGGCCCTCTTGGCCTTGGACTTCCTCACAAGAGGCTCAACCTCCTCCACTTCTTCATCATCTTCTTATGGTTCGTCCACCAGAAGAGTCTTCTTGGCCCTTCTTGAGGTTCTGGCCTTCTTGGCAGAGGCCTTTCTAGCATCATCTGGCCTCTGCTTTCTCTTGGCTCCTCTAGCTTTCTTAGCAGCCTCTCCTCCATCACTCTTCTTCTTCAAGGCAGCCTGGAGAGGGATCTGGTCATCATCTGATGTACCAGAGAACGCCACAGTTGAAGAACCAGTCGCCTCAGCCTTCTTCTTTGGCTGGCTCTTCTTGGTCTTCTGCCCCTTAGCAGGCGAAGGCACTGCTTGAAGAGGAGGGGCAGGGATGGCTTCTTCTCCATCTGAATCGGCATGGCCATGGAGAGGGCCATCCTTGGAGAACAGGATCTTGGACTTGTGAAATCCCTTACACCAGGAGTCTTCCCAACGCATCTCTTTAATCAAAGAGTCCAGAATCAGAGTCAGTTTCGTTCCCAATGAAACATTAGCAGTAAAGCAGAACTGTAACTTCCCTGGTTTAGATGGGCAAGACTCCTTCTTCACCTTCAACTTATTCTTCCTCAATACATCCCAAAAGAACTCTGCCCAGTTGCATTGTACTCCATCGTACAATGCCCTCATCACACACATCCTGCCATTGAAAATGGCATCTGTGCTGTGATTTTCACACATCAGCACCTTCACAACTATATCGAATAAAACCTTATACTTCTGCCTTAAATGCTTATCCAAAAAGCCTTTCGTCAAATTTTGGCAAGAAGATCTGGCAAAAATCTTGAAGGAACCAACAATATCATCCTCCTTGTACGTCAGTGGATCAACTCCTTCTGCAGAAATATTCTCAAATAAACTGCAGAAGTCTTGCTTTGAAAACACCAGATCGTCCTCGTCTATCTTGGAGGAGACATAAGCATCATGGATCTTCATATGAACCAGAAACTGGGCCGCATATCCATCCAAAGTCCTAAAGTTCTTAGGAACCATTGAGATCAGCTTCTCCACTCCAGATCTTTGGAGTAATTCCAGAATTGACAGCGCCGCTGGATTCTTGGTAGTGTAGAAATCAACCACCATCTCTAATTTTAACTTCTTCATGATGTACTCATGGTCGAAGTTGCACTTGGGCCTTGACGCCATGTATGTAAGAAAGTTTGAGAGAGAGAGAGAGAGAAACTTGCAGAGAGTGGTTAGGGTTTGAGAGAGTTTGAAACGTGAAAAGACAGATTGAAAAATTTTAAGTTTAAATACGAGAAGACGCGTGGTATTGGTAATTAATGAAGTGTGAACGCATGTAAAGGTTTAATTTAAATTTGGGAACAAAATCAATTTATGAATTGATTGACATATTGCACGTAATTAAATCTGATGGCCAAGATTAAATGGCGAAATACAGATTTAATCTGGTGCGTAGGCATGGTCATTGGGACAGGGTATAAAGGGATTTTGTGGCAGTCAAGTTGAAAAGCGAAATGATTGCCTAGGCCCTATACCCGAGTTTTAAATACACTCTGAATATGAAACGTTTTGGGTGTATTTACTAATTTAAAAGGTGCATCCCAATGATCAGGGGCCAGTTACGAAAATACATACCTGTCACCTGGTATAGTAACCAGATGATACCTCGAGTAGTCTGGTGTTACATCTCATCTGATGGAAATCCATCTGAATCTGGTCAGATAAGACTGTAGGTTTCTCTTGAGTCTTACTCTGCACCTCATCTGGGATGCACCTCTTCTGGTACAGATTTTATCTGGTACAACCCTTATCTAGTACAGACCTCGCTTGGTATGTACCTTCTCTGGAGATGTAACTTCTCTGATATATCTAACCTGTAGGCATGTTAGTTGAGAGAATAATAAAGTATGCAAAATTGAAATAAAGGATACTGCTCCTCTGATGTTCCCCCTAAACCAAATCTGTCTCTGGTTCCAATAAACCTAAATCAAAAGCTAACTCTATGAATCTGGTTTCAGCCAAAGGCTTAGTCAGAATATTTGCTCTCTGCTTCTCTGTTGCAATCTTTTCCATCCTTAGATCCCTTCTCAACATGGTCTCTGATAAAATGATGCCTTATATCAACATGTTTGCATCTGGTATGAAGAACTGGATTCTTTGTGATTGCTATTGCACTGTTGCTATCACAAAAGATTGGAATGTTCTTAGCTCAAATCTGGTAGTCTCTCAGCTACTGACTAATCCAGAGTAATTGTGCGTAACAGCTACCTGCAGCCATGTATTCTGCTTCTGTTGTTGATGTAGCAACTGAAGTCTGCTTCTTAGAAAACCAGGATACCAATTTATTCCCTAAAAATTGGCATGTTCCACTTGTAGACTTCCTATCTATTCTGCATCCACCATAATTTGAATCAGAGTAACCACTTAACTCAATGTTGTCATCTGCAGGATACCATAATCCCAAATTAACTGTTCCCTTGAGATATTTCAATATCTTCCTAGCTGCTTCCAAATGACTTTTCTTAGGATTAGCTTGAAATCTGGCACATACTCCAACATCAAAGGTTATATCTGGTCTGCTCGCAGTCAGGTACAGAAGAGAACCAATAAGTTCTCTGTACTGAGTCTGATCCACACTCTCTCCAGACTCATCTGGATCCATGTTGAAATTTGTCATCATAGGGATCTTGGCTGCTTTGCTAGATCCTATTCCAAATTTCTCTAACATGTTTCTGATGTACTTTGCCTGATTGATGAAGATTCCCTTCTCTGATTGCTTTACTTGCAAACCTAAGAAATAATTCATCTCACCCATCATAGACATCTCAAACTGGCTCTGCATGAGTTCACCAAACTTCTCACACGGCTTCTTGTTAGGGGATCCAAATATATTGTCATCAACATATATTTGGACCAGAAGGATATCCTTTCCTTCTTCTTTCCTAAACAAAGTCCTATCAATCTTACCCTTAGTAAAACCATTGTCCAGTAGAAACTGAGATAGAGTGTCATACCATGCTCTGGGTGCCTGCTTCATCCCATAATGAGCTTTCTTAAGCTTATACACCTTGTTACCTTGTTCAAAACCAGGAGGTTGTTCCACATACACTTCCTCAATGAGAATCCCATTAAGAAAGGCAGATTTCACATCCATCTGGTATACTCTGAACCTCATATGAACAACATAAGCTAGAAACAATCTGATGGCTTCTATTCTGGCAACAGGAGCAAATGTCTCATCATAGTCTATTCCTTCAGACTGAGAATAGCCCTGAGCTACTAGCCTTGCCTTGTTCCTAGTAATGACATCATTCTCATCTTTCTTATTCTTGAAAACCAACTTAGTGCCTATCACCTTTTGATGTCTTGGTCTGTCTACCAGCTCCCAAACATCTTGTCTGGTTAATTGATTCAACTCCTTTTGCATAGCAACAATCTAATTTGAATCTTTCAGTGCTTCCTTGTTGTTCTTAGGCTCAATAAGAGAAACATAGCAACTGAATAAGGCAGCTAAGTTAAGAGTTCCCCTAGTCTGGACACCCTTAGTTGGATCTCCTATTATCTGGTCATTGGGGTGATCAACCAGGATCCTCCTTCCCGTGGCCTTACCTGGTTGATCATCAACTGTAGTGCCTTGGTTATTATTACCAACTATAGGAGAGCTTTCCCCTAAAGGAGTTCCAACCTCTTCTGGTTCTGCTCCTTGTGAAGACTTCTCCTTCAGAGAACCAGAAGATGGGTCACCATCTGAATCTGAATCTGAATCGGAGTCAAGAACATGTGGATTGACCTTGGTTACTCTGGGAGTAGTCTGATTCTGTTTCTCATCAGAAGACTTTAAATCCACCTTGCACTCAAAAGCAGATTCATCTAAAACAACATGAGGTGCTTCCTCCACACAAAGTGAATTCTTATTAAAAACTCTAAACGCTTTACTGGTGTTAGAATATCCTAAAAATATTCCATCTGCCACTTTAGCATCAAAGGTTTTTAATTTAGATTTCCCATTGTCATGGATGAAACACTTACATCCAAAAACATGAAAATAAGAAACAAATGGGGTTTTACCTTTCCATACCTCATATGGAGTCTTATTATGTCTCTGGGCAATTAGGCATCTGTTCTGAGTGTAACAGGCTGTGTTGATAGCTTCTGCCCAAAACCTCTGTGGAGTGTTATATTCTGCTAGAAGAGTCCTTGCAGCTTCTTTGAGGGTCCTATTCCTCCTTTCTGCTACTCCATTCTGTTGGGGTGTTCTGGCAGCAGATGTCTTATGAAAAATTCCATTGTCCTTGCAATACTCTGCAATGTGTGAATTCAAGAACTCTGTCCCTTTGTCACTTCTGATCTTTACTATGCTCTAGTTCTGCTCATTCTGAATCTGCTTGAAAAACTCTGGCAGCTTAGTGATAGTTTTATTTTTCTTAAACAAGAACACTACCCAAGTGTATCTTGAAAAGTCATCTACAATCACCAAGGTGTACTTCCTACCACTGAAACTAAGAGGAGAAATAGGTCCAAACAGGTCCATGTGAAGTAGTTGAAGTACTCTGGTTGTGGTTGTTCTGTGGACATCCTTAAAGGAAGTCTTGGGTTGTTTACCCTTCTGGCATGAACCACAAACCTGATCCTTCTTAAACACTTCATTTGGAAGACCTCGAATTAGACCTTTTCTGGCTATCTTATTCAGGGCCTTGAAGTTAAGATGGCTTAATCTCTTGTGCCAGATCCAACTGTTCTCTGCAGATCCCTTAGGAACCAGGCAAGCATTTCTTGGGCAACTGCTAAAGTCTGCAAGATATATGTTACCCTTCCTCAAGCCAATAAGCAAGATATCATTATAATCAGAAGAAAAGACAGTGCATGAATCACTAGAAAACTTCACTGAGTATCCCTTGTCACAAAATTGGGATACTGAAAGCAGATTATGCTTGAGTCCTTCAACATAGTAGACTTCATCTACAGATACGCCATTAAAAGTCAACTTTCCAACTCCTCTGGTGACTCCATAGTTGTTGTCACCAAACATCACTCTTGGCCCAATCAATGGTTTGAAATCTTGGAGATTATCTTTCTGGAATGTCATGTGTTTGGAACATCCACTATCAATGTACCAGACATGGTTGCTTGAAAGTCCTTTCTCCAATGGGCTTTTATCCTCCTGCAGAGAAATCAATTAGGTACCCTACTAGAGCTGGGTCCTGGTTGGTTAGTTGTAGGTTTTGTAGGAATCCAAAGATAAAGATCATCCCTTGCTGGATGAGGAGATCTTATCTTCCTTCCAAATCTATCTACCAGTACATGTCCTCTGAGTATGACATATTGAGCTACTGGTCTGATCAGAACACCTTTCCTATAAACAGGCCTGGTGTATCTTTTCTCAAATCTGGTCTTAGGAATGGCCTGCCTTAAAGACATGGTCTTAAAGGTCTGGTTATAAGGGTACATCCTAGAAGAACCATCTCTGGTGTCATAACTACCCAGATCAGTTGGTTTTCTATAGATGGGCCTGGAAGACCTTCTCTGGTTCTGAAAATTTGATCTATTCTGATGATGAAAATCCTTCTGAGTATTCCTGTTCTGGAATCTTCTTTGAGGATTCCACCTTTGAGATCCCTGATTCTGATTGAGGTTCTCTGGTTCAGTATTTCTCCTCTGATATCTCCTATTCTGATTAGGTTTCCTTCTAGAGTTTACTTGTTGAGGTCCCCTAATTTGCTTAGGTTCCACTCTTTTAGGTTTCCTCTGAGGTCCCTTAATCTGTTTAGGTATCTGAACAGAACCATCAATCCTCATGGGCTCTCCTTTCTGGCGTTTATCCTCTAAGATATCTTCTTCTAGTTCAGTTAACTCATTAGGAACATCATCTTTATGGTCAGCAGAGCAGTCTTTATTCCAGTTATGGTTTTTAACTACTCTGTAACCTTTTCTTTTAAGATCCTTTTCATTCCAGATATCTACCACTTCACCAGATCTTTCAGACAGCTTGCCTTTATTGCTAAAAAATCTAGTAGTTCTGGTTGTAATTCCAGAATATCATAAACCACTCTTATCACTAACCCTTTGAGAAGATCCTTGTATTAGGGATACAACAGTTGGAGCTTCTCTGGTCTTAGGTACTTCCATAATAGGTTGTTCAACTTGCTTACCCTTGATAAGATATTGGTATTTGGCCTTGAGCTCATTGAACTCTTCTACCTGAGAGTTCTTCTCTTTCATGAGCTGGTCCACCAGAGTATCTCTTTCTGTGACCTTTTCTTGAAGTTCAAAGACTTCTTTAGAATGGTCTTTCATGAGTTCTCTGGCAGATTTTTGCTCATTAGATAGAGACTGAACTTCAGCTCTTAGCCTACCATTTTCTTTTTCAAGCTTTTGGCAGAGTTGAACACAATTTTGGAGATCTGATAGCATTTGCTGCATACCAGACTCTCTGGAAGCACCAGATGAATGGGAGGATTCAGTATATTTGGAATTAGACAAGCATAAAATAGGTACATTTACCTCAGTGATGTCTGCCATAAGACATACATCATCATCTAATCCAAAATCAGAAGAAGAAGAACTGGAACTAGTATCCTCCTCCTCTGCTTCTGCCAGTAGTGCTCTCTTGTCAGCATATCTCCTATCTCTCTTGAGTCTTTTCTCTTCTCTTTCTCTAGAAGTTAATTGAGGACAATCATAGTTGTAATGACCAGGCTTGTTGCATGTGTAGCAGGCATTATCTCCTCTGGGACTAGGACTTGGCTCTCTTCTCCTCTAGTTGTAGTCTGTTCTGGCTGGACTACTCTCTCTCCTCTGGTAGTCAGATCTGCCAGAGCTACCATTCCTCCTCTGATAATCTGATCTCCCAGAGCTGCCAGGGTTGTCATCTCTCCTCCTCTCTGGAGTTCTGAATCTGGTTTCCCTTGAGTCTCCAGATGTCTTCTCATTTTCTGTAGGTTTGAAGGAACTCTTCCTGTCTCTGGTGGATTCCTTCTAGTGCTTTTTGTACCTGCCATATTTTGAACTCATTTTATCTAATTTACGGGTTAGAAGTACTACCTGCTCCTTGAGGCTCAAGTCATCTGCAGTAGACTCCTTTGGCTTGTCATCTGTCTTGATAGTTGAGGAGAATGCAACCCCTTTCTGACCAGAAGAGGAAACCTCTTCTGTTTGATCCTCCTCTTGAAGATCATACTCATAGACTTTGAGATCAGACAGCAGAAGATGATGATCCAGAGTGTTGAGATCTTTGTTGTCCTTGATCACAGTTACTTTGATTCTCCACCTGCTGGTTAGTGAGCGCAATATTTTACTATTAATCTCTTTCTCTGAATAGGTCTTACCTAAGGCACTAGCCTTGTTTAAGAGGTTAGTGAGACGCATATCCAGCTGGCTAATGGTCTCGTCTGATTTCATCTTAAAGGTATCAAAAGAGTGTTGAACAACTTGGAGTTTGTTGTCTTTAATCTTCTCTGTTCCCTCACAGAGAAGTGCAAGTTTGTCCCACATCTCCTTGGCAGTGGCATACGTTCTGACCTTTTCAATCACCTCTTTTGTAAGTGTGTTGATGATCTCGGTCCTTGCCACCTGGTCCAAGTTGTAGAGCTTTCTTTCATCATTGTTAAGCTCATAACTTTTCTTTAATATCTTCTGCCTTGGAACTCTGTCCTCAGCAACTTTCTGGGCAGTTTCACTTGTTTCTCCCCTGGACTCTGACCTGCCATCATCAATTGGAGTCCAGTAAAATTTAATAGGGCCACTCTCTACCACATCTAACATGCGGTGATGGATAGCTCCAAGATGATTACTCATCATAAAGCTCCAGTGGCTATAATCCTCGAAAGAGAATTCTGGTAACTTACGACTCTTGTAAGAAGACTTTGAAGACATATTTACAAAAAAATATAAAGGATTTAAGAAGAGTTTGAACAAAATAATAAAGAGCAATGGATCTACCCGGTGACCACCAAAAGCTTTACAAAGCAGTGGTCTTGGACATACTGCTCTGATACTACTTGTTGGTCCCACTAGATAGATTAATTGCGGAAGCTTTTAAAACGATATGTCTTTAGCAAATTTTTTTTTGCAAGAGCATAAATAATAATCAAACAAGTATTAAAAGAAAGCAATAAATAAGACCATATTTATAGTGGTTCAGATCTGAATATCCTACGTCCACTCTCCCTTGATCAAGGGGGTCTCACTATCCAACCAACGAACTCACTTTCTTACTGGAATTTGGAAGTACCAGTACCTTCTTACAACCACTTTAGATCTAGCTTCGATCTAAAGTCTAACTTACTCCAACCTTGTCTAATAAGATGAACAGGTTGAGTATTCCAACTAAACTCCTTAAGAGTAGATGTGTAATTATGAACAAAGTAAGAGTGTAATTGCGTGATAATAAAAAGCTTGATGTAGTTATGTGCGCGTGAGAATCTCTAGAGCTTTTTCTTGTGATTGCACTCTTGTATTTATAGAGGTGATTAGGGTTTAGCCGTTGGAGAGCTAATCTAATCAGATCCTCTATTTAAGGAAGCTTCAATCAATCAATTCCCTAATTGATTGATTGGGTTGGTGAGATCTTTGGATTGATTGTCTTCATATCTTTCCCAATCCGATCTGAGTTGACTTGATTTGAATCACCAACGGTCAAACGCTTCCAATGCCTAACTCTGATTCTCTCCAGAGAAGGCAGGACCAGGCAACCTCGGTGTCATCTAGTCTAGAGTCAGTTAAGAAACAGATTACTCAGAAGAACCAGGAGATGATTCTGAGTAACTTATGTTTCACCAGACTCATCTGGTCCAGACTCGTCTGGTCTGGGGAAGGTTCTCTGCCTCTGGTCTTGATCTCCTCTGATGAAGTCCTCTGGCGGAGTCCTCTGGTGAAGTCCTCTGGTGGGGTCTTCTGGTGAAGTCCTCTGGTGGGGTCTTCTGGTGACTCTTCTGGTGAGGTCTTCTGGTCTGGTAGTTCTCCCTAGACTAAGTCCTAATCTATACCTCATCTGGCTAACAGGTCCAGATGGTCCTCTTACATCTCCTGGTTTGTTTTAACTCATCAAAACTATACAATATTTATCCTAACACAACTCCAGACTCATCAAGTTTTTTCTTATAAACCCATTTTGTACTAATTACCTTTTGATAACAAGGTCTTGAAACTAGTTCCCAGACTTGATTTCTCTCAAAACCATTCAGCTCTTCTTGCATAGAAATTATCCAATTAACATCCTTAAGAGCTTCTACTATATTTGATGGTTCTATTTCAGATAAAAAACTAGCAAACATAGCTTCATGATGTTATCTTCTGGTCTTTACTTTGTCTGTCACATTACCAATTACTTGTTCAGGGGGATGGTCTCTGAGCCATTTCATATCTTGAAGATCATGATGAATACTCTATTCAATTGTAGGTTTACTAACCGAAGACTCATTGAGCCTTTCTGTTAATTACTCAACTGATGGAATATTATCCTGATCTGATTGAAATGTTTCCTTAGATTGGTCTTTAGAATGTGATAACTCTTTAGATGATTCTCCTTTGCCTTGTTCAGTCATTCTAACTGGAATTTCAACTGTTACATATGGCTGTAGAGTCTTATCTGTAGAGTTGTCTTCTTTTCACAGATCTTTGATAATTGATGGTCCCGTTTCTAAATTTTTAAAAGAAAACAGAATGGGAATTTAGGAGAAAATAAAAAAAAGAATTTTGTTTCAACACCTGAGTCACTGCATTGCTTAGAGTCAGAGCTCTCAAGTCAGTGTGGTGGCTTGAGGACTCAGTCTCTAAACAAGGCAGTGACTCGAGAGACTGGGATCTCTCGAGTGCGTGCTTAAGCTTGTCAGTGAGATTGGTTCTCCCTGACTAAAATACTTAACTAATTTTTCTTTTCCCTGATTAAAGTACTCTCAGAGAGCATACGTTACAAAACATTTAGCAAGTACTTAAGCAACAATCAAGGCAGGAAATGATACTCAGTGTAAAGTGGTTCAGAGACTCAAGCTCCTACATCCACTATCCTGATTTAACAGGAAATCCACTACTTGGGATTCTTATTTGTAACGTGCCAAGGTGCACGACTACACCGGACTCACGCCACTACCTGGGCCGCCTCTCCTCCCCTCACTTCAACACCTAACACTCTTCTAGAAAGGGTTTAGTTTAGTTTGGTTCTCTCCAACTAGATGAAGTTTTCCCTTACAATGTGTTAACCTCAAAGCTACGGTTAGGAAAACCTCTCTAAGCTATGGATGTATATGATAAGCTCGAGATACAAGCTGGACACTCAAAATATATATGTGAAGACCTTAAAGATCAGTGCCCTGGATGTGAGATGTGCTTCCTTATAACTCCCTTTAAACTGCACCAAAACTCTCACACCCACACAACTCGTAAGTGTAGATTTCTCCTCTCACCCACTTTGAAATGCAGTTATGAGCTTGTATTTATAGTGTGGATTCAAATATTACCGTTGGAGAGAATAACATTTGAATCCAGACTATCAGTAGGGAAACCTACTTTTCATTAAATACAGCCTTGTCAGTGTCGGATGAATTGTCTTGACTTGATTGCTCCATGTGGACTGAGTCCAATGGCTCTTTAGTTCAGTGGGCTTGATTAGGGCACACTGACTTTAGATGGCTTATCCTCCACTGACTCTGATGATCTTCAGTAGACATGAATGTCTTCAGTGTAGTTGTCCTTTAGTAGACGCTTGAAGATCTTTCCAAGAAGATTGTCATAAGGCTGAATGACAATCTTCCCTGACCTCAGTAGCCTGACTCCTTCAGGGTCTACTAGGTATAGCACTGATCCACCTGATCATGCTCTTTACTGAGTAGTCCACTGACTTAGCTTAGAATAGTCAGGTTTATACTCAGTGGGACTTCTTTCAGGCTTCTCTTCAGGTTTAGGTCTTTTGGTATGACTTCAGTCTGTTCTCCCTGTTAAGTTATCTTGACTACCTCGGGCTCTGTCAGTGAGTTCCCCCTCACTAAGTTCCCCCTCAGTAGAGTTTCCCCCTCAGCTGAATTCTCCTCTACTGAGTGCTTCCTCAACTGAGTTCTTTTCCACTGACAACTTGTTCAACTGAAGAACACGAAGACTTGACCTGAAACTAAAAAGTCTAATCCTGACTGCTTCAAACCTATTACACGTGGTTTTTGGGAAATCATCAAAACTAATATATCCCAACAATAATCCTTAGATTTTCTCCATTGACATTGTGTGGTTCATTAAACACAACATGAGTAGATTCTTCCACAAGCATTGTCCTCTTATTAAACACTCTAAATACGTTGCTTACAACTGAATATCCAAGAAATAAACATTCATCTGACTTAGGGTCAAATGTCTTTAGATAGTCTTTCCCATTATTCAGAATGTAATATTTACATCTAAAGATGTGAAAATAAGATATGTTAGGACTAAATCCTTTCCATAATTCATAGGGGGTCTTAGAATGTGCCTTATTGATTACGCAACTATTCTGTGTGTAACAAGCAATGTTGGTTGCTTTAGCCCAAAACCTTTTAGGTAAGTGGGCTTCCACTAACATTATTCAAGCAGCTTCTTTCAATGTTCTATTTTTCCTTCCAGCTACACCATTTTGTTGAGGTGTTCTAGCTGCAGAATACTCATTATGAATTTCATGAAGTGTACAAAATTCTTCAATGACTTGATTTGTGAATTCAGTTCCTCTATCAGATCTAATTTTCACTATTTTCAAGTCTTTTTCATTTTGAATTCTCCTCAATAATTCAGGTAGTCTCTGTAGAGTTTCACTCTTCTTTTTTAAGAACACAGTCCAAGTGAAACTTGAGTAATCATCTACAACTGCAAGAGTATATTTCTTCCCACTCAAACTAACTGGTTCTATGGGCCCAAAAAGATCCATGTGAAGCAGTTCCAAAACTTTGTTTGAGCATCAAACATTTTACTTTTAAAAGTCTTCTTTGTTTGCTTACCTTTCTGGCATGAATCACAAAGGTGATCTTTCTTAAAGTTAGTCTCTGGTAGACCTCTTACAAGTTTGTTCTTTACAAGATCATTATGGTCTTGAAATTTATGTGATTTAGTCTCGTATGCTATAGCCAGCTTACTTCTATAGAGTTGTTTGCTATAAAACAAACATTCTCTTCAGCTGAACTCCATTAGACTATAAACACATTCCCTTTTCTAGTACCTAAGAGTTTTACTTGTTTGATTTCAGCATCTTTAATCATACATGAGTGTGGTGTAAAGTCTAAAATGTAGCCTTTGTCAAAGAATTAACTTACACTCAAATGATTATGCTTCAGTCCATCTACAAGATATACATCATAGATTTGAACATTTCCTCTTCTTATTGAACCAGAACCTTTGGCAGTTCCTCTGGCATTATCACCAAAAACTACTCTAGATCCATTGAGTTCTTTAAGGTTGGAAAATGCTTCTCTATTCCCTGTCATGTGTCTTGCACAACCACTATCAATGTACCAAATTTCCTTTGGAGTGGTTGACAAATGTCCCTGCAATAGGTGAAGAGTTAGTGCTTAGGTATCCAAAGCTTTGGATCTCCTCTAGTGACATTCTTAACCACCCAAGTTGGTTTGGCAATTGTTGGTTTCTTGCCTATCTTGCTTGGAACTCCCTGAGCAACTTTCTTAACAGTTGTGGACTTCTTTCCATTCCAGAATTGTTAAAATTTTATTTTCTCTTGAATTCTACAGCTGTATCCGGCTGCACAGTTATCGTTTGTAAAGTTTGACTTGAAGTTTCTCCTTTACAAATTGCTGTAACTTTATCTATGTACTGGTTGATCTTTTCATCCAGATGTTTCTCATTCCTTCCATAGATAATGTAAATTATCTTCCTCTATTTCTCATCAGATAGATTCTTGACCATTCTTTGCACCACTGGTTCCTCAAGTTCTTGCAACAGAGTAATTTCTCTCTCAAATTCTTGTTGTTATTTCACAAATGTGGGTATAGATTTCTCAAGATAATCTTGCCAATCACATGGACTGTATCCAATGCTTGTTAAATCTCCAGAAGGTCTTTGTTGTAGAAGCAATGCCTTCAATTTTCTAGAAGATTTTCCAAAACATTCCAATCTCTTAACAAAGTAATCTCTCTCCGACTCGATGTCTGATCATTTTACTTTTCTTTTCAAATTTCTTTTTGAGATCTATGCAGTTAGCAATTCTACAGGCAGCCTCATCAAATAGCTCTTCATGACTAATCTTTAGATAGTCGAGTTCCTCTTGCAAATCATTCATCAAGGATAGCTTGTGTTTGTTCTCATCCATTTCATTAAGCAATTCCTTGATTCTTTACTTCAATTCTTGATTTTCTATCTTAAGTTCATTATAGTCACTTCTGATGTTAAGAAGTCATTCAAAACCTTTTTGGAGCATGTGAATCATATCACTGGAATAATCCTTATCAGTTAACGAACTAGATGAGGATTGTACCTCTTCATCTTTTGCATAAGACAAATTAGTGCTTCATTGTCCTCAGAATCTATGGACTCACACTCTATAGTTAGTTTAGAAGAAGAGGGACTGTCTTCCTGAGTTTTATCAAACTCAGATAATAGTGCCCTTATTCTTTCTTTGTCCAACTTCTTTCTCTTCTCCATCCTAGCAGCCTTCTCCTCCTCTGTATACTTCTTTGCTTCTGGGTATGGGCAGTCTTTGATAAAATGTCCAGGTTTCCTACAATTATACCAAAGATAAGTGGATTTAGTAGTATTAGACTTATTAACCTTACCTTCATTGGTCTGCTTGGAGGGGATCTTCTTCCAGTTTGCTCTCTTGTCAAATTTCTTGAATTACTTTATTAGCAATGCCATCTCATCATTATATGAATCTGACTCTGCAGCAGGAGAAGACTCTGCAGCTATAAGAGTTGTAACCTTTGAACTGGTTGATTCCTTATCTTTCCTCCTGTCAATATCTAACTCAAAAGCTTTAAGGTCAGAAAATAATTCAAATGCAGATACTTTAGAGAGATCCTTTGATTTCCTAATAACAACAACTTTCATGTCCCATTCTAATGGAAGTGCTCTAAGAACCTTCATGCTCTTTTCTCTTTGTGAGTACTCTTTTCCAAGTAGCTCAAGCTCATTGAGTATCTCAATGAATCTTGAATCAAACTTCTCAAGAGTTTCTCCAAATTTCATCTTGAAGTTCTCAAATTTTTGAACAACTATCATAAGCTTGTTTTCTTTAATTTGATTAGTTCCTTCTCAGATAATCTAAAGTTTTTCCCATATCTCTTTAGCAGTTTTACAAATTTTGATCTTTCTAAACAAAATTTTATCTAAGGAGTGATAAATAGTATTTCTAGCAACAATGTCGAGGTTTGCTCTCCTCTTGTCTTCTTTTGTCCATTCCTCTCTGGGCTTAGTAATAATCTGGGCTAATCCATTATGGTTAGCTGCAGTGTTGGCTTTCTCAATGGTGATTGGTCTATCCTCAATGATAGACCACATCTCATCATTCATAGCAGAAAGATGTTCTTGCATTCTTATCTTCCAATTATCATACTCATTTGTGGAAAATATGGGCACTTTATATTTCATCATTTTAGAAGCCATAAGAGTATGCAGGTATGGTTTTTCAAAAGCAATTTTGGTTCTGGCTTTAAAAATAAAAACTGGTCAAAGTAGTAGCAAGCTAACTACTTTGATACCACTTGTTGGTCCCAAAAGCCAGTCAAGGTCTAGAGGGGGGAGGGGGTGAATAGGCCTTGAGTTTTAAAACTTAAACTTTTTCAAAATAAAATAAGACTTAACTCTGCAGTTGTAGAGTTGAAACAAGTTTGCAGTTGCAGACTTAAAAACAATTAAGTCTGAATAACTTTTAAAACTTTTTTATCACGACTTAAAACTCTCTCAGAGATTATGTCTTCACGCTTTAGAAAATGTTTGTGACACCTTTGTGCAGTGGAATAACAAAGTGTGTGTTGTGAAAATGAAAAACCAAAGACTTAAGTTTCTAGCTAAGTGATTCAAGGAATCCACAACTGTAACTTTTCAAGTTTTTGATGCACTTTAAAAAATTTAAAACAGATGGAATGATAAATGCAACAAGATAAGAAAAAGTAAAGCAATAAGTGTATCTGTAGAAAATAAATAACTTGAAATTAAATGACAGAATTTAAATGAAGATAGGATATATAGTGGTTCAGAGGTGTTGTAATCCTCCTACATCAACTGTCACACCCTCAGGTGCTAAATTCACTAAGGGATTCACAAAGACTATAAGTTGTTCCCCCTAAGAACTAGATTTCTCACTCAAATTTTTCTAAACTTAGGTGGATACAAATGGTTTCACTCAGATTTCCTCTTCCTCACTCAGAAAAAGCTCTCTTGACACTCACAAAGAAAATCTATACTCTAAGTAGAGTTTACAAGGTATAATATTTGTGAGGGAACAACAACAAATAAGACTAAACAAAATATCCTAGCTCTAAGTCCTAAAATTTCTAACAATGAAGAATGTAGACTTTGGTAGCTGAAGATATGCTGTGTAGTTTGCTTGTAAGCTCGAAGGTTGTTATTTTCTTCTAGGGTCTCCTCTCCTATTTATAGGAGTCTTGAAAGGGTCTTCTAAGCAGTTGGAGGGATTTTGAATTCAAAAGAAATTCTCCTCCAACTTTGACTTCAGTTTAATTAAAGCTTCTTGTCTTATAGCCTTGTCCTTGTGTAGTACAAATTGTCTTGTAGTGATGGCTGCTTGGATAAACAACTAATCGCTGAACACTCTGTGTCTACTGGCTAAATATTAACCATTACTAATCTCCTAATATTTTTCAAACTATGTGAGTGAATGTACAAGATGTACTACATTTAATTGCTTTTACATAACATTGGTTTTCAGCTGAACACTCTTGATTCTTCAGTTGTAGAGAAATCTTCAGCTGTATATTCGATTAACTCTTCAGTTGTATCTTTCTTAAAACTCTCCAGCTGTAAAGTTTAGAACCTCTTCAGCTGCAAACCTTAGAAAAATTTCTATGTTCTTCTAGGCTTTGTACCTGCAAAGTTAGTATCCATACAATACAAGAATATGTTTGACATCATCAAAATCAAACGAAGAGATTCTTAGGATAAAAATTTCCTAACAATTTCCCCCTATTTTGATGATAGCAAAACCAATCAAACAAAGTTGAATAACTAACATGCATAATAAAATAAACAAAATCTAGCAACTGTAGAGAAGGAATTGTATTCATGATCAAGTTTTCACAAAAACTATGCTATTACAATTCTTCTAATTCAAAGCTAGACTTCAATTGTACCTCCTCTTGTGTTTGGGGTCTGTGTCTTCCTCATCAGAAGAATCTGAAGCTTTGGGGCTGTCGAAATGATTCCTTGGGCAATGATTTTTTCATTCCTCTTCTTCTTCATAGGCTTTGAGCATCTCACCCTCTATCCTGGCACTCTCAGCTTCCTTAGCTTCCTTCTTGGCTTTAGATCTTGGTGAGAGAGTTCTTGGTAGCTTCTTCTTTCTAGAGACAATTGCTTCAGAGTTTGAAAACAAGTTTGTAGCTGCAGACTTTTAAAAATAGTTAAGTCTGTAAAAACTTTTTATCAAAACTTTAAAAAATCTTTCAGATATGATGTCTTTAAACTTTAGAAAGTGTTTGTGACACCTTTATGCAGCGGAATAACAAAATGTGTGTGTGACAATGAAAAACCAAAGACTTAAGTTTCTAGCCTAGTGATTCACTAAATCTTCAGCTGTAACTTTTCAAGTCTTATATGCACTTTTGATTTTTAAAGATTGATGGAATGATGAATACAACAAGTAAGAATAGGTAAAGCAACAAGTATATCGGCAGAAAGTAAATAACTTGAAATTAAATGACAAAAATTAAATGAAGACAGGATATATAGTGGTTCAGAGGTGTTGTAATCCTCCTACACCTACTGTCACATCCTCAGGTGCCAAATTCACTAAGAAATTCACTAAGACTAACATTTGTTCCCCTTAAGAATTATATTCCTCACTCACATCTTCTCTAAACTTAGGTGGATACCAGGGTTCACTCAAATTTTACTATTTTCACTCATAAATACTCTCTCAACACTCACAAAGAAAATCTCTACTCAAGGTAGAGTTACAAATCAAAATATTTGTGAGGGAACAACAAGTAATAATGACTAAAAAAAATATCCTAGCTCTAAGTCCTAAGACTTCTAACACTGGAAAACTGTAGACTTTGGTAGCTAAAGTTATGCTGTATATTTTGCTTGTAGGCTCGAGGGTTGTTGTTGTTTTCCTCTGGAGTCTCTTCTCCTATTTATAGAATTATGGAGAGGTCTTCATAGCCGTTGGAGGAATTCAAATTCAAATAAAAATCACCTCCAACTTTGACTTCAACTCAATTAAGGCTTCTTGTCTTGTAGCAATGTCCTTGTGTAGTACATATTGTCTTGTAGTGATAGTTTCTTGGATAAACAACTAATCACTGAGCACTCTGTGTCTTTTGGCTAAGAATTAACCTCTGTTAAACTCCTAATGTTTTTCAAACTACGTGAGTGAATGTACAAGATTTACTACACTTAATTAGTTTTACTAAACATAAGTCTTCAGCTGAACACTCTTGATTCTGCAGTTGGAATATATCTCTTCACCTGTAGACTTCGCTTTAGAGTAAACTCTTCAGCTGTAGAGTTTTCACAAACTCTTCAGCTGCAAACCTTAGAAAATAAATTCTAAGTTTCTTCTAGGCTTTGTACCAGCAAGGTTAGTATCCAAACAATACAAGAATATGTTTGACATCATCAAAATCAAAATAAAGATATTCTTAGGATAAAATATCCTAACATCTTATCTCTTCCAAAGTGTCCACCAAGACCACCTAAATGAAACTCTTTGATGATAAATAAAGAAGACCTTGCCCCAAACAAGGTTAAGGGAAATTTCAAAGCCAAGAAATTACTTAGACTCTCAAGCATTAAAGCATTCAAGAAGCAATCGAAAAGCCTATAATTTTCCAAGTGTTTCTTCTTAGTCTAGAGTCATCTGTATTCCAGAGCTTATCATACATATCCTAAACTTAGAAATGATAATCCATCCTTAGTATAGATTCGTCTTATAAGAATTATCACATTAGTTGGAAACATATACTGAACAAAAACCCTAAAGCTAAGTCAGTGATAGTTTATTGGTGAAGTGATTAGTGAGGACTAGAACTCAGTGTAAAGTCTAGTGATTAGAGGAGACTGATCATTGTACACCTTGACACGTTAAAAATAAGCTAATCCTTAAGGGGTTCTCCTGTTCAATCAGGATCGTGGACGTAGGAGTTTAAATTTCTGAACCAAATTAAACACTGTGTTCTTTATTGCTTTGCTTATCATTCTTGAACTGTCATACTCATACAAGCATTGCATACTTTATCAGGCTTGAATCAATCAACCTGGCTGCATCACTCAGTGCACAGTCCCTAACCACGGCTTTATAAGTAAAGAGAAAATCAGTTTTCAGAAAACATTGAACAAGTTTAAACCTTTCAAAGCTCACACTTCCGTACTTAGACTTAATTAGATAGTTATCCAACTGATAAGCTTCAGAGCTGTTAGTAGGTGTGTTATCTGACCATAGCCTCACTGAGCACTCAATATTATCCTGTTTGAATACTTGCTAAAGTCTCTAATAGACTGACTCTCAGTTTTACACTCAGATTAGTTGAATCAATGTTAAGGAGATCTTTCATTTGAAAAAGATTTTACATACGTGTATTTCCCCCTCATACATATATTATAAACTTACCAGGGACCAACAACGAGAAACTAGATCTTGTTCTGAATTGGGGCATTCATAATTATTGATGATAAGAAGAAGGTAATGTTGTAGCCCCAATGCCCCTTTGAGTGTCTTGTTGACTCTGCATACTCTCAATGGCCTTCCTCATAGCCACCAACTCATTTAGAGATGCCCCTTGGCTTAGAGGTTGTTCGGTGAGCAATGGTGTGACACAAATTGCTTGTCACAGTCCCTCACTCAGAGTGGGCATTTCATGACCTGGTTTTCTTGGGTTGCTTGCCCCATTAGGCCAAACGTCCAAAAGCTAACCTGGACAATCATTCATGAACTGGGGGGCGAGCAATATTAGGGTCTGCTCGCCCTTCAGCTGCTCTTGGGTGAGCATCATCCTTATTCGCCTGGGCTTGCCCAGCACACTGGGACGTGAAGTGCCATAGTTGGACTCTGCTGCTCGACTAGGAGTTAATTCTCTATGGCTTTCCAACCGTTCACTCATGTTGGCCTTATCTTTGGCCCCTTGGACTTGCACATTATCAACCTCATTAGGCCGGTCATCCCTGGCCTTTGATTGCCAACTGGATTTAGCACAGCCTGTGTATGAGATGGGTAAGGTTGTTTATGTTGCTTTTGAAGAGCTTGCAATACGGCGATTATGCGAGCAAGGTCCTCTAGATTTTGGGCCAAGATTTCCAATTATAGAGGCATATTATTACTATCAATCGACGACCCATTCCTATTCTTTGGTTGGGTATCACGAGCTCGCTAGCCAGTCGAAAAGGCTCTGGTCCGCGAGGTCCTTGCTGGATGATGAGAGAGCTGAGTTTCTCTTGATTGTGACATCTTGGTATGTATTTGTCTGAATCTTCAAATCTTCAAATAAAGAACACCAAGAATACTTTTTCTTGAGTTTTTGAAAAAAAAAACCCTGAAAAACACCTTCAAATCTTCAAGTTTTCCGCTTGAATTTATAGAAGATTTCTTTGAGAATCAAAGGTTCGAACCCTCCTTCCAGCGCCAATTTGTTGATGATTCATTCTAATCACGTGTGTTAATGTTATGCCAGTATTGTAAAAAATATTTAGGCAACATTCTGGATAAAATTACTTAATTTACCTTTTCTCCTAGCACTAACTCTTTTGTTCTATGTTGTGTTTAATGTTGTGTATGCGTATTGAAGACCTAGAATGTTCTAGGTCATACGGTTACAGTTTACACGTGAGGAGATTAAATATATCGTGGGCGGTTATTTTAGTTCATGAAGTTAATGGAGGGAATTATTTCTATGACATTCCAAACTGACTTAGTGATCTCAACTGGCGGTTGAATTTGTATCTATAAATACTGGACGAACCTACAGGTACTACTTGGGACAAGCCACATTGTAATAAGCGAGAGCTACACTACCGAGTTTTCTAGTACATCTAGTGTAGAAGGGCAGTTATTATTTCCTTTTATGTTAGTTGAGCGCTACAACACTCCTATCAACACTGGGATCGAAGATAGGCTAGATTAGGATCAGAATGAGATCCAATTTCTAGTCATTGTAGATTTATTTAGGCGGTGTGTTTACACCTTGCCGACTTTGAGATCTTATGTTAGATCTTTATCTGTATCACTATTTTGTTATAATAAAGCTTTCTCCATGAGGCATTATAGACTTAATTAAGTCTAAGAAAAAGTTTTGAATTACATTTGCAAGGTGTTTAAGTCTTCCGCTATTTATAACTGTTTGTAATTGCTTGTGTTGTCTTACTTGTTCAACATTTCAGTTAACATTACTTTGAAAAACACCTCACACACTTCCAGTTGGCACCATAGCCAAAACCTTTGTCTTTTAAGTTTAGATCATGTGTCTAGTGTGTATTTTTTGTTACAATGGAATATCTACTTACTTCTACACTTAAGCCTCCAGTTTTAGATGGAACAAATTATGAGTATTGGAATCCTAAGATGCGTATGCACATCAAGTCCTTTGATGAACGCGCATGGAGAAGTGTTTTATCTAGTTGGACTCAACCAAGGACCCCAACTGATGAAGACAATGAGGCCCGAATCAAAAGAAAATTGGATCAGACAAATGAAGAAATTCAATTGGCTAGTTACAACTCGAAGGCCTTGAATGCCATTTGCACAGCAATTGATGTTTCCATGTTCAAACTAATCTCAACTTGCATTTCTGCAAAGGATGCTTGGGAAAGATTACAAGAACATTGTGAAGGATCAGATAATGTTCGAAGGACCAAACTTTGAATGCTTGCGACAAAGTTTGAGAATATAAGGATGAAAGAAGATGAAACAATCTCATCCTACAATGAAAGAATCAGTGAGTTTGCAAATGAATCTCATGCTCTTGGAGATCCTATCTCCAATACCAGGTTAGTACACACAATACTTAGAATTGTACCTAAACGTTTTGCTTCTAAGATATGTGCTATTAAGGAAGCTAAAAATACTGATGCCATGTCTCAAAATGAACTTGTAAGTATCCTAAAAATATATGAAATAAATATAACACAATCTGAAGAATCAAAATATGATAAAAAGATTGTTATGTTCAAAGGTAGTACTTCTCCTAATTCTGAAAAGTCTTCTTATATTATATTATTGAATCTAATGATGATGTTGTCGATTTGTGTCTTGACAATCCAGATAAAATTGCTCTCTTATCTAAGCAATTCAACAAGTTTCTTAAGAAGAAAATGAACATTGCTAAAGGTATTGCTCAACCTAAAGTTCAAATTAATAATTCACCTCAAGTTTCTGAAAAAAGAACAAGTTTCAATCAAACTAAACAACGAAATAGAAATAACAGATTTAGATATAATCCTGAATACAGAAAGAATGTGAAATGTGATGCATGTTTAGGTTTTGATCATTATGCTAATGAATGTGTTAATACTTTACTGAAAAAGAAGTATAGTTTGACTGCTACTTTGAGTGATAATTCTGGTGATGAAGATGAATCTGATAAAGAAGAACAATGTGTTTTTCTGCTAGGATATAGTATGCTGATACTTTTTATTGATCATCTGGATGATTATTACTCTGATGTTGATGAAAATGACATGTTATTTGAGACAACACTAGGTGAAAATGGTCCAGATGTGAATTGTTTTAATGGTTTACTTAGTGAGACAAGTAATTCAAAGGAAGTTCACAAGGAATGTGAATTTAAAAGACAAAAGCTGAGTAAGGAGCTTGAATCCAAAAATTAAATTCTAGAGTCATTGACTTTGGAAAATTCTGATTTAAGGAATTCACACACAAAGTTGGAAGTGATCTTGACTAGAAAGGACTTGGAACTTTGTAAACTTAAGGAGGATCTGAAAAGATCAACTTTGAGTTTTGGATTTGAATGATGTTATGACTATTGGACAGTCAAACAAAGTTGGTCTTGACTCTTTTGGTAACACTTCTGAACCTTCTCATTCTGATAAGCATGTTAAATTTGTTAAAGAAAAACATGAAAATGTTGTTTCTGATAATTCTGAAAGCATGTTAGGAAGAATGATAAAGTCATAATATGTCATTAATGTTCTGAAATAGGTCACATTAAACCATATTGTGCAGAATTGAAGAATGATTTAAAAGATAAAGTCATGTTACCCAAAGTGTTACGAAATTCGGAGAAATATACTGATAAATCTTGGATTTCTAAAACTAAAATCTCATGTAATATTGTGTATACTTCTCTGAAAGCATGTGTACCAGGTTTATGACATTTTGATTGAGGTTGCTTAAGATATATGATTGTATAAATTGAACATTTAGTTTATTATGAGTCATATGATGGTGGAAATGTAACTTGGTTGTTCTAAATGAAAAATCATAGGAAAAATAACTCTTAATGTGAAAAGTTTTCATAAGTTATCAAATGTGTTACATGTGTAAGCATATTAAATTTACACTCAATTAAAAGGCGACATGTGGAAAATACGTCTTAAATATCAATTAAAGTTATTATTTATTTATTGGGATTTATATACATTTATTCCTTAAATAAGTAAATGGGTGAGTTACATATACCCCCATTTTTTTAGGAGTAATTTCATATAACCACCCTATTTCCCCTTCATTTCACATTACCATACTCTGTGGGTTCCCCAAACTAAAAATCTGCCACCTTCATCCCTTTTCCTCTGCATCAATCTGACACCTCTTTAAATTTCATATTTTGTTTTTTTAATTTCATTTCCCCCATTTTTGTTATGGGATGGACTTTTAATTTTTGGGCCTTCAATCGGACTTTAATTTTTTTGTCCTTTTTATGTTCTACAAATCCTACTTATTTTTTCGGGTCCTAATTTCGGGCTTTTAGTTTTTATGCAAATTTTTTATTTTGCATAACAAAAAAAAAATAGTTTTGCATAACAATATTTTTATTTATTCTCATTAAAAATATAAAATTTACATATGTGAAATTCTAAAATTACATAATTACATTTTTAATGTAAGAAAGAAAAAATTGAAGACCTTTATCTATTTTCCATTCTTCATTCCTCAATAAAAAACTGCATAATGCAAAATTTTATTTGCATTATGCAACAATACAAATTTTGCATAATTTTTTACACAAACAGGTATTTTTCCCTCCAACTTAATTCCTATTTGGAGACCTGCAATAAAAAATACCAGAACATCAATATCCCCAATAAAAATTCATCATACAAAAATCAAATACATTAATCAAAATTCATCATACAAAATTCAGATGCAATAATTAATAGATTACTTGAATTACCACCAACTCACCAACAATGAAAAGTAAAAAATTCAAATACGGTGAAGTTATGCAATCCTCTATCAAAAAGTTATGAGGAAACCTTCTGAATCATCCTAAGATATGAATTGAATCAATTTTATGTTGTTAATAGCAAAGAGATAGTCAACTTATTGCTAATTGATTTTTGTAGAAGACTTGCTCCTGCCCTATGAAGCATATGAAAGTATGAACTGCAACTCAGATACATCTGGAATAATACACTCTTTTTCTTAAGTGGTTGGTGGTCTAAACATCAAATTATTTGATAAAACAAAATCTACTCAGAAATCTAATAGCCAAATAAAATAACAACAATTAACTCACCAAATGATCAGCTCTGAAGAATCCTTGCTCTTTTTCCCCTGTTTCACCACCGATCTACAAGAGCCATCAGATAAATAAAAATTGAAGGCAATAAATGTGGCGAGCGCGGCGGCTGCGAACATGGTGGGCAGTAGCGAGCGATGCTCTAGGCGGTGGTTTTTTTCTTTGTGCATGGTAGTGGTGTCGTGGACCACGCCACCGTCTCTATTCTGGTGGAGGCATTGTGGACCAGATGGTGCTCCACGGGATCGGCAACTTGAGAGGGAGAGATCTGTCCGAACCCTAGATCTGTCTGAATTGATCCATTCAATCTTTATTTCTGGATGTGGGGATGGTTTGATTTTTTGCGGTGGATGTGGGGTGTGTTGGTTGTCACCGTATGTGGTGGTGGTGTTGCAGATTGGGGTGGCGAGCAAGGGGCGGCAGTGTGGGGGCGGATCGGGGTGGGCATGGGGATAGTTCGGGGCGGCAATTGGTGGCGGTGTCATGGTGGTGGTTGTTGCCGGATGTGGTGGTGTTCGGATGAGTTGGGCAGGGGTGGGGGGTAGTGGCCGGATGTGTTGGGTAGAGGTGGGGGTAGAGAGAAGTGAGAGAGTTTAGAGAGAGTGTGTGTGTGAGAGTGTGGTATGGCTGAAGTAAGGGGGTGGGGGAATTTATTTTACTCCATGGAGGAGAGAGTAGAGAAAGAAAGGAGAGAGAAATTACAGATAAAACATAATATTATGTGTGGTTCTCATGCTTAAAGGTGAAAAGTGTGATTATTTGAAGAAAGTGTGGTTATTTATTACATGGGAAAATTGGTGGGCCTTTTCAAATTAGGGCCAAGATAGTATGCCTTAGTGTAATAATCTCTAAGTAAATTAATTAATTGATAACAAACTAAATTGGGCTTCTAAAGTTCAATAAATTAAATTGAGCTTCTAAAGTCCAAATAAATCAAACTGGGCCTGTTGGGACATTGTCAGTTTTGATTAAGATCCCAAAGCCCCTGAAAAGATGATTGCCTTAATCTGTCTTTGTCAGGCTAGTCTTGGTTACGATTAGTACTTAGTCATTTTACACTTCACAGGTACTCAGTGAGAGGAGAACTCACTGGAGACAATCAAGACTCAGAGCCTGAAGACGAAGAGCACCATCCTGAACTTATGGCAGTCTTCTAAGCTAGCTGAGTAAGTGTCAGTGATGAAGAGTATGACCCTGAGGTCATTACTAACTCAGTCCTGAAGGGAACGGGATGTCACTGAGTTAATGGGAAGACTTGGAGTAGAGCCAAGCAATGCAAAAGGAATTTCAGCGTCGGGACAAGACTGGTGGGCTCAAGACAAAATGAACTTAATAAGACAAGCCTGAAGCTCAGGAATAAGTTCTGACATTCTCACCAACCTGATGACGTGGACCAATCCGAGAAGGACACGCACATACGGAACCTGACATGAAGACTGAATTCAGACTGCATATTCAATGGGCAAGCATTTAATGTGCATTTAATGCAAATACCAAATCCATGCAAGGACGGCTGCTGCATGAAGATATGTCCGTTTGAAGCCACTCTACATAGATGACTAGAAGGCTATCTCTCCAATAGATAGTTATTCGAATCACCTATAAATACAGAAGGCCTTGAACCCATTCAAGGTTACGGGAAATTTCCGAGCCAGAAATTACTCAAACTCTCAAGCATTCAAAGCATTCAACCCTTAAGAGAAGCACTCGAAACCTTCTAAATTTCCCAAGTGTTTCTCAGCATTTTGAGAGTTATTATGTATTCCAAGAGCTAATTTGAATTATCTTAAGCTTAGAGAGATTATCCAATCCTTAGCATAGTTTTGACTTGTAAGGATAATCTCAACCTAGTTGGAATCCAAACTGAAACCAAAACCCTAAGTTAGGCTTGTTGGGAGTAAGTCAGTTAGAGTGTTAGTAAGTGGAGTTGTATAGATCAGTGAGGTTAGCTGGTCTTGGTGCACCTTGGCACGTTAAAAACAAGAATCCCTTGAGTGGATTTCCTGTTAAGTCAGGCCGTGGACGTAGGAGCTTGAGACTCTGAACCACGTTAAACTCCTTGTGTTCTTACTGCTTTGATATTGTGCATACTTGCCATATTACTTGTTCATTCATTGCATTCAAGTTTATCAGGCCTGAATCAATCAGGCTGATCTTCAAAAGAGCACTGCCCTACTAAACACTCTTCAGATTTGAGTAAAACAAGTTTTTCAGAAAGCAAACTAAACAAGACTTTAAACTTTCAGGGCTCAAACATTTCCGCACTGAACTTGAACTGATAGTTAGCCAACTGACCCGCACCAAGTGTAGTCAGTAGGTGTGTTATCAGCTCCTAGTTCTTTACCACTCTGAGCAAAGGGGACTCAGTCAGTTTTAAGGTTGAAAAATTGGTATAAGTGTATTCCCCCCCATACACGTATTCCTCAGTCTTGTACCGGGACCAACAAGTGGTATCAGAGCAGTGGTTCGAAAGACCACTGACTTTGAATACTAATAGTTTCAGAGGAGAAACTGTTGGTGGTCACTGAACAGATCTGAGTTTGCTTTTCATAAAACTTGTATCATCATGACTTCGAGGAGACTTGAAGCTTCGTTACCAGAATTCTCTGTATCTAACTTTGTCTATTGGAAGTTCAGATTAGAAGCACATCTAGATGCCATCCATGACCAGATGTCGCGTGTACTCAGGGAGGGACCGATCAAGATCACTATTCCTAACGTCAGAGGACTGGGATATGAGGATCTTGCGATTGGCGTGCAGGTTCCTAAAGAAAGGAAAGACATGACCAACGATGAAATCAAGATGGTGGGACTTGACAACGTTGCTAGAAACATCATCTTGCACACAGTGCCCTTCGAGGAGTCAGCCAGGCTGATGAACTTAAAGACGGCAAAGGAGGTCTGGGATGAGCTGACAAGGATGTGTGAGGGATCTGAAAAGATCAAGGAGAACAAGAGAAACATTGCCATTCAGAAATTCGAGGCGTTCGAGATGCTGCCTGACGAGAGCATAGATCAAATGGAGTCTAGATTCATCAAGTTGATGAATGAATTGGTGATGTTGGACAAGGATGTCCCAAGGAGAGATGTAGCTTCAAAGATCCTGAATGCCCTTCCTGAGAGATGGGACAACAGTGTAATTATGCTTAAGAACACTCAGGATATGAGTAACATAACTTCTGCTTTACTTTTTTCAGAGCTCAAAGCGCTTGAATTTGACCTTAACAAGAGAAAGAAGAAAGTACAGTCAGAAGAGAAAGTGAAGGAGAAAACTCCTGAGAAAAGTGTGGCGTTCAAGGCCAGATCTGAACCTGTCGAGCCCTCATCAAACTCTTTATCAAAGTCACCGATGGAGATGAGCAGAGAAGAACTCGCTGAAGAGTACAGCCTGATGGCCAGACGATTCGACAAGCTCAATTCCAGGTTTGGTTGTTATAATAAGTTTTATCAAGACTCACGTGACAGGAAACCTGAAGGAACCCACCAAAGCTCAAGGAGATATGAGGAGCGAAGGAATACTGACCAGAGGAGAGAACGTGGTGATGAAAGGAGATATTCTGAACCAAAACCTGAAAGAAGAGACGAACAGAGACGTACTCGCGACGATAGATATCCAACAAAGACTGAAAGCTCACCAAGAACCAGGGAACCTGACTCAAGGAGGAACCCTGAACCGAGAAAAGAAAGAGTGAGTGAGCAGGTAGCATGTTACAACTGTAACAAGATTGGTCACTATCAGTACGACTGCCCGGAGCTGAGTGCGAGGGAGAGGGAGGAAAGGAGAGCCACTAGGGATCTAAGATCTGCTGATCGGAGAGCGATGGTCGCTGAAGATGCAACAGATTCTGACGGTCCTACTGAAAGGTCACTTGAACTCTTCTCAGATGACGAGTACGATGATGTCTGTCTGATGGCTAGGGATGAGCCTGAGGTAACATCAAATTCTGTTTGTGCTTCTTACACTGGTCAAAATCCTGAGCTTAGCTCAGAGTCAGTTAGAGAAATGAACCTTCAGATTTGTCTTGATCAATTGATGGTTGATTTCTCCAGACTGCAGGAAACTAATGTCTTCTTGGTTGAGGAGAACAAGAAATTGAGTACTGAAGTTCAAAACCTGAATGAACAACTCACTCAGTCTGATCTTAAAGAATCAGCTCAGATTGTGAGACTAACTCAGGAAATTGATATGATCAATTCTGAGCGTCTCCCAAGAGAGAAGATTCTGAAGGAATTGGCTGAGGAAGAGCTGGTCAGGAAGGAAGAGCTGAAAGCACTTAAGAGTAAGTTTGATGACCTCTTTACCAGACATGAAATCCTGAAAAAGAGTGAGGACTCTCTCAAGAAAAAGGTTGCAGCAATGAATAAATCCTCAGTGGCTAGAGAGGAAATAAATAGCAACCAGATACTTGGGAACAAGAAAAGGGGACTTGGATATGTTCCTGAGAAATCCTCACAAGGTCAGTCTCATGTTGCTTCAGGGAGCAACACTGAGAGGGTATTTGTTCAGACAGGCCAGAGTGCACCTAAGGTTGTGCTCCAGGCCCGTCAAACTGATAAGGGCAAGGAAACCGTTGACACAGTCAGGGTTGCTCCTAAGGTAGCTAAGCCAAAACCCAAGAGAAAGGCAAAGCAACCTACGGAAGCCCCTGAGAGCTCAGGCCAGGGAAAACCTCAGCGAAAGCAGAGGAAGACTCAGGCCAAGAGCCCTCAGACTGGTCAGCGAGGGTACCATCATGCTTGGCAATACCAACAGGGAAGGTCAAATATGATGTCACCCCCGTGGTTTTGGCATCCTGAGGCCTTTAACTGTTTTCCATTTCCTCACTTGCCTAGGGGAAATAGAAATCAGGGTCCTTATCAAGAACAAGGCCCAAGACCTGCTGCACCCAGACCTAGGAAGAATAGGAAGCCAGCCCAAAAGGCACCCACTCAGGCTCCTGCGAAGCCTAAGTCTAACACTCATACACCATCTTCCTCTAAGGCAAAGAAGAAGAAAGTTGTGTATGTCGATGTTTCAGGGAGACAGATTTACCACTCTGAGGCAATCAGGGTTGTGAAGCAAGTCTGGATCCTGAAGGGTACAGCTGACACAATAGGACCCAACACCCAATGGGTACCTGAAGCCTGATTTACTTGCAGGCGGCTGTGGATCACAACAAAAGGAGAGGAGACTCAATCAAAGCTGTTTGGTACCTAGACAGTGGTTGCTCAAGGCACATGACTGGAATGAAGAGTCTTCTCCAAGAATATCAAGCTAAAAATGGTCCACAGGTAACCTTTGGTGATAACTCAAAAGGTGTTACTAAAGGTTTTGGTGTTCTAATTATAGGTACAATCAGAGTGGAAAATGTGTCCTTTGTGGAAGGAGTGAAGCATAACCTGCTGTCAATAAGTCAATTCTGTGACAAAGGGTTCAGTGTTGAGTTCTCATCGAATACATGTTCAGTCAAGGACAAATCAACACATGCTTCTATCAGGTATAAGGAAAGGTAACGTTTATCTCGCTGATTGGAGCAGCACTATTCCTAATACCTGTTTTATTGCTAAAAGCTCTCTAGAGCTCAGTTGGTTATGGCATAAAAGATTAAGCCACCTGAACTTCAAGATTCTTAACAAAATTTCTAGACAGTCACTTGTTGATGGTCTACCTAATGAAGTTTTTAGCAAAGATCACGTGTGCAAAGCTTGTCAGGAAGGGAAGCAGGTCAGAGCGTCATTCAAAGAGAAAGCCTCTTATTCCACTGACAGGATACTTCAGCTCTTGCACATGGATTTGTTTGGTCCCATAACACCTGTGAGTATGAATGGTAGAAAGTATACCCTTGTGGTTATTGATGATTATTCTAGATATACTTGGGTTATTTTCTTGTTAAATAAGAAGGAAACACAGGTGAAGCTTCCAGAGTTGCTCAGGAGACTCAGCAATGAGAAGAATCAGTCCATTACTAAGATCAGATTTGACAAGGGCACTGAATTTATAAATTCATATATTTCTGACTTCTGTAATGAACTTGGTATAGCTCATGAGACTTCTGCAGCTAGAACCCCACAACAGAATGGTGTCGCTGAAAGAAGGAACAGGATACTGAAGGAGGCTGCAAGGACCATGCTGGCTGAGTCAGGATTGCCCAAGAAATTCTGGGCTGAGGCAATCAACACTGCATGCTACACTCGGAACAGATCCATGCTGAACAAGCAACATGCACAGACCCCATATGAGACATGGAACAAAAGGAAACCTCGTATTTCTTATTTTCATGTATTTGGTTGTAAGTGCTTCATCCTCAACAATGGGAAGACCCAGTTGAAAGCCTTTGATAGCAAATCTGATGAAGGGATATTCTTAGGATATTCTGAAGTTAGTAAAGCCTTCAGGGTTTACAACTGTAGGACCCTTGTTGTTGAAGAATCGCCTCATCTTGTCTTTGATGAATTTGCTAATGAGTCTAGGGCAAAGGTGTTGAATCCTGACACTGAGGAGGTCACAAGGAGTGTGACAAGGCTGAGCTTGAAGAATCAACCTGATCCCAAGATCAAGACTGTGCCAATTCCGATATGGGATGATGATGACGATCAGGATGATGAATCAGGTGCCACTCCTAAGCCCAGCACATCAGGGATTGTTGAGCCTCAGACTGAGGAACAGGCTCAACCTGAGGTAAGCACCGTCTATGAAGATGTTGTTGCAGCTGAGACGGTTCCTGAGTCACCTCATCAAGGGGGAATCAATGTCCCTGACATTGAGCTGGTTAACCCTTTTGGCATAGACTCAGGATCATCTCCTTCCGTTCAATTTCCTGAATTTTATGAGCCTGTAGACACTAACATTGCAGGTACTTCAGGAACAACTCCTGGCAAGAGAACTTGGTTAGAAGATCATCCCATTGATCAAATCATTGGTGATCCAACTGAGGGAGTCAGGACCAGACGGTTCCATGGTGAGAGTGCATTGTTCTGTTGCTTTCTCTCTGAGCAAGAGCCTCAGAACATTGAAGAAGCTCTCACTGACTCGAACTGGATCATTGCCATGCAAGAGGAGTTGAATCAGTTCACAAGGAATCAGGTTTGGAAACTGGTGGATAGACCTAGGCATCAAGGTGTGATTGGTACCAAGTGGGTCTTTAAGAACAAGAAGGATGAGAATGGTGTTGTGGTAAGCAACAAGGCCAGACTGGTTGCAAAAGGGTATTGTCAGTCTGAAGGAATAGACTATGATGAGACTTTTGTTCCAGTGGCGAGGTTGGAAGCTATCAGGTTGTTCCTTGCATATGCAACATACAAGAAGTTCAAGGTGTATCAAATGGATGTCAAGAGTGCCTTCCTGAATGGTGTACTCAATGAAGAGGTATATGTTGAACAACCTCCCGGGTTTGAGGTTGGGGATAGAGTATATCATTTGAAGAAAGCACTCTATGGACTTAAGCAAGCACCAAGAGCTTGGTATGATACCCTCTCTCAATTCCTGATAGACCATGGGTTCAAGAAAGGAACTGTGGATAGAACCTTGTTCAGGATCACTGAAGGTGATGACATTCTCTTGATCCAGATTTATGTGGATGACATAATATTTGGATCACCAAATCATCAGCTCTGTGAGAAATTCTCTAAGTTGATGACTGGTAAATTTGAGATGTCCATGATGGGGGAGATGAACTTCTTCTTAGGATTGCAGGTCAAGCAGACTGATCAAGGTATATTCATTAATCAGGCCAAGTATACAAGAGACTTGATTCATAAGTTTGGTGTTCAGAACAGCAATCCAGCAAGGATCCCTATGAACACAAATTGGAAGATGGATCCTGACACTGAAGGGACTTCAGTAAATCAGACTGAGTATCGTGGGCTGATAGGTTCTTTATTGTACCTGACTGCAAGTAGGCCTGACATTACGTTTGCAATTGGTGTGTGTGCTAGGTATCAGTCTGATCCCAAGAGAAGTCATTTGGAGGCTGCTAAGAGGATACTTAAGTATTTGAAAAGGACAGTCACTATGGGACTATGGTATCCTTCAGATGACAACTTAGAACTGACAGGTTATTCAGATGCAGATTATGGAGGTTGTAGGATTGATAGGAAATCAACCTCAGGGACATGTCAGTTTTTGGGAAGTAAGTTGATCTCGTGGTTTAGTAAGAAGCAGAATTCAGTGGCTACATCCACGACTGAGGCTGAGTATATGGCTCCAGGTAGTTGTTGTGCTCAGATTTTATGGTTGAGGCAACAGTTGAGGGACTACCAAGTGTTTGCTAATCAGGTTCCAATCTATTGTGACAACAATAGTGCTATAGCAATTACTCAGAACCCAGTGCTTCACACAAGGTGCAAGCATGTGGATATTAGACACCACTTCATTCGAGATCATGTGGAGAAGAAAGATATTAGGATGGAGAAGATTCACACTGACAGGCAAAGAGCTGATATCCTGACTAAGCCTCTGGCTGAATCAAGGTTTATGGAACTGTCAGTGGAGTTAGGACTCTTAGATCCGGGAGAGCAGTCAGCGTAGGGTTCTAGGGGGAACTCAGGCCAGACTCGACTCAGCGAGGTATCAGGGTGCTACAATGTCTCCCTGACAGGTATGAGTTCTAACCTGACTCTTGTGAATTTCAAGCGTCTCCCTGAGTCCTTCGTCCTGAAAATCTTTATTAAATGCATCCCGTTTTCATTAAAAGCGTGCCTTTTCATATTTAAAACCCATGCGCACGGAGCATTTAATGCCAGTTACTTTTTCATATACGTGTCCGTTTTATACGGAATATGACTGACATGGGGTTTAATTGAAGCTGAGATTAATCCTGGCCCCTCATTTCAAAACCTTTCGAATTCAGGGATCAATCTCAACCCCACGTTTGAGTAACTGACTTAGTCTTATCAATCAAGAGTGCCATTTGAGGTTTTTACGCAAACACAACGCACAATCTGCACACTGAGTTTTCTCTTGCTCAAACACAGATAACTCTTTCGAAAAATCTCTTCCTTTCAAAACAATGGCATTCCTCGATTCCAACTGGACAACCGACAAGATCGTCGACGTTGTCGAGAAGAAACTGGTACACATGGAGCAAGTCATCTCCATGGAAGGTATCTGTCTTACGGTTGAGGAAATCAAACCCGTATTTAAATGGATTTCCGATGCCAGGTTGGAAATATACTTCACCACCCGACCCATTTTCGTGCTCCCAAGAACAGTTGTGGAAGCATATTTGAATATGTTCTTGCGGAAGGGGGAAGTTTTCACAAAGGTGACTGCGTTGAAGCCGACGGGAGAGAAGGACGGCGACGGCGAACCTCTTTACAACACAGAGGTGGTCACTATCAACTTCAGGCAGGCGGTGAGGGAAGTCTTCAAGCTGCCTTTCTCAGGCATCAACCCAAGAACCTACAAGGAGAACTCAGAGGGAGAGTTTCTTGGGAAGTGGACCAAGTCAGGGTCATCGGAGTTCAGGGCTCGCCAGAACAAGAGTACGTTAAAGCCTGAGTACAGAGCGCTGGTGGACTTGGTGTCCAAGATGGTGATGGGCGCAACTGGCTCTCACGAGCAGTTGAGTCTGCCCAAGCTGAGGCTCATGGGGGCAATTGCTGATGGAGTGGAAGCGAACTGGGAGCAGTTCTTTCTCGATCAACTTCATCAGGCAGGGTTGGACAAGCTTAAGCGAGATGAGGAGGAGAAGCACATTTCCGTCAGTGCCATCTTACCTTTCGGCACGAGGATGTCCATCCTGATTGCTCATGCTTGCCATGGGTATACCTTCGACTTCGAGGATAGTCTCTCCTCAAAGAAGGTAATGTTTTCCTCACTGAGTGATACCTATTCAGTGCTAGGGCTGACTGATCCCAATGCGAAAGCAAAGGGTTAGGCCAAAAAGCCAGCTGGTAAGGCCAAGAGGGTGGCAACCAGTCTCATTGAACGAGTAGATGAACTCCTTGAGAGGAGTAAGGATGATGAGGAGGTTACTGCTGAGGAGGTGGAGCAGCCTGAAGTGGAAGCGGCTGAGAAGAGGAAAAGGGTGAAGATAGTGCTGTCAGGAAAGAGCACGCAATCTGGGACTGAGTCTGATCCCAAGAAGGCCGGATCTGAGGCTGAGGGAACTGACGATGACATCAGAAAGGAGGGTGCTCAGGGAGAGAGGCCCCTGAAAAGGCTTAGGAAGGGGACCAGAAAATCCCTTGCTAAGAAGCTGCCTGAGGTGAGTGAGAGGGAGAAGTCAAGCTCTCCTGGAGCCTCTGACTTGGAGGAAATGAGAAAAACTGTCGAGACGGCTGAGTCGTTGCAGCCTGAGACAGTACCCACTCAAACACCCCCGCACCCTGAAATCCAAACACCTTTCATTCCTGACCCCACACCTCAAACTCCCCAACCACCCCGAACCTCAGAGCCAAACCATCCTATTGAGTCAGCGCCTTCAACTGCAAACATGAATGAGCCTGACCAGTCAGCCGAGCCAAATATTCCAAACCCCTCAGACTTTCCCTCATACCCTAATCACAAAGACTGTCCCAAATCCATTTCAGCTGAGGAGGACGAATTCCTCGAAGTGGAGGAGGAGGATTTGGATGAACACATGGCTGAAGGGATTCTGGAGAACACCCTCAGGGGGAACGCCACAGAATGGGCAGGAAAGTGCTGGCCTGGGCTATCCAAGTATACTGAACTGCTGGCGTATGTGATTGAGCTCAAAGTTTGGTTGGACTTCAAACAATCAAACATGCAGGAGCAACATATGCTGGTGGATGCTCGTGGCTGGGAGCACTGGGAGGCGGAAGAGGCCAAGATTTACTCGTTCTTTGGACTTACTAGCTGGCTTCAACTCTTGAACTTTGACAACCTGAAGCAGTTAGTGGCTGATATGATGTCCAAAAGCAAGGCTGGCCTCCTATCTGAGGACAGGAAGGATGGTGATGAGGATGATGAAGAAGCTCAGGGTGGAGACCTGGAGAAGGCAGTGGAGGAAACTGCACAGGAAATGGATGAGATGAACTCTGAGCCTCAGGCTCAGGGGGAAGGTGATAAGAACACTGGTGCCAAGGCTGGACCAGTGGCTGAGGATGTTGTGAACATCTCAGCTGCCGATGAGACATCTGTCGATGAAGGGATTCCCTGCCCTGAGATAAGAGAGGAAGATGTTGAGGCATTCAAGGAGACTCTCAGTTCCGAGGGACTTGCTCCTAAGGTTCAAGTTAGCTTAGCTGAGCCTGAGGAGGCGGCTATGACTACTTCACAACTGCCTTCAGTGCACCTTGAAGAAGGGACTGATGCTGCAGGGGCTGACAAGGGAAAACAGCCAATCACTGAGGCGGCCGTTGATGATGAGGATGTGATCATAACCGGGGTCGGACGTGCTGAATTCACCAGCATAGTGGAGGTCAAGCAGGAGAAAACCTCAGAAAATCTAGCTGAACTTCAGGAGGAGGTAATGAGGCTACGAGCTGAGAAGGAAGAAGACTCCAAGGCCCTGGCGAAGCACATCAGGTGGACGAAGTCAGCTTACAACACCCTTGCTAACAGGGAGCTGATTTTGTTAAAGAAAACGATGACTGACACGGCTAAGTCAGTGAGGAATGAGAGGAAGCGCACCAAGAAGATGCTTAGGAACACTCTCAAGAAGCTTGAAGAGAGGGATGCGATCAGGGACGAGAAGATGAATCAGGCAGTGATCAGGCTTGCAGTTCAGACTGGAGCTATTGTCACTCAGGCCTTGAAGGACTCAGCGTCCAAACTGGAGCTGGAGTCAGGGAGGATGGATCGCACCTCTCAGTCAGTGGCCGACACCTTGGCAAAGGCCACTGAGGAATCGGCAAAGATACTAACTGAGGCTAGCAGAGTCAGCGGTGAGTCCTTGAAGGTGGAGGAAAGGATCACCAAGGCTGAACAAAGACTCCAACTCTCCATGGAGGTCTTTGAGAAGAAAGTCAATGCTGCTATCAGTTCAGTTTCTTTTGCAGGCACTGGGATTGCCACGGGAGTTGAGATGCTGAAGGAGGGCGTTTTGGAAGTACAATCCTTAGCCTCTTTTGTCATCAACAGTGGAGCTGAGTCACTCCCATCCCAGGCCAATGATGATGCCAGAAAGGGGGAAAAGAAGAAGAAGAAAAGATCCCGCCCTGAGGCATCGGAGGCAGTCAATCAAGGTGAGACCGTTCTAGCTGACCCTGAAGCCAATCCTGATGGAAACATTTTAAGGGTGAGGAAGTCAGCTAGGTTAGCGGCGGTGGAAAAGGAAGGAGAAGAAATTGTTGCCAAGCTGAGAGAGGAGGCAACAAAGGCAAAGGCTAATGAACCTTCCAAGCAACAACCTGAGCCAGTTCAGAGATCGTCTCCCATGAGCTCAAGGAAGAATCCCATCACTTACTCAGGTGAGTTGGTTGCGGAGCTATGTGCTGAAGCGTGGGGAGATCAATCTGAAAAATCTGAGGCTATGCGCAGAGCTGAAATTGCTCAGAAAGAGAAGATTCGCATCTTAGAGAAGAAGGTTGAGAAGCTGACGGATATCACTGAGCTTCAACAACGTGAACTAGATGATGCAGTGATCAGCTTGCTAAGGAGGAAGAAGGCGAAGCCTGAGCCAAGGAAGTACAGGAAGAAGCCAACAGTTAGGAAATCAACAATTCTTCAAGTCGGAAGGCCAGAATCAGGAGCAAGGGAAGAAGCTTTTGTTGATGAGTTCTTCTCAGAGACATTGAAGGAGTTTTGGACTGATGCAAGGGATGAATTTGTTAGACTGTGGTTTGTTGTGAAGAAGTGGGGCGACACTGACGGTATCAATGCCCACTTCACTGACTACATGATGGACAACCATCCTGAGCTATTCCAGAAGATCTTGGAGGAGGCTGAGGCAGCTCAAGTTCAAGTGAAGGCTCCTGAGTTCACCATTCGAGCTCCTCCCTTGGTTCCTGGAACTCAAAAGCATGATACAAAGGCCATTATGATGGAAGTCTTGAAGATAGCCAAAGCTGAAGGGTACGTGAATCAACCTGGAAGACTTGACGAGCTGAAGGCAAGAGTTTATGCAGGATATGGACTCAAGCCTGAAATGAGATTAGTCTAGGTGTTCACAGGCTTCTTTGTAATAGATTAGATTCATTGTAATCATTTCCACATCAATCAATGAAATCTATTACTTTTGCCCACAGACAAAAACTCATTGTCTTTTTGGCTGTTGTTTAAAATTCTGTACTTTATCAAGAATTGCTCTAACATTGTCTTATCTTATAGATAGGTTTATCTTGTTTCCTCTAAGTGTTTTGAGGATCTTTTCAGTGTTTTGGCATCATCAAAAAGGGGGAAATTGTTGGGACATTGTCAGTTTTGATTAAGATCCCAAAGCCCCTGAAAAGATGATTGCCTTAATCTGTCTTTGTCAGGCTAGTCTTGGTTAGGATTAGTACTTATTCATTTTACACTTCACAGGTACTCAGTGAGAGGAGAACTCACTGGAGACAATCAAGACTCAGAGCCTGAAGACGAAGAGCACCATCCTGAACTTATGGCAGTCTTCTAAGCTGGCTGAGTAAGTGTCAGTGATGAAGAGTATGACCCTGAGGTCATTACTAACTCAGTCCTGAAGGGAACGGGATGTCACTGAGTTAATGGGAAGACTTGGAGTAGAGCCAAGCAATGCAAAAGGAATTTCAGCATCAGGACAAGACTGGTGGGCTCAAGACAAAATGAACTTAATAAGACAAGCCTGAAGCTCAGGAATAAGTTCTGACATTCTCACCAACCTGATGACGTGGACCAATCCGAGAAGGACACGCACGTACGGAACCTGACATGAAGACTGAATTCAGACTGCATATTCAACGGGCAAGCATTTAATGTGCATTTAATGCAAATACCAAATCCATGCAAGGACGGCTGCTGCATGAAGATATGTCCGTTTGAAGCCACTCTACATAGATGACTAGAAGGCTATCTCTCCAACGGATAGTTATTCGAATCACCTATAAATACAGAAGGCCTTGAACCCATTCAAGGTTACGGGAAATTTCCGAGCCAGAAATTACTCAAACTCTCAAGCATTCAAAGCATTCAACCCTTAAGAGAAGCACTCGAAACCTTCTACATTTCCCAAGTGTTTCTCAGCATTTTGAGAGTTATTCTGTATTCCAAGAGCTAATTTGAATTATCTTAAGCTTAGAGAGATTATCCAATCCTTAGCATAGCTTTGACTTGTAAGGATAATCTCAACCTAGTTGGAATCCAAACTAAAACCAAAACCCTAAGTTAGGCTTGTTTGGAGTAAGTCAGTTAGAGTGTTAGTAAGTGGAGTTGTATAGATCAGTGAGGTTAGCTGGTCTTGGTGCACCTTGGCACGTTAAAAACAAGAATCCCTTGAGTGGATTTCCTGTTAAGTCAGGTCGTGGACGTAGGAGCTTGAGACTCTGAACCACGTTAAACTCCTTGTGTTCTTACTGCTTTGATATTGTGCATACTTGCCATATTACTTGTTCATTCATTGCATTCAAGTTTATCAGGCCTGAATCAATCAGGCTGATCTTCAAAAGAGCACTGCCCTACTAAACACTCTTCAGATTTGAGTAAAACAAGTTTTTCAGAAAGCAAACTAAACAAGACTTTAAACTTTCAGTGCTCAAACATTTCCGCACTGAACTTGAACTGATAGTTAGCCAACTGACCCGCACCAAGTGTAGTCAGTAGGTGTGTTATCAGCTCCTAGTTCTTTACCACTCTGAGCAAAGGGGACTCAGTCAGTTTTAAGGTTGAAAAATTGGTATACGTGTATTCCCCCCCCCCCCCATACACGTATTCCTCAGTCTTGTACCGGGACCAACAGGGCCTCTAAAGTCGATAAATCAAACTGGGCTTCTAAAGTCTAGTAAATCAAATTGGGCATCTAAAGTCCAATAAATCGAATTAAGCCTCTAAAGTCCAATAAGATAAATGAGTGGATAAGATCAAATATTTTCAAGCCCATCAAATTTGGCCCATAAACCTAGAATTCTGTACCTATAAATAGGGACCTTCATTAATTTGTTTTCCACACAACAACAAGTCAGAATTTTTCAGGATTTCAGAATTCTCTGCAAGTGTTCTCTACGACTTCAAAGGCATTCTTCACGACTTCTGTGAGAAACGAAGTTTGATTTGAGATCAAGGTACGAAACCTCTTCGACTTCATGACTTAAAGCAAAACATGATAATGTTGATTATGATAATTCTGAAAAGTATGTTAGGAATAATGATAAAGTTTATATATGTCATTACTGTTCAGAAATAAGTCAGATTAAGCCATATTGTGCAAAATTGAAAAGTGATTTGAAAGATAAAGTGTTGGTCCCGGACAAGACTGATGAATACGTGTATGGGGGGGGGGGGAATACACGTTTACCAAATTTTCAAACTTAAAACCTTACTGAGTCCCCTTTTAATTAGAGTGATAAAGAACTGAGATCTGATAACAAACCTATTGACTACACTTGGTGCTGGTCAGTTGGCTAACTATCAAATCTAGTGCAGTGCGGAAATGTGTGAGCCCTGATAGTTTAAAGTCTTGTTTAGTTTGCTTTCTAAAAACTTTGATTACCCAGTATGAATAGTAATTAGTAAGGGCAGTGCTCTTTTAATGAATCAGGTTGATTGATTCAAGCCTGATAAGTCTTATGCAATGAATGAACAGTTAATATGGCAGGTATGTAATATATTAAAGCAGTAAGAACACAATAAGTTTAACGTGGTTCAGAGTCTCAAGCTCCTACGTCCACGACCTGATTTAACAGGAAATCCACTCAAGGGATTCTTGTTTTTAACGTGCCAAGGTGCACCAAAATCAACTACCTCACTGACCTATACAACTCTCCTTACTAACTCACTAACTGAACTTACTTCCAACAAACCTAACTTAGGGTTTTGGTTTCAGTTTGGATTCCAACTAAGGTTGAGATTATCCTTACAAGACAAAGCTATGCTAAGGATTGGATAATCTCTCTAAGCTTATGATAGTGCTTGATCGCTCTTGGAATACATAATAACTCACAATTGCTAAGAAACACTTGGGAAATTTAGATGTTTTCGAGTGCTTCTTCTAAAGACTAAATGTTTTAGAGTTTGAGTAATTTCTGGCTTGGAAATTTCCCGTAACCTTGAATGGGTTCAAGGTCTTCTGTATTTATAGGTGTTTGAAAACTATCTGTTGGATGAGATAGCCTTCTAGACATCTACGTAGAGTTATTCAAATGGACATATCTTCATGCAGCAACCGTCCTTGCATGGATTTAGTATTTGCATTAAATGCACATTAAATGCTTGCTCGTTGAATATGCAGTCTGAATTCATTCTTCATGTCAGGTTCCGTACGTGCGTGTCCTTCCTGGATTGGTCCACGTCATCAGGTTGGTGAGAATGTCAGAACTTATTACTAGGCTTCAGGCTGGTCTTATTAAGTTCTTTTTGTCTTTTGCACAACGGTCTTGTCCCGACGCTGACATTCCTTTTGTATTGCTTGGCTCTACTCCAAGTCTTCCCATAAACTCAGTATCATCCTGTTCCCCACAGGACTGAGTAGTCATGACCTCAGGGTCATACTCTTCATCACTGACACTTACTCAGCCAGCTTAGAAGACTGCCATAAGTTCAGGATGGTAAACTCATCTTCAGGCTTCAGTCTTGATTGATATCAGTAAGTGCTCCTCTTACTGAGTACCTGTGAAATGTAAAATAACTAAGTACTAAACCTACCCAAGACTAGCCTGACCACAAATGCAAAACATCTTTTCAGGGGCTTTGGGATCTAATCAAAACTGACATTGTCCCAATAATTTCCCCATTTTTGATGATGGCAAAACACTGAAAAGATCCTCAAAACACTTAGAGGAAATGGAAATCCTATCTATAAGATAAGTCAGTGTTAGAGCAATATTTGATAAAGTACAAAATTTAAATAACAGCCAAAAAGACAATGAGTGTTTATCTGAGGGCAAAGTAATAGATTCAATTGATAAATTTGAACATGGTTACAATGAGTCTTATCTATTACATCAAAGAAAGTGAACACCTAGGCTAATCTTATTTCAGGTTCAAGTCCATAACCAGCATAGACTCTTGCCTTCAGCTCGTCAACTCTTCCAGGTTGGTTCACGTACCCTTCAGCCTTTGCAATCTTCAATACTTCAATCATTATGGCCTTAGTGTTGTGCTTTTGAGATCCAGGAACTAAAGGAGGAGCTCGAACCATGAATTCAGGAGCCTTCACTTGGACTTGAGCTGCTTCAGCCTCCTCCAAGATCTTTTGGATCAGCTCAGGATGATTGTCCATCACGTAGTCAGTGAAGTGGGCATTGATGTCTTCAGAGTCGCCCCACTTCTTCACCACGTACCATAACTTCACAAACTCATCCCTTGCGTCAGCCAGAATTCTTTCAGTGCCTCGGAGATGAACTCGTCGACAAAAGCTTCCCTTAAACCCGATTATGGCCTCCTGACTTGAAGAATCATTGATTTCCTTTCTGTAGGCCTTTTTCTGTACTTCCTAGGCTCAGGCTTCGCCCTCTTCCTCCTGAGCAAACTGATCACTGCATCGTCGAGTTCTCTTTGTTGTAGATCAGTGAGATCAGTCAGCTTCTCCACCTTCTTCTCCAAGATACGCATCTTTTCTGCCTGAGCAATTTCAGCCCTGCGTTTAGCCTCAGTCTTTTCAGAAGGGCCCCCCCACGCCTCAGCGCATAACTCCGCCACCGTCTCCACAGAGTAAGTGATGGGGTTCTTCCTTGTGTTCATAGAGGGAGACTTCTGAATTTCCTCAGGCTGCTTGGAGACTTGGAGATTCTTAGAAGGTTCATCAGCCTTTGCCTTCTTTGCTGCCTCGGCCCTCAGCCTTGCAGCTACTACTTCATCTTCCTTCTCAGCTGCTGCCAACCTTGCTGACTTCCTCACTCTCAGCAAATTTCCCATTGGGTTCACCTCAGGATCAGCTTCAGTTGTTTCGCCTTGGTTGACTGCCTCCGATGCCTCAGGGCGAGATCTTTTCATCTTCTTTTCCCCCTTTTTAGCATCATCATTGGCCTGGGATGGGAATGCGTCAGCTCTGCTGTTGATTATGAAGAAGGCTAGGGATTGAACTTCGTTGATTCCCTCCTTCAGCATCTCAACTCCCGTTGCGATACCAATCCCTGCATAAGAAACATAACTAATTGCAGCTTGGACTTTATTCTTAAAAGACCTCCATATTCAACTGGAGACTTTGCTCAGCCCTCGAGATCCTCTCTTCCACCTTGGCGGATTGATCAGCAGCCTGGGTTAGCTTTTCAGCGATTGACTGAGAAATCTGAGCAATGCGACTCGACTCCAGCTCCAACTTGGACGCTGAGTCGTTTACGGCCTGAATGAATAGTGCCCCAGCCTGAGCTGCAAGCTTTTCCACTGCCTGATCCAATTTTTCCTTCCTGAGCTCATCATTCTCAGCCAGCTGCCTCAAGCTTTGTCTTAGCATTTTCTTTGTTCGCCTCCTTTCGCTCCTCACTGACTTGGCCGTGTCATTCATCGTTCTTTTTAGCAACACTAACTCCCTATTTGTAAGGGTATTGTAGGCTGATTTTGTCCAACGGATGCATTTTGCAAGGTCCTTGGCGTCCTCCTCCTTCTCAGCGCCTAGCTTCATTACTTCCTCCTGAAGCTCAGCTAGATTTTCAGAGGTTTTCTTCTTTTTGACTTCCACAATACTTGTAAATTTAGTGTGGCCGACCCCAGTAATTACCACATCCTCATCCTTATCTCCGGCCTCGTCAGTGGCTGGCTGCTTTCCCTTGGCAGCCCCTGCAGCGTCAGTCCCCTCTTCAGGGTGCACTGAAGGCAGTTGTTGAGTGGTCATGGCCGCCTGCTCAGGCTCAACCGTGTCATCTCGAACTTTAGGAACTTGTCCTTCAGAACTGGAAGTCTCCGTAGACGCCTCAATATCTTTCTCCCCTGTCTCAGGGCAGGGAATCCCTTCATCGACAGATGTCTTATTGGCGGCTGAGATGTTCAAAACATCCTCAGCCATTGGTCCACCCTTGGCACCAATGTCTTTCACACCTTCCCCCTGAGTCTGAGACTTAGGGACCATCGCATCAACCTCCCTCGCTGTTTCCTCCACAGCCTTCTTAATAGCTCCATCTTGAGCATCGTCATCATTCTCGTCCTTGTCACCCTCTCCGTTTGAACGGATGTCAGCCTCAGACTTGGACATTATGTCAGCCTCCAACTGCTTCAGATTTTCGAAGTTAAGCAGTTGAAGCCAGCTAGTCAGTCCAAAGAATGTGCAGAGTCTAGCATCATCAGCCTCCCAGAACTCCCAGCCATGAGTATCTACCAGCATGTGCTGCTCTTACATGTTGGACGGTTTGAAGTCCAACCACACCTTCATCTCAATAACATTCACCAACAGCTCTTTATATTTGTTCAGCCTAGGCCAGCACTTTGCTGCCCACTCTGTGGCGTTCCCTCTGAGCGTATTCTCTAGAATACCTCCCACCATGTTAGCGTCCAACTCCTCCTCCTCTTGCATCTCGAGGAAGTCATCCTCTTCAGTTGGAAGGGTTTTGGGGCAGTCTTTGGGGTTTGGGTAAGTGGAAAAATCTTCAGGATTGGGAAGGGTAGAGTATGAGGGTTGGTCAGGCCTTTAGATGGGTGAAGATGGTGGCGCTGACTCAGGAATATTTGGCTCTGAGGTTGGGGTGTTTAAGTGGGTTGGGTTATGGGGTCAGGGCGGATTGGGGATTGAGTGGGTACTATCTCAGGCTGCAACAACTCAGCCGTCTCGATAGATTTTCTCACAGCCTCCAAGTCAGAGGCTCGTAGAGAGCTTGACTTCTCCCTCCTCTCATCTACCTTAGGCAGGCTCTTGGCTGGGGACTTTTTAGGTCCCTTCTTAAGGCGTTTGAGTGGCCTCTTGCCCTGATCCTGACTTAATCGTCAGTTCCCTCAGCCCCTGAATCGGCCCTCTTGGGATCTGACTCAGTCCCAGATTTAGTGCTATTCCCTGACAGCACTATTTTCACTTTCTTCTTCCCAGCCTCCTTCACCACCGGCTGAGCTTCCTCCCTCTCTGATGTCACTTCCTCCTCCACCTCCTTGCTCTTCTCAAAGAGCTCATCTATCTTCTCAATGAGGCTGGTAGCCACCTTCTTGGCCTTACCAGCTAGCTTTTTGGCCTGACCCTTTGCCTTAGCATTGGGACCAGTCAGCCCTAGCATTGAGTAGGTATCACTCAGTGAGGTAAACATGATCCGCTTGGAAGAGAGATTGTCTTCCAAGTCAAAAGTGTGCCATGGCAGGCATGGGCAATCAGGATGGATAGACGAGTGCTGAAGAGCAGGATGGCTCCAACAGAGATGTGCTTCCTATCATCATCCCTCTTCAGCTTGTCCAAAGCGGCCTGATTGAGCTGGTCCAGGAAGAACTGCTCCCAGTTCACTTCCACAGCCAGTGGATCCCATGACCACCTTGGACACTAAGTCCACAAGAGCTCTATACTCAGGCTTCAGAGTACTCTTGTTCTGACGGGCCTTAAACTCAGACGACCCCGTCTTGGTCCACTTTCCAAGGAGCTCTCCCTCAGCGTTCTCCTTGTAGACCCTTGGATTGATGCCTGACAACGGCAAATCAAAAACCTCCCTAATCGCTCTCCTGAGGTCGATGTCCACCTCCATCGTGTTGTAGAAGGGCTCGCCGTCATCGTCCTTCTCTCCGGTGGGCTTAAGAGCAGTTACCCTAGTGAACAACTCCCTCTTGCGAATGAACATGTTGAAGTAAGCTTCAATAACAGCCTTGGGTAGCACGAAGATAGGGTGCATCGTGAAGTATGTCTCTAGCCCTGCTTTGGAAATCTAGTTGAAAACTGGCTTGATTTCCTCCACGTTTAAACAAATGTTATCCATGGAGATGACTTGCTCCATGTGCACAAGTTTGTTAGTGATAACATTCTCAATGCTGTCTGTGGACCAGGTAGAGTCAAGAAACGCCATTGATTTTGAGAGTGAAGGTTTTTGAAAACAGAAAGTGTGCTTGAGCAAGAGAATACTCAGTGTGCAGTAGTGATTTAGTGTTTGCGTAAAAACCTCAATGGCATTCTTGATTGATAAGACTAGGTCAATTACTCAGACGTGGGGTTGAGATTAATCCCTGAATTTGAAAGGTTTTGAAATGAAGGGCCAGGATTAATCTCAACATTAATCATTCCCCAAGTCAGTCATATTTCGTATAAAACGGACACGTATACAAAAAAGTAACTGAGCATTAAATGTGTAACGCCCCCACTTAATATAGTACGGAAAATATGATGTGGCACAAGTAGGAACGTTACTAAAATAGTATTTTTGTATTAAAATATACACACGCCACACATTTACACAGCGGAAGTAGTAAATAAGTACGATCGTAATTTAAGATACAAGCCAAAAGTTAAAAATATTATTCTTGAAAATATAAAGTCTTTAAGAAACTCCACAGCCTGCCGAGTTCATTCGCCCACGTCTGGATCCACAATGTCTGTAAAAATTTAAAAGTGGAAGGGATAAGCGTTTGAAAACACTTAGTGGGAAACCTCTTGTTAATTGCACAAACTAAACATCAATTGTCTATAATATGTGAGCCCCCGTAGTTTCACCGGGTATATGCTTGGGTGTCGTGAACAACCCGTGGTGCCGGAACGACCGGACTATATGCTTGCCAACATAAAGTTGGACTTATATGTGGGGCCAGTCGATAGCGGACCAGACTCAAAATTTAACATTCAACGTTTAATAAGTGCAATTAAATAATAATTGAACACTCGGTGAAGAGCGAAGTGATTCCCCACCTTGCAGGTTTGTACCTACAAGTAGAATTTTTAAAATAGAAACATTGTTACTTATCCCTTCACTTTTGTAATTTGTAAGACTTGAATTCAAATCTCCAAACATATTCAAATATTGTATACTAATACACATATATCAATTAAGTGTATAAAATCATCAAATAGCAAGTTATAAATAAATATCGACTGTAAAAAATGTAACCGGGCCATTTCGAACCTTTCATTTCGAATTTGGCAGATTACACACCTAATTTTGAAAATTCATATTAAATTATCCATAAGTCCAAAAATTACGAAATTTTAACAGTATATTACCAACTCAATAAAGTTTATCACCATACTTTCAGATTTCTCAAACTCTTTACCAAACATCAAATATTTCATAATGAACACACAGTAACAGATTCTGGTCACTTAACTTTAAAAATTCACAATATATCAACCACATGTCCAATACTCATGAAATTTTAACCATGAACTCCCAGCTTCATGTAATTTATCAACATACTTCGTTCTTCTATGAAAACATAACCGATTATTCTCAGATCATAGCAAACTTCTACTGTTCCTGTAATTTAGTCCAAAACCCTAGCTCTATTTCGAAAAATCACCACGAATTGGATACCAGTCCAAAAATTATGAAATTTGAAAACTAAGTTTCTTCACAAGTATATTTTCACATATAAAAAGTTCAGAATTTTCCACCGAAAATTGGATCAAAAACGAAATTCCTTCACCAGTTGTCCAGATTTTCGGTTTTCATGCATATGAAGAACATAACATCTTAAACTCACTTTAAACCACATAATTTCATGATTTCTACTTCTAAAGCATATATAATAAAATAATAAACATGATTTTGATCATAACTCATGAAGAAATTGAATTAAACATTCAAACATGAAGTAAAACATGGATAACATGCAAATTACTCATCAAAACTCATTTTCCTATCATTTAATTCACATATCATGCATAAATTTCATACTACCACTTAATTAATTACTCAAACAAGAAGAGAAGCTTACTTAGAGATAGGTTGCTACAAGAAATTTCTTCTCCTTCCTTTGCAAAATCTAAGTATAACTGTAGTATTTGTTCTAATTTTCTTCCTAAGCTTATACCTATTTATGCATGCATGTTCTTGTATTTATAGGAGGAGAAATACTTGGAGATTACTCCAAGCCCCCTAGGACCGACCTTGAATGAAAAGTGTGGAAGAATTTGGAGGTTAAGCCATTAAACACATGGCATACTAGGATTAGTTGTAATTTTGACTTTTATTTTCTAAATTCGACTTTGATTTTCATGAAACTTCACCACTCTTCCTATCCTATCTATAAATTTCGAATTTTTTATGAAGTTTCAAGAGAAATTTTGTGTCTTGTAATTAAGACACATGTAGGCTTTGGATTTGATAAATAAAAATAAAAGAAATTATGATTTTCTAATTTATTTAATGATTTTAAGGTACATTATGCATAAATTACTTATACTATCTTATAAAATAAAATTAAAACTTTTCTAGGACTCTAAATAAATTATAAAGTCCATATACTAATCATAAAAAAAAACATCGAGCAATCGATACGTAATTCGTTTCTTGAAGAAACGTTCATTTTTCAACTTATAGAGTGTAAAATAAAATATTAGACTTAAGGACTATATTAATTTCTATATCAAATACTTTAAGACATAAAATAAAGAACATATAAAAATTATAAAGTTTCAAGAATAAGCATGTATTGAGCAAATAATATGTTAATTGTAAGTATCGAGTAAACAAAACACATAAACGTGCCTTGGCATAAATTTTGGATGTAAATGCATCACATAGATTCATATAGAATTATAAAGCATTTAGTAAAGCAAATAAGGTCATGAAAGTCTAGGGTATTACAAAATGCTCCGCTGCACGTGGGTTTAAATATGAAAAGGCCCGCTTTTAATGAAAATGGAATGCCTTTAATAAAGATTTTCAGGACGAAGGACTCAAGGAGATGCTTGAAATTCACACAGGTCAGGTTAGAACTCATACCTGTCAGGGAGACTTTGTAGCACCCTGATACCTCGTTGAGTCGAGTCTGACTGAGTTCCCCCTAGACCTTACACTAACTGTTCTCCCGGATCTAAGAGACCTAATTCCACTGACAGTTCCATAAACCTTGTTTCAGCCAAAGGCTTAGTCAAAATATCAGCTCTCTGCCTGTCAGTGTGAATTTTCTCCATCCTAATGTCCTTCTTCTCCACATGATCTCTTATGAAGTGGTGTCTAACATCCACATGCTTGCACCTTGTGTGAAGCACTGGGTTCTAAGTAATTGCTATAGCAATATTATTGTCACAATAGATTGGAACCTCATTAGCAAATACTTGGTAGTCTCTCAACTGTTGTCTCAACCACAAGATCTGAGCACAACAACTACCTGCAGCCATATACTCAGCCTCAGTTGTGGATGTCGCCACTGAATTCTACTTCTTGCTGAACCACGAGATCAACTTACTACCCAAAAACTGACATGTCCCTGAGGTTGATTTCCTATCAATCCTACAACCTCCATAATCTGCATCTGAATAACCTGTCAGTTCTAAGTTGTCATCTGAAGGAAACCATAGTCCCATATTGACTGTCATTTTCAAATACTTAAGTATCCTCTTAGAAACCTCCAAATGACTTCTCTTGGGATCAGACTGATACCTAGCACACATTCCTACTGCAAACGTGATGTCAGGCCTACTTGCAGTCAGGTATAATAACGAACCAATGAGCCCTCGATACTCAGTCTGATTTACTGAAGTCCCTTCAGTTTCAGGATCCATCTTCCAGTTTGTATTCATGGGGATCATTGCCGGATTGCTGTTCTGAACACCAAATTTATGAATCAAGTCTCTTGTATACTTGGCCTGATTAATGAAGATCCCTTGATCAGTCTACTTGACCTGCAATCCTAAGAAGAAGTTCATCTCTCCCATCATAGACATCTCAAATTTACCAGTCATCAGCTTAGAGAATTTCTCACAGAGCTGATGATTTGGTGATCCAAATATTATGTCATCCACATAAATCTAGACCAAGAGAATGTCATCACCTTCAGTGATCCTGAACAATGTCATATCCACGGTTCCCTTCTTGAACCCATGGTCAGTCAGGAATTGAGAGAGAGTATCATACAAAGCCCTTGGTGCTTGCTTAAGGCCATAGAGTGCTTTCTTCAAATGGTATACTTTATCACCAACCTCAAACCCGGGAGGTTGTTCAACATATACCTCTTCATTAAGTACTCCATTCAAGAAGGCACTCTTGACGTCCATTTGATACACCTTAAACTTCATATATGTTGCATAAGCAAGGAACAACCTGATAGCTTCCAACCTAGCCACTGGAGCAAAAGTCTCATCATAGTCTATTCCTTCAAACTGACAATACCCCTTTGCAACCAGTCTAGCCTTGTTCCTTACCACAACACCATTCTCATCCTTCTTATTCTTATAGACCCACTTAGTACCAATTACACCTTGATGCCTAGGTCTATCCACCAGTTCCCAAACCTGATTCCTTGTGAACTGGTTCAACTCCTCTTGCATGGCAACAATCCAGTTCGAGTTAGTAAGAGCTTCTTCAATGTTCTGAGGCTCTTGCTCAGAGAGAAAGCAACAGAACAATGCACTCTCACCATGGAACCGTCTGGTCCTGACTCCCTCAGTTGGATCTCCAATGACTTGGTCAGTGGGATGACTTTCTATCCAAGTCCTCTTGTCAGGAGTTGTTCCTGAAGTACCTGCAATGTCAGTGTCTACAGGCTCATAAAATTTAGGAAAATAAACAGAAGGGGATGAACCTGAGTCTATACCAAAGGGATTAATAAGCTCAATGTCAGGGATATTGATTCCCCCCTGATTAGGTGACTCAGGTACCGTCTCAGCTGCGACAACATCATCATAGACGTTACTTACCTCAAGTTGAGCCTGTTCCTCATGTTGAGGCTCAACTATCCCTGATGTGCTGGGCTTTGGAGTGGCTCTTGAGTCATCTTCCTGATCGTCGTCATCATCCCATCTTGGAATTGGCACAGTTTTGACCTTTGGATCAGGTTGATTCTTTAAGCTCAGCCTTGTCACTTTGCTATTGACTTCCTCAGCATCAGGACTCAACACTCTTGTCCTAGACTCAGTGGCAGATTCATCAAACACAATATGAGGTGATTCTTCCACAACAAGGGTCCTACAGTTGTAAACCCTGAAAGCTTTACTAACTTCAGAATATCCTAAGAATATTCCTTCGTCAAATTTGCTATCAAAAGCTTTCAATTGAGTCTTCCCATTGTTGAGGATGAAGCACTTGCAACCAAATATATGGAAATAAGAAATATGAGGTTTCCTTTTATTCCAAGTCTCATATGGAGTCTGTGCATGTTGTTTGTTCAGCATGGATCTGTTCTGAGTGTAGCAAGCTATGTTGATTGCCTCAGCCCATAATTTCTTGGGCAGTCCTGACTCAACCATCATGGTCCTGGCAGCTTCCTTCAGTGTCATGTTCCTTCTTTCAGTAACACCGTTTTATTGTGGGGTTCTAGCTGCAGAAGTCTCATGAGCTATACTAAGTTTATTACAGAAGTTAGAAATATATGAATTTATAAATTCAGTGCCCTTGTCAGATCTGATCTTAGTAATGGACTGATTCTTCTCATTGCTGAGTCTCCTGAGCAACTCTGGAAGCTTTACCTGTGTCTCTTTCTTATTCACCAAGAAAATAACCCAGGTATATCTAGAATAATCATCAATAACCACAAGGGTGTATTTCCTACCATTCATACACACATGTATTACAGGGCCAAATAAGTCCATGTGCAAAAGTTGAAGAATCCTGTCAGTGGAATAGGAAGCCTTCTCTTTAAATGACACTCTGACCTGCTTCCCTTCCTGACAAGCTTTGCACACATGATCTTTGCTAAAAACTTCATTAGGTAGACCATCAACAAGTGATTGTCTAGAAATTTTGTTAAGAATCTTGAAGTTCAGAGGGCTTAATCTTTTATGCCATAACCAACTGAGTTCTAAAGAACTTTTAGCAATAAAACTTGTATTAGGAATAGTGTTGCTCCAATCAGCGAGATAAATGTTACCTTTCCTGATACCTGATAGAAGCACTTGTGTTGATTTGTCCTTGACTGAACATATATTCGATGAGAATTCAACACTGAAACCTTTGTCACAGAATTGGCTTACTGACAACAGGTTATGCTTCAGTCCTTCCACAAAGGACACATTTTCCACTCTGGCTATACCTATTTTCAAAACACCAAAACCTTTAGTAAAACCTTTTGAGTTATCACCAAAGGTTACCTGTGGACCATCTCTAGCTTGAAATTCTTGGAGAAGACTCTTCATTCCAGTCATATGCCTTGAGCATTCACTGTCTAGGTACCAAACAACTTTAGTTGAGTCTCCTCTCCTCTTGTTGTGATCCACAGTCGCCTGCAAACAAATCAGGCTTTAGGTACCCATTGGGTGTTGGGTCCTATAGTGTTAGTTGTACCCTTCGGGATCCAGACTTGCTTCACAACCCTGATTGCCTCAGAGTGGTAAATCTGTCTCCCTGAAACATCAACATACACAACTTTCTTCTTCTTTGCCTGAGAGGAAGATGGTGTATGAGTGCTAGACTTAGGCTTCACAGGAGCCTGAGTGGGTGCCTTTTGGGCTGGCTTCCTGTTCTTCCTAGGTCTGGGTGCATCAGATCTTGGGCTTTATTCTTGATAAGGGCCCTGTGTTCTATTCCCCCTAGGCAAGTGAGGGAATTGAAAACAGTTAAAGGCCTCAGGATGCCAAAACCATGGGGGTGTCATCATGTTTGGCCTTCCCTGTTGGTATTGCCAAGCATTATGGTACCCTCGCTGACCAGTCTGAGGACTTTTGGCCTGAGTCTTCCTTTGCTTTCGCTGAGTCTTTCTCTGGCCTGAGCTCTCAGGGGCCTCCGTTGGTTGCTTTGCCTTTCCTTTGGGTTTTGGCTTAGCTACCTTAGGGGCAACCCTGACTAAGTCAACAGTTTCCTTGCCCTTATCAGTTTGATGGGCCTGAAGTACAACCTTAGGTGCACTTTGGCCTGCCTGAACAAATACCCTCTTAGTGTTGCTCCCTGAAGCAACATGAGATTGACCTTGTGAGGATTTCTTAGGAACATATCTGAGTCCCTTTTTCTCATTCTCAAGCATATGGCTGCTATTTATTTCCTCTCTAGCCACTGAGGATTTATTCATTGCTGCAACCTTTCGCTTGAGTGAGTCCTCACTCTTTCTCAGGAGTTCATGTCTGGCAAAGAGGTCATCAAACTTACTCTTGAGTACCTTCAGCTCTTCCTTCCTGACCAACTCTTCATCAGCCAGTTCTTTCAGAATCTTCTCTCTTAGGAGACACTCAGCATTGATTAGATCAATTTCCTAAGTTAGTCTCACAATCTGAGATGCTTCTTTAAGATCAGACTGAGTGAGCTGATCATTCAGGTTTTGGACCTCAGTACTCAATTTCTTGTTCTCCTCTACCAAGAAGACATTAGTTTCCTGCAACCTGGAGAAATCAACCATCAATTGATCTAGGCAGATCTTAAGGTTCATTTCTCTGGCTGACTCTGAGCTAAACTCAAGATTTTGACCAGTGTAGGAACCACAAATAGAGTTAGATGTTACCTCAGGTTCGTCCCTTGCCATTAGGCAAACATCATCGTACTCATCGTTGGAAAAGAGTTCAGGTGACCTTTCCCCGGGTCCATCTGAATCAGTTGCATCATCAGCAACAATGACTCTACGATCAGCATATCTCTGATCTCTCTTGGCTCTCCTTTCCTCTCTTTCCCTCGCACTCAGCTCTGGACAATCATACTGATAGTGCCAGCTCTTGTTACAAATGTAGCACGTTGCCTGCTCATCTCCTCTATCTTTTCTTGGCTCAGGGTTCTTCCTAGATTCAGGTTCCCTTGGTCTTGATGAGCTTTCAGGCTTTGCAGGGTATCGATCATCTCGAATACGTCTCTATTCAACTCTCCTTTCAGGCTTTGGTTCAGAATATCTTTGTTCATCACCACGATCTTTTCTCTGGTCAGTATTCCTTCGTTCCTCATATCTCCTCGAGCTTTGGTGGATTCCTTCAGGTTTTCTGTCACGTGAGTCCTGATAAAATTTCTTATAACGACCAAACCTGGAATTGAGCTTGTCAAATCGTCTGGCCATCAGGTTGTACTCCTCAGCAAGTTCTTCCTTGCTCATCTCCATCAGTGACTTTGATGAACACTCAACAGGTTCAGACTTGGCCTTGAACGCCACACTCTTCTCAGGAGTTTTCTCCTTCTCTTCCTCTTCTGGCAGTACTTTCTTCTTTCTTTTGTTTAGATCAAATTCCAGTGCTTTGAGCTCTGAAAAAAGTAAAGCAGAAGTTATGTTACTCATATCCTGAGTGTTCTTAAGCATGATTACACTGTTGTCCCATCTCTCGGGAAGGGCATTCAGGATTTTCGAAGTAACATCTCTCATAGGGACATCCTTGTCCAGCATCACCAGCTCATTCATCAACTTGATGAATCTAGACTCTATCTGATCAATGCTCTCGTCAGGCAGCATCTCGAACGCCTCGAATTTCTGAATGGCAATATTTCTCTTGTTCTCCTTAATTTTCTCAGATCCCTCACACATCCTTGTCAGCTCGTCCCAGACCTCCTTTGCCATCTTTAGGTTCATCAGCCTTGCTGACTCCTCGAAGGGCACCATATGGAAAATGATATTCCGGGCCACGTTGTCCAGTCCTACCATCTTGATTTCATTGTTAGTTATATCTTTCCTTTCTTTGGGAACCTACACGCCAATTTCAAGATGCTCATATCCCAGTCCTCTAACATTCGGAATAGTGATCTTGATCGGTCACTCCCTGAGTACTCGCGGCATCTGGTCATGGTAAGCGTCAAGGTGTGCTTCTAATCTGAACTTCCAGTAAACAAAGTTAGAGACAGAGAATTCAGGTAATGAGGCCTCAAGTCTCCTTGAAGTCATGATAATGTGATGCAGATTTTCGAAAAAATAAACTCAGACCTGTTCTGTGACCACCAACAGTTTCTCCTCTGAAACTATTAGTATACAAAGTCAGTGGTCGTTGAACCACTGCTCTGATACCATTTGTTTGTCCTGGACAAGACTGATGAATACATGTATGGGGGGGAAATACACGTATACCAAATTTTCAAACTTAAAACCTTACTGAGTCCCCTTTTACTCAGAATGATAAAGAACTGAGATATGATAACAAGCCTATTGACTACACTTGGTGCGGGTCAGTTGGCTAACTATCAAATCTAGTTCAGTGCGGAAATGCGTGAGCCCTGATAGTTTAAAGTCTTGTTTAGTTTACTTTCTGAAAACTTTAATTACCCAGTCTAAATAGTAATTAGTAAGGGCAGTGCTCTTTTTAATGAATCAGGCTGATTGTTCAAGCCTGATAAGTCTTATGCAATGAATGAACAGTTAATATGGCAGGTATGCAATATATCAAAGCAGTAAGAACACAACAAGTTTAACGTGGTTCAGAGTCTCAAACTCCTACGTCCACGACCTGATTTAACAGGAAATCCACTCAAGGGATTCTTATTTTTAATGTGCCAAGGTGCACCAAGATCAGCTACCTCACTGACCTATACAACTCTCCTTACTAACTCACTAACTGAACTTACTTCCAACAAACCTAACTTATGGTTTTGGTTTCAGTTTGGATTCCAACTAAGGTTGAGATTATCCTTACAAGACAAAGCTATGCTAAGGATTGGATAATCTCTCCAAGCTTAGGATAGTGCTTGATCGCTTTTGGAATACAGAATAACTCTCAATTACTAAGAAATACTTGGGAAATTTAGATGTTTTTAGTGCTTTTTCTAAAGACTAAATGCTTTGAATGCTTTAGAGTTTGAGTAATTTCTGGCTTGGAAATTTCCCATAACCTTGAATGGGTTCAAGGTCTTCTGTATTTATAGGTGGTTTGAAAACTATCCGTTGGAGGAGATAGCCTTCTAGACATCTACGTAGAGGTATTCAAACAGACATATCTTCATACAACAATCGTCCTTGCATAGATTTGGTATTTGCATTAAATGCACATTAAATGCTTGCCCGTTGAATATGCAGTCTGAATTCAGTCTTCATATCTGGTTCCGTACGTGCGTGTCCTTCCTGGATTGGTCCACGTCATCAGGTTGGTGAGAATGTCAGAACTTATTACTAGGCTTCAGGCTGGTTTTATTAAGTTCTTTTTGTCTTTTGTACAACGGTCTTGTCCCGACGCTGACATTCCTTTTACATTGCTTGGCTGTACTCCAAGTCTTCCCATAAACTCAGTATCATCTTGTTCCCCACAGAACTGAGTAGTAATGACCTCAGAGTCATACTCTTCATCACTGACACTTACTCAGCCAGTTTAGAAGACTGCCATAAGTTTAGGATGGTAAACTCATCTTCAGACTTCAGTCTTTATTAACATCAGTAAGTGAACCTCTTATTGAGTACCTGTGAAATGTAAAATAACTAAGTACTAAACCTAACCAAGACTAGCCTGACCACAAATGCAAAACATCTTTTCAGTAGCTTTGGGATCTAATCAAAACTGACATTGTCCCAACATAAAGGCATGTTACCCAAAGTGTTACTACATTATGAGAAACATACTGATAAATCTTGGATTTCTAAAAGTAAAGTCTCTTGTAATGTTGTGTATACTTCACTAAAAGCACGTGTAATAGGTATATGGTATTTTGATTCAGGTTGTTCAAGATATATGACTGGACAAATAGAACATTTAGCTAATTATAACTCATATGATGGTGGTAGTGTAACTTATGGCAGTGGTTCTAAAGGAAAAATCATATGAAAATGAACTCTTAATGTGAAAGATTTTCCTAAGTTATCAATATGTTAATGGTGTTCTTGCAAACTTGATTAGTATTACTCAATTATGTGATGATAACTTACATGTTGAATTTAACAAGAATGCATTTATATTTTTAACCAAAACAATGAATGTTTGATGACTAGAAATAGATCTATTGATAATTGCTACTTGATTGGTTCAAACAATGTTTGTAATAGATGTTGAGAAATTGTATTGATATAAGTTTTGATTAAGATGCCAAAATGTTCTCCCTAAGAAAATGTAAGTAAATTATATCCAGTAAAGTTAGACTAGAGTTAGTCAGTTCACTTGTTAGGGATCTGGGTTCATTTACTAGTTTCAGGAGTGTATATTGTTCACTAAAGCGAAGTCCGCTGAATAGGTGAAGTCTACTGAAGTTAAGTAAACTGAAGAAGTTACCTGAAGTACAAATATTTTCTAAGTACATTTATGCTAAGCGAAGTACCATCAGTAGAAGTACTAGAAGTCTACTGATGAAAACTAACAAAGCATTTAAGGCAAAATGTAATTAAGGCTGTTAGTTATTCTGGTTGGAACACAAGGCAAAAGGAATGTCAGTAAGGTTACATTTAATGAAGGAATAAGAAGGTTCCTTCAGTCAAGTTAAACCTTAAACCCAGACAAACTCTGCACAACTTGACTGTTCAGTCCAATGAGAAGATGACACATAGTTGCGCAAACTGACAAACACCAAAAATCAGGCATTACCTTTTGCAGAGAGCTGGTTGCAGGCAAAGACTTTCAAGCCAATTATTGATGCGACATAAAGCCAAAAGAAGCCGTTTGAGCCAATCAGATACAAGAGACTTACTTGGGAAGATTCAAATTCCAATGGGAAGATTTTTAAGAAGTCTATAAATACAGAAGGACGTGCTCATTGTGATGCACGGGAAACTTCAAAGATATACCTATTCTTTACACTCACAATCGCACAATCAAAGCACTCGAAATCTCTCAAGTTTTCCAAGTGTTTCACTTTTGTAGAGAAACATACAAAACCTTCTGTAAATGTACGATCGAGATAATCCATCCTTAAGCTCTTGAGTTCACTTTGTAAGGATTATTTCAAAATAGTTGGAACCAAACCCTACTCAAAACCCTACCCACACTTAGGTCGAGAGTTAGAGTTAAGAGGTGTGAGTAAGCTGATAAGTTGATATCAGTCTGAAAGCTGGTTGTTGGGAACTATGACCTGGATTTATCCTAGGGATCAAAAATCCTAAGAGAGGAATATTTGATCAGTGCACCTTGGCACTATAACACAAGGAATTCCAAGTGAAAGGAATTCTCTTATTTAATCAGGACAGTGGACGTAATATATCAAAACAGTAAGGACACAGCAAGTTTAACGTGGTTCAGAATCTCAATCTCCTACGTCTACGACCTGATTTAGCAGGAAATCCACTCAAGGGATTCTTATTTTTAACGAGACAAGGTGCACCAAGATCAGCTACCTCACTGACCTATACAACTCTCCTTACTAACTCACTAACTGAACTTACTTCCAACAAACCTAACTTAGGGTTTTGGTTTCAGGTTGGATTCCAACTAAGGTTGAGATTATCCTTACAAGACAAAGCTATGCTAAGGATTGGATAATCTCTCCAAGCTTATGATAGTGCTTGATCGCTCTTGGAATACAGAATAACTCTCAATTGCTAAGAAACACTTGGGAAATTTAGAAGTTTTTTAGTGCTTCTTCTAAAGACTGAATGCTTTGAATGCTTTAGAGTTTGAGTAATTTCTGGCTTGGAAATTTCCCATAACCATGAATGGGTTCAAGGTCTTCTGTATTTATAGGTGGTTTGAAAACTATCCGTTGGAGGAGATAGCCTTCTAGACATCTACGTAGAGTTATTCAAACAGACATATCCTCATACAGCAACCGTCCTTGCATAGATTTGGTATTTACATTAAATGCACATTAAATGCTTGCCCGTTGAATATGCAGTCTGAATTCAGTCTTCATGTCAGGTTCCGTACGTGCGTGTCCTTCCTGGATTAGTCCACGTCATCAGGTTGGTGAGAATGTCAGAACTTATTACTAGGCTTCAGGCTGGTCTTATTAAGTTCTTTTTGTCTTTTGTACAACGGTCTTGTCCCAACGCTGACATTCATTTTGCATTGCTTGGCTCTACTCCAAGTCTTTCCATAAACTCAGTATCATCCTGTTCCCCACAGAACTGAGAAGTAATGACCTCAGGGTCATACTCTTCATCACTGACACTTACTTAGCCAGCTTAGAAGACTGCCATAAGTTTAGGATGGTAAACTCATCTTCAGACTTCAGTCTTGATTAACATCAGTAAGTGAACCTCTTATCGAGTGCCTGTGAAATGTAAAATAACTAAGTACTAAACCTAACCAAGACTAGCCTGACCACAAATGCAAAACTTCTTTTCAGTGGCTTTGGGATCTAATCAAAACTGACATTGTCCCAACATAAAGGCATGTTACCCAAAGTGTTACTACATTATGAGAAACATACTGATAAATCTTGGATTTCTAAAAGTAAAGTCTCTTGTAATGTTGTGTATACTTCACTAAAAGCACGTGTAATAGGTATATGGTATTTTGATTCAGGTTGTTCAAGATATATGACTTGTCAAATAGAACATTTAGCTAATTATAACTCATATGATGGTGGTAGTGTAACTTATGGCAGTGGTTCTAAAGGAAAAATCATAGGAAAATGAACTCTTAATGTGAAAGATTTTCATAAGTTATCAACATGTTAATGGTGTTCTTGCAAACTTGATTAGTATTACTCAATTATGTGATGATAACTTACATGTTGAATTTAACAAGAATGCATTTATATTTTTAACCAAAACAATGAATGTTTGATGACTGGAAATAGATCTATTGATAATTGCTACTTGATTGGTTCAAACAATGTTTGTAATAGCTGTTGAGAAATTGTATTGATATAAGTTTTGATTAAGATGCCAAAATGTTCTCCCTAAGAAAATGTAAGTAAATTATATCCAGTAAAGTTAGACTAGAGTTAGTCAGTTCACTTGTTAGGGATCTGGGTTCATTTACTAGTTTCAGGAGTGTATATTGTTCACTAAAGCGAAGTTCGCTGAATAGGTGAAGTCTACTGAAGTTAAGTAAACTGAAGAAGTTACCTGAAGTACAAATGTTTTCTAAGTACATTTATGCTAAGCGAAGTACCATCAGTAGAGGTACTAGAAGTCTACTGATGAAAACTAACAAAGCATTTAAGGCAAAATGTAATTAAGGCTGTTAGTTATTCTGGTTTGAACACAAGGCAAAAGGAATGTCAGTAAGGTTACATTTAATGAAGGAATAAGAAGGTTCCTTCAGTCAAGTTAAACCTTAAACCCAAACAAACTCTGAAAAACTTGACTGTTCAGTCCAATGAGAAGATGACACATAGTTGCGCAAACTGACAAACACCAAAATCAGGCATTACCTTTTGCAGAGAGCTGGTTGCAGGCAAAGACTTTCAAGCTAATTATTCATGCGACATAAAGCCAAAAGAAGCCGTTTGAGCCAACCAGATACAAGAGACTTACTTGGGAAGATTCAAATTCTAACGGGAAGATTTTTAAGAAGTCTATAAATACAGAAGGACGTGCTCATTGTGATGCACGGGAAACTTCAAAGATATACCTATTCTCTACACTCACAATCGCACAATCAAAGCACTCGAAATCTCTCAAGTTTTCCAAGTGTTTCACTTTTGTAGAGAAGCATACAAAACCTTTTGTAAACGTACTTAAAGCCATATCCAAAAGCTTAGATCGAGATAATCCATCCTTAAGCTCTTGAGTTCACTTTGTAAGGATTATTTCAAAATAGTTGGAACCAAACCCTACTCAAAACCCTACCCACACTTAGGTCGAGAGTTAGAGTTAAGAGGTGTGAGTAAGCTGATAAGTTGATATCAGTCTGAAAGCTGGTTGTTGGGAACTATGACCTGGATTTATCCTAGGGATCAAAAATCCTAAGAGAGGAATATTTGATCAGTGCACCTTGGCACTATAACACAAGGAATTCCAAGTGAAAGGAATTCTCTTGTTTAATCAGGACAGTGGACGTAATATATCAAAGCAGTAAGGACACAGCAAGTTTAACATGGTTTAGAATCTCAATCTCCTACGTCTACGACCTGATTTAACAGGAAATCCACTCAAGGGATTCTTATTTTTAACGAGACAAGGTGCACCAAGATCAACTACCTCACTGACCTATACAACTCTCCTTACTAACTCACTAACTGAACTTACTTCCAACAAACCTAACTTAGGGTTTTGGTTTCAGGTTGGATTCCAACTAAGGTTGAGATTATCCTTACAAGACAAAGCTATGCTAAGGATTGGATAATCTCTCCAAGCTTATGATAGTGCTTGATCGCTCTTGGAATACAGAATAACTCTCAATTGCTAAGAAACACTTGGGAAATTTAGAAGTTTTTTAGTGCTTCTTCTAAAGACTGAATGCTTTGAATGCTTTAGAGTTTGAGTAATTTCTGGCTTGGAAATTTCCCATAACCTTGAATAGGTTCAAGGTCTTCTGTATTTATAGGTGGTTTGAAAACTATCCGTTGGAGGAGATGGCCTTCTAGACATCTACGTAGAGTTATTCAAACAGACATATCTTCATACAGCAACCGTCCTTGCATAGATTTGGTATTTGCATTAAATGCACATTAAATGCTTGCCCGTTGAATATGCAGTCTGAATTCAGTCTTCATGTCAGGTTCCGTACGTGCGTGTCCTTCCTGGATTGGTCCACGTCATCAGGTTGGTGAGAATGTCAGAACTTATTACTAGGCTTCAGGCTGGTCTTATTAAGTTCTTTTTGTCTTTTGTACAACGGTCTTGTCCCAACGCTGACATTCCTTTTGCATTGCTTGGCTCTACTCCAAGTCTTCCCATAAACTCAGTATCATCCTGTTCCCCACAGAACTGAGTAGTAATGACCTCAGGGTCATACTCTTCATCACTGACACTTAATCAGCCAGCTTAGAAGACTGCCATAAGTTTAGGATGGTAAACTCATCTTCAGACTTCAGTCTTGATTAACATCAGCAAGTGAACCTCTTATTGAGTACCTGTGAAATGTAAAATAACTAAGTATTAAACCTAACCAAGACTAGCCTGACCACAAATGCAAAACATCTTTTCAGTGGCTTTGGGATCTAATCAAAACTGACATTGTCCCAACATAAAGGCATGTTACCCAAAGTGTTACTACATTATGAGAAACATACTGATAAATCTTGGATTTCTAAAAGTAAAGTCTCTTGTAATGTTGTGTATACTTCACTAAAAGCACGTGTAATAGGTATATGGTATTTTGATTCAGGTTGTTCAAGATATATGACTGGACAAATAGAACATTTAGCTAATTATAACTCATATGATGGTGGTAGTGTAACTTATGGCAGTGGTTCTAAAGGAAAAATCATAGGAAAATGAACTCTTAATGTTAAAGATTTTCCTAAGTTATCAACATGTTAATGGTGTTCTTGCAAACTTGATTAGTATTACTCAATTATGTGATGATAACTTACATGTTGAATTTAACAAGAATGCATTTATATTTTTAACCAAAACAATGAATGTTTGATGACTGGAAATAGATCTATTGATAATTGCTACTTGATTGGTTCAAACAATGTTTGTAATAGATGTTGAGAAATTGTATTGATATAAGTTTTGATTAAGATGCCAAAATGTTCTCCCTAAGAAAATGTAAGTAAATTATATCCAGTAAAGTTAGACTAGAGTTAGTCAGTTCACTTGTTAGGGATCTGGGTTCATTTACTAGTTTCAGGAGTGTATATTGTTCACTAAAGCGAAGTCCGCTGAATAGGTGAAGTCTACTGAAGTTAAGTAAACTGAAGAAGTTACCTGAAGTACAAATGTTTTCTAAGTACATTTATGCTAAGCGAAGTACCATCAGTAGAGGTACTAGAAGTCTACTGATGAAAACTAACAAAGCATTTAAGGCAAAATGTAATTAAGGCTGTTAGTTATTCTGGTTGGAACACAAGGGAAAAGGAATGTCAGTAAGGTTACATTTAATGAAGGAATAAGAAGGTTCCTTCAGTCAAGTTAAAACTTAAACCCAGACAAACTCTGAAAAACTTGACTGTTCAGTCCAATGAGAAGATGACACATAGTTGCGCAAACTGACAAACACCAAAAATCAGGCATTGCCTTTTGCAGAGAGCTGGTTGCAGGCAAAGACTTTCAAGCCAATTATTGATGCGACATAAAGCCAAAAGAAGTCGTTTGAGCCAATTAGATACAAGAGACTTACTTGGGAAGATTCAAATTCCAACGAGAAGATTTTTAAGAAGCCTATAAATACAGAAGGACGTGGTCATTGTGATGCACGGGAAACTTCAAAGATATACCTATTCTCTACACTCACAATCGCACAATCAAAGCACTCGAAATCTATCAAGTTTTCCAAGTGTTTCACTTTTGTAGAGAAGCATACAAAACCTTCTGTAAACGTACTTAAAGCCATATCCAAAAGCTTAGATCGAGATAATCCATCCTTAAGCTCTTGAGTTCACTCTGTAAGGATTATTTCAAAATAGTTGGAACCAAACCCTACTCAAAACCCTACCCACACTTAGGTCGAGAGTTTGAGTTAAGAGGTGTGAGTAAGCTGATAAGTTGATATCAGTCTGAAAGCTGGTTGTTGGGAACTATGACCTGGATTTATCCTAGGAATCAAAAATCCTAAGAGAGGAATATTTGATCAGTGCACCTTGGCACTATAACACAAGGAATTCCAAGTGAAAGGAATTCTCTTGTTTAATCAGGACAGTGGACGTAATATATCAAAGCAGTAAGGACACAACAAGTTTAACGTGGTTCAGAATCTCAATCTCCTACGTCTACGACCTGATTTAACAGGAAATCCACTCAAGGGATTCTTATTTTTAACGAGACAAGGTGCACCAATATCAGCTACCTCACTGACCTATACAACTCTCCTTACTAACTCACTAACTGAACTTACTTCCAACAAACCTAACTTAGGGTTATGGTTTCAGGTTGGATTCCAACTAAGGTTGTGATTATCCTTACAAGACAAAGCTATGCTAAGGATTGGATAATCTCTCCAAGCTTATGATAGTGCTTGATCGCTCTTGGAATACAGAATAACTCTCAATTGCTAAGAAACACTTGGGAAATTTAGAAGTTTTTTAGTGCTTCTTCTAAAGACTGAATGCTTTGAATGCTTTAGAGTTTGAGTAATTTCTGGCTTGGAAATTTCCCATAACCTTGAATGGGTTCAAGGTCTTCTGTATTTATAGGTGGTTTGAAAACTATCCATTGAAGGAGATAGCCTTCTAGACATCTACGTAGAGTTATTCAAACAGACATATCTTCATACAGCAACCGTCCTTGCATAGATTTGGTATTTGCATTAAATGCACATTAAATGCTTACCCGTTGAATATGCAGTCTGAATTCAGTCTTCATGTCAGGTTCCGTACGTGCGTGTCCTTCCTGGATTGGTCCACGTCATCAGGTTGGTGAGAATGTCAGAACTTATTACGAGGCTTCAGGCTGGTCTTATTAAGTTCTTTTTGTCTTTCGTACAACTGTCTTGTCCCAACGCTGACATTCCTTTTGCATTGCTTGGCTCTACTCCAAGTCTTCCCATAAACTCAGTATCATCCTGTTCCCCACAGAACTGAGTAGTAATGACCTCAGGGTCATACTCTTCATCACTGACACTTAATCAGCCAGCTTAGAAGACTGCAATAAGTTTAGGATGGTAAACTCATCTTCAGACTTTAGTCTTGATTAACATCAGTAAGTGAACCTCTTATTGAGTACCTGTGAAATGTAAAATAACTAAGTACTAAACCTAACCAAGACTAGCCTGACCACAAATGCAAAACATCTTTTCAGTGGCTTTGGGATCTAATCAAAACTGACATTGTCCCAACATAAAGGCATGTTACCCAAAGTGTTACTACATTATGAGAAACATACTGATAAATCTTGGATTTCTAAAAGTAAAGTCTCTTGTAATGTTGTGTATACTTCACTAAAAGCACGTGTTATAGGTATATGGTATTTTGATTCAGGTTGTTCAAGATATATGACTGGACAAATAGAACATTTAGCTAATTATAACTCATATGATGGTGGTAGTGTAACTTATGGCAGTGGTTCTAAAGGAAAAATCATAGGAAAATGAACTCTTAATGTGAAAGATTTTCCTAAGTTATCAACATGTTAATGGTGTTCTTGCAAACTTGATTAGTATTACTCAATTATGTGATGATAACTTACATGTTGAATTTAACAAGAATGCATTTATATTTTTAACCAAAACAATGAATGTTTGATGACTGGAAATAGATCTATTGATAATTGCTACTTGATTGGTTCAAACAATGTTTGTAATAGATGTTGAGAAATTGTATTGATATAAGTTTTGATTAAGATGCCAAAATGTTCTCCCTAAGAAAATGTAAGTAAATTATATCCAGTAAAGTTAGACTAGAGTTAGTCAGTTCACTTGTTAGGGATCTGGGTTCATTTACTAGTTTCAGGAGTGTATATTGTTCACTAAAGCGAAGTCCGCTGAATAGGTGAAGTCTACTGAAGTTAAGTAAACTGAAGAAGTTACCTGAAGTACAAATGTTTTCTAAGTACATTTATGCTAAGCGAAGTACCATCAGTAGAGGTACTAGAAGTCTACTGATGAAAACTAACAAAGCATTTAAGGCAAAATGTAATTAAGGCTGTTAGTTATTCTGGTTGGAACACAAGGGAAAAGGAATGTCAGTAAGGTTACATTTAATGAAGGAATAAGAAGGTTCCTTCAGTCAAGTTAAAACTTAAACCCAGACAAACTCTGAAAAACTTGACTGTTCAGTCCAATGAGAAGATGACACATAGTTGCGCAAACTGACAAACACCAAAAATCAGGCATTGCCTTTTGCAGAGAGCTGGTTGCAGGCAAAGACTTTCAAGCCAATTATTGATGCGACATAAAGCCAAAAGAAGCCGTTTGAGCCAATCAGATACAAGAGACTTACTTGGGAAGATTCAAATTCCAACAGGAAGATTTTTAAGAAGTCTATAAATACAGAAGGACGTGGTCATTGTGATGCACGGGAAACTTCAAAGATATACCTATTCTCTACACTCACAATCGCACAATCAAAGCACTCGAAATCTATCAAGTTTTCCAAGTGTTTCACTTTTGTAGAGAAGCATACAAAACCTTCTGTAAACGTACTTAAAGCCATATCCAAAAGCTTAGATTGAGATAATCCATCCTTAAGCTCTTGAGTTCACTTTGTAAGGATTATTTCAAAATAGTTGGAACCAAACCCTACTCAAAACCCTACCCACACTTAGGTCGAGAGTTAGAGTTAAGAGGTGTGAGTAAGCTGATAAGTTGATATCAGTCTGAAAGCTGGTTGTTGGGAACTATGACCTGGATTTATCCTAGGGATCAAAAATCCTAAGAGAGGAATATTTGATCAGTGCACCTTGGCACTATAACACAAGGAATTCCAAGTGAAAGGAATTCTCTTGTTTAATCAGGACAGTGGACGTAATATATCAAAGCAGTAAGGACACAACAAGTTTAACGTGGTTCAGAATCTCAATCTCCTACGTCTACGACCTGATTTAACAGGAAATCCACTCAAGGGATTCTTATTTTTAACGAGACAAGGTGCACCAAGATCAGCTACCTCACTGACCTATACAAGTCTCCTTACTAACTCACTAACTGAACTTACTTCCAACAAACCTAACTTAGGGTTTTGGTTTCAGGTTGGATTCCAACTAAGGTTGAGATTATCCTTACAAGACAAAGCTATGCTAAGGATTGGATAATCTATCCAAGCTTATGATAGTGCTTGATCGCTCTTGGAATATAGAATAACTCTCAATTGCTAAGAAACACTTGGGAAATTTAGAAGTTTTTTAGTGCTTCTTCTAAAGACTGAATGCTTTGAATGCTTTAGAGTTTGATTAATTTCTGGCTTGGAAATTTCCCATAACCTTGAATGGGTTCAAGGTCTTCTGTATTTATAGGTTGTTTGAAAACTATCCATTGAAGGAGATAGCCTTCTAGACATCTACGTAGAGTTATTTAAACAGACATATCTTCATACAGCAACCGTCCTTGCATAGATTTGGTATTTGCATTAAATGCACATTAAATGCTTGCCCGTTGAATATGCAGTCTGAATTCAGTCTTCATGTCAGGTTCCGTACGTGCGTGTCCTTCCTGGATTGGTCCACGTCATCAGGTTGGTGAGAATATCAGAACTTATTACTAGGCTTCAGGCTGGTCTTATTAAGTTCTTTTTATCTTTTGTACAACGGTCTTGTCCCAACGCTGACATTCCTTTTGCATTGCTTGGCTCTACTCCAAGTCTTCCCATAAACTCAGTATCATCCTGTTCCCCACAGAACTGAGTAGTAATGACCTCAGGGCCATACTCTTCATCACTGACACTTACTCAGCCAGCTTAGAAGACTGCCATAAGTTCAGGATGGTAAACTCATCTTCAGACTTCAGTCTTGATTAACATCAGTAAGTGCTTGTCTTATTGAGTACCTGTGAAATGTAAAATAACTAAGTACTAAACCTAACCAAGACTAGCCTGACCACAAATGCAAAACATCTTTTCAGTGGCTTTGGGATCTAATCAAAGCTGACATTGTCCCAACATAAAGGCATGTTACCCAAAGTGTTACTACATTATGAGAAACATACTGATAAATCTTGGATTTCTAAAAGTAAAATCTCTTGTAATGTTGTGTATACTTCACTAAAAGCACGTGTAATAGGTATATGGTATTTTGATTCAGGTTGTTCAAGATATATGACTGGACAAATAGAACATTTAGCTAATTATAACTCATATGATGGTGGTAATGTAACTTATGGCAGTGGTTCTAAAGGAAAATGTTGGGATATATTTAGTTTTGATGATTTTCCAAAACAACATGTAATAGGTTTGAAAGCAGTCAGGATAGTATCCTTTAGATCAGGTCAGGCTAGGTTAGCTCTCAGTAGAACAGGTTGCTCAGTTAAGGGGGAACTCAGCGAGGGGGAACTTCTCAACACAGCCTGAAGATATCAAGATGACAACCAGAAGAGCTGACTGATGACATGCCATCAACCTGAACCAATGGAGAAGCCTGAAGGAAGTCCCACTGAGTGTAAGTCAGGCTGATCTAAGCCAAGTCTGGTGGACCACTCAGTGAAGAGCCTGATCAGGAGGATCAGTGCTGCACCAAGTAGGCCTGAAGGAGTCAGGCTACTGTGGTCAGGGAAGTTTGTCATCCAGCCTTATGACAAACTTCTTGGAAAGATCTTCAAGAGTTAACTGAAGGACAACTGCACTGAGGACGAGTCAGTCCACTGAAGATCAGAGTCAGTGAAGGAGGAAGCTACCTAAAGTCAGTGGGTCTTGGTCAACCCACTGAGTCAAAGATCCGTGAATTCAGGCCACGTGGACCAATCAGCACGAGGCAGCAACTCTGACACTGACAAAGGCCGCATTCCAAGAAAAGTGGTTGAAACCATTTAATGCTGGATTCAAATGTATTTCCTCTCCAACGGATACATTTGAATCCCCATTATATATACAAGCTCATAGTTGCGTAGTTGGGTGTGTTGTGTTGTTGTAAGAATTGTAAGAAAACAAATACCTACGAGCTGTGAGGGTGTGGGTAGTAGCATACGTGCATGGGAGTTATAAGGAAGGTTTACTCACATCTTAAACACTGACCATTAGGGTCTTCAAATATACACATATGAGTGTTCAGCTTGTAACTCTAGGCTTAGAGAGGTTTTCCCTATCTTAGCTATTGGCTAACACATTGTAAAGGGAAAACCTCACCTAGTTGGAGAAAACCTAACTGAAACCAAAACCCTCTAGTCAGGTTTGTTGGTAGTAAGTGAGGAGAAGGGCAGCCCAGGGAGTGGCGTGAGTCCAGTTGTTAGTGCACCTTGGCACGTTAAAAACAAGAATCCAAAGGAGTGGATTTCCTGTTAAATCAGGCCGTGGATGTAAGAGCTTGAGTCTCCGAACCACGTTAAACCAAGTGTTATTATCTGGAATGTCTTTTCTTCTAAAGTATTGCGGAAATCTGCTCACTGAGAGCATTGTTTAAAAAGGAACTTTAGTTAAGCATTTCAGTCAGGGAGGTTCATCTCACTGACTGAATCAGGCTAGACACTCGAGAGTTCAGTCTCTCGAGTCACTGCCTTGTTGAGAGCCTGAGCTTTCAAGTCTCATCTCTGACTTGATAGCTCTGACTCTCAGCAACGCAGTGACTTGAGTATTACTCATGCTGAACTCCCTGAGGAAATTGGTTTAAAAAAAAAATTGTGCTCCTGAATTCCCATTTTGCCCTTCGAAAACGGGACCATCAGAAAAATTATAGGAAAATGAACTCTTAATGTGAAAGATTTTCCTAAGTTATCAACATGTTAATGGTGTTCTTGCAAACTTGATTAGTATTACTCAATTATGTGATGATAACTTACATGTTGAATTTAACAAGAATGCATTTATGTTTTTAAAGTAAACAATGAATGTTTGATGATGGGAAATAGATCTATTGTAATTGCTACTTGATTGGTTCAAACAATGTTTGTAATAGCTGTTGAGAAATTGTATTGATATAAGTTTTGATTAAGATGCCAAAATGTTCTCCCTAAGAAAATGTAAGTAAATTATATCCAGTAAAGTTAGACTAGAGTTAGTCAGTTCACTTGTTAGGGATCTGGGTTCATTTACTAGTTTCAGGAGTGTATATTGTTCACTAAAGCGAAGTCCGCTGAATAGGTGAAGTCTACTGAAGTTAAGTAAACTGAAGAAGTTACCTGAAGTACAAATGTTTTCTAAGTACATTTATGCTAAGCGAAGTACCATCAGTAGAGGTACTAGAAGTCTACTGATGAAAACTAACAAAGCATTTAAGGCAAAATGTAATTAAGGCTGTTAGTTATTCTGGTTGGAACACAAGGCAAAAGGAATGTCAGTAAGGTTACAATTAATGAAGGAATAAGAAGGTTCCTTCAGTCAAGTTAAACCTTAAACCCAGACAAACTCTGCACAACTTGACTGTTCAGTCCAATGAGAAGATGACACATAGGTGTACTTTACTGACAGTCGACCTGCGCAGACTGACAAACAACAAAAATCAGGCATTACCTTTTGCAGAGAGCTGGTTGCAGGCAAAGACTTTCAAGCCAATTATTGATGCGACATAAAGCCAAAAGAAGTCGTTTGAGCCAATCAGATACAAGAGACTTACTTGGGAAGATTCAAATTCCAACGGGAAGATTTTTAAGAAGTCTATAAATACAGAAGGATGTGGTCATTGTGATGTACGGGAAACTTCAAAGATATACCTATTCTCTACACTCACAATCACACAATCAAAGCACTCGAAATCTATCAAGTTTTCCAAGTGTTTCACTTTTGTAGAGAAGCATACAAAACCTTCTGTAAACGTACTTAAAGCCATATCCAAAAGCTTAGATCGAGATAATCCATCCTTAAGCTCTTGAGTTCACTTTGTAAGGATTATCTCAAAATAGTTGGAACCAAACCCTACTCAAAACCCTACCCACAGTTAGGTCGAGAGTTAGAGTTAAGAGGTGTGAGTAAGTTGATAAGTTGATATCAGTCTGAAAGCTGGTTGTTGGGAACTATGACCTGGATTTATCCTAGGGATCAAAAATCCTAAGAGAGGAATAATTGATCAGTGCACCTTGGCACTATAACACAAGGAATTCCAAGTAAAAGGAATTATCCTGTTTAATCAGGACAGTGGACGTAGGAGATTCATCTCTGAACCACTTTATATCTTGGGTATTTACTATCCAGTCATTTCTTAAGTGTGTGTTGGATAAACTAGTTTTCTTATAACTAAAATGAGTATTTCTTAAAGGGCTCACTATTTCTCAACTGAAAGCTAATTAGATAGCAACTCAACTGAAAGCCAAGAGCTCTCAGTGGAACTGATATCTCAGCAAGCTTTCACGAGTAAATTATCAGCAGACTTCAAAGTCCACTGAAGATTTACTGTTTTGAGTAAACTGTTAAGCTTTAAAAAGAAAAGATTAAATTTGTAACAACAGGTGTATTCCCCCGTATACACCTGTAGCACTCGTTTCGGGACCAACAAGTGGTATCAGAACAATGGTCCAAAAGATCATTGTTCTAGTATACCTTTGTTTTCAAAAGGTAAACTTTTGATCAACTGAATAGATCTCTAACAAATTTGTTTATCCACTATGACTGACAATTCAGCTAGGGTTGCACCACCAGCAGAAAAAAACATGGGAGTCAATCCTCTGAATCATATGTCCCATCACAAGCTTCCATAATTCTCACTGGAGAACTATGACTTCTGAAAGATAAGGATGAGAGCACATCTTGCCTGTGTCCATGATGAGATGCTCTGAGTCATCACCAAAGGTCCCTTTGTGTTCATGACTCCAAACCCAAGGACCACAGCTACAACAATCGCAGATCCAAGAGAGGAATGGCCCAAAGATGAAGATAACTTCACTGTAAATGAGAGAAGGAGGCACAACCTCACTTCATCGCCATGAACATCCTCTATGCCACCATTTTTGATTCAGTCATGGGAAGAGTGATCCACTGTCAAACAACTAAAGAAATTTGGGATACTCTAGCTCTCATGTGTGAAGGAACTGACAAGATTAAAGAGAACAATCTCTCAGTAGCTATTCAAAAGTATGAGCAGTTCACCATGGAGCCTGCTGAAACCATAGACCAGCTTGATGGGAGGCTTACTGACATTATGAATGGGATTAACTCTCTAGGTAAAGTTTACACAAAAAGAGAAGTAGCCTTAAAAATCCTGAGAGGTTTAACCTCAAAATGGGATGTATACTCTGTAATGATGCAAAATACCAATGATTTATCTAACATGTCTATGCAACATGTATTTTCAGAACTAAAAGCTTATGAATTTGATTTGAACAGAAAAATGGCTCTAGATGAGACCTCAGCTGAGAAGGGAGTTGTCTTTAAAGCTAAGGAGACTGGACTCAAGTCCCCAAAGCCTCAAAAGAGTATAAAAGCAAGCAAGGCCCAAAGCAAAGCTGAGATGAAAGAAGAATTGAGCCTCGTGGCTAGAAGGTTTGAAAAGTTGAATAGTCGTTTTGGTAAATATATAAAAGGTATTACCCAGATAACAGGGAAAGAAGAAGCTATCCTCAAAAGGACACTAGGGATGGAGAGAGAAGCACTACTAAAAAGAAAAAGAAGAAAAATACACTAGAGTTTAAGGATCATCATCAAAAGCTAGAGAGTCTACTGAAGAAAAAGATTATGATTCCAACAGATGTTACCAGTGTAAGAAGATTGGTCATTTTCAGTATGATTGTCCTCAATTGAGTACTGAGGAAAGAAAGGAAAGGCAAGCAAAGAGAGACAGAAGATATGGAGTGGGGAAGGTCATGGTTGCTGAGGATATTGATGAGGATCTTAACTCCTCTGATGCACTTTTTTCTGACAGCAGTGATGATGATCTTTACCTCATGGCCAGAGAAGAACCTGAGATACAATCTAAATTCTCATATTCCTTAGGACACTCACCTGAGCAGCTCAGAGTCAACAGGAGAACTCAATCTTCAATCCTCCTTGGAACAGTTGATGATTGATTTATCCAGATTGCAAGAAGCAAGTTTTTATCTTCAAGATGAAAACAATAGACTCCTAAGTGAAAACTCCAAGTTAATTGAGTTTGGAAATCAGGCTGATCTTAACTCAGCAACATCCACCATTGAACTGGCTAATGAGGTGGGAGTCCTCAAAAGTCAGGCAAATAGTAAGGATAAATTGATCAAAGATCTCACTGACAACCTGACAAAGTTAACTGAAGAAAATATAAAACTGGTAAGCCAAGTAAAGGAATCTCTCCTGAAAATTAATGTCTTACATAAATCTGAAGAGAACTTGTTAAAAAGGATTGATGCTTTAAACAAACCTCACTTGCAATAGAGGAGATCCAAAATTTCCAAATCAATCCTAATAACAAGTGTGGAGTTGGTTTCATTCCAAAACCTTCATAAGGTTCTCTAAGTGTTGCTTCTTTAAGTGGTACAAAGAGAGTTTTTGTTAAATTAGTTGCCCTTCAACCACAGGTTTTAGATAAAGGAAAAAAACCAACTGATATCCAACAAATGAAAAGTCATAAGCAGCCAAAACCAGAAGGAAAGGCTAAAATGACTAATCATCCAAGAGTTCAGCAGATGTACTATCAGTCGAGGTCTTCACAGCTGAAGCAACCTCAACTTAAATTTTCCCAGGCATGAGTATTCCTCAAGGAATGTGTTGGGATATAGATTAGATGTTTTGAAGATGTTAAAACAAGAACTTGTAATAGGACTAGTTGAACCTGATAGTCAGCTACATATTAACATAGGTCTAGAATAGGTCTTTGGTTAAAGGGGAAGAAATCTGTGCGGACCAGACGAGCTCTGACCAGAGGAGCAGATGAGCTCTGACCAGAGGAGTCTGCCAGAGGAGTCTGACCAGAGGAGTTTGACCAGAGAAGTCTGTCAGAGGAGTCTGACCAGAGGAGTCTGCCAGAGGACTCTGCCAGAAGACCTCTCCCAGATGAGGTTCATTGCAGAAATGTCACCAGACCAGACCAGACCAGAAGACCCCAGACAAGACGAGTCCTGACCAGATGAGGGAGATGAATTAGTTCACCCACTTGGAGGCTGCGTGTAATCTGGAGACAAGAAGATCTTGGAGTTCGATGATAGAGAAGAGGCAATCTGGAGAGTCAACTGATAGGAGGATTGATTGATTGATTGGTATCAATCTTGGAATATCCAATTAATGGAGGAGATCAATCAATCATATAATCAATCTTTGATTGATTATATCCCTCCAATTATGGTTATTTAAATTGCTAGCTTTCCAACGGCTAGTTAATTCTCACAACTATAAATAGGAGTGTTTTGGATGAGTTCATTAGATAAGAGTCGAGCAAGAGCACAAAGCACACGAACACTCCACCCACTCACCTTTTTCATTCAAGTTTATACACTCTTTTAGGAGTTTTAGTTGGAACTTATAATCAACCTGTTCATCATATAGAAAGTTGTTGTAAGCAAGTTGTACGAAGGATCTGGTACTTCTCAATTCCAGAAGTTTGTAAGTTGGTTGGAGGGAGAGTCCCCTTTGGAGAAAGGGAGAGTGGACGTAGGACAAGTTGGTCCGAACCACTAAAAATCTGTTGTTCTTTATTTTTTGCACTTTAGATTTCTACATTTCAATTCTAGCACTTTACTTAAAAAGGGGTTTTCTTAAAGTTAAGGATAAAACGTTTTCCGCAAATAATATTTTTGGGACCAACAAGTGGTATCAGAGCAGTGTGTCCTAGACCACTGCTTTGAAAAGCTTTTGGTGGTCACCTGGGCAGATCCAATTTTTTTGAAAACCCAAATATTTGTTGTGCTAACAATTTTTGCAGAAATGGGCTCAAAGAGAAACAGTAAAAGAGACACTAGGAAGAGTATGAGTGTGAGTGCTTCACTAGTGAAGATGAGGAAGCTTCACTGGAGCCAGATCACTTAGCACCTTCCTCCTCTGCCTCTGGGCCCAAACCCTTTACATTCTCTTCTGATGAGATGGGTCCCATCAGGCAGAGTATGAGTGTGAGTGCTCAGCTCTGGCTAAGAGAGCAATTCCCTATTCTCTTGGAGCACTCACCCCTCCTGGCAGATCTGACAGATGCCAAGGTTTGGAGTATGGCCAGACTCCAGGATGTTGAAGATCTTATGCTTCTGCTGGAGGAGATGTCTCCCTCTGCCTTCACTGCGTGGGAGATTGAGCTGAAGAAGAAACTAAACATACAAAACCCAGCAGAGTTGGAGACACCAGAGGCGGCCAAGGTCCATATCAGAACACTCCAGATCTAGAGAGGAGTCATGCTCACTCCAGAGGGCTTCTCTTATAACTTTGGTCCTCACTTCACATTTTCTCCAGAGCTCTACTCTGATGAAGAGGATTTTGACATGACTTCTGCCGTGCTCCAGAAGATGAAGGCCTTCTTCAACGAGCAAATCATGCAGATTGGGCAGTTTTCCAAGGCAATTCAACACATGGCCCCTGCAATGATTGAGCACCAGATTTGGCAGGAGAGGAGGTCTTTCCTGAAACAAATCAAATCTACCCTGGCCAATGTTAAAGTTGCCTTCAAGGCTAATGGCCTATTTGTGAAGCTGGATGTTATGCACAGCAAGAAGCAGCTCTAGGAGCATGTACTAGACCAGCTGAGGCCAGTCTCTGTTTTGAAGATGGAGATGGCTTCCCAGATGCTGGAGACTGCCAAGCTTAAGGACTCCCTCCAGGAGATGCTAGCCAAGCAGGAGAAGTTAGTTGCTGAGTCCAGAGCCTACCTGGAAGAAGCAAAGCAGCTGCGTGACCTTCACTCTTCCTTCCACACTGCCTTGCCTGATCTCATTCGTCAGGTAGTGGAGCCCCTCCTTGATGAAGTTAAAAAGGGGGAAGTGAAGGCCAGAACTGATCTGGTGAAGGATACAAATGAGACTCTCTTCAACCATGGTGCTCGCCTGGACCTGCTGGAGAATACTTTGGCCCAGGCTGAGCTACAGAAGAAGAAGAAATAAGAGTTGAAGTCTCTCACCATGGCCAAGCAGCTTGCAGCAGAAGAGGAGTCTGAAGCAGAGCAGGATCCTACTACCATCTCTGGTCCTGCTAAGAGGAAAATAAGGAAGGTAAAGAAGAGCTTCCTTGAATCTGTTGTTGAAGAAGCAGAGAAGAGATTCAAGGAAGAGATGCCTGAAGAGAGGCAAGCCAGAATCAGAAAGAACATAGATGAAGAGCATAGGCTCAGATATGTTAAGAGGCAAAACAAGAAGGTCAGAGAAGCTGGTGTTCCTTCTGGTGCAGGTGGCTCAGGGCAGAAGAGGAAAGGACCAGTTGAAGTGATGAACATTCTGCCTCTCAGGGCAGAAGGGTCTTTTGACTCTACTGTGCCGGTTCCTCTGATTGAGAGGTGGAGAGAAGCCAAGACCCTCTGGTTCATTCAACATTACATCCAGAGGCCAGCACCAGAAGATGATGACCTGATCAACAGAACCTTCCACTCATGGATGCAAGCCTATGATGCAGACTTGTATAAGCAGCTGATGGACTCAACCATTGAGTTCAACCTGGAGGTGACTGCTCCTGAATTTACTTATCTAAACACTCCCATGAATGGGAACCAGGTGGATTGGGCTGAACTGAAGAAGCTTTACAAGACCAAGGTGTTGGTGAATTTCACTCCAGCATCCTCTGCAGAGTTGAAGGCCGTCCAGGATAGGTTCCTTGACTGGTTTCTTGTGCCCAAGGAGAAAAGAAGATATGCCTAGAATAGGACTTTGAACTTCATTGTAATATGCAATCTTTTTGTCCTCTGTTATTAATGAAATATCATATCTTCCTTGTTCTAAAGACAACTCCTTGTTGTCTTATTGTTTGCCTGATGAGATCTATTCTAAGGTCTCATCCTTTTACTGTTTTATTGCTTAAGAGTTTATTTTTTATCAGTTCTGGTAAGTTTAACTCCATCAAAAAGGGGGAAATTGTTAGGATAAATATTGTATAGTTTTGATGAGTTAAAACAAACCAGAAGATGTAATAAGAACATCTGTACCTGTTAGCCAGATGAGATAATAGTTAGGACTTAGTCTAGGGGGAACTGCCAGACCAGAAGACCTCACCAGAAGAGTCACCAGAAGACCCCACCAGAGGACTTCACCAGAGGACTCCACCAGAGGACTTCACCAGAGAAGATCAAGACCAGAGGCAGAGAACCTTCCCCAGACCAGACGAGTCTGGTGAAACATAAGTTACTCAGAATCATCTCCTGATTCTTCTGAGTAATCTGTTTCTTAACCGACTCTGGACCAGAAGACACCGAGGTTGCCTGGTGCCTGGTCCTGCCTTCTCTGGAGAAAATCAGAGTAAGGCAAATGGAAGCATTTGACCGTTGGTGATTCAAATCAAGTCAACTAAGATCGGATTGGGAAAGATATGAAGACAATCAATCCAAGGATCCCACCAACCCAATCAATCAATTAGGGAATTGATTGATTGAAGCTTCCTAATATAGAGGATCTGATTAGATTAGCTTTCCAACGGCTAAACCCTAATCACCTCTATAAATACAAGAGTGCAGATCAAGAAAAAACTCTAGAGATTCTCACACGCACATAGCAATATCAAGCTTTTGATCATCACACATTTTACACTCTTATTTTGTTCATATTACACATCTACTCTTGAGGAGTTTAGTTGGAATACTCAACCTGTTCATCTTTTAGACAAGGTTGGAGTAATTTAGACTTTAGATCAAACCTAGATCTAAAGTGGTTGTAAGAAGGTACTGGTACTTCAGAAATTCCAGTAAGAAAGTTGGTTGGTTGGTTGATAGTGAGACCCCTTGGATAAAAGGGAGAGTGGACGTAGGATATTCAGATCCGAACCACTATACATCCGGTGTCATTTATTGCTTTTGTTTATTTATTCTCTTACTTGCTTATTTATTGTTTGTGCTTTTATAAAAAAGACCTTTGAAGACATACTTTACAGCTTCCGAAATCAATCTATCTAGTGGGACCAACAAGGTTCATTGCTGAAATGTCACCAGACCAGAAGACCCCAGACAAGACGAGTCCTGACCAGATGAGAGAGATGAATTAGTTCACCCACTTGGAGGCTGCATGTAATCTGGAGACAAGAAGATCTTGGAGTTCGATGATAGAGAAGAGGCAATCTGGAGAGTCAACTGATAGGAGGATTGATTGGTATCAATCTTGGAATATCCAATCAATGGAGGAGATCAATCAATCATATAATCAATCTTTGATTGATTATATCCCTCCAATTATGGTTGTTTGAATTGCTAGTTTTCCAACGGCTAGTTAATTCTCACAACTATAAATAGGAGTGTTTTGGATGAGTTCATTAGATAAGAGTCGGGAAAGAGCACAAAGTACACGAACTCTCCACTCACTCACCTTGTTCATTCAAGTTTATGCACTCTTTTAGGAGTTTTAGTTGGAAATTATAATCAACCCGTTCATCATATAGAAAGGTTGTTGTAAGCAAGTTGTACGAAGGATCTGGTACTTCTCAATTCCAGAAGTTTGTAAGTTGGTTGGAGAGAGAGTCCCCTTTGGAGAAAGGGAGAGTGGACGTAGGACAAATTGGTCTGAACCACTATAAATCTGGAATTTTTTATTTTCTGCACTTTAGATTTCTGCATTTAAAATCTAGCACTTTATTTAAAAAGGGTTTTTCTTAAAGTTAAGGATAAAACGCTTTCCAAAAATAATAATTTTGGGACCAACAAGTGGTATCAGAGCAGTGTGTCCTAGACCACTTCTTTGAAAAGCTTTTGGTGGTCACCAGGGCAGATCCAATTTTTTTGAAAACCCAAATATTTGTTGTGCTAATTTTTTTTGCAGAAATGGGCTCAAAGAGAAGCAGTAAAAAAGACACTGGGAGTTACTCCAAAAGAAGCTTCATGGATGAGGAAGAAGAGGTATCCACTTCTGGTTCATCATCTAATTTTGGACCAGACGAAGAGATATGTCTAGTGACAGACGAGGTATGTAATCGAACTTCCTCTTCATTTTCATCTTCTTATTTTTCTGGACAATCAGAGGAGTCTGATATGCAGAAGATGTTATTAGATCTCCAAACTTCTATACAACTTTGTCAAAATTTGGAAGATGAGAACTCAAAGCTGAAAGCAGAAAATCAGAAGCTTTCACAATGTCTAGGCAACTCAGCTGATCTACCAGCTGAACAAAATCATACACTGGTCGAAGAGTCTTCTGACTTGACAAACAGGTGTACTGAACAAGTTAAGCTGATAGAAAGGTTGGTTGTTGAAAATGTTGAGAAACACAATGAATATAACCTGCTTAAAGCTAAGTTTGATGAACTCTTCCATCAAAACAAAATTGTAAGAGAAAGTGAGGACAATCTCAAGATGAGACTGGAGCAGCTGACTACAGCAAGCAATGTTGTGTCACACATAGCAGCCTCATCTCAAAGAGAGCATGATAAGACAAACCTTGGTTATTCCAAACCTGAATCCTCACATGTTTAAAAAGAAGAACAACCTAGAAATTTTATTTATAAGGGCAAGAGGTCAGCTGACCAGGCTCTCAGCCAAATAGGCAGATGAGTACTGAAACTCAAAAACCCAAAAGGCAGAAGAGGAAATTTAAGAAGGGTTATACCCAGAATAAAAGACCTCAGCCAGGCCAGCAGAGTAGAAGACAGTCTGGAACTTCTCAAAAGAGGCAGAACCAGCTGACTCCTACTCATCTGCAGAAGACTTTCAAGTCATCTGCCAGACCAGCTGGAACCTTTTATGGTTCTAGTAAGACTTTTCCTTATCAAAAGAATTTCAAGTCTGTTGCTATAAGACAAGTTAATTCTTTTACTGGTCAAACTCATAAGAGAAGAAGACCCTGTAGAAGAAATAATGTTGGGAAAATGTATAAGACTTGTTTTGATTAGATGCCAACATGTCCCTCCTAAGTTATTTTGTAAGTAAATTATTCAGTAGAGTTAGAGTTTAAATTAAACAGTTCTAAGTGTTAAGAACTGGAGTACAGTTAGTAATAACTAGAGTATATTTTAGTATGAAGTCCGCTGAGATGAAGTCCGCTGAAGACTAAGTGATCTGAGAAAGAAGTCAAAGTCTTGAATGTTTTCTAAGTACATTCTCACTAAGACTAAATCTATCAGTAGAGGACGAAGGTCCACTGATAAAGAAACTAACAATGTACATTTAATGCTAAACATATTTAAAGCTGTTAGTTAATCTGGTTGGAACAAGGCAAAATGAATTTCAGTGAAGCTTACAATAAATGAAGGAATAAGAAGGTTCTCTCAGAGGAGTTCCACCTTAAAGCAAGACAAGAATCTGGGCATACAGACTTAAGGTCCAATAAGAAAATGACACGTCAGTGTACTTTACTGACAGCCGACCTGCCCCAGCCTGACATGTACCAAAAGTCTTCCACCTAGCAATCTACAGAAAAGTTGGTGAACAAGCATGGTTTTGCAGCCGGTTCTTGACAAGACTTAAAGCTTCAAATAGAGCCGTTTGAGCCAATCAGATACAAGAAGACTTACTTGAGAAGATTCAAATCCAACGGGAATATTTTCAAGGAAGCCTATAAATACAGAAGGACGTGCATTGTTACAAGTATGGGAAACTCACAAGATCAAAGCTATCTCTACATTCATAACCATCTAGAAGCACTCAAAATTATCTTTGTTTCCCAAGTGTTTCACAGTTGTAGAGAGCTTAACAAACCTTCTGTAACCAAGCTTAAAAGCTATATCCAAATCTTAGAAAGAGATAATCCAATCCTTAGCATTGAGCTAAACTTGTAAGGATTATCTCAAAATAGTTGGAACCAAAACCCTACTCAAAACCCTACTCAGTGTTTAGGTTGAGAGCTAGTGTTAAGTGGTGTTAGTAAGCTGATTGTTGTATCAGTTTGAAAGCTGGTTTGTTTTGGGAACTAGGACCTGGAATTTCCTAGTGATCAATCATCCTAAGAGAGGAAAAGTTGATCAGTGCACCTTGGCACTATAACACAAGGAATTCCAAGTGAAAGGAATTCTCCTGTTTGATCAGGCCAGTGGACGTAGGAGATTTATCTCTGAACCACTTTACATCTTGTGTACTTACATTCTGCTATTTCATAAGTGTGTGTTAATCTCAAGTTTATCAAAGTAAAACGAGTTTTCTAAAGGGCTCACTAATCCGCATCTGAAAGCTAATTAGATAGTAGTTCAACTGAAAGTCTTGTGCTTTCAGTGGAGGTATTATCTCAGTAAGCTTTCACAGAGTAACTCTCAGCAGACCTCAAGTCCACAGACGAGCTATTGTCTTAAGTAACCTGATAAGTTTTGAATAAGTTTTAATTTGTAACCACAGGTGTATTCCCCCCCCATACACCTGTTTACTCGTTTCGGGACCAACAATTGGTATCAGAGCAGTGGTTCAAAAGACCATTGTTCTAAGTATACATGGTGCTTAAAGGTATTTTATTAAGGTCACCTGAATTGATCTTTTGATAAACTTGCTTTTATACTATGGCTGACAACACAGCTAGGGTTGCACCACCAGCAGAGAACAACATGGGAGTTAATCCCTTGAACCATATGTCTCATCACAAGCTTCCACAATTCTCAGTGGAAAACTATGATTTTTGGAAGATCAGAATGAGAGCTCATCTTGCCTGTGTGCATGATGAAATGTTAATGGTTATTACTAAAGGTCCATTTGTGTTTATGACACCTAACCCTAGAACTACAGCTGAAACTATTGCAGATCCTAGAGAAGAATGGCCCAAAGATGAAGATAATTTCACTGCAGATGAGAGGAGGAGAAACAACCTCAACTTCATTGCCATGAACATTCTCTACACCACTATCCCAGATTCTGTAATGGGAAGAGTGATCCACTGCAAGACAGCAAAGGAACTATGGGACACTCTTGCTCTCATGTGTGAAGGAACTGACAAGATAAAAGAGAACAAGCTTTCAGTAGCTGTTCAAAAATATGAGCAGTTCACCATGGAGTCCACTGAGACCATAGACCAGCTTGATGAGAGGTTCACTGACATCATGAATGAGATAAATTCTCTGGGAAAGGTCTAACCTCAAGATGGGATGTGTACTCTGTGATGATGCAGAATACCAAGGATCTATCCAGCATGTCTATGCAACAGGTATTCTCTGAACTTAAGGCTTATGAGTTTGATCTGAACAGGAAAAGGGCTCCTGATGAGACCTCAGCTGAGAAGGGAGTTGCCTTCAAAGCTAAGGAGTCTGAGCCAAAATCCCCAAAGCCTCAGAAGAGTACAAAGGCGAGTAAGTCTCAAAGCAAGGCTGAGATGCAGGAGGAACTCAGCCTCATGGCTAGAAGGTTTGAACAACTTAACAGCCGCTTTGGCAAATATAAGAGATTTTACAGGGATAACAGGGAAGGTAGAAGTTATCCACAAAAGACTACCAGAGAAGGAGAGAAAAGCTCATCTGAGCTGGAAAAGAAGAAGGAATACAAGAATTACACCAAGGCTGAAGGATCATCATCAAAGACCAGAGAGTCCACTGAGGAAAAGAATGATGATGCCAACAGGTGTTTTCAGTGCAAAAAGATTGGGCACTTTCAATATGACTGTCCTCAACTGAGCACAAAAGAAAGAAGAGAAAGGCAAGCCAAAAGAGACAAAAGATATGGAGAAAGGAAAGCCATGATGGCTGGGGATGTTGATGAAAACCTGGAGTCACCTGATAAACTGTTCTCTGACAGCAGTGAAGATGACATGTGCCTCATGGCAAGAGAAGAACCAGAGGTACAATCCAAACCATCCATTTCTCTAGAACACACACCTGAGCTAAGCTCAGAGTCAACTGAGGAACTCAATCTTCAATCCGCTTTGGAACAGTTGATGATTGATTTCTCAAGGTTGCAAGGAGCAAGTTTCTGTCTTCAAGATGAGAACAAACAACTCTTGAGTGAAAACTCCAAGTTAATTGAGTCTGGGAATCAAGCAGATCTAAACTCAGCCAAATCTACCATTGAACTGACAAAAGAGGTGCAAACCCTCAGGAGTCAAGGAAATGGTAGAGATCAACAGATAAAAGATCTCAATGAATCTAAGACAAAGTTAACTGAAGAGAATTTAAAATTGGTAAGCCAAATAAAGGATTCTCTCCTGAAAATTGATGTCTTACAAAAATCTGAAGAGACATTGTTAAAAAGGATTGATGCTCTAAACAAACCCTCTCTTGCCATAGAGGAGATCCAAAATTTTCAAACCAATCCAAATAACAAGTGTGGGATAGGCTTTATTCCAAAACCTTCAGAAGGTCCTCTGAGTGTTGCTTCTTCAAGTGGCACAAAGAGAGTTTTTGTCAAGTCTGTGACATTTCAACCACAGACTGTGGATAAAGGAAAAAGACCAGCTGAGATCACTCAAAAGAAAAGTCAATCTAAGCCAAAACCAAATGGAAAGGCTCAGGTGACTTATCAGACTAGATCTCAGTAGAGGTACTATCAGCCGAAGTCTTCACAGATGAAGCAACCTCAGCTGAGAGCACCCAGGCATGAGCAGTCCTCATGGAATGACTCATATGGAAGACCTAGTCCTTTTGTGCCTAAAGGAAAAGGTCATTCATACCTTTATCAACAAAAACCAAGTCCAGGTGCACCCAAGCCAAAGAGAAAGAATGTGAAGAAGGTTCCTGTTCCTTCAAAGGCTGACACCCATAGAAAGTTTACTCCTAAGGCACCTAGGGAGATAACAATCTATGTAGATGTTTATGGAAGACAAATTAGCCAATCTAAAGTAATTAGAACTGTGAGGCAAATTTGGATTCCGAAAGGTACAGCTAACCTTGTAGGACCCAACACCAAATGGGTACCTAAAGCTTGATCTGTGATTGCAGGGCTCAGTGGACCTCAACAAAGGAGAAGCTCTTAAATCATCAGTCTGGTATTTGGACAGTGGATGTTTTAGGCACATGACTGGCAACAATGATCTCCTGACAGAATTTGTTGAGAAAGAAGGTCCACAAGTCACTTTTGGTGACAACTCTCAAGGAGCCACTAAAGGTTATGGTACTTTAATTAATTGCTCAGTAAGGGTAAACAATGTATCCTTTGTCAGTGGACTTAAGCATAATCTACTGTCCATAAGTCAATTCTGTGATAAGGGATACAGTGTTGAATTTTCATGTAACCTGTGTTTTGTTAAGAATGTATCTTCACAACAGGTATTACTAACTGGGTCAAGAAGGGGAAATATCTATCTTGCAGATTGGAAGTCTTGCACACCAAATGCATATCTTATTGCTAAGAGCTCAACTGACACTAATTGGTTGTGGCACAAAAGGCTAAGTCATCTGAACTTCAAGATGATGAACAGGATAGCAAGACATGGACTGGTAGAAGGAATGCCAAATGAAGTTTATAACAAAGAACATATCGGTAAAGCCTGTCAGGAGGGGAAGCAAGTAAAGGCATCCTTCAAAAGCAAAGTAGCAACCTCTACTGACAGAGTACTTCAACTGTTACATATGGATCTTTTTGGTCCAGTAACCCCTGTAAGTATCAATGGGAGAAAGTATACACTTGTTGTTGTTGATGACTTCTCCAGGTACACATGGGTAATATTCCTTGCAAGCAAAAAGGAGACTCAACTGAGACTGCCAGAGCTCCTGAAGAAAGTTAGCAATGAAAAGAGCCTGAACATTGTAAAGATAAGATCAGATAAGGGCACTGAATTCATAAATTCTATTATATCTGATTATTGCAAGAATTAGGTATTTCACATAAGACATCAGCTGCAAGAACTCCACAACAAAATGGAGTAGCTGAAAGAAGAAATAGGACTCTCAAGGAGGCAGCAAGGACAATGTTAGGTGAAGCTCAGGTTCCTAAAAGATTCTGGGCTAAAGCTATTAATACTGCCTGCCACACTCAAAACAGATCCATGGTAACCAAACATCAAGGAAAAACTCTATATGAGTTATGGAATGGCAGAAAGCCACAGGTATCTTACTTTCATATTTTTGGTTGCAAGTGTTTCATTCACAACAATGGGAAAACACAACTGAAAGCTTTTGATAGCAAAGCTGATGAAGGAATTTTCTTAGGATATTCCCAAATCAGTAGAGCTTTCAGAGTTTACAACTGTAGAACTCTTGTTGTGGAAGAAACACCTCATGTGGTATTTGATTAATCTACTTTTGAGTCCAGAAGTAAGGAGAATGAGGATGTGATAAGCAAAAGGCTAACTAAACTGAGTATCAAATCAAAAGGATATCCTGAGAATTGTGTTGATACATTCATCCCAACTTGGGACAACCTCAATGATCAACAATTCAAAGAGGATACTCAAAATCAGACCACTCCTCAAAGCTCACCTGAGAGCCCTCCTGAAGATGTAACTGAACTGATGAACACCATCCCAGTTCAAGAGGTAACCAATGTCAATGAAGGTGTGGTCACAGCTGAGACATTCACTGAAACCATCATTCAAGGGGGAACCAATGAAATTACCATTGAGAATGAAAATACCTTGAATGATGACTCAGGACTTCAACCCTCTGTCTTATTTCCTGAATTCGATTTCATTCCAATATCTAGTGACTCAACTTCAGAAGAGTTAAACTCTACTGAAGGGCATCAGCCTAGGAGAACTTGGCTCTCAGATCACCCTGTTGAGCAAATCCTAGGTGATCCTACCTCAGGAGTCAAAACTAGAAGTTTTCATGGTGAAAGTGCTTTGTTTTGTTGTTTCTTATCAAACCAGGAACCAAGTTCCATAGCAGAAGCACTTCAAGATTCCAACTGGATTATTGCCATGCAAGAAGAGCTCAACCAGTTCACAAGGAATCAAGTATGGGAGTTGGTGGACAGACCATATCACTGCAATGTAATAGGAACCAAGTGGGTATTCAAGAACAAGAAGGATGAGAATGATATCATAGTCAGAAACAAGGCCAGGCTAGTTGCAAAGGGCTACTCTCAAGTTGAAGGATTTGACTATGATGAAACATTTGCCCCAGTAGCCAGATTGGAGGCAATAAGGTTATTTCTTGCCTATGCTGCTCACAAGAAATTCAAGGTGTACCAGATGGATGTTAAAAGTGCCTTCTTAAATGGAGTACTCAATGAAGAAGTCTATGTGGAGCAACCCCCAGGTTTTGAAGAAATTCACAAAGTATATAGACTGAGGAAAGTTCTATATGGACTGAAACAGGCTCCAAGAGCTTGGTATGATACTTTGTCACAATTCCTTTTGGATCATGGTTTTATCAAAGGGAGAGTTGATAGAACACTTTTCAGAATCACAAAAGGAGAGGACACATTGCTGGTTCAAATCTATGTGGATGGTATCATCTTTGGTTGTCCTACCCAGGTCCTCTGTGAGAAGTTCTCTCAACTGATTAAGGGAAAATTTGAGATGTCTATGATGGGAGAAATGAATTTCTTCCTAGGACTTCAAGTCAAGCAGTCCACTGAAGGAATCTTCATCAACCAAGCCAAATACACAAGGGAGCTGATCAACAAGTTTGGATGCCAGACCAGCAAGGTTGCAAGGGTTCCACTCAACACCAACACCAAGATGGAACCAGATGAAGATGGTGAATCAGTAGACCAGACTCACTACAGAGCCATTATTGGATCTCTACTGTATCTCACAGCAAGCAGGCCTGATATCACTTTTGCAGTTGGGATTTGTGCAAGATATCAAGCCAACCCCAAGAAAAGTCATCTGGAAGCTGCTAAGAGGATTCTCAAATATCTTAAGGGTACTGTGAATATGGGATTGTGGTATCCCTCAGATGACAATCTGGAACTCACAGGATACTCAGATGCTGACTATGGAGGATGCAGAATTGATAGAAAATCAACCTCAGGCACTTGTCAATTCTTGGGAAGTAAACTGATTTCTTGGTTTTCCAAGAAACAAAATTCAGTAGCCACAAGCACTACTGAAGCAGAGTATATGGCAGCTGGAAGTTGTTGTGCTCAAATTCTTTGGCTAAGACAACAACTGAGAGATTACAACATCTTTGCCAATGAAGTCCCTATTTTCTGTGACAACAATAGTGCAATTGCTATTTCAGAAAATCCAGTTCTCCACACAAGATGCAAACATGTGGATATAAGGCATCACTTCATCAGAGATCATGTGGAGAAGAAGGACATCAAAATGCTCAAAATCCACACTGACAAGCAGAAGGCAGATATCTTCACTAAACCTTTGGCTGAAGCAAGGTTTCAAGAGTTGTCAGTGGAGCTTGGACTCCTAGATCCAGGAGAGTAAATAAAGGATTGAATCTCAGAAGAGTTACCTTCAACTCAGTTGGTATCTCAGTGGAGGTTCATATTCAGTAGAGGATCCTTCTCAGAAGAAGCTCCTCATCTCAGAAGAGGTTTGAATATCAGACGAGGTCAAACCTCAGTGGAGGTCAAAAGCTTGTTACTTGTATTATTTCAAATTTAAAGCCTCTTAGTTTTTTAAGAATATATTTGGTTTCAAAAACTTACTAACGAGTGCTTTCTGGGAAATTAAATCTTTCTTCACTGTTCCGAAGAGATTTTGGTATGGCAAGCATTTAATGCGCGTGGTACAAGTCAGACATGCTTTTTCAATTACCTATCTCACGCGCCCTAAAAGCCGGATGATGTGACCTTCCGACTACCAACCTTTTCAATCCATACCATCCATATTTGACGGTTCACTCCTAACCGTCTAGATCTTTCAAAAACTCCCCACTACCCCTTTTCATCTATCCACGACTTTTTACTAAAATCAATCTCAGTCGTTGATTGCAGGATTAGATCCAACCGTTTACTTCTCTTATAAAAACCCCAAACTTAAGCTTGCAAACCTTTTCGAATACACTTCCAAGCAAGCACCTACTATCTCTTCTACAAATTTCCCATCTCTTGTTCAAATGGCTAAACTTAATCTTAGTTTCCTTACCAATAAGGATAACTTCTGGTATGAACCCATTGTGGTGTTTGATACCCCAGAAATTGAGACAAACCCTGAATTTGCCCATATCAAAGAAGCCCTAGATATGCTCAAATCTGCAGGGTTAGAGAAATTTCTATCGGTTCATCCAGAGAACTGTTTTGATAGACAGGTTCTTGAATTCTACAACAATGTCTCCAATTCAGACACAAGGATCAGGTCTTATCTGATCTTGCAAAGGAAGAAGAAATTTATGAGAGATGACATGGAAGTCACAGAGCACCAAAAGATAAAGAAGGAGATTCGTGTGAGCGGAGAAGTTCTGAAGGAGCTATTTGATTTTCCCTCTGAAGGTCCCAATCCAGACACGTGCATAGTGGAAAAAGAGGAGGAATGGGTTAACACCATTATGCAGAGGAAGGTGAAATATAGCCCAACCATGAATAGAAGTATACTCCTGCCAGTATACAATGATCTGTGTGAAGTTGTGGGTAAATGCATTCTTGGGAACCAAGGAAGTACTGAGCAAGTGAGCAAGCCAAAGCTCAGACTGAGGAAGGCCATTGTGGAAAGCAAAGAAAGGTCCTTCAACTGGCAACAATTCTTTCTGAGGGCCTTGAACAAAGAGAACTCAAAGCTCCAACCAGACAAAACTCCCCAACTATCAAGTAAGCTCAATTATGCTACAAAAATCTCTTACTTGATATAGAATGTAGACCTGGGAGTGGATTGGATCCCTGATAGGAAATGGAGCAATTTGAAAGCCCTATTCAAGCCTGGAAAGAATCTTGAAGGGAGGATGATTAAGCCTGCTGTGGAGAGCCCAGAGGCAGTTGAGGAGGAGGAAGATGCCCCTGCTGAAGGGAAGAAGACCAAGCTCAAGAGGAGGCTAGTCAAGTTGAGTGACAAAATGGCTCAACATAAGGAGGCTGAGGCAGAGAAGGCCTCAAAGAAGGAGAAGAAGAGGTCTTCTGAAGCAGAAAAGGAGGTTGCCTCAAAGAAAGTCAGAGTCACAGACTCTACTGATGAGTCTTCATCAGGTAACCCTACCTCTTCTCCCAACACTATCTCAACTGAGTCTGACTCAGATGTTCCTGCACCCACCCCCGTCAAACCTAAAACCACTAAACCTCGCACCCCTGCCGCCAAAACCAAACGCATCTCCTCATTACCCAAAACCCCCACTGATGGCTCTCAAAAGCCAGTAAGTGGATCCCAAACAACCCATACTGAACCCATCTCCACCCCAACTGAAACCACCCCATCAAACCCTGCTGAACCCATTCCATCAACCCCATCTGAACCCACATCATCAACCCCCACTGACCAAAACCCAACCTCACCTGACACTCAAACCTCATCTGAATTAAACCCTCCTGAAATTCATCCAACTCAACTGGAGTCTATCCCACAAGAGCCAACAGAGAGCAGATCCCCTACCCCTTCCCTTCCTTCAGACGATGAAGAAGAGTACTCTTTCCTTGATACTCTCAAGGATGAAGTTGCATACTCTTTATAGTCTAGGTACCCTGAGCTTGATGGGTACCCAACCCTGAAAGCAGTATTCTTGAGACTGAGACTTCTTGTCCAGCTCAAAGACAGAAGACTGGGTGAGATCTTGCTGGCTGTCAGAGGCAGCAATGCTGATGACTGGAAAAAAGAGGAGATGGAGTTGATGCAATTTGCTGGAATGACCAAATCTAGACTTCTCTGTGATGAGAAAATTTTTGAGAGTCTAGTGATGGAGAAGATTGCCGAGGTGATAGCTGAAGGAGGGGAGGTGAAGGAGAAAGAGGAGGAGAAAGAAGAAAATGTACAAGGAGGAGGGACCTCACCAAGGCAAGGTGATGGTGAGGTAGCCAAGGATGTATCCAAGGCAAGGGATACTGAGGCTCAAAATTTGCCACAGGAGAGTCCAGTAGAGGTGTCTACTGAGATTCTCCCACAACAGCCCTCAGTGGTGACTTTAGAGTCAACTGAGGTGTCTGGGATTGAAGGAGTTGAAAAAGAGAAAGAAAAAACCGAGGGTGGTGAGAAAGATGTGGTAATCACTGGAGTTATGAGTGGTCAAATAAAAGCAATCATTCCTGTAAAGGATGAATTGGCTGAAAAAACCATAGTTGAAAAGGAGAGTGATGAGAGAAGTAAGATGAGTGAGGAGGAGGGAGTTCCAATGGAGTTAGAAGTTACAGGTGACTTAGGTGGTGAGATTGAGGGAGGAAGAACTAATACTGTCTTAAATGCAGGTACTCAAACTAATGAGATCCCCCCAGTCCAGGTCAACCTAACTCCACTGAGGGATGCAGTGCTTAAACTCCAAGATGAAAGACTTCCTACTCTTGAAACTGAGCTGAGAGATCTTCAAGAAGTTGTCCAAGAGGAGGTAGACGAAATGGTCATACTCTCAGACCATTTTGATGAATTGATGGAGTCAACAACTACTTCACTTCAAAATCTAACCCTGAAGGTGCAAGACTCAACTCACATGGTGTCTGACCTAGTTGAAGGCAACTGTGTTCTCATGCTAGAAGGTCTGAAGAACCTGGAGAAGAAGGAGGAAGAAGCCAGAACTCAATTCCTGAAGGACTCAGTAGAGAACATGTCCATCAACCTAAAGTCTTCTGTTGAAGCTTTCTCAGCCGACCTTATTGGGAAGGTTGAAGGGTTATGGAACCAGAAGATGCAGGAGTTCGAGGTAAAGCACGAAGAACTTGGAGCCAAGCTTGGTGAAGTTCTCAAGAAGGCTGCTGAGGACTTCCCAACTCAGGAAAAGACCAATGTGCTAATTGATGAGAAGTCCAATTTGTGAAATTTGGTCAAACTGCTGGAGCTGCACTAGAAAGAATGGAAGATGAAGTTGACCACTGCTCTACTGAACTTAAAGCCATCGCTCACGATCAGTTGAAGTTAAACATCACTGTGGCTGAGTGCATGATTAATGCCGGAAAGGGGGAAAGAAGGATATCTTCTAAGGAGCTGAAGACTGATCCAAGGAACAAAATGCAAATCATCCTTGAGACCCCGGAGTTCGAGAGAAGTCAACAAATCAAAAGCACCAATCAAGAAAGTTAATACTGAGGCCCAGAAGCTGGCTGAAGAAAAGAAGGGCAAGGAGACAACATCAGAAGACCTCACAAAGTTCAAGGAAGCTCATCTGAAAGAGAAGGAAGAGAGAGCTGCAAAGAAGGGGGAATCTGCAAAGAGGAAGACATCTGAAACTCTCTCAGCAGAGGTTGCCAAAAAGACAAGAACCTCAGAGAGGTTGGCAGCCAAGTCCACAACCTCTACTGATGAAGTTGAGGTACTCCCTATTCTAAATCCTGAACCCTTATCCTCTGAACCTTCCAAGTCTGCACCCACAAAAGTCACAGAGCTCGCTGAGCTAATTAAAGAGGCTGGAGGTATGAACGAGAGAGCAAGGAAGCTAACTGCCCAACAGCAGGAGAGGAGAGATAAGGTGGTTGGGAAGATGGAAACCATTGCAGAACTGGCTGAGAGGAAGAAGCAGGAGAGGTTAGCCACTTTTGACAAAACTACTTCTAAGAAATTCAGAAGTGGTTATCTAAAGTGGGCTGCCAAACTGAAGAAAGACAAGATCACTCCGTCTCAGAACAGATTCCCTCACCATGATGCCTGGGTTCCTAAGAAGCTCAATGATGCTTGGGAGACTGCTAAAAGGGAATTCGTTTATTCTTTTTATGTCAGTGGAGAGTTAGGAAGGGACAATGCACAAGAAGTCTTCAACTCATGGTTGTTTGATGCCTATCCCAAACTCTATCCCGAGATCAGTGGTGCTTGGAATGATGCCTTCCCTGATCATGCTCTGAAGGCCCCTGAGCCAATCACCTACTGGCCTCCTCAAGATGCAACAGGTGCTGTTGATAGAGAAAGGATCACTGAAGAGTGGACATCCTTATGCGAGCATCTTGGTCTCAGAGGACATACGAAGGAGATGATGGAGAGGAAGAATGAGCTGAAGATCAGAGTCTTTAAGCAATATGGACTTGAACCTCTTTTTGAGTCCATCTGAGAAAGTTGTATCTTTTGCTGGGCATTTGTTTATAAGTCCCAGGTGTGTTTAAGTTTCAAACTTTTTGAGAGTTGACTTCATGTAATTTGTACTTCATCATTTTTCAATGAAATGAACTCTGCTGATGTTTGCCCAAGATAATATCTCATTATCATTTAGGCTTATGTACTTGAATGTTTTTTACTTACAAAATCTGTGAACCTTGAATGTCATCTGAAGAACCTCATCTGAAAGAAGATATGTAATAAGATAGGTTCCGGCATAATCAAAAAGGGGGAAATTGTTGGGAAAATGTATAAGACTTGTTTTGATTAGATGCCAACATGTCCCTCCTAAGTTGTTTTGTAAGTAAATTATTCAGTAGAGTTAGAGTTTAAATTAAACAGTTCTAAGTGTTAAGAACTGGAGTACAGTTAGTAATAACTAGAGTATATTTTAGTATGAAGTCCGCTGAGATGAAGTCCGCTGAAGACTAAGTGATCTGAGAAAGAAGTCAAAGTCTTGAATGTTTTCTAAGTACATTCTCACTAAGACTAAATCTATCAGTAGAGGACGAAGGTCCACTGATAAAGAAACTAACAACGTACATTTAATGCTAAACATATTTAAAGCTATTAGTTAATCTGGTTGGAACAAGGCAAAATGAATTTCAGTGAAGCTTACAATAAATGAAGGAATAAGAAGGTTCTCTCAGAGGAGGTCCACCTTAAAGCAAGACAAGAATCTGGGCATACAGACTTAAGGTCCAATAAGAAAATGACACGTCAGTGTACTTTACTGACAGCCGACCTGCCCCAGCCTGACATGTACCAAAAGTCTTCCACCTAGCAATCTACAGAAAAGTTGGTGAACAAGCATGGTTTTGCAGCCGGTTCTTGACAAGACTTAAAGCTTCAAATAGAGCCGTTTGAGCCAATCAGATACAAGAAGACTTACTTGAGAAGATTCAAATCCAACGGGAAGATTTTCAAGGAAGCCTATAAATACACAAGGACGTGCATTGTTACAAGTACGGGAAACTCACAAGATCAAAGCTATCTCTACATTCATAACCATCTAGAAGCACTCAAAATTATCTTTGTTTCCCAAGTGTTTCACAGTTGTAGAGAGCCTAACAAACCTTCTGTAACCAAGCTTAAAAGCTATATCCAAATCTTAGAAAGAGATAATCCAATCCTTAGCATTGAGCTAAACTTGTAAGGATTATCTCAAAATAGTTGGAACCAAAACCCTACTCAAAACCCTACTCAGTGTTTAGGTTGAGAGCTAGTGTTAAGTGGTGTTAGTAAGCTGATTGTTGTATCAGTCTGAAAGCTGGTTTGTTTTGGGAACTAGGACCTGGAATTTCCTAGTGATCAATCATCCTAAGAGAGGGAAAGTTGATCAGTGCACCTTGGCACTATAACACAAGGAATTCCAAGTGAAAGGAATTCTCCTGTTTGATCAGGCCAGTGGACGTAGGAGATTTATCTCTGAACCACTTTACATCTTGTGTACTTACATTTTGCTATTTCATAAGTGTGTGTTATTCTCAAGTTTATCAAAGTAAAACGAGTTTTCTAAAGGGCTCACTAATCCGCATCTGAAAGCTAATTAGATAGTAGTTCAACTGAAAGTCTTGTGCTTTCAGTGGAGGTATTATCTCAGTAAGCTTTCACAGAGTAACTCTCAGCAGACCTCAAGTCCACTGACGAGCTATTGTCTTAAGTAACCTGATAAGTTTTGAAGAAGTTTTAATTTGTAACCACAGGTGTATTCCCCCCCCCCCATACACCTGTTTACTCGTTTCGGGACCAACAAATAACCATGTCAAAGGCTCTTTTGTTGAGTGTGTTTTTGTGGATATTTATGGAAGAAAGATAAGATCACCTGATTCAAAAAGGGATGAACTATTCTTGTGGCTTCCTAAATATTGTGCTAACCCCCCTGGACCCAGTAGGTTACCAAAAACTTGATTTCTTGCAGATACACAAGAAGACCAGCTGATGTTTTGCCCCAATATCAGCTGAGCATACTTTGTGTGGAAAGATCAGTTGACCCAGCCTGCTAGACTCTTTATCTTGTTATTTTAAGTTTTCTTGTCTTGTTTTATTTAAAGTTCTTCTAGTTTTAACATCATCAAAAAGGCGGAAATTGTTGGGATATAGGTTAGATGTTTTGAAGATATTAAAACAAAGAACTTGTAATAGGACTACCTAAACCTGTTAATCAGCTACAGATTAAACTAGGTCTAGAATAGGTCTTTGGTTAAGGGGGAAAAAATCTGTCCAGACCAGATGAGCTCTGACCAGAGGACCAGAGGAGCTCTGACCAGAGGACCAGATGAGCTCTGACTATAGGACCAGAGGACCTCTCACAGATGAGGTTCAGAGCAGAAGTGTCACCTGACCAGAGAGTTAGGCAAGAGCACACAAGACACACGAACTCTCTCATCACTCAACTTTATTTATCCACGTATATACACTCTTTAGGAGTTTTTAGTTGAAGGTTTACTCAACCTATTCACCACTTAGAAAGGTTGTTGTAAGTTGTTGTACGAAGGATCTGGTACTTCCCAATTCCAGAAGTTAGTAAGTTGGTTGGAGAGAAAGTCCCCTTTGGAGAAAGGGAGAGTGGACGTAGGACCTGTTGTCTGAACTACTATACATCCTTGTGTTATTTTCTTTACTGCACTTTAAGTTTTCTGCATTTGTTTTAGCACTTTTTTAAAAGAGTTTTCTTAAAAAATAAACTCAAAACGCTTTTCGCTGGATAACCTTTTTGGGACCAACATATGGCTGCAGGTAGTTGTTGTGCTTAGATTTTATAGTTGAGGCAACAATGGAGAGACTACCAAGTGTTTGCAAATGAGGTCCCAATTTATTGTGACAACAACAGTGCCATAGCAATCACTCAGAACCCAGTGCTTCACACAAGGTGCAAGCATGTGGATATTCGGCATCACTTCATAAGAGATCATACGGAGAAGAAGGACATTAGGATGGAGAAGATTTACACTGATAGGCAAAGAGCTGACATCTTGATAATGCCCTTGGCTGAATCAAGATTTATGGAACTATCAGTAGAGTTAGGACTCTTAGATCTGGGGGAGCAGTTAGTGTAGGATCTAGGGGGAACTCAAGTTCAGAGTCGAAGTGGGAACTCAGGTTCATACTCGACTCAATGAGGTATCAGGATGCTACAATTTCACCCTGACTGGTATGTATTTTTCAAACCTGACTCTTTGAATTTGAACCGTCGCACTGAGTTTTCCATCCTGAAAATTGCATTCAATGTTGACTGATATCATTTAAAGCGCGCCTTTTGATATTTAAACCCATGCGCATCGGAGCATTTAATGCGTACAGTTACTTTATTGCATATGTGTCCGTATTCCACAGAATGTGATTGGCGTGATCAACGAGACCCTTGTTGAATTAATCATGGCCTTTCATTTCAATGACTTTTTTAATTCCGGATTAATCTCAACTACACGTCAGAGTAACTGTTTGATTAACATCAATTGATTAGCCATTTGAGAAATTTACGCTTACACAAATACATACCTGTTCACTGAGTTTTTTCTCGCTCAAGCTTCTCCAAATTTCTCAAAACTTTCCAAAACCAAACAGCTACCTCGAGCAATGCTTGGACTATTGTAGACTATGAAACTGTAGTCCAGAACAAGCTCGTGTTCACAGAGTAAATCATCACCATGGAAGGACTATGCCTAAGAGTAAAGGAGATTAAACCAGTTTTTTACTGGATTTCGAAGGCAGGGCTCAAGAAATACTGAACCAAGAGACCATTTGTATTGCTTTCGAAGGCGGTGGTGGAAGCATACACTAGAATGTTCAAGAAGGGTGGTGAACTATTTACCAAGGTGACTGTGCAAGTGCCCAAGGGGAAGGACAAGAAAGGCAAGGAGGTGTTCGAGGATGATGTTAGAGAGATTGACCTGAGGAAGGCAGTCAAGGAGGTGTTTGGGTTACCCAGCTCCGGAATCAATCCCAAGACCTACAAGGAGAATCTGGAGGGGGAGTTGATGCAGAGATTCACAAAAACTGGGTCATCTGAATTCAGGGCCCGCATGCATAAGGGTAACCTGAAACTTGAATCTAGGGCGCTTGTTGATGTAGTTAGCAAGATAATAATGAGAAATGTTGGTTCCCATGAGCAGCTGAGAAAAGACAAGGTAAAGATTATGGTAGCTGTGGTGGATCAGGTGGAGGCAAACTGGGAGCAGTACTTCCTGGACCAGCTTGCCTCAGTGGCGGTGGATAAGATCAAAAGAGATGAGGAGAGGAAGGACATCTCTGTGTCAGAAGCCTTGCATTTTGGGACTAGGCTCTCCATGTTGATTGTTCACACCTGTCCCAGATGCTCATTCGACTGGGATGACGATCTTACCTAAAATAAGGTCATGTTATCTTCTGAGGCTGATACTTATCCAATTCTGGGGATCACTGACCCAAATGCACCTCCAAAGGGTCAAAAGAAGAAGGCTGAGTCTAAGGCCAAGGAGCCAGTGAAGAGGAGTCTCCTGGAGGATGTGGACAACTTCATTGTCTGAGGTCAGAAGGAGACGGATGCGATGCTTGCTGAGCTTGAGAAGGAGAAGGAGGCTGAGCAGAAGAGAGTGGTGTTGGTCCCAAAAAGGTTATCCAGTGGAAAGTGTTTTGAGTTTATTTTTAAGAAAACCCTTTTAAAGAAAGTGCTAAAAGAAATGCAGAAAACTTAAAGTGCAGTAAAGTAAATAACACAAGGATTTATATTAGTTCGGACCAACTTGTCCTACGTCTACTCTCCCTTTCTCAAAAGGGGACTCACTCTCCAACCAACTTACTGACTTTTTGGAATTGAGAAGTACCAGATCATTCGTATACCAACTTCAATCTTACGATCTAAGCCTTACACCAATCTATCTATAAAGATAAGGATTGTGTAAATGGTCCAACTATAACTCCTAAAGAGCGTATATAATATTTGAATGAACAAGGTGAGTGAGTGGAGAGTTCGTGTATCTTGTGTGCTCTTGCCCGACTCTTGTATTGAATTCATCCAAAATACTCCTATTTATAGTTGTGAGAATTAACTAGCCGTTGGAGTGCTAGCAATTCAAACAAACATAATTGGAGGGATATAATCAATCAAAGATTGATTATATGATTGATTAGTTGACTTCAATCACTCAATCAATCAAATCCTCCATCAGTCGACTCCTCAGATTGCTTCTTCTCTATCATTGGACTCCAAGATCTCCTTGTCTCCAGATTACACGCAGCCTCCAAGTGGGTGAACTAATCTGTCTCTCTCATCTGGTAAGGACTCGTCTGGTCTAAGGTCTTCTAGTCTGGTCTGGTGACATTTCTCCTCTGAACCTCATCTGGGAGAGGTCTTCTGGCATACTCCTCTGGTCCTCTGGTCAGAGCTCATCTGGTCCTCTGGTCAGAGCTCATCTGTTCTTATGACTCATCTGCTCTGGTCTGGACACCTCATCTGGTTACCTCTCATCTGGTCATCTCATCTGGTCTGCACAGATTTCTTCCCTCTTAACCAAAGACCTATTCTAGACCTAGACTAATCTGTAGCTGACTAACATGTTCAACTAGTTCTATTACAAGTTCTTGTTTTAACATCTTCAAAACATCTAATCTATATCCTAACAAGTGGAGAAGTCAAGCAAGCTGAAAGTGGTGCTGAAGCAAAAGGCCACTGCAGTAAGGGAGGTGACTGAAGAAGTCTCCAAGCAGGCTAGCCATGAGGCTGCAGAGACTCAAGATGAAGTCAAGGAGGAAGGGGAGTTAGTGGTGAAGCAGAAGAAGAAGAGGAGGCTAAGAAAGGGAGGGAAGAAGGACTTTGAGGAGCCAGAGGTGGAAGACACAGACTTAACCCAAGTAAGGGAAGTTATCAATACAGCTTCCTTACTTCAACCTGTGCCCACCCTAAACCCCACTGAACCAACCCTGCCCACTGAACCCACTCAGCCAGAAACAAACACTCCCAACCTTGAAACCCACACTGAACAATCCCTACCTCAGTCAGAGCCAAACTTTCCCACCCCACCTGAAACCCAAACTGACATACCATCCCCATCCAACTCTCCAGTAACTGCCAAAGATCCTAAATCCATCAACCCAAGAGAGTCGACTCCTGAGCTTGAGTACCTTATAGAAAATCCAAAAGAGAACTCTAATGATGATGTCTCGTTGTACCTTGTGGAGAATATGATCAGGGCACGAGCATCAGACTGGGTGGATAAGTGTTTCCGCGGTCTTGAGAAATATCCAACCTGGTGCAAACATGTCATTGACCTGAAGGCTTGGCTGGAATATAAGCAAACCAACATGCTGGATCAGCGGATGATGGTTGAAGCTTACGGCTGGGACTTCTGGGTCACTGAGGAGGAATGTCTTTGCTCTTATTTTAATATTACAAGTTGGTTGGAAATCCTCGACTTTGAGACCCTGAAGAGTCTTGTGGAAAGAATGAAGGTAGCTAGAGAAGAGAGGTTCCTAGATACTTCTGATGGGAAGAAGGATGATGGCGATGATGAAGGTGGCGAAGGTGGAGACGGAGCTAATGGTGGAAAGGCGTGTGAGAAGCTGGTGGAGGAAACAACTAAGGAAGTGGAGGAGATAGACTCTGAGCCAAATGCTTAGGGGAAAGGTGAGAAGGGAACTGGCTCCAAGGGTGGAGCAGTTGATGAGTCGAACAAGGTTGGATCATCTGCCAATGATGCAACTGGTGATGAAGGGATTCCCTGCCCTGAGCCACAGGAGAAAGTTGTTGAGGCACCCAAGATGACTCCTAGTTCTGAAGAGCAAGTCCTTGAAGTTCGAGAAGGCATAGTTGAGCCTGAGCAGGCCACTATGACCTCTCCAAAACTGCCCTCAGTGCATCCTAAAGAGGAGACTGAGCCGACAGGGGTTGACAAGGGAAAGCAGCCACTCTCTGAGCCTGAAGAAGATGATGGAGATGATGTACAAATCACTGACGTCCAGAGAGGCAAGTTCACTAACATCATAATAGTGAAGCAGAAGAAAGTTATAGAGAACCTTGTTGAGTTAGAGAACAAGTTGCAAGTGCTTGAGTCTGAGCAAACCAACAAGGATAAGGCTATCCAGAAGCAAATCCGATGGATGAGATCTGCACTGAGGATTGTTGCCAATAACAAGCTTAAACATTTGGAGAAGGCAATGAAGGTCACCATCACTTTAGTGAAGACGGAGAGGAAGAAGACGAAGAAGTTGCTCGCTGGAGCTCTGACTCAAATGAAAATGCAAAATGAGGAGATGATGTTGAAGGCAGTAGAGCAGTTGGCGACTCAGTCCAATGAACTGCTCACCAAGGCCTTGAATGATTTAGCGGACAGGATGGCCTTGGAGTCAGCGAAGTTCATCCATTAGTCAGAGAAAGCAGCAGCAAGGCTGGCAAACACTGAGCGAAGCTTGCATTCATCGATGGAGGTGTTCGATAAGAAGCTAAAGTCAAGCCTAGCTCATGTGTCTTATGTGAGGTCTGGAGTAGCAATAGGAGTTAATTTAATGAAAAATGGGGAAATTGTTGGGACAATGTAAGTTTGGAGTTGATCCCAAATACCCTGAAAAGATGATTTGCTTAAGTGTTGTAATAGTCAGGCTAGTCTTGTTAGGTTAGAATATTTTATATTCATAGGTACACATTGAGAGAAGTACTCAGTGTTGTCTCTCAAGACTGAAGCCTGAAGACACGAAGAGCACCATCAATGAGCTTATGGCAGTCTATCTAAGCTGGCTGAGAAATCGTCAGGATGAAGAGCATGATCCTGAGATCATTGTTAACTCAGCCTGAAGGGAACATGACTGCACTGAGTTATTGGGAAAAAACTTGGAGTAGGATCCAAGCAAGCAAAAGGAATGTCAGGGCTGGCCATGTACGAAGATAAGAACAAAAAGAACTCAGGAAAGACAAAACTGGACTGAAGAATGAGTTCTAACATTCTCACCTACCCGCTGACGTGGACCAATGAAAAGATGACAAGTCATGTACAGAAAATGACTTGAATCTGACATCCGCCCAGTTTTCAATGGGCAGAACATTAATGCATTTACCAAATCCATGCAAGTACAGCAGCTGCATGAAGATATGTTTGTTGAAGTATCCTACAAGAAAGGTGCTATGAGGCTATCTCTCCAACAGATAGTTTTCAAGTTTTCCTATAAATATAGAAGACATTGGACCCAAACAAGGTTACGGGAAATTTTAAAGCCAGAAATTACTCAAGACTCTTAGCACTCAAAGTATTCAAGCATTCAAAGAAACACTCGAAAAACCTAGAATTTCCCAAGTGTTTCTTAAGTGTATAGTATATTTTGTATTCTATTGAGCTATAATTTCATATCTTAAGCTTGTAGTGATTATCCAATCCTTAGCATAGGTTTGTCTTGTAAGGATAATCACAAATAGTTGAAATTCAAACTGAAACCAAAACCCTAAGTGTTAGGTTTGTTGGTTGAGGTTAGTTAGTGAATTAGAAGGAAGAAGATCAGTGAGTTGGTCTTGTGCACCTTGGCACGTTAAAAACAAGTCAATCCTTTAGTGGATTCTGTTGGTCCCACTAGAAACAGTAGAGAAGTAATAAGAAGTCTAGAATGGGGGTTGAATAGACTTCTCACACTTAAAATGATTTTTAAAATCTTTTTGAAAGTACCAGACTCGTCTGTTTTGAATGATGCGGAAGCTTAAGCGATTAACTTTTAGCAAAAACCTTTTTATGCCTTCAAAGAGTATGATGCGCAAGTAAATAAAGCAGTAAAGAATACAAGGATGTATAGTGGTTCGGATATAAAATCTTACATCCACTCTCTCTTTGACAAGGGGACTTTCTTACTTTCCTTCTTACTCACTTCACTGGAATTTTACAAGTAACAGTTCCTTGTTACAACTTAAATCAACTCTGATCTTAAATTGGTCAACACAACAACCTTATCTTGAAAGATGAACAAGTCGAGTATTGTAGTTCCAACTAAAACTCCTTAAGAAAAGATTTTTATGAGTGCTTGTAGAGTACTGGAATGCTTAGAAATTATGAAGCTTGAAAGTGTTCTTCGCGCACGTCTCTTCTTTCCAGTATCTCTCTATTTATAGGGAGGATTAGGATTTAGCCGTTGGAGAGCTAATCTAATCAGATCCCTATAAATGGAAGTTTCAATCAATCAATTTCCCTAATTGATTGATTGGGTTAGTGGGATCCTTTGGATTGATTCTTCATTTGACTTTCCAATCCTGATCTTCTTATTGCATTAATGACACCAACGGTATAGAACTTTATTGGTCAAAATCTGGTCTATTTAAAGTGACCAGATCAGATACTAAATAACACAAAGGTCCTCTGGTCCAGACCAGAGTAGTGAAGTGAAGAGTTCCTTAGATTCAGGAGTTCATTCTAAGGCTTTTCTTATTTCACCAGACTCGTCTGGTCTGGACTCGTCTGGTTCTGGGGGAAGGTCTTCTGCCTCTGCTCTGATCCTCTTCTGGTGAGGTCTTCTAGTCGACTTCTCTGTTCTGGCAGTTCCCCCTTGACTAAGTCCTATACTACAACCTCATCTGGCTAACAGGTCCAGATGGTCCTATGTTGGGACAATGTCAGTTTTGATTAGATCCCAAAGACCCTGAAAAGATGAATTGCCTAAGTGTTGTAATAGTCAGGCTAGTCTTGGCCAGGTTTGTAAGTTAGTTTGTTTTACATTCACAGGTACTCAATGAGAGGTATACTCATTGATGACAATCAAGACTAAAGCCTGAAGACACAAGAGCACCATCCTGAGCTTATGGCAGTTCTTCTAAGCTGACTAAGTAAGTGTCAGGATGAAGAGCATGATCCTGAGATTATTGCTAACTCAGCCCGAAGGGAACATGGCGACACTGAGTATTTGGGAAAGAGTTGGAGTATGATCCAAGCAAGTAAAAAGGAATGTCAGCACTGGGAAATGTACGTAGATAGGACAAACCTGAACTCGGTAAAGACAAGACTGAACTGAAGAATAAGTTTTGACATTCTCACCTACCTGATGACGTGGACCAATCACAGAGCGCCAAGTTATGTACGGACATTGAATTGAACCTGACATCCCTGCACAATTCAACGGGCATGCATTTAATGAATTTACCAAATACATGCAAGGATGGCTGCTGCATGGAGATTGTATTCGTTGAAGTATCCTACAAGAAAGACAACCTAGAAGGTTATCTTTTCCAACGGATAGTTTTTCAAGTTGCCCATAAATACAGGAGACCTTGGACCCAATCAAGGTTACGAAAAATTTCGAAGCCAGAAATTACTCAAACTCTCAACGTTCAAAGCATTCATAGCATTCAAAGAAGTACTCGAAAAACCTAGAATTTCCCAAGTATTTCTTGAGTAGAGAGTTATTCTGTATTCCACTGAGCGTAGCATACATATCTTAAGCTTAGAGTGATTATCCAATCCTTAGCATAGCTTTTCCTTGTAAGGATAATCACAAATAGTTGGAATCCAAACTGAAACCAAAACCCTCTTAGTTAGGTTTGTTGGTTGAGGTTAGTTAGTTGGTTAGAAGGAAGAAGGGTCAGTGAGACTGATCTTGGTGCACCTTGGCATGTTAAAAATAAGCAATCCATTAGTGGATTCTCCTGTTGAATCAGGACCGTGGACGTAGGTGTTGGTCCCATTAGTGGATTAATTTCGGATGCTTTAAAGGTTATGTCTTAATGACATCTTTTTATAAGAGCAAATCAAACAAACAAGACAGTAATTAAAGTATGCAGTAAATGGACCAGATTTATAGTGGTTCGGATTAGAAAATCCTAATTCCACTATCCCTTTGACAAGGGGCCTTACTAACCAACCAACAAACCAACTTGCGTACTGGAATTGTGAAGTACCAATTCCTTCTTACAATACCTTTAGATCTAACTTCGATCTAAAGTCTACAGCCTTCAACCTTTTCTTATAGATGAACAGGTTGAGATCAAACTACTCCTTTATGTGTAAATATAAGAGTATGAACAATAAGAGTGCTATGTACGTGATAAGACAAAGGCTTGGAATATGACTTCTTGCGCATAAGATCTTCTAGAGCCTTTCTTTGAATCTGCACTCTTGTATTTATAGAGGTGATTAGGGTTTAGCCGTTGGAGTGCTAATCTAATCAGATCTCTATTTAAGGAAACTTCCAATCAATCAATTCCCTAATTGATTGATTGGGTTGGTGAGATCCTTGGATTGATTGACTTCAAACATTTCCAATCCGATCTTGTTGACTTGATTTGAATCACCAACGGTCACAAGCTTCTAATGCCTAACTCTGATTCTCTCCAGAGAAGGCAGGACCAGACACCAGGCAACCTCGATGTCTTCTGGTCCAGAGTCGGTTAAGAAACAGAATACTCATAAGAATCAGGAGATGATTCTGAGCATCTTTTGTTTCACCAGACTCGTCTGGTCTGGGGAAGGTCCTCTTCCTCTGGTCAGTCTCCTCTGATGAAGTCTTCTGGTGAAGTCCTCTGGTCTAGCAGTTCCCCCTAGACTAAGTCCTATTCTATTACCTCATCTGGCTAACAGGTTCAGATGGTCCTATTACATCTTCTGGTTTGTTTTAACTATCAAAACTAACAACTTTTATCCTAACAATTTCCCCCTTTTTGATGGAGTTAAAACACAACCAAAACTGATCAAATAAAACATTTAAACATAAAAACAATAAAAGGATAAGACCTTAGAATAGATCTTATCAGGCAAACAAGAAGACAACAAGAAGTTGTCTATAAGACAGAGAGATATGGCTTTTCATTAATAATAAGGACAAAATAATTACAGATTACATTTAAGATCAGAGTCCTAATCTATGCATATCTTCTGTTCTCTTTTGGCACAAGGAACCAGTCAAAGAACCTATCTTGAACGGCCTTCAGCTCAGCAGAAGATGTTGGAGTGAAATTCGCCAACACCTTGGTCTTGTACAGCTTCTTCAGTTCTGCCCAATAAACCTGGTCCCCAACCATTGGAGTGTTGAGATAGTGAAACTCAGGGGCAGTCACCTCTAGGTTGAACTCTATTGTTGAATCCATAAGCTTCTTGTACAAGTCTGCATCGTAGGCCTTCATCCAGGAGTGGAAGGTTCTGTTGATCAATGCATCATCCTCTGGAGCTGGCCTCTGGATATAATGTTGAATGAACCATAAGGTCTTGGCTTCTCTCCATTTCTCTATCAAAGGCACAGGCACAGTAGAGTCAAAAGACCCTTCTGTCCTGAGAGGCAGGATGTCCATCACTTCAACATGACCCTTCCTTTTTGGCTGCTTCCACTGGCACCAGAGGTGACTCCAGGTTCTCTGGTCTTCTTGTTTTGCCTCCTAACATATCGGAGCCTCTGCTCTTCATCTATGTTCTTTCTTATTCTAGCTTGCCTCTCTTCAGGCGTCTCTTCCGTGAATCTCCTCTGCTTCTTCAACAACAGATTCAAGGAAGCTTTTCTTGACTTTCCTTATCTTTCTCTTTACAGGGCCAGGAACAGAGATGGGGTCCTGCTCTGCATCAGTCGTCTCCTCTTCTGCTGCCAGCTGCTTTGCCATAGAGAGAGACTTCAACTCTTCTTTTCTTTTCTTCTGCAGCTCAGCCTGTGCCAAAGTGTTCTCCAGCAGATCCAGACGAGCACCATAGCTGAAGAGGGTTTCATTTGTGGTCTTCACCAGATCAGTTCTGGCCTTCTCTTCCCCCTTTTTAACTTCATCAATTAAGGGCTGCACCACCTGCCTTATGAGATCAGGCAAGGTTGTGGTGGAGGAAGAGTGAAGATCACGTAGCTGTTTTGCCTCCTCCAGGTAGGCCTGAGATTCTGCAACAAGTCTCTCCTGCTTAGCCAAACTCTCCGGGAGGGATTCCTTCAATTTGGCAACCTCCAGCATCTGGGAAGCCAACTCTACCTTTAGCACAGAGACTGGCCTTAGCTGGTCCAGCACATGCTCCTGGAGCTATCTCTAGCTATGCATCACATCCAGCTTCACAAACAATCCATTGGCTTTGAAGGATGCTTTGGCAACTGCAAAAGTAGACTTGATCTGTTTCAAGAAGATCCCCCTCTCCTGCCGGATCTGGTGCTCTATCATAACAGGGGCCATATGTTGAATTGCCTTAGAAAAACGCCTAATCTGCATGATCTGCTCATTGAAGAAGGCTTTCATCTTCTGCAGCACGGTAGGAGTGACATCAAAGTCCTCCTCATCAGAGTAGAGCTCTGGAGGAAATGTGAAGTGAGGGCCAAAATTGTACGAGGGGCCATCAGGGGAGATCATCACTCCCCTCTGAATCAGCAAGGTGCGGATCAACACCTTCACTGTTTCTGGGGTTTCATGTTCAGCAGGATTCTGGATGTTCATCTTTCTCTTGAGTTCAATCTCCCAGGCAGTGAATACAGAGGGAGTCATCTCTTCAAGCAATAGCATCAGGTCCTCTACATCCTCTAGTCTGGCCTTGCTCCAGACTTTAGCGTCAGTCAGATCCGCCAACAGTGGTAAATGCTCCAAAAGGATAGGGAAATGCTCTCTTTGCCAGAGCTGAGCACTTACACTCATACTCTGCCTAATGGGACCCATTTCTGCAGAAGAGAAAGTAAAGGGTTTGGTCCCAGAGGCAGAGGAGGATGGTGCTAAGTTATCCGGCTCAAGTTAAGCATCCTCATCTTCACTATTATTGCTGGTCAGGCACGTGGGAGAAGAGGGAAGGGTAGGAAATTCCACTGCCATAGAGCTGGAACGATTCTGTTCTGTATGAGATTGGGAAGGGGTAGGAATTTGTGAGGTAGAGGTGTGGGGAATGGGTTGTTTTGCACCAGAAGAGGTTGAAGGCACCTCTGGTACAGGGGCTGGGGGAGAGGGAGTTTGTACGGGAATGGTGGAAGTTGTGTATAAGGGAGTATCTGGTATGTTCTGCTCTGGTGAAGGAATGGGGGCACCAGGAGTAGGGGAGGGGTTTTGAGTATGGGATTCTGGGGGTGAAGTAGTGGGGGTAACAAGGTTAATGGGGGTAGAAGAGGGGATAGGTGGGTTTACCTCATCAATAGAGACTGGAGCAGTTGAATCTTGCATCAACTGTGTAGCTTCATCTATGGCCTGCTCCAGTGCATCTCCAAGATCAGAACCAGAGTCTGCATCTTGAAGAATGGCTCTCTTGGCCTTGGACTTCCTAACCAGAGGCTCCTCTTCTTCCTCTGATGGCTCATCCACCAGAAGAGTCCTCTTTGATCTCCTCGAAGTCCTTGGCTTCTTAGCAGAGGCTTTTCTGGCATTATCTTGCCTCTGCCGTTTCTTGGCTGCTCCTGCTTGCTTTGCACCCTCAACACCTTCACCCTTCTTCTTCAATGCAGCTTGAAGGGGAATCTGGTCATCATCTGATGAACCAGAGAATACCACTGTTGAAAAACCAGCAACTACAAACTTCTTCGTCTGGCTCTTCTTGATCTTCTGCCCCTTAGCAGGTGAAGGCACTGCTTGGAGAGGAGGGGCAGGGATGGCTTGTTCTCCATCAGAATCGGCATGGCCATGGAGAGGACCATCCTTGGAGAACAGAATCTTGGACTTGTGAAATCCTCTGCACCATGAGTTCTTTCATTTCTTCTCTGGAAGCAGAGAGTCCAAAATCAGGGTCAGCTTAGTCCCTAATGAAACATTTGCAGCCAAGCAAAACTGCAACTCCCCAGGCTTTGAAGGGTATTTCTCCTTCTTCACCTTCACTCCGTTCTTCCTCAACACTCCCCAAAAGAACTCTGCCCAATTACACTTAACACCATCATATAACGCCCTCATAACACAGAGCCTGCCTGTGAAAATGGCATCTGTGCTATGGCTTTCGCACATCAAGATCTTGACCACAATGTCAAAAAGAACCTTGTACTTCTGCCTCAAGTGCTTATCCAGAAACCCCTTGTGTTGGTCCCGGTACAAGACTGAGGAATACGTGTATGGGGGGGAATACACTTATACCAATTTTTCAACCTTAAAACTGACTGAGTCCCCTTTGCTCAGAGTGGTAAAGAACTAGGAGCTGATAACACACCTACTGACTACACTTGGTGCAGGTCAGTTGGCTAACTATCAGTTCAAGTTCAGTGCGGAAATGTTTGAGCCCTGAAAGTTTAAAGTCTTGTTTAGTTTGCTTTCTGAAAAACTTGATTTACTCAATTCAGAATAGTGTTTAGTAGGGCAGTGCTCTTTTGAAGATCAGCCTGATTGATTCAGGCCTGATAAACTTGGATGCACTGAATGAGCAAGTAATATGGCAAGTATGCACAATATCAAAGCAGTAAGAACACAAGGGGTTCAGAGTCTCGAGCTCCTACGTCCACGGCCTGACTTAACAGGAAATCCACTCAAGGATTCTTGTTTTTAACGTGCCAAGGTGCACCAAGACCAGCTAACCTCACTGATCTATACAACTCCACTTACTAACACTCTAACTGACTTACTCCCAACAAGCCTAACTTAGGGTTTTGGTTTCAGTTTGGATTCCAACTAGGTTGAGATTATCCTTACAAGGCAAAGCTATGCTAAGGATTGGATAATCTCTCTAAGCTTGAGATAATTCTATTTAGCTCTTGGAATACAGAATAACTCTCAGTTGCTAAGAAACACTTGGGAAATTTGAATGTTTTCGAGTGCTTCTCTTAAAGACTTAATGCTTTGATTGCTTGAGAGTTTGAGTAATTTCTGACTTGGAAATTTCCCGTAACCTTGAATGGTTTCAAGGCCTTCTGTATTTATAGGTGATTCGAATAACTATCCGTTGGAGAGATAGCCTTCTAGCCATCTATGTAGAGTGGCTTCAAACGGACATATCTTCATGCAGTAGCCGTCCTTGCATGGATTTGGTATTTGCATTAAATGCACATTAAATGCTTGCCCGTTGAATATGCAGTCTGAATTCAGTCTTCATGTCAGGTTCCGTACGTGCGTGTCCTCCTCGGATTGGTCCACGTCATCAGGTAGGTGAGAATGTCAGAACTTATTCCTGAGCTTCAGGCTTGTCTTATTAAGTTCATTTTGTCTTGAGCTCACCGGTCTTGTCCTGACGCTGAAATTCCTTTTGCATTGCTTGGCTCTACTCCAAGTCTTCCCATTAACTCAGTGACATCCTGTTCCTTTCAGGGCTGAGTTAGTAGTGACCTCAGGGTCATACTCTTCATCACTGACACTTACTCAGCCAGCTCAGAGGATTGCCATAAGTTCAGGATGGTGCTCTTCGTCTTCAGGCTCTGAGTCTTGATTGTCTCCAGTGAGTTCTCCTCTCACTGAGTACCTGTGAAGTGTAAAATAACTAAGTACTAATCCTAACCAAGACTAGCCTGACAAAGACAGATTAAGGCAATCATCTTTTCAGGGGCTTTGGGATCTTAATCAAAATTGACAATGTCCCAACAATTTCCCCCTTTTTGATGATGCCAAAACACTGAAAAGATCCTCAAAACACTTAGAGGAAACAAGATAATCCTATCTATAAGATAAGACAGTGTTAGAGCAATTCTTGATAAAGTACAGAATTTTAAGCAACAGCCAAAAAGACAATGAGTTTTTGTCTGTGGGCAAAAGTAATAGATTTCATTGATTGATGTGGAAATGATTACAATGAATCTAATCTATTACAAAGAAGCCTGTGAACTCTTGCCTTCAGCTCGTCAAGTCTTCCAGGTTGATTCACGTACCCTTCAGCTTTGGCTATCTTCAAGACTTCCATCATAATTGCCTTTGTATCATGCTTTTGAGTTCCAGGAATCAAGGGAGGAGCTCGAATGGTGAACTCAGGAGCCATCACTTGAACTTGAGCTGCCTCAGCCTCCTCCAAGATCTTCTGGAAAAGCTCAGGATGATTGTCCATCATGTAGTCAGTGAAGTGGGCATTGATATCGTCAGTGTCGCCCCACTTCTTCACAACAAACCATAGTCTAACAAATTCATCCCTTGCATCAGTCCAAAACTCCTTCAATGTCTCTGAGACGAACTCATCAACAAAAGCTTCCCTTGCTCCTGATTCTGGCCTTCTGACTTGAAGAATTGTTGATTTCCTAACTGTTGGCTTCCTCCTGTACTTCCTTGGCTCAGGCTTTGCCTTCTTCCTCCTTAGCAAGCTGATCACTGCATCATCTAGTTCTCGTTGTTGATGCTCATTGATGTCAGTCAGCTTCTCAACCTTCTTCTCCAAGATGCGCATCTTTTCCTTCTGAGCGATTTCAGCTCTGCGCATAGCCTCAGATTTTTCAGATTGATCTCCCCACGCCTCAGCACATAGCTCCGCAACCAACTCTCCTGAATAAGTGATTGGATTCTTTCTTGAGCTCATGGGTGACGATCTCTGAATTGGCTCAGGTTGTTGCTTGGAAGGTTCACTAGCCCTTGCCTTTGTTGCCTCCTCCCTCAGCTTGGCAACAATTTGTTCTCCTTCCTTCTCCACCGCTGCTAACCTAGCTGACTTCCTCACCCTTAGAATGTTCCCTTCAGGATTGGCTTCAGGATCAGCTAGAACGGTCTCTCCTTGGTTAACTGCCTCAGATGCCTCAGGGCGGGATCTTTTCTTCTTTTCCCCTTTTTTGGCATCATCATTGGCCTCAGATGGGAATGCGTCAGATCCGCTGTTGATTACGAAGGAGGCTAGGGAATGGACATCGTTAATTCCCTCCTTCAATAACTCAACTCCCATTGAAATTCCAGTCCCTGCAAAAGAAACGGAACTGATGGCAGCATTGACTTTCTTCTCAAAGACCTCCATAGAGAGTTGGAGACTTTGTTCAGCCTTGGTGATCCTTTCCTCCACCTTCAAGGACTCACCGCTGACTTTGCTGGCCTCAGTTAGTATCTTTGCAGACTCCTCAGTGGCCTTTGCCAAGGTATCGGCCACTGACTGAGAGGTGCGATCCATCCTCCCTGACTCCAGCTCCAGTTTGGACGCTGAGTCCTTCAAGGCCTGAGTGACAATAGCTCCAGTCTGAACTGCAAGCCTGTCCACTGCCTGATTTAACTTCTCGTCCCTGATCGCGTCCCTCTCTTCAAGCTTTTTTAGAGTATTCCTAAGCATCTTCTTGGTGCGCTTCCTCTCATTCCTCACTGACTTGGCCGTGTCAGTCATCGTTTTCTTTAACAAAATCAGCTCCCTGTTAGCAAGGGTATTGTAAGCTGACTTTGTCCACCTGATGTGCTTCGCCAGGGCCTTGGAGTGTTCTTCCTTCTCAGCTCGTAGCTTCATCACTTCCTCCTGAAGTTCAGCTAGATTTTCTGTGGTTTTCTCCTGTTTGACCTCAACTATGCTGGTGAATTCAGCACGTCCGACCCCAGTTATGATCACATCCTCATCATCAGCGGCCGCCTCAGTGATTGGCTTCTTTCCCTTGTCAGCCCCTGCAGCATCAGTCCCTTCTTCAAGGTGCACTGAAGGCAGTTGTGAAGTAGTCATAGTCGCCTCCTCAGGCTCAGCTAAGCTAACTTGAACCTTGGGAGCAAGTCCCTCGGAACTGAGAGTCTCCCTGAATGCCTCAACATCTTCCTCTCTTGTCTCAGGGCAGGGAATCCCTTCATCGACAGATGTCTCATCGGCAGCTGAGATGTTCACAACATCCTCAGCCACTGGTCCACCCTTGGCACCAGTGTTCTTATCACCTTCCCCCTGAGCCTGAGGCTCAGAGTTCATCTCATCCAATTCCTGTGCAGTTTCCTCCACTGCCTTCTCCAGGTCTCCACCCTGATCTTCTTCATCATCCTCATTACCATCCTTCCCGTCCTCAGATAGGAGGTCAGCCTTGCTTTTGGACATCATATCAGCCACTAGCTACTTCAGGTTGTCAAAGTTCAAGAGTTGAAGCCAGCTAGTAAGTCCAAAGAAGGAGCAAATCTTGGCCTCTTCCATCTCCCAATGCTCCCAGCCACGAGCATCCACCAGCATATATTGCTCCTGCATGTTTGATTGTTTGAAGTCCAACCAAACTTTGAGCTCAATCACATATGCCAGCAACTCAGTATACTTGTATAGCCCAGGCCAGCACTTCCCTGCCCATTCCGTGGTGTTCCCCCTGAGGGTGTTTTCCAGTATACCTCCTGCCATGTGCTCATCCAACTCCTCCTCCTCTATTTCAAGGAACTCCTCCTCTTCAGCTGAAATAGATTTGGGACAGTCTTTAGGATTGGGGTACGAGGGAAAATCTGAGGGGTTTGGAAGATTTGGCTCGGCTAACTGGTCAGACTCATTTGTGTTTGAGGTTGAGGGCGCTGACACAGTAGGCTGATCTGGCTGTGAAGGTTGGGGGGGTTGGGGAGTTTGAGGTGTGGGGTCAGGGATGGAAGGTGTTTGGGTTTCAGGATGTGGGGGTGTTTGAGTGGGTGCTGTCTCAGGCTGCAACGACTCAGCCGTCTCGACAGTCTTTCTCACTTCCTCCAAGTCAGAGGCTCCAGGAGAGCTTGACTTCTCCCTCTCACTCAGCTCAGGAAGCTTCTTAGCAGGGGACTTCTTTACTCCCTTCCTAAGTCTCTTTAGGGGTCTCTCTCCCTGAGCACCCTCCTTTCTGACGTCATCGTCAGTTCCCTCAGCCTCAGACCCGGCCTTCTTGGGATCAGACTCAGTCCTAGACTTTGTGCTCTTCCCTGACAGCACTGTCTTCACCCTCTTCCTCTTCTCAGCCGCTTCAGCCTCAGGCTGCTCCACCTCCTCAGCAGCAACCTCCTCAGCATCCTTACTCCTCTCAAGGAGTTCATCTACTCGTTCAATGAGACTGGTTGCCACCCTCTTGGCCTTACCAGCTGGCTTTTTGGCCTGACCCTTTGCTTTCGCATTGGGATCAGTCAGCCCTAGCACTGAATAAGTATCACTCAGTGAGGAAAACATTACCTTCTTCGAGAAGAGACTATCCTCGAAGTCGAAGGTATACCCATGGCAAGCATGAGCGATCAGGATGGACATCCTCATGCCAAAAGGTAAGATGGCACTGACGGAAATGTGCCTCTTCTCCTCGTCCCGCGTGAGCTTGTCCAATCCTGCCTGATGGAGTTGATCGAGGAAGAACTGCTCCCAGTTCGCTTCCACTCCATCAGCAATTGCCCCCATGAGCCTTAGCTTGGGCAGACTCAACTGCTCATGAGAGCCAGTTGCTCCCATCACCATCTTGGACACCAAGTCCACCAGCGCTCTGTACTCAGGCTTTAACGTACTCTTGTTCTGGCGAGCCCTGAACTCCGGTGACCCTGACTTGGTCCACTTCCCAAGAAACTCTCCCTCTGAGTTCTCCTTGTAGGTTCTTGGGTTGATGCCTGAGAAAGGCAACTTAAAGACCTCCCTCACGGCCTGCCTGATATTGATCGTGACCACTTCTGCGTCGTAAAGAGGTTCATTGTTGCCGTCCTTCTCTCCCGTCGGCTTCAACGCAGTCACCTTTGTAAAAACTTCCCCCTTCCGCAAGAACATATTCAAATATGCTTCCACTACTGTTCTTGGGAGCACGGAAATGGGGCGGGTGGTGAAGTATGTTTCCAACCCGGCATCGGAAATCCATTTAAACACGGGTTTGATTTCCTCAACCGTTAGACAGATACCTTCCATGGAGATGACTTGCTCCATGTGTACCAGCTTCTTCTCAACAACGTCGACGATCTTGTCGGTTGTCCAGTTGGAATCAAGGAATGCCATTGTTTTTTAAAGAGAGGTTTTTTGAAATTTCTGTGTAGAGAAAACTCAGTGTGCAGATTGTGCGTTGTGTTTGCGTAAAAACCTCAAATGGCACTCTTGATTGATAAGACAAAGTCAGTTGCTCAAACGTGGGGTTGAGATTGATCCCTGAATTCGAAAGGTTTTGAAATGAGAGGCCAGGATGAATCTCAGTTTTAATTGAACCCCATGTCAGTCATATTCCATATAAAACGGACACGTATATGAAAAAGCAACTGTAGCATTAAATGCTCCGTGCGCGTGGGTTTAAATATGAAAAGGCGCACTTTTAATGAAAACGGAATGCATTTAATAAAGATTTTCAGGACGAAAGACTCAGGGAGACGCTTGAGATTCACAAGAGTCAGGTTAGAACTCATACCTGTCAGGGAGACATTGTAGCACCCTGATACCTCGCTGAGTTGAGTCAGGCCTGAGTTCCCCCTAGAACCCTACACTGACTGCTCTCCGGGATCTAAGAGTCCTAACTCCACTGACAGTTCCATAAACCTTGATTCAGCCAGAGGCTTAGTCAAGATGTCAGCTCTTTGCCTGTCAGTGTGAATCTTCTCCATCCTAATATCTTTCTTCTCCACATGATCTCGAATGAAGTGGTGTCTAATATCCACATGTTTGCACCTTGTGTGAAGCACTGGGTTCTGAGTAATTGCTATAGCACTATTGTTGTCACAATAGATTGGAACCTGATTAGCAAACACTTGGTAGTCCCTCAACTGTTGCCTCAACCATAAAATCTGAGCACAACAACTACCTGCAGCCATATACTCAGCCTCAGTTGTGGATGTAGCCACTGAATTCTGCTTCTTACTAAACCACGAGATCAACTTACTTCCCAAAAACTGACATGTCCCTGAGGTTGATTTCCTATCAATCCTACAACCTCCATAATCTGCATCTGAATAACCTGTCAGTTCTAAGTTGTCATCTGAAGGATACCATAGTCCCATATTAACTGTCCGTTTCAAATACTTAAGTATCCTCTTAGCAGCCTCCAAATGACTTCTCTTGGGATCAGACTGATACCTAGCACACACACCAACTGCAAACGTAATGTCAGGCCTACTTGCAGTCAGGTACAATAAAGAACCTATCAGCCCATGATACTCAGTCTGATTTACTGAAGTCCCTTCAGTGTCAGGATCCATCTTCCAATTTGTGTTCATTGGGATCCTGGCAGGATTGCTGTTCTGAACACCAAACTTATGAATCAAGTCTCTTGTATACTTGGCCTGATTAATGAATATACCTTGATTAGTCTGCTTGACCTGCAATCCTAAGAAGAAGTTCATCTCCCCCATCATGGACATCTCAAATTTACCAGTCATCAACTTAGAGAATTTCTCACAGAGCTGATGATTTGGTGATCCAAATATTATGTCATCCACATAAATCTGGACCAAGAGAATGTCATCACCTTCAGTGATCCTGAACAATGTCCTATCCACTGTTCCCTTCTTGAACCCATGATCAGTCAGGAATTGAGAGAGGGTATCATACCAAGCTCTTGGTGCTTGCTTAAGTCCATAGAGTGCTTTCTTTAAATGATATACTCTATCTCCAACCTCAAACCCGGGAGGTTGTTCAACGTATACCTCTTCAATGAGTACACCATTCAGGAAGGCACTCTTGACATCCATTTGATACACCTTGAACTTCTTATACGTTGCGTATGCAAGGAACAATCTGATAGCTTCCAACCTAGCCACTGGAGCAAAAGTTTCATCATAGTCTATTCCTTCAGACTGACAATACCCTTTTGCAACCAGTCTAGCCTTGTTCCTTACCACAACACCATTCTCATCCTTCTTGTTCTTAAAGACCCACTTGGTACCAATCACACCTTGATGCCTAGGTCTATCTACCAGTTCCCAAACCTGATTCCTTGTGAACTGATTCAGCTCCTCTTGCATGGCAATGATCCAGTTCGAGTCAGTGAGAGCTTCTTCAATGTTCTGAGGTTCTTGCTCAGAGAGAAAGCAGCAGAACAATGCACTCTCACCATGGAACCGTCTGGTCCTGACTCCCTCAGTTGGATCACCAATGATTTGATCAATGGGATGATCTTCTAACCAAGTTCTTTTGCCAGGAGTTGTTCCTGAAGTACCTGCAATGTTAGTGTCTACAAGCTCATAAAATTCAGGAAATTGAACAGAAGGGGATGATCCTGAGTCTATGCCAAAAGGGTTAACCAGCTCAATGTCAGGGACATTGATTCCCCCTTGATGAGGTGACTCAGGAACCGTCTCAGCTGCAACAGTATCTTCATAGATGGTGCTTACCTCAGGTTGAGCCTGTTCCTCAGTCTGAGGCTCAACAATCCCTGATGCGCTGGGCTTAGGAGTGTCACCTGATTCATCATCCTGATCGTCATCATCATCCCATTTCGGAATTGGCACAGTCTTGATCTTGGGATCAGGTTGATTCTTCAAGCTCAGCCTTGTCACACTCCTTGTGACCTCCTCAGTGTCAGGATTCAACACCTTCGCCCTAGACTCATTAGCAGATTCATCAAAGACAACATGAGGTGATTCTTCCACAACAAGGGTCCTACAATTGTAAACCCTGAAGGCTTTACTAACTTCATAATATCCTAAGAATATTCCTTCATCAGATTTGCTATCAAAGGCTTTCAACTGGGTCTTCCCATTGTTGAGGATGAAGCACTTACAACCAAATACATGAAAATAAGAAATACGAGGTTTTCTCTTATTCCATGTCTCATATGGGGTCTGAGCATGTTGTTTGTTCAGCATGGATCTGTTCTGAGTGTAGCATGCAGTGTTGATTGCCTCAGCCCAGAATTTCTTGGGCAATCCTGACTCAGCCAGCATGGTCCTTGCAGCCTCCTTCAATGTCATGTTCCTTTTTTCAGCGACACCATTCTGTTGTGGGGTTCTAGCTGCAGAAGTCTCATGAGCTATACCAAGTTCATTACAGAAGTCAGAAATATATGAATTTATAAATTCAGTGCCCTTGTCAGATCTGATCTTAGTAATGGACTGATTCTTCTCATTGCTGAGTCTCCTGAGCAACTCTGGAAGCTTCACCTGTGTTTTCTTCTTATTCAACAAGAAAATAACCCAAGTATATCTAGAATAATCATCAATAACCACAAGGGTATATTTTCTACCATTCATACTCACAGGTGTTATGGGACCAAACAAATCCATGTGCAAGAGCTGAAGTATCCTATCAGTGGAGTAAGAAGCTTTTTCTTTGAATGATGCTCTAACCTGCTTCCCTTCCTGACAAGCTTTGCACACGTGATCTTTGCTAAAAACTTCATTAGGTAGACCATCAACAAGTGACTGTCTAGAAATTTTGTTAAGAATCTTGAAGTTCAGGTGGCTTAATCTTTTATACCATAACCAACTGAGCTCTAAAGAGCTTTTAGCAACAAGACAGGTATTAGGAATAGTGCTGCTCCAATCAGCGAGATAAACGTTACCTTTCCTTATACCTGATAGAAGCACTTGTGTTGATTTGTCCTTGACTGAACATGTATTCGATGAGAACTCAACACTGAACCCTTTGTCACAGAATTGACTTACTGACAGCAGGTTATGCTTCAGTCCTTCCACAAGGGACACATTTTCCACTCTGACTGTACCTATAATTAGAACACCAAAACCTTTAGTAACACCTTTTGAGTTATCACCAAAGGTTACCTGTGGACCATTTTTAGCTTGATATTCTTGGAGAAGACTCTTCATTCCAGTCATGTGCCTTGAGCAACCACTGTCTAGGTACCAAACAACTTTGATTGAGTCTCCTCTCCTTTTGTTGTGATCCACAGCCGCCTGCAAGTAAATCAGGCTTTAGGTACCCATTGGGTGTTGGGTCCTATTGTGTCAGTTGTACCCTTCGGGATCCAGACTTGCTTCACTACCCTGATTGCCTCAGAGTGGTAAATCTGTCTCCCTGAAACATCAACATACACAACTTTCTTCTTCTTTGCCTGAGAGGAAGATGGTGTATGGGTGCTAGACTTAGGCTTCACAGGAGCCTGAGTGGGTGCCTTTTGGGCTGGCTTCCTCTTCTTCCTAGGTCTGGGTGCAGCAGGTCTTGGGCCTTGTTCTTGATAAGGACCCTGATTTCTATTCCCCCTAGGCAAGTGAGGGAATGGAAAGCAGCTAAAGGCCTCAGGATGCCAAAACCACGGGGGTGTCATCATATTTGGCCTTCCCTGTTGGTATTGCCAAGCATGATGGTACCCTCGCTGACCAGTCTGAAAGCTCTTGGCCTGAGTCTTCCTCTGCTTTCGCTGAGGTTTTCCCTGGCCTGAGCTCTCAGGGGCTTCCGTAGGCTGCTTTGCCTTTCCCTTGGGTTTTGGCTTAGCTACCTTAGGAGCAACCCTGACTGTGTCAACGGTTTCCTTGCCCTTATCAGTTTGACGGGCCTGGAGCACAACCTTAGGTGCACTCTGGCCTGTCTGAACAAATACCCTCTCAGTGTTGCTCCCTGAGGCAACATGAGACTGACCCTGTGAGGATTTCTCAGGGACATATCCAAGTCCCTTTTTCTTGTTCCCAAGTATTTGGTTGCTATGTATTTCCTCTCTAGCCACTGAGGATTTATTCATTGCTGCAACCTTTTTCTTGAGAGAGTCCTCACTCTTTTTCAGGATTTCATGTCTGGTGAAGAGGTCATCAAACTTACTCTTAAGTACTTTCAGTTCTTCCTTCCTGACCAGTTCTTCCTCAGCCAGTTCCTTCAGAATCTTTTCTCTTGGAAGACGCTCAGCGTTGATTAACTCAATCTCCTGAGTTAGTCTCACAATTTGAGCTGATTCCTTAAGATCAGACTGAGTAAGTTGTTCATTCAGGTTTTGAACTTCAGTACTCAATTTCTTGTTCTCCTCTACCAAGAAGACATTAGTTTCCTGCAGTCTGGAGAAATCAACCATCAATTGATCAAGACAGATCTGAAGGTTCATTTCTCTAACTGACTCTGAGCTAAGCTCAGGATTTTGACCAGTGTAAGAAGCACAAACAGAATTTGATGTTACCTCAGGCTCATCCCTAGCATCAGACAGACATCATCGTACTCGTCATCTGAGAAGAGTTCAGGTGACCTTTCAGCAGGACCGTCGGAATCTGTTGCATCTTCAGCGACCATCGCTCTCCGATCAGCAGATCTTAGATCCCTAGTGGCTCTCCTTTCCTCTCTCTCCCTGGCACTCAGCTCCGGGCAGTCGTACTGATAGTGACCAATCTTGTTACAGTTGTAACATGCTACCTGCTCACTTATTCTTTCTTTTCTTGGTTCAGGGTTCCTCCTTGAGTCAGGTTCCCTGGTTCTTGGTGAGCTTTCAGTTCTGGTTGGATATCTATCATCGCGAGTACGTCTCTGTTCGTCTCTTCTTTCAGGCTTTGGTTCAGAATATCTCCTTTCATCACCACGTTCTCTCCTATGGTCAGTATCTCTTCGCTCCTCATATCTCCTTGAGCTTTGGTGGGTTCCTTCAGGTTTCCTATCACGTGAGTCCTGATAAAACTTTTTATAACGACCAAACCTGGAATTGAGCTTGTCGAATCGTCTGGCCATCAGGTTGTATTCTTCCGCGAGTTCTTCTCTGCTCATCTCCATCAGTGACTTTGATGAAGAGTTTGATGAGGGCTCAACAGGTTCAGATCTGGCCTTGAACGCCACACTTTTCTCAGGAGTTTTCTCCTTCACTTCCTCTTCTGACTGTACTTTCTTCTTTCTTTTGTTAAGGTCAAATTCAAGCGCTTTAAGCTCTGAAAAAAGTAAAGCAGAAGTTATGTTACTCATATCCTGAGTGTTCTTAAGCATAATTACACTATTGTCCCATCTCTCAGGAAGGGCATTCAGGATTTTTGAAGCAACATCTCTCCTTGGGACATCCTTGTCCAACATCACCAACTCATTCATCAACTTGATGAATCTAGACTCCATTTGATCTATGCTCTCGTCAGGTAGCATCTCGAATGCCTCGAATTTCTGAATGGCAATGTTTCTTTTGTTCTCCTTGATCTTTTCAGATCCCTCACACATCCTTGTCAGCTCATCCCAGACCTCCTTTGGCGTCTTTAAGTTCATCAGTCTGGCTGACTCCTCGAAGGGCACCTTGTGCAAGATGATGTTTCTGGCGACGTTGTCAAGTCCCACCATCTTGATTTCATCGTTGGTCATGTCTTTCCTTTCTTTAGGAACATGCACGCCAATCGCAAGATCCTCATATCCCAGTCCTCTGACGTTAGGAATAGTGATCTTGATCGGTCCTTCCCTGAGTACACACGGCATCTGGTCATGGATGGCATCTAGATGTGCTTCTAATCTGAACTTCCAATAGACAAAGTTAGACACAGAGAATTCAGGTAACGAAGCTTCAAGTCTCCTCGAAGTCATGATGATGCAAGTTTTATTAAAAGCAAACTCAGATCTGTTCAGTGACCACCAACAGTTTCTCCTCTGAAACTATTAGTATTCAAAGTCAGTGGTCTTTCGAACCACTGCTCTGATACCACTTGTTGGTCCCGGTACAAGACTGAGGAATACGTGTATGGGGGGGAATACACGTATACCAATTTTTCAACCTTAAAACTGACTGAGTCCCCTTTGCTCAGAGTGGTAAAGAACTAGGAGCTGATAACACACCTACTGACTACACTTGGTGTAGGTCAGTTGGCTAACTATCAGTTCAAGTTCAGTGCGGAAATGTTTGAGCCCTGAAAGTTTAAAGTCTTGTTTAGTTTGCTTTCTGAAAAACTTATTTTACTCAATTCAGAATAGTGTTTAGTAGGGCAGTGCTCTTTTGAAGATCAGCCTGATTGATTCAGGCCTGATAAACTTGGATGCACTGAATGAGCAAGTAATATGGCAAGTATGCACAATATCAAAGCAGTAAGAACACAAGGAGTTTAACGTGGTTCAGAGTCTCGAGCTCCTACGTCCACGGCCTGACTTAACAGGAAATCCACTCAAGGGATTCTTGTTTTTAACGTGCCAAGGTGCACCAAGACCAGCTAACCTCACTGATCTATACAAATCCACTTACTAACACTCTAACTGACTTACTCCCAACAAGCCTAACTTAGGGTTTTGGTTTCAGTTTGGATTCCAACTAGGTTGAGATTATCCTTACAAGGCAAAGCTATGCTAAGGATTGGATAATCTCTCTAAGCTTAAGATAATTCTATTTAGCTCTTGGAATACAGAATAAATCTCAGTTGCTAAGAAACACTTGGGAAATTTGAATGTTTTCGAGTGCTTCTCTTAAAGACTTAATGCTTTGATTGCTTGAGAGTTTGAGTAATTTCTGACTTGGAAATTTCCCGTAACCTTGAATGGTTTCAAGGCCTTCTGTATTTATAGGTGATTCGAATAACTATCCGTTGGAGAGATAGCCTTCTAGTCATCTATGTAGAGTGGCTTCAAACGGACATATCTTCATGCAGTAGCCGTCCTTGCATGGATTTGGTATTTGCATTAAATGCACATTAAATGCTTGCCCGTTGAATATGCAGTCTGAATTCAGTCTTCATGTCAGGTTCCGTACGTACGTGTCCTCCTCGGATTGGTCCACGTCATTAGGTAGGTGAGAATGTCAGAACTTATTCCTGAGCTTAAGGCTTGTCTTATTAAGTTCATTTTGTCTTGAGCACACCGGTCTTGTCCTGACGCTGAAATTCCTTTTGCATTGCTTGGCTCTACTCCAAGTCTTCCCATTAACTCAGTGACATCCTGTTCCTTTCAAGGCTGAGTTAGTAGTGACCTCAGGGTCATACTCTTCATCACTGACACTTACTCAGCCAGCTCGGAGGACTGCCATAAGTTCTGGATGGTGCTCTTCGTCTTCAGGCTCTGAGTCTTGATTGTCTCTAGTGAGTTCTCCTCTCACTGAGTACCTGTGAAGTGTAAAATAACTAAGTACTAATCCTAACCAAGACTAGCCTGACAAAGACAGATTAAGGCAATCATCTTTTCAGGGGCTTTGGGATCTTAATCAAAATTGACAATGTCCCAACACCTTGGTCAAATTCTGGCATGAATTTCTGGCAAAAAGTTTGAAATACTCCAACGCCTCGTCTTCCTTTTACGTCAATGGATCAACTTCTTCAGTCGAGATACTCTCAAACAGACTACAGAAATCCTGGTTGGAGAATACAACCTCATCCTCGTCTATCTTGGAAGAGATGTGCTCATTGTGAATCTTCATACAAACCAGGAACTGTGCTGCATATCCATCCAAATTCCTAAAGTTCTGTGGAATCGTTGAAATCAACTTCTCCACTCCTGCCCTCTGGAGCAATTCCAAAATTGCCAGCGCCGCCGGGTTCTTGGTGGTGTAGAAATCAACCACCATCTCTGACTTCAACTTCTTCATCACGTAACCGTGATCAAAGTTGCATCTGGGAGCCATGTCTAAAAAATTTGAGAGAGAGAGAGAGAGAGAGAGAGAGAGAGAAACTTGCAGAGAGAAAGGTTAGGGTTTGAGAGTATGAAAACGTGAAAAAACAAAATGAAAAGAATTTGGTTTAAATAGGACAAGTCGCGTGGATTTGAAAATAAATAAAGTGTGAATGCGTGTGTTGTCTTAATTTAATTTAGGGAACAAAATCAATTTTTGAATTGATTGATATATTGCAGAGTTATTAAATATGACGGCCAAGATTAAAAGGCAAGATACAGATTTAATATGGTGTGTGGGCATGGTCAATGGGACTGGTATCGAGGGAGTTTTATGGCAGTCAAGGAAAAAGTGAAATGATTGCCTAGGACCTCTACCCTAGTCTTAAATACACCCTGAAGATGAAACGTTTTGAGTGTATTTACTAATTTGAAAGGTGTATCCCAATGATCAGAGGCCAGAGAAGTAAATACATACCTGTCACGTGGTATTATAACCAGATGATACCTTGGCTAGTCTGGTGTTACATCTCATCTTATAGAAACCCATCTGGTTCTGGTCAGAATAGACTCCGGATTTCTCTGGAATCTGACTCTGCACCTCATCTGGAATGTACCTCTCCTGGTACATGTGGTACATACCTCACCTGGTACATACCTCTTCTGGAGATGTAACTTCCCTGGTATATCTAACCTGTAGGCATGTTAGTATGAAAAAAATAAGGTATGTAAAATGGAAATTAAGGATACTCCTCTGATGTTCCCCCAAACAAATTCTGTCTCTGGTTCTAATAAACCTAACTCAAAAGCTAACTCTCTGAATCTGGTTTCAGCCAAAGCCTTAGTCAGAATATATGCTCTCTGCATCTCTGTTGCAATCTTTTCCATCCTTATATCTCCCTTCTCAACATGGTCTCTTATGAAGTGATGCCTTATATCAACATGTTTGCATCTGGTATGAAGAACTGGATTCTGGGTGATTACTATTGCACTATTGCTATCACGGAACATTGGAATATCCTTAGCTCTAATCTGGTAGTCCCTTAGCTACTGACTAATCCAGAGTATTTGTGAGCAACAGCTACCTGCAGCCATGTACTCTGCTTCTGTTGTTGATGTAGCAACTAAATTCTGCTTCTTAGAAAACCAAGATACCAATTTATTTCCTAAAAATTGGCATGTTCCACTTGTAGACTTACTATCTATTTTGGACCCACCATAATCTGCAGGATACCATAACCCCAAATTCACTGTTCCCTTAAAATATTTCAATATCTTCCTAGCTGCTTCCAAGTGACTTCTCTTAGGATTAGCTTGAAATCTGGCACACACAACAACAACAAAGGTTATATCTGGTCTGCTTGCAGTCAGGTACATAAGAGAACCAATAAGTGCCCTGTACTGACTCTGATCCACACTCTCTCCAGACTCATCTGGATCCATGTTGAAATTTGTCATCATAGGAATCTTGGCTGCCTTGCTAGATCCTATTCCAAATTTCTCTAACATGTTTCTAATGTACTTTGCCTGATTTATAAAGATTCCCTTCTCTGATTGTTTTACCTGCAAACCCAAGAAATAATTCATCGCACCCATCATAGACATCTTAAACTGGCTCTGCATGAGTTCACCAAATTTCTCACACAGCTTCTTGTTAGGGGATCCAAATATAATGTCATCAACATATATTTGGACCAGAAGGATGTCCTTTCCTTCTTCTTTCCTAAACAAGGTCCTATCAATCTTACCCTTAGTAAAACCACTGTCCAGAAGAAACTGAGATAGAGTATCATACCATGCTCTGGGTGCCTGCTTCAGCCCATAAAGAGCCTTCTTAAGCTTAAACACCTTATCACCTTGTTCAAAACCAGGAGGTTGTTCCACATACACTTCCTCAATGAGAATCCCATTAAGAAAGACAGATTTCACATCCATCTGGTATACTTTGAACTTCATGTGAGCAGCATATGCTAGAAATAATTTGATGGCTTCTAGTCTGGCAACAGGAGCAAAGGTCTCATCATAGTCTATTCCTTCAGACTGAGAATAGCCCTGAGCCACTAGCCTTGCCTTGTTCCTAGTAATGACATCATTCTCATCTTTCTTATTCTTGAAAACCCACTTAGTGCCTATCACCTTTTGATGTCTTAGTTTGTCAACCAGCACCCAAACATCCTGTCTGGTGAATTGATTCAACTCCTCTTGCATTGCAACTATCCAATTTGAATCTTTCAGTTCTTCCTTGATGTTCTTAGGCTCAATAAGAGAAACATAACAACTGAATAAGGCAGCTAAGTTTAGTTTTCTCCTCGTCTGGACACCCATAGTTGGATCTCCAATTATCTAGTCATTGGGGTGATCAACCAGGGTCCTCCTTCCCGTGGCCTTACCTGATTAACCATCAACTGTAGTACCTTGGTTATTATCACCAACTACAGGAGAGCTTCCCCCTACAGGAGTTCTAACCTCTTCTGGTTCTGCTCCTTGTGAAGATTTCTCATTCAGAGAACCAGAAGATGGGTCACCATCTGAATCTGAATCTGAGTCAAGAATTGGTGGATTGACCTTGATTACTCTGGGAGTAGTCTGATTATGTGTCTCATCTGAAGACTTTAATTCCACCTTGCACTCAAAACCACATTCATCAAAAACAACATGAGGTGTTTCCTCCACACAAAGTGAATTCTTATTAAAAACTCTAAATGCCTTACTGGTGCTGGAATATCCTAAAAATATTCCATCTGCCACTTTAGCATCAAAAGTTTTTAACTTAGATTTCCCATTGTCATGGATGAAACACTTACATCAAAAAACATGAAAATATGAAACAGATGGGGTTTTACCTTTCCATACCTCATATGGAGTCTTACTATGTCTCTGGGCAATTAGGCATCTGTTCTGAGTATAACAAGCTGTGTTGATAGCTTCTGCCCAAAATCTCTGTGGTGTGTTGTACTCTGCTAGAAGAGTCCTTGCAGCTTCCTTAAGGGTTTTTTTCCTCCTTTCTGCTACTCCATTCTGTTGGGGTGCTCTGGCAGCAGATGTCTCATGTAAAATCCCATGGTCCTTGCAATACTCTGCAATGTGTGAATTCAAAAACTTTGTCCCTTTGTCACTGCTGATCCTGACAATGCTCTGGTTCTGCTCATTCTGAATCTGCTTGAAGAACTCTGGCAACTTAGTGATAGTTTCATTTTTCTTAAACAAGAACACAACCCAAGTGTATCTTGAAAAGTGATCTACTATCACCAAGGTGTACTTCCTACCACTGAAACTAAGAGGAGAAACAGGTCCAAACAGGTCCATGTGAAGTAGTTGAAGTACTCTGGTTGTGGTTGTGCTCTGGACATCCTTTAAGGAAGTCTTGGGTTGTTTACCCTTCTGGCAGGAACCACAAACCTGATCCTTCTTAAACACTTCATAAGGGAGACCTCGAACTAGACCTTTTCTAGCAATCTTGTTCAGTGCTTTGAAGTTAAGATGACTCAATCTCTTGTGCCAAATCCAGCTGTTCTCTGTAGATCCTTTTGCAACCAGACAAGCATTCCTTGGGCAACTATTGAAATCTACAAGATAAATGTTACCCTTCCTCAAGCCAATAAGCAAGATATAATTATAATCAGAAGAAAAGACAGTGCATGAATCACTAGAAAATTTCACTGAGTATCCCTTGTCACAAAATTGGGATACTGAAAGCAGATTATGCTTGAGTCCTTCAACGTAGTAGACTTCATCTACAGATATGCATTAAAAGTCAACTTTCCAACGCCTCTGGTAACTCCATAGTTGTTGTCACCAAACATCACTCTTGGCCCATTCAGTGGCTTGAAATCCTGGAGATGGTCTCTCTGGAAGGTTATGTGCTTGGAACATCCACTATCAATGTACCAGACATGATTGCTTGAATATCCTCTCTCCAATGGGCTCTTATCCTCCTCAGTGATGTCTGCCATAAGACATACATCATCATCAGATCCGAAATCAGAAGAAGAAGAACTGGAACTGGTATCCTCTTCCTCTGCTTCTGCCAGTAGTGCTCTCTTGTCATCATATCTCCTATCTCTCTTGAGTCTTTTCTCCTCTCTTTCTCTAGGAGTCAACTGAGGACAATCATAGCTGTAGTGACCAGGCTTGTTGCATGTGTAGCAGGCATTATCTCCTCTGGGACTGGCACTTAGATCTCTCCTCCTCTGGTTGTAGTCTGATCTGGCTGGACTACTTTCTCTTCTCTGGTAATCAGGTCTGCCAGAGCTGCTATCCCTTCTCTGATAATCTGATCTCCCAGAGCTGCCATCTCTCCTCCTCTCTGGAGTTCTGTATCTAGTCTCCCTTGAGTCTCCAGATGTCTTTTCCTTATCTGCAGGCTTGAAAGAAGTCTTTCTATCTCTAGTAGATTCCTTCCAATGCTTCTTATACCTGCCATATTTAGAACTCATTTTATCAAGTTTTCGGGTTAGGAGTGCTACCTGCTCCTTGAGGCTCAAGTCATCTGTAGTAGACTCCTTTGGCTTGTCATATGTCTTGATAGTTGAGGAGAAAGCAACTCCTTTCTGACCAGAAGAGGAAACCTCTTCTGTTTGATCCTCCTCTTGAAGATCATACTCATAAGCTTTGAGATCAGACAACAGAAGATGATGATCCAGAGTGTTGAGTTCCTTGTTGTCTTTAATCACAGTCACTTTGATTCTCCACCTGCTGGTTAGTGAACGCAAAATTTTACTATTTATTTCTTTCTGAATAAGTCTTACCTAAGGCACTGGCCTTGTTAAGAAGGTTTGTGAGACGCATATCCAGCTGGTCAATGGTCTCGTCTGGTTTTATCTTGAAGGTGTTAAACGAGTGTTGAACAGCTTGGAGTTTATTGTCCTTAATCTTCTCTGTTCCCTCACAGAGCAGTGCAAGTTTTTCCCACATCTCCTTTGCAGTGGTATATGTTCTGACCTTTTCGATCACCTCCTTTGTAAGAGTGTTGATTATCTCCGTCCTTGCCACCTGGTCCAAGTTGTAAAGTTTTCTCTCATCATTATTTAGCTCGTCTCTCTTCTTCAGAATCTTTTGTCTAGGGACTCTGTCCTCAGCAGCTTTCTGAGCAGTTTCACTTATTTCTTCCCTGGACTCTGACCTGCCATCATCAATGGGAGTCCAGTAAAATTAAATGGGGCCACTCTCTACCATATCTAACATACGGTGATGGATAGCTCCAAGATAATTACTCATCATGAAGCTCCAGTGGCTATAATCCTCAAAAGAGAATTCTGGCAATTTGCGGCTCTTATACGAAGATTTTGAAGACATATTTTACCAAATAAAAATTTAACAAGAAATTGACCAAAAACACAATAAAGAGCAATGGATCTGCCCGGTGACCACCAAAAGCTTTTCAAAGCAGTGGTCTTGGACACACTGCTCTGATACCACTTTTTGGTCCCACTAGATAGATTAATTGCGGAAGCTTTAAAGTTTTATGTCTTTAACAAAGTCTTTTAATAAGAGCACAATAAACAAGACAACAAGTAAAGAGAAAGCAGTAAATAGACCAGATTTATAGTGGTTCGGATTTGAAAATCCTACGTCCACTCTCCCTTTTATCAAAGGGGCCTCACTAACCAACCAACAAACCACTTGCTTACTGGAATTGCGAAGTACCAGTTCCTTCTTACAAACCCTTTAGATCTAACTTCGATCTAAAGTTAATATCCTTCAACCTTATCTTTACAGATGAACAGGTTAAGGTCCAACAACTCCTTAAGAGTGAATATGAAAGAATGAACAATAATAAGAGTGTTAATTGTGATAATCAAAGGCTTGATATGACTTTGTGCGCGTAAGAATCTATAGAGTCTTTCTTTAAGTCTGCACTCTTGTATTTATAGAGGTGATTAGGGTTTAGCCGTTGGAGAGCTAATCTAATCAGATCCTCTAATTAAGGAAGCTTCCAATCAATCAATTCCCTAATTGATTGATTGGGTTGGTGAGATCCTTAGATTGATTGACTTCAGAAACTTTCCAATCCGATCTTGTTGACTTGATTTGAATCACCAACGGTCAAGTGCTCCCAATGCCTAACTCTGATTCTCTCCAGAGAAGGCAGGACCAGACACCAGGCAACCTCGATGTCTTCTGGTCCAGAGTCGATTAAGAAACAGACTACTCAGAGGAATCAGGAGATGATTCTGAGTATCTTTTATTTCACCGGACTCGTCTGGTCTGGGGAAGGTCCTCTGCCTCTGGTCTTGATCTCCTCTGATGAAGTCTTCTGGTGGAGTCCTCTGGTGAAGTCCTTTGGTGAAGTCCTCTGGTGGTGTCTTCTGGTGACTCTTTTGGTGAGGTCTTCTGGTCTGGCAGTTCCCCCTAGACTAAGTCCTATTCTATTCCTCATCTGGCTAACAGGTCCAGATGGTCCTATTACATCTTCTGGTTTGTTTTAACTCATCAAAACTAATAATTATTATCCTAACAGATTGAAACTTCCATTTATAAGGATCTGATTGGATTAGCTCTCCAATGGCTAAACCCTAATCCTACCTATAAATACAAGAGTTGTTGCAATGAAGAAGCTCTACACGCGCCAAGAACACATTCAAGCTCTATCATTTTTACATATCATTCAGTACTCTATACACATTTACACATATCTACTTGTAAGGAGTATAGTAGTTGGATTATCTACTCAACCTATTCATCTTATAGACAAGGTCTTAGTATTGAAAGTGTAGATCGAAGGTTAGATCTAGATTGTAACAAGGAGCTAGTACTTGTTAATTCCAGTGGATAGTGAGTTGGTTGGTTGATAGTAAGGCCCCTTGAAGAAGGGAGAGTGGACGTAGGATTGTTATATCCGAACCACTATATATCCGGTATTTTTACTGCTTTATTCTCTTATTGCATAGCTTATTTTGAAGGCATAAACGGTTTACTAAAAGACAAGTTATCTAAGCTTCTGCATCGCATTAGATTTGACTAGTGGGACCAACACAAATATATGGAAATAAGAGATACGAGGCTTCCTCTTGTTCCATGTCTCATATGAGCATGTTGTTTGTTCAGCATGGATCTATTCTGAGTGTAGCTGATTAGGCGTGAAATTATTAGGATTTATAGCTCGATTTGCCCATGTTTTGAGTGATTTTTATGAGTATTTAGAGTCAATTGAGTACTATTTTCATGAACTAACTAATTTATCTCTTTGATGCTCATAGATGGATAGAGGGCAAAAAATTGAGTTCGTAGGACTTTAAATCAACTCAAACGGACGCCGGATGAGAAGATATGGTAGAAATACGAAAAGTATTAGTTCGAGTAAGCAAAAGTGTTAGTTGGAGGTACTTAAGCAAGTGGACTCGAGCACAAAGTGCTCAAGCACTCGAGCAGGCGCTCAAGGGGATTCAAGCCGAGCACTTAGTGCTCAAGCTGAGGGGTCAAGCACCTGCATTTCTGGAGGATTAGTGCACTCGAGTAGGTATTACTCGAGCACTCGAGAAGTGCGCTCGAGTAGTCGTGGGTCGAGCACTAGTGCTCGAGCAAAGGGACTTGAGCGGTTTCCATGTTCTGTATGATTTGAGTGCTCAAGTGGAATTACTCAAGCACCAAGCACTCGAGTAGGTGCTCGAGTAGAATGCTTTTGCGGGAGAATTCGGCCCATGACGTTTTTAACCGCCCCATGCCTATATATACTTCGTCCCGAGCACATTTTTATACACCACTTCATACTTAGAGATAAAATTTAATAGAGAGGAGCTTGGGGAGAGTTGAGCAAAAGATTTTGCAAATGTAATTGAGGTTTTTGAACTACAAATTCATATATTAGAGTTTTCTTTCCGTTATTTTTTTCTTTGACACTTAATACTTTCAGACTTAGTTTCATTACTAATTGAGATTCATTTTTGAGACTTGAATTCATTGCTTTAAACCTAGTTTATGTTTCTTGAGTTCTTCAACTAAATTCATCATGTTTTTTCGTTTTCGTATTCAACATGTTAGGCTAGAACCCTTGCATGCTTGGGGTAGGATGAACTCGTAGAAGTAGGATGTTGGTACATAATTAGGATAATTCGTGATGTTTAGTGCTAGTTCTCTTAATTAATTGAATTCTTAAAATATACACTAGAATTATCTTAAAGTGAGTACGAAAATTATTAGAGAGAGGATGATCTTATCATTCTTTGATAACTAGTAGACTTAACGATAGGGTTATAGAAGGGGTTTATAATTTACCAGTTTATCTAGGGAGGACGACCGTATCACCTTGGGTAAATAAGGGTCTCATTAATTAAGCATAATCCATATAACTTGTTTAGTGGGTTGTGAAGTAGGTTGATATAACGAAGTATTAGGGTTAATTCTTGAGCTTTTAGTCTTTCAATCTGGTGCTAGATTAGGGAAGTTGATTGCCTAGTTTTAGTACACTTAGGATTAATACTTGCACATCACAATTATTTTAGTTATTGTACCAACTCCGTTAGTATACGTTTGGATTCCTATCCTGAGCATCACCATCTCATATCTTATTAAAACCTTAGTTATTCGTTTAATTTCATTATTTGCATTAAGATTTTTATAGTATAAGTAGTTTAACAGGATTCTTAAACCCGAACATACACTCATATTAACTACGATGTGTAGATCTCCATGGCTCTATTCGCATACATACCTTCTCTTGGGTACGATACTACTTGGTCCCTATACTTGCCAATACTATAGGGATCCCATACTCTTGTGGGGTAACTACTAGTTAAAGCTAGTATTTTGCATTCAAGTCAATGGCGCCGTTGCCGGGGATGGCGATGTATGTCCATTGAGTAGGACTTGGAGATAGTTTAGTAGTTAGTAGTGAGTGTTTTTACTTTTCTGTTTTATTAGTAGACATCAGGCAGTTGCATTTTGATATTTCTTTTGGTGTTTCAGGTATATGAAAACTCGCTCACAAGGAGAATCAAGCGAAGACCGAACAAAGTTAGACCCTGAGATAATCGCCAGAAGAAATAGAGCTTTCTATCGAAGGATAAACAATCCCGGTGGAGACGATCCAAACATGGACTTAGGGAATGAGTTGGATGCAGCTGCAGCTAAGTACAATCAGATAGTGGAACGGGTTGAGGGAGGTGAAGGAAATGGCAGTCAGAATCAAGTCCCTTCAGGGGAAAACCAGAGCCAAAACCCGGTACCACAACATCAAAATTACCCAGCTCAAAACCAAGTCCAGAATCCTCTAAATAACCCTGTCTACCCACAGAATAACCCACCTTATGCCTACCCATATCCACCATATCCGTATCCACCATACTACCCTTCACACCCTACTAATAACCAACCTCCTATCCCGCAAGTACCTCTACCACCAGTTTATCCTCAGCACGTTCCTCAGAACGTTGATCCTGGTATGGTAATCAGAAGAAGGTTTGTGGCGCAGCCGCAACGGTATTATGATGGTGTACCGTTGCCACCAGTGGAAACGAACAACTTTTCTATCTCCCTAGGGATCCTGAAGATGCTAGTCGAGAATCAATTTAAGGGGGTGGTCGGAAAGGATAATCTTCATACTCACTTGAGGAATTTTCTGATGATTACCTCAACTTTCAACCATAATGGCATGTCTGATGATGCCAAGAGGCTCAGGTTGTTCCAGTTCTCTTTAACAGGAATTGCAAAGGAGTGGTACGATAACACGCTCCCACGAGAAGGTGTAACCACATGGGCCAAGCTCGAGCGTCTGTTCCTCGAGCAATTTTATCCTCTATCTTTAACAATCAAAGCAAGGCTAGAGATCTCATCTTTCAAGCAGAAGCCGGGAGAGGAATTACGTCAAGCTTGGAAGAGATACTATAATATGCTAATTGATTGCCCGCAGCATGGGTACAACGATGGTGATATAATGGCTTATTTCTACTGTGGAGCCAGCAAGGCAGCTCAGGACCACCTTGATGCATGTGCTAGTGGCGCATTCCTGAATTGTGGTGCAGCCCGGTGTAGAGAGATTATTGATAAATTGTTAAGAATACGGGGCAATGGAATGAGGCACAAGAGTTTCAGCGAGCTTATCAGATGGAAGAGAGTGAGGGTACTAGAAAGTTGTTGATGGCAATGATGGACAAAATCTGAGTGGAGGGAATACTGGAATGAGTGAAAAAGTGGACCAACCAGCAAACCAGCATGAGGAGGCCAACTATATGGGGAGGCCTAATTACAATCAAGGCAGATACCAGCAAGGTGGCAACCAGCAGGGAAGACATCTCTACGGTCAACCGTTTGTACCACCAGGTCCACAACCTCCTCAAAATCAGTGGAGAAATAACCAAGGTTATCAAGGAGGCCAGCAGCCCCCTCAGAACCAATGGAGGAAGAACTGGAATTTCTCTTATGTCAATCCTAAGGCAGGAATCACTGTACCACCTGGAGTAGATCCAGGTTCAAAACCCCCAGGTGGAGAAGGTTGTGCCTCCACTGAAGAGATGTTACGTGCTATTCTCCAGAAGGTAGAAGAAGGTAGTAAGATGTTGTCCTCCTTGGAGTATGATGTTAACGAGTTGAACAAGAAGAGTGATCAGAGAGATCAAGAACCTCAAAGGAGAGACTTGGATCTGAATAGAGCTCAACAAGAGAACAATAGGCGGTTCACTTCTAAAGAGTACCAGATTGCAAAGTTGCAAATGAGAGAGCCGGGTAAATATCCATCTATGTCCGAGATAAACCCTAAAGAGCAATTGAAAGCGATCAACTTGGAAAGTGGGACTAAATATGATGGACCTCAAATGTTATCTAATCTTGAGGAGATACATGAGGAGATTGAGATGGAGAGTCAAGAACATAAGAAAGATGGAGGTGAGTCAGTTGAGGTAGAAGTTGAGAAGAAGAGTGAGATAGAAGATGCCTAGAAAGGTAAAGACAAGGAGGAAGAGATTGAGGAGATTGAGAGAGTTCCAAAGTGGAAAAAGGCAAGAGAAGCAAGAAAGAACGTGAAAGAGACCGAGCGAGACGAATGGGGGTACCCAAATTTGTGATACCGGTCCCATATCCATAGCGATTCATGAACAAGAAATTAGATGAAAAGTTCGCTAAGTTTCTTGATGTCTTTAAGAAATTGCATATTAACATTCCTTTTTATGATGCTTTGGAACAGAGGCCTAATTATGCCAAGTTCCTGAAGGACTTGATAGCTAAAAGACGGAGAGTAGATGGGCCCGAGCTTGTACATTTGAACCATGAGGTGAGTGTCATGGTTCACAAGGCGCTTCATCCCAAGTTGAAGGATCCGGGAAGCTTTACGATCTTATGCGATATCGGGAACGGGATCAAGAAGTGAGCATTATGTGATTTTGGGGCTAGCGTTAATTTGATGCCTCTATCGTTGTTCAAGAAGATGGATGAGGGTGAACTTCAGCCCACGATGATGACTCTCTAGTTTGCCGATAGGTCTATCACTAGACCTCAAGGAGTGGTGGAGGATATTCTAGTGACCGTAGCGGATCACGTTTTTCCCGCCAACTTTGTGGTCCTCGATATGAAGGAAGATGAGCATGTACCCCTGATTTTGGGAAGACCGTTCTTAGCTACAGTCGGGATGGTATTAGATGTGGCCAATGGAAAGATCACGGTGAAAGTCGATGATCAAGAATTGAAGATAGCGATCTACGAGGCAATGAAATATCCAATGGGAGATAAGAGTTGTCACTTCATTGATATCTTGGACACTTGTGTTGAAGACACACTCCTTGACCCTTGCTCTTTCTATGTTCATAACTATGATTATCCTATTCTCGATGAACTAACATATGATCTTTATGACCTTGATTATTTTGACAGCTTGAAAGAGAACGGGGATGTAAAGTTCATGGATGTGATGAAAGTTGAAGATGAGGAAGAGTTAGATGCAGAGGAGTCCACTTTTGAGAAGATGTTCGATAAAGCGCCACCATTGGAAGCGAAGAAGGAGCTGAAACCACTCCCGGATCACCTCAAGTACGCTTACTTAGACGATAGTGAGAAGTACCCAATAATTGTATTTGCCCTTTTATCTGATGATCAATTAGAGAGACTACTAGTGGTGCTTCATAAGCACAAATCTTCCATAGGTTGGTCAATTGCGGATATTAAGGGTATTAGTCCTTCTATTTGCATGCATGGGATTAGACTAGAGGAGGGTACAAAGGTCATAGTGCAAAATCAGCGTAGAGTAAATCCCTTGTGATACAAGAAGTGATACATAAGGAGGTGTTGAAGCTGTTAGATAGTGATATGATCTTTGCTATTTCTGATAGTCCATGGGTGAGTCTGTTATACGTAGTTGCTAAGAAGGGGGTTACCATGGTAATTAAAACTGAATCTAATGAATTGGTAGCCACTAGATTAGTGACAGGATGGCGTGTTTGTGTTGATTTTAGAGAGTTGAACAAGGCAACGTGCAAAGGTCACTTTTCTTTGCCATTCCTTGATCAAATGATTGATAGATTAGATGGTTTTGTGTATTATTGTTTCCTAGATGGGTATTCGGGATATAATCAGATTATGATAGCGCCCGAGGATCAGGAGAAAACTACCTTCACCTGCTATTATGGTACTTTTACTTTTAGGAGAATGCCGTTTGGGTTGTGTAATACACCCGCCACCTTTCAAAGGTGTATGATGGCTATTTTCCATGGCTTGATTGAGAAGATTATGGAGGTTTTCATGGACGACTTCTCCGTCTATGGGGAGTCGTTTGATAAGTGTCTAACAAATCTTGAAGTTATGTTGAGCAGGTGTGAAGAGACGGACTTGGTGCTTAATTGGGAGAAGTGTCACTTTATGGTAAAAGAGGGTATTGTTCTTGGACATCATGTGTCCTCGAAAGGTATCCAGGTTGACAAGGCGAAAGTGATAGCTATTGAGAAGCTTCCTCCACCTTCGACCGAGAAGGGAATTCGGTCATTTCTAGGACATGCGGGATTTTATAGAAGCTTTATAAAAGACTTTTCACAAATTGCTAAACCTCTTTTGCGGCTTCTTGAAAAAGAACTCACCTTTGAGTTTACTAATGAGTGTTTAGTGGCTTTTAACAGGTTGAAAGAAGCGTTGGTGAATGCCCCCATTCTCGTCACTCCGGATTGGTCGAGTTCTTTTGTGCTCATGTGTGATGCTAGCGACTTTGCTATGGGGGTTTCTTTGGGGAAAATACGAGACAAGCGGTTTTATGCTACTATTATGCCTCGAAGATGTTGAATTTTGCTCAAGTGAACTACACTACTACCGAAAAGGAGCTGTTGGAGGTCGTGTATGTTTTTGATAAATTTCGACCCTTCCTAGTAGGGACGAAAATAATCGTATATACGGATCACGCAGCAATTCAGTATCTCATGAGCAAGAAGGATGCAAAGCCCCGTCTCATTTGTTGGATGTTATTACTCCAGGAATTTGATGTTGAGATTCGAGACAAGAAGGAGAGTGAGAATGTGATAGCCGATCACCTCTCGAGGATGGAGCTTACCAAGGAGAATAAGGTAGAGGAGCGAGAGGCGAATGATGAGTTTCTGGACGAGAAGCTATTTGGTTTGGTAGATGTCCGGGTGTATTGAGTAGAAGGTAAGGCCCCGTGGTTCGCTGATTATGCTAACTTTTTAGCAAGTGGAGAGCTGTCGGCGGATATGGATGCGTTGCACCAAAAAGTGTTCTTGAAAAAGGTCCGATAATTTATTTGGGATGACCCATACTTGTTTAAAAGAGGGATAGATCTTGTGCTTAGAAGGTGTGTGCCCGAGGAGGAGTGGAGTGATATCATAAGGCATTGTTACGCCTTACCATGTGGAGGACATTTGGGTGGGGAGAAAACCGGTAGGAAGGTACTTCAAGCCGGGTTCAATTGGCCTACTATTTTGAAGGATTGCATGGAATGGGTGAAGAGATGTGACAAGTGCCAACATTTCAGCTCTATTACTAAAAGGGACGAGATGTCGTTGTACGTGTTTATGGAAGTAGAGGTATTTGATGTATGGGGGATTGATTTCATGGGTCTGTTTCCTCCGAGTAACGGATTCTTGTACATTCTCATGTGTGTTGATTACATCTCGAAGTGGATTGAGGCTGTCCCTACTCGAGTGAATGACTCCCGTGTTGTGATTGATTTCTTGAAGAAGAATATTTTCTCTAAAAATAGAGTCCCGAGATCTTTGATTAGTGATGGGGGGAGTCACTTTGTGAACAAGTTGATGGAGAAGTTGCTGTCAAAATATGAGGCTAGTCATCGTGTCTCTACTGCTTATCACACCCAATCGAATGGTCTCGCAGAGGTGTCTAATCGTCAAATTAAGGAGATCCTTGAGAAGACGGTGAGTATTAGTAGGAAGGATTGGGCTTTGAAGCTTGATGATGCATTATGGGCATATAGGACAGCTTTTAAGACTCCTCTTGGTATGTCTCCGAACCAACTCATTTTTGGGAAGGCTTGTCACTTGTCGGTTGAGCTTGAGCACAAGGCATATTGGGCAATCAAGAAGCTGAATTTTGATAGTGCTATGGTGGGTGAGAAGAGACTACTTTAATTACATGAGTTGGAGGAGTTTCGAGATAGTGCATATGAGAGTGCCCGAATTTTCAAGGAGAAGACTAAAAGATGGTACCATGCACGTTTCAGGAAGAAGCAGTTCCAAGTTGGTGATCAAGTCCTAGTGTTCAACTCTAGGATGAAGTTATTGGGTGGTAAGCTCAAGTCCAAGTGGAATGGTCCTTATGTGGTGAGAAAGGTCTACAAGAGTGGATTTCTTGAAGTAGAGAAAGAGGATGGGAATGTGTTCATGGTGAATGGGCATTGAGTGAAGAAATTCTACAACTTCTCTTATGAGAATAAGGGAGGTAACTTAGTGTCTCATGACCCGTGAGCTCCTTCAAGCTCGGTCCGGCATTAGGACCTTAAAATTAGCGTTGAGTGGGAGACAACCCACTTTTACTTGCTTTTGAGTGTTTTGTTTTTTGTTTTGTCTTTGTGTGAATCGTAGAATGTTAACCTCATTATTAAGTGTTTTTGTGTAGGCTTGTCTTGTGGTGCAAGAGTTCCCGAAGTAGAGGTTGAATGGAGCAACTCGTGAAGAGGAAGTATGCATAGGGGAAGAGCAGCCGGAATTTGAAGTATGAGGTAACCCCGAACCCCAAACATAGACCGCTTGATAAAGTCGAAGTTTGGGGGGTGGAGTTTTATATGCTTTCCATCGTGTGCGTTGGTAGTGATTTAAGTTCATAGTGAATTGAGTGGACGTGCTCGTTCGTACTCATCTTTTCAAACTTTTTATTGCATAGCAAGAAAGAAGTTTGGGGGGTGTGTATTAGTACTTCACGTGTTGTGCACAAAATTCGTATAAAAAATTGGTCAAATTTTTCGAAAATATTGATGCATAAATTGGGATTGAATTGAATTGAGTGTGAGTATATCATTATGTGGTGATGTGGAACAGAGAAAAGCACGTTGGAAGAGACCCCGACTCCTCGATCGAATGAGCGACCTGGCTTAAATCGAGGAGTTTTCCAGGTTAGTACTCGTGTTGGTCGTAAATTTTTGAAATCAGGTTTTGAATAGTTAAAATTCATGTTTTGGTGTAGGTACTCGAGCATAAGAGGTCGAGCACTTAGTGCTCAAGGCCTCTCAGCTCGAGCACTTGGGGTTCAGTATATTTCGACTACTCGACTGGTACCAGCTCGAGCGCTAGGCGCTAGAGCACGGGTCCAGCTCGAGCGGTCCGGTTCGTTGTAGCCCTAGCCCAGTTTTCCTACCTCTATAAATAGCCTTCACCACACTTTACACACACTAAAGGTGCGATTTTCGGCCAATTGTGAGCACACACACATACTTCATCATTGTTCTTCAATTTCACTCCATTCCTCCATGAAATCTTTGATTCTTCAATCCAAGGTGTGTGTTTTCTTACTCTTCTCTATCTATTCTTAGTTTAAAGCTTAGAATTGGACATGATTTGGGTATGAAATTAGGGTTCTTGGTTTGGATGAAAAATTGGGGCTTTTTTATTTGCCCAATATTTCTTGATTCTTTGATGCTTAAATATGCTTATAGGCTATGGGTTTGCTAGTTTCACTTCCAATTTCATGATTGCATGAGTAGAATAGACGAACTTCTTGAGAGAGAAAGCATGAATTATTGAAATATTGTGGGTATTGCTTATAGAGCGCATATTTGTGTGATTTGGATTGAATTAAGTAGTTTGATGATGTTGAACTAAGTCTTGAGCATGTAAATTGCAAAATTTGTGATGTTACTTCATGATAGACTTACATTTGGAGTGTTCTTGATGAATTTGGAGTATATTGGAGTTGAGTGAAAGTGCTTTGAGATGAGAAAAATACCTATTTGAGAATTATTGTACATGAATGATTGAATATGAGATTGGGTAGTTACTTGAGTCGATTTGAATTGTCATTGATATTCTTAATTAGTAATTTTTCTTTTGTTGCTTTGATGAAATTAGGCTAATGGCTCCCCTGAAGAAGCATGAAGATAGATTGGGCGAAGGGGATGATTTACCTGCTTTGACTGCTGAGTTGACGAGGAAAGGGTTGATGCCCTCTCGTTGGAATGATTTATCATATGGAGAGAATTAGAACGCTCATGCCTACAGGTGGAATATAGTGGCTGGTAAAGTTGAGAAGACTCGACGTCCTAATGTCGAGTTCATGAAAAATCTGGGGATTGTGGACGAAGTCAAGAGAGTCTTTGAGAGAAGCAATATGCTAGAGTTCTATGAGATCCTGCTTACTATGGAGACACATGCAGATTTGGTGGAGCAATTCTTAGCTTCAGTAGAGATGAATGGTGCCAGAAGCTTCAAATTTATGATTAGAAACCGGTTGTATTGCTATGATAGGGTTGCAGTCAATGTGGCCCTAAACTTGCCTCATATTGGAGATACCGACCGCAGATCGGGCACTTACAAAGATGAGGAATTTTGGGAGCTCATCACCGAGGGGTAGCGGGGAAGTACTCGTCCCAAAAGGCCCGAGCATCGACTATCTGGAATCCTGTTCTATGATATATTGAGCGAATTTTGGGGAACACTATTTATGCTCGATCTGAGACGGGCATGGTGACCTCGAGAGAGTTGTACAGGCTGTGGTGTTTGCTTCACCATAGGAAACATGACTTCGGAAGAGACTTATTGGATCTGAAAATCAAGGCCCCGTACAAGTGTGGTACCAAGATATCGAGGATATGAGGTGGGGGTCTCATTTGTGTCATTTTGGAGTGCATGCAAATCGAGCCGGTGGCACGTGCAGCTATCGGAAAGGATTTGGACTTTGAACATATGTATCACACTTGGATGTGTGAGCATTGGCTCGATAAGTATTATGTCCGGTTCCGAGATGACGAGCTCTTTCCTTTGCTAAATTTGAAGTTGGTGACTCTCAAGGGACTTAAAAAAGAGAATATTAGAATGGATGGGTAGCAGCACCTGAGAGTAATGCAGAGGTTTAAGCAGAGATTGGAAAGCAAGGGTGTAATATCCCCACTTAAAATAGTGCGAAAATTATGATGTGGCACAAGTAGGAACGTTACTAAAATAGTACTTTGTATTAAAATTTACACACGACACACATCTACACAGTGGAAGTAGTAAATAAGTATGATCGTAGCTTAAGTTACAATCCAAAATTCAAAGTATTGTTCTTAAAACATAAAGTTTTTAAGAAGACTCCACAGTCCGCCGAGTTCATTCGCCCACGTCAGAATCCACAGCATCTGTAAAAATTTAAAAGGGGAAGGGATAAGTGTTTGTAAACACTTAGTGGGAAACCTCTTGTTAATTCCACAAACTAAACATCAATTGTTTATAACATGTGAGCCCCCAGAATTTCACCGGGTATCTCCTTGGGTGGCGCGACCAACCCGTGGTGCCGGAGCGACCGGACTATCTCATTTGCCAACATGTAGTTGGACTATCTCAGGGGCCAGTCGATAGCGGGTCAGACTCAAAATATTTAACATTCAACATTTAATAAGTACAATTAAAATTATAATAAAACACTCGGTGAAGAGTGAAGTGATTCCCCACCTTGCAGGTTTGTACCTACAAGTAAAAAATTTACAATAGAAATATTGTTACTTATCCCTTCAATTTTAAATAAATCGTAAAATCACATATTATACTTGTACGACTATAATGACTTGAATTCAAAACTCAATACATACTCAAATATTGTATACTAACACTCAAATATCAATTAAGTGTGTAAAATCATCAAATAACAAGTTATAAATAGATATCGATCATAAAAATGTAAACGGACCATTTCGAACAAAATTTCGGTTTTGGCAGTTTATACGCCAAAATTTGAAAATTCATATTAAATTATCTATACGTCCAAAAATTATGAAATTTTAACAGTGGATTCCCAACTCAATAAAGTTTATCACCATATTTCCATATTTTTCAAAATCTTTACCAATCATCAAATATTTCGTAATGAAAACACAGTTACAGATTCTTGTCACTTAACTTTAAAAATTCACCATAATTCAACCGTAAGTCCAATACTCCTGAAATTTTAATTATGAACTCCCAACTTCATGTAATTTATTAAAATACTTTGTTTTTCTACAAAAACCTAACCAATTATTCTCAGATAATAGCAAACTTCTACTGTTCCTGTTATAGAGTCCAAAACCCTAGTTCAACTTTGAAAAATCACCATGCATCAAATACTATTCTAAAAGCTATAAAATTTGAAATCTAAGTTCCTTCACAAGTCTATTTTCACGTATAAAATTTTCAGAATTTTCTACCAAATGAATTGGTCAAAACGAAATTTACCCCAAAGTTGGTCCAGAAATTCGATTTTATGCATACATGAAGAACATATCATCTTAAACTCACTTTAAACCATATAAGTTCATGATTTTTACTTCTAAAGCATAGATAATCAAATAATAAATATGATTTTGTTCATAACATATGAAGAATTTGAATTAAACATTCAAAACATGAAGTAAAGCTCATATATCATGCAAATCACTTATCAAACTCATTTTCCTATCATTTAATTCACAACTCATGCATAAACTTCATACTAAAACTCAATTAATCACTTATTCAAGAAGAGAAACTTACTTATAGATTGGTAGCTAAAAGAAATTTCTTCTTCTCCCTTTTCAACGTCTAAGTATAAGTGTAGTATTTGTAATAATTTTCTTTCTCTAAGCTTATACCTATTTATGCATGAATGGTCTTATATTTATAGGAGAAGCAATACTTGGAGACTACTCTAATCCCCCTTAGGACCGACTTTGATGATTATTTAGGAAGATTATGGAGTATTCGTGTAAGTTAAATTAATGAACACATGGCATTTTAAGGTTAAAAGCTAACTTTGACTTTTCTTTTCTTTTATCTTATCTTAATCTTTTCTTATCTTATCATAAGTCATGAAGCTTCATCAATCTTCTCATTCTATCTATGATTTTCGAAAATTATAGCATGTTAGGATATAGATTAGATGTTTTGAAGATGTTAAAACAAGAACTTATAATAGGACTAGCTGGACCTTTTAGTCAGCTACAGATTAGTCTAGGTCTAGATTAGGTCTTTGGTTAAGGGGGAAGAAATCTGTGCAGACCAGATGAGGTACCAGATGAGGTGACCAGATGAGGTGACCAGACGAGGTACCAAATGAGGTACCAGATGAGGTACCAGACGAGGTACCAGATGAGGTACAAGATGAGGTACCAGATGAGGTGACCAGAGAAGGTGACCAGAGGAGATGACCAGATGAGAGGTGACCAGATGAGATGTCCAGAGCAGAAGAGTCACCAGAGCAGATGAGGTCCAGAGCAGTCTGACCAGAGGAGTCTGCCAGAGGAGTCTGACCAGAGGAGTCTGCCAGAGGAACCTGACCAGAGGAGCCTGACCAGAGGAGTCTGCCCAGAGGAGTCTGCCAGAGGAACCTGACCAGAGGAGCCTGACCAGAGGAGTCTGACCAGAGGAGTCTGCCAGAGGAACCAGACCAGAAGACCCCAGACCAGACGAGTCTTGACCAGACGAGTACGACGGATTAGTTCACCCACATGGAGGCCGCGTGTAATCTGGAGACAAGAAGACTTTGGAAATTCATGATGGAGAAGAAGGCAATCTAGAGAGTCAACTGATGGAGGATTGATTGATTGGTATCAATCTTAGAAGATCCAATCAATAGAGGAGATCAATCAATCAATATAATCAATCTGTGATTGATTATATTCCTCCAATTATGGTTGTTTGAATTTCTAGCTCTCCAACGGCTAGTTAATTCACAACTATAAATAGGAGTGTTGTGATGAGTTCAAGAGACACAAGAGTAGCGCGAGAGCACACCAAGAACACACGAACTCTTCCACTTACTCACCTTGTTCATTCAAGTTTATATACACTCTTTAGGAGTTATAGTTGGACCATTCACACAATCCTTATCTGTATAGATAGATTGGTGTAAGGCTTAGATCGTAAGATTGAAGCAAGTTGTATGAAGGAGCTGGTAATTCGCAATTCCAGTGGTTCGTGAGTAAGTTGGTTGGAGAGAGAGTCCCCTTTGGAGAAAGGGAGAGTGGACGTAGGACAAGTTGGTCCGAACCACTATAAATCCTGGTGTCATTTACTTTTCTGCACTTTAGATTTCTGCATTTTCTCTTAGCACTTAATTTGAAAATTGGGTTTTCTTAAAAATAAACTCTAAACGCTTTCCGCTGGATAACCTTTTTGGGACCAACAAGTAGTATCAGAGCAGTGTGTCCTACAGACCACTGTTTTGAAATTATTTTGGTGGTCACCAGGGTAGATCCATTTTTTTGAAAACATAAATATTTTTTGTGCTAACAATTTTTTGCAGAAATGGGTTCGAAGAAAAGCAGTAGAAGATACACTAGGAATTACTCCAAAAGAAGCTTCGCAGATGAGGAAGAAGAGGTATCCACTTCTGGTTCATCATCCAATTATGGACCAGACGAAGAGATATGTCTTGTGACAGATGAGGTATGCAATCGAACTCCCTCTTCTTCTTCTTATTCTTCTTTTTCTGGACAATCAGAGGAGTCTGATATGCAGAAGATGCTATTAAATCTCCAAAAATCTATACAACTTTGTCAAAAATTGGAAGATGAGAACTCAAAGCTGAAAGTAGAAAATCAGAAGCTTTCACAACGTCTAGGCAACTCAGCTGATCTACCAGCTGAACAAAATCATACACTGGTTGAAGAGTCTTCTAACCTGAAAACCAGGTGTATTGAGCAAGTTAAGCTGATAGAAAGGTTAGTTGTTGAAAATGTTGAGAAAGACAATGAATATAATCTGCTTAAAGCTAAGTTTGATGAACTCTTCCATCAAAACAAAATTGTAAGAGAAAGTGAGGACAAGCTCAAGATGAGATTGGAGCAGCTGACTACAGCAAACAATGTTGTGTCACACATAGCTGCCTCATCTCAAAGAGAGCATGATAAGACAGGCCTTGGTTATACCAAACCTGAATCCTCACATGTTCAGAAAGAAGAACAGCCTAGTAATTTTATTGATAAGGGTAAGAGGCCAGCTGACCAGGCAACTCAGTCTAATGGGCAGATGAGTTCTAAAACTCAAAAACCCAAAAGGCAGAGGAGGAATCTTAAAAGACCTCAGCCAGGCCAGCAGAGTAGAAGACAGTCTGGATCTTCTCAAAAGAGGCAGAACCAGATGACTCCTACTCACCTGCAAAGGACTTTCAAGTCATCTGCCAGACCAGCTGGAACCTTTGATGGTTCTAGTAAGACTTATCCTTATCAACAAAATTTCAAGACTGTTGCTTTAAGACAAGTTACTTCTTCTACTGGACAAGCTCATAAGAGAAGAAGAGCCTCTAGAAGAAATAACCATGTCAAAGCTTCTTATGTTCAATGTGTTTTTGTGGATATGTATGGAAGAAAGATAAGATCACCTGATTCAAAAAGGGATGATCTATTCTTGTGGCTTCCTAAAAATTGTGCTAACCCCCCTGGACCCAGAAGGGTACCAAAAAGTTGATTGCCTGCAGATACACAAGAAGACCAACTGATGTTTTGCCCCAATGTCAGCTGAGCATACTTTGAGGGGGAAGATCAGTTGACCCAGCCTGCTAGATTCTTTATCTTGTTATTTCAAATTTTCTTGTCTTGTTTTATTTAAGTTCTTCCAGTTTTAACATCATCAAAAAGGGGAAAATTGTTAGGATATAGATTAGATGTTTTGAAGATGTTAAAACAAGAACTTATAATAGGACTAGCTGAACCTTTTAGTCAGCTACAGATTAGTCTAGGTCTTGAATAGGTCTTTGGTTAAGGGGGAAGAAATCTGTGCAGACCAGATGAGGTACCAGATGAGGTGACCAGATGAGGTGACCAGACGAGGTACCAAATGAGGTACCAGATGAGGTACCAGACGAGGTACCAGATGAGGTACCAGATGAGGTACCAGATGAGGTGACCAGAGAAGGTGACCAGAGGAGGTGACCAGATGAGAGGTGACCAGATGAGATGTCCAGAGCAGAAGAGTCACCAGAGCAGATGAGGTCCAGAGGAGTCTGACCAGAGGAGTCTGCCAGAGGAACCTGACCAGAGGAGCCTGACCAGAGGAGTCTGACCAGAGGAGTCTGCCAGAGGAACCTGACCAGAGGAGCCTGACCAGAGGAGTCTGACCAGAGGAGTCTGCCAGAGGAACCAGACCAGAAGACCCCATACCAAACGAGTCCTGACCAGACGAGTACGACGGATTAGTTCACCCACATGGAGGCCGCGTGTAATCTGGAGACAAGAAGACTTTGGAAATTCATGATGGAGAAGAAGGCAATCTAGAGAGTCAACTGATGGAGGATTGATTGATTGGTATTAATCTTAGAAGATCCAATCAATGGAGGAGATCAATCAATCAATATAATCAATCTGTGATTGATTATATTCCTCCAATTATGGTTGTTTGAATTTCTAGCTCTCCAACGGCTAGTTAATTCACAACTATAAATATGAGTGTTGTGATGAGTTCAAGAGACACAAGATTCGCGCGAGAGCACACCAAGAACACATGAACTCTTCCACTCACTCACCTTGTTCATTCAAGTTTATATACACTCTTTAGGAGTTATAGTTGGACCATTCACACAATCCTTATCTGTATAGATAGATTGGTGTAAGGCTTAGATCGTAAGATTGAAGCAAGTTGTATGAAGGAGCTGGTAATTCGCAATTCCAGTGGTTCGTGAGTAAGTTGGTTGGAGAGAGAGTCCCCTTTGGAGAAAGGGAGAGTGGACGTAGGACAAGTTGGTCCGAACCACTATAAATCCTGGTGTCATTTACTTTTCTGCACTTTAGATTTCTGCATTTTCTCTTAGCACTTAATTTGAAAATTGGGTTTTCTTAAAAATAAATTCTAAACGCTTTCCGCTGGATAACCTTTTTGGGACCAACATAGCATTTTCAAGAGAATTCTTGTATTTTATAGCAATGACACATGTATACTTTGAATTTAATAAGTAAAAGTTATGAATATTGGATAATTCTAAAGTACATTATGCATAAATTTACTTATACTATCTTATGAAATAAAATTTTAACTCTTCTAGGACTCTAAATAAATTACAAAGTCTATATACTAATCATAGAAAATATCGAGTAATTAAAACACATATACGTACCTTTGCATAAATTTGGATGTAAATGCGTCACATAGATTCATGAAGAATTATAAAGTATTTAGTAAAGCAGATAAGGTCATGAAAACCTAGGGTATTACAATCTACCCCCCTTAAATTAATTTCGTCCTCGAAATTTCAAGTGTTACCGTGGATATTGAGGTAAGGGTACTTTGCTAAGATTTCATCCTCTCGTTCCCACGTAGCTTCTTCTATTCCATGTCTATTCCACTGGACCTTAACCATAGGAATATCTCTATTCCTTAAGCTATGAAGCTTTCTATCAAGTATGGCTATAGGGACTTCCTCATAGGTTAAGTTGGCATCAATTTCTAATTCAGGTTGGTTTACTATATGGGTAGGGTCAGGTACATACTTTCGGAGCATCGAGATATATATGGAATACATTGTGTACTCTTGTCAAGGATGGTGGTAACGCTAGCCTATAAGCCAAATCTCCAACTCTTTCCAATATCTCATAAGGTCCAATATACCAGGGTTTTAACTTTCCCCTTTTCCCGAAACGGAAAATCCCTTTCATTGGTGATACTTACAAGAATACCTTGTCTCCAATCTCAAAACTTAATTCTTTCCTTCGCCTATCCGCATACGTTTTCTATCGATCTTGAGTTGCTTGCATCTTTTCTTTAATCTTCTTTACTACCTTATTAGTCCCTTCCACCAATTCTGGTCCTAACAATTTGTTGGTCCCGGTACAAGACTGAGGAATACGTGTATGGGGGGGGAATACACGTATACCAATTTTTCAAACTTAAAACCTTCCTGAGTCCCCTTTGCTCAGAGTGATAAAGAACTAGGAGCTGATAACACACCTACTGACTACACTTAGTGTGGGTCAGTTGGCTAACTATCAGTTCAAGTTCAGTGCGGAAATGTGTAAGCCCTGATAGTTTAAAGTCTTGTTTTAGTTTTCTTTCTGAAAACCTTGATTACTCAATTCTGAAAGGTGATTAGTAGGGCATTGCTCTTTTGAAGGTCAGGCTGATTGATTCAGACCTGATAGACCGAATGCAATGAATGAACAAGTAATATGACAGTTATGCACAATATCAAAGCAATAAGAACACAGAGAGTTTAACGTGGTTCAGAGACTCAAGCTCCTACGTCCACGGCCTGATTCAACAGGAAATCCACTCAAGGGATTCTTGTTTTTAACGTGCCAAGGTGCACCAAGATCAGCTACCTCACTGACCTATACAACTCTCCTTTCTACCTTACTAACTCAACTTACTTCCAACAAACCTAACTTAGGGTTTTGGTTTCAGTTTGGATTCCAACTAAGGTTGAGATTATCCTTACAAGACAAGGCTATGCTAAGGATTGGATAATCTCTCTAAGCTTATGATAATGCTATTGAGCTCTTGGAATACAGAATGACTCTCAGTAACTAAGAAACACTTGGGAAATTTAGATGGTTTCGAGTGCTTCTTCTAAAGACTGAATGCTTTTGAATGCTTGAGAGTTTTGAGTAATTTCTGGCTTGGAAATTTCCCGTAACCTTGAATGGATTCAAGGCCTTCTGTATTTATAGATGATTTTGAAAAACTATCCGTTGGAGAGATAGCCTTCATAGCCATCTGTGTAAAGATCTTCAAACGGACATATCTTCATGCAGCAGCCGTCCTTGCATGGAATTAGGTGGTTGCATTAAATGCACATTAAATGCTTGCCCGTTGAATATGCAGTCTGAAGTCAGTCTTCATGTCAGGTTCCGTACGTGCGTGTCCTCGCCGGATTGGTCCACGTTATCAGGTTGGTGAGAATGTCAGAACTTATTCCTAGGCTTCATGCTTGTCTTATTAAGTTCATTTTGTCTCGAGCACAACGGTCTTGTCCTGACGCTGACATTCCTTCTGCATTGCTTGGCTTTACTCCAAGTCTTCCCATATACTCAGTATCATCCTGTTCCCTTCAGGACTGAGTAGTGATGACCTCAGGGTCATACTCATCATCACTGATACTTATTCAGCCAGCTTAGGAGACTGCCATAAGTTCAGGATGGTATCTTCGTCTTCAGGCTCAGAGTCTTGATTGTCATCAGCAAGTGCTCCTCTTACTGAATACCTGTGAAATGTAAAATGGACTAAATACAAATCCTAACCAAGACTAGCCTGACATCAAATGAATATATCTTTTCAGGGGCTTTGGGATCTTAATCAAAACTGACAATGTCCCAACAATTTCCCCCTTTTTGATGATGCCAAAACACTGAAAAGATCCTCAAAACACTAAGAGGAAAATCAAAGTCCTATCTATAAGATAAGTCAGTGTTAGAGCAGTTCTTGATAAAGTACAGAATTTAAAGAACAACAAAAAAGACAATGAGTTTTTGTCTGTGGGCAAAAAGTAATAGATTTCATTGAAGAATGTGGAAAAGTTACAATGAATCTAATCTATTACTGAACACCTAGACTAATCTCATTTTTTGTTCAAGTCCATATCCTGCATAGACTCTTGCCTTCAGCTCGTCAAGTCTTCTAGGTTGGTTCACATACCCTTCAGCCTTGGCAATCTTCAACACTTCCATCATAATGGCCTTCGTATTGTGTTTCTGAGTTCCAGGAACCAAGGGAGGAGCTCGAATCTCAAACTCAGGAGCCTTCACCTGGACTTTAGCTGCTTCAGCCTCCTCCAAGATCTTCTGGATTAGCTCAGGGTGGTTGTCCATCATGTAGTCAGTGAAGTGAGCATTGATATCATCAGTGTCGCCCCATTTCTTCACAACATACCACAATCTGACAAACTCAACCTTTGCATCAGCCCAGAACTCCTTTAATGCTTCTGAGATAAACTCATCAACATAAGCTTCCCTCAGTCCTGATTCCGGCCTTCTGCTCTGAAGAATTGTTGACTTCCTTGTTGTAGGTTTCTTTCTGTACTTCCTAGGCTCAGGCTTCGCCTTCTTCCTCCTTAATAAGCTGATCACTGCATCATCTAATTCCCTTTGTTGAAGCTCAGTGATGTCAGTCAGCTTCTCAACCTTCTTCTCCAGGATGCGCATTTTCTCATTCTTCGCTATTTCAGCTCTGCGCACAGCCTCAGATTTCTCAGGAGCTCCCCACGCCTCAGCGCATAACTCCGCCACCGTCTCCGCAGAGTAAGTGATGGGGTTCTTCCTTGTGCTCATTGGGGAAGACTTCTGAACTGGCTCAGGTTGCTTTGAAGGTTCATCAGCCTTTGCCTTTGCTGCATCCTCCCTCAGTTTGGCAACAATTTCTTCACCTTCTTTCTCTACTGCCGCCAACCTTGCTGACTTCCTCACCCTCAGCACGTTCCCATCAGGATTGGCATCGGGATCAGCTTGAACGGTTTATCCTAGGTTGACTGCCTCAGATGCCTCAGGGCGGGATCTTTTCTTTCTTTCCCCCTTTTTGGCATCATCATTGGCCTCAGATGGGAATGTGTCAGATCCGCTGTTGACTACGAAGGAGGCTAAGGATTGAACTTCACTGATCCCCTCCTTGAGTAGTTCAACTCCCATTAAGATACCAGTTCCTGCAAAAGAGACAGAACTGATTGCAGCATTCACCTTCTTCTCAAAGGTCTCCATAGACAGTTGGAGCCTTTGTTCTGCCTTCTCGATCCTCTCTTCCACCTTAGCGGATCGTGCATCTGCTTGGATCAGCCTCTCAGCAATATCATTTGAAGTCTGAGCAATTCTGTCAGATTTCAGCTCAATCTTGGACTCTGACTCGGCAATGGCCTGAGTGAATAGTGCTCCAGCCTGAGCTGCAAGCTCCTTCACTGCCTGCTTGAGCTCTTCCTTTCTTTGCTCGTCATTCTCAGATAGCTGCTTTAAGGCTTGCCTCAGCATCTTCTTTGTGCGCTTCCTTTCCCCTCTCACTGACTTGGCCGTGTCAGTCATTATTCTCTTTAGCAAAATCAGCTCCCTGTTGGCAAGGGTGTTGTAAGCTGACTTCGCCCATCTTATGTGTTTCGCCAGGGCCCGGGAGTCTTCTTCCTTTTCAGTGCGTAGCCTCATCACTTCCTCCTGAAGCTCAGCTAGATTTTTTGTGGTTTTCTCCTTCTTGACCTCCACAATGCTGGTAAACTCAGCACGGCCGACCCCAGTGATCCTTACATCATCATCTTCTTCTTCGGCCTCATCAGTGAGTGGCTGCTTTCCCTTGGCAGCCCCTGCAGCATCAGTCCCCTCTTCAGGGTGCACTGAAAGCAGTTGTGAGGTAGTCATAGCCGCCTGCACAGGCTCAGCTAAGCTAACCTGAACTTTGGGAACAAGTCCGAACTGGAAGTCTCCTTAGATGCCTCAACATCTTCTTTCCTTGTCTCAGGGCAGGGAATCCCTTCATCGACAGATGTCTCATTGGCAGCTGAGATGTTCAAAACATCCTCAGCCACTGGTCCACCCTTGGCACCAGTGTCCTTTACACCTTCCCCCTGAGCCTGAGGCTCAGAGATCATCTCATCTACCTCCCTTGCCATCTCATCCACGGCCTTCTCCATTGCTCCACCTTGAGCATCATCCTCTTCCTCATTCTCCTTGTCCTCCTCACCATCAGACATGATGTCAGCCTTGCTCTTGGACATCAGGTCGTTGACTAGCTTCTTTAGGTTCTCGAAGTTAAGCAGCTGAAGCCAACTAGTTAGTCCAAAGTCTGAGCATAATCTGGCCTCCTCCATCTCCCAGTGCTCCCAGCCACGAGCATCTACCAGCAAATGTTGCTCTTGCATGTTGGATTGCTTGAACTCCAACCAGAGTTTAAGCTCGATCATATTTGCGGCAAGCTCTCCGTATTTTGTCAGCCCGGGCCAGCACTTTGAGGCCCATTCCGTGGCATTTCCTCTCAAGGAAGTCTCTAGGATCCCTCCTGCCATGTGCACATCCAAGTCATCCTCCTCTTCTTCTAGGAAATCATCCTCCATTGTCGGGATGGACTTGGGGCAGTCCTTGGTATTGGGGTATGAGGAAAAGTCTGTGGGGTTGGGAAGGTTAGGCTTAGATGACTGGTCAGGCTCATGTGTGACTGAAGCTGATGGCGCTGACACAGTTGGTATTATTGGCTCTGAGGTTTGGGGTTGGCTGATTTGAGGTGTGGGGTCAGGGTTGGTTTGAGGTGTGGGGTCAGGGTGAATGGGTGAGTTGGTGGTTACTGTCTCAGGCTGCAAGATCTCAGCCGTCTCAACAGTCTCTCTTACCTTATGTAAGTCAGAGGCTCCGGGAGAGCTTGACTCCTCCCTCTCGCTCACCATGGGCAGGCTCTTAGCAGGGGACTTTCTGGGTCCCTTTCTCAGTCTCTTCAAACCTCTCTTCCCCGCCTCTGTACTGATGTCATCATCAGCTCCCTCAGCCTCAGATTCGACTCTCTTAGGATCTGATTCAGTCCCTGATCCAGTGCTCTTCCCTGACAGCACTATTTTTACCCTCTTCTTCTTCTTTGTAACTGCCTCCTCAGCCCGAGTCGCTTCTCCCTCAGCTACTTTCTCCTCAACCTCCTTCCTCCTCTCAAAGAGGTCATCCATTTTCTCAATGAGACTGGGTGCCGCTCCCTTGGCCTTCCCAGCTGGCTTTTTGGCCTGACCCTTTGCTTTCGCATTGGGATCAGTCAGCCCAAGCACTGAGTAAGTGTCACTCAGTGAGGAAAACATTACCTTCTTTGATGAGAGATTGTCCTCAAAATCGAAGGTGTACCCATGGCAGGCATGAGTGATCAGGATGGAGAGCCTGGTTCCAAATGGCAGAATGGCACTAGCTGAGATGTGCTTCTTCTCTTCATCTCGCTTTAGCTTGTCCAAACCAGCCTGATGAATCTGATCGAGGAAGAACTGCTCCCAGTTTGCTTCCACTCCTTCAACGATTGCCCCCATGAGTTTCAACTTGGGCAGGCTCAACTGCTCGTGAGAGCCGGTAGCTCCCATTACTATCTTGGACACAAGGTCCACCAGAGCTCTATACTCAGGCTTTAAGGTATTCTTATTTTGACGAGCCCTAAACTCTGGTGACCCCTCCTTGGTCCATTCCTTCAGGAGTTCTCCCTCCGAGTTCTCCTTGTAAAACCTTGGGTTGACGCCTGAGGATGGCAACCCATACACCTCCCTTACTTCCCTTCTTAGATCAATGGTGACTACCTCTGAGTTATAGAGAGGCTCGCCGTTGCCGTCTTTCTCCCCCGTTGGCTTCAGCACGGTCACCTTTGTGAACAACTGCCCCTTCCGCAGAAACATGTTGAAGTAGGCTTCCACCACCGTTCTTGGAATCACGGAAATAGGACGTAGGGTGAAATATGTCTCCAACCCAGCTTTGGAGATCCAGTTGAAGACTGGTTTAATCTCCTCCACCCTAAGACAGATACCTTCCATGGAGATGACTTGCTCCATGTGTATCAACTTCTTATTGACAACATCCTCGAGCTTGTCTGTTGTCCAGTTGGAATCAAGGTGTGCCATTTGTTTTGAAGAAGATAGAGATTTTTCGAAATTTAGTGAATGAGAGTAAACTCAGTGTGCAGATTAGCTTTGTGTTTGCGTAAAAATCTCAAATGGCAATCTTGATTGATTTGACAAGGTCAGTTACTCAGACGTGGGGTTGAGATTAACTCCTGAATTTGAAAGGTTCTGAAATGGATGGCCAGGATTAATCTCAGTTTCAATCACGTACCCACGTCAGTCATATTCCGTATAAAATGGACACGTATATGAAAAAGTAACTGTGGCATTAAATGCTCCGATGCACGTGGGTTTAAATATGAAAAGACGCGCTTTTAATGAAAACAGAATGCATTTAATAAAGATTTTCAGGACGAATGACTTAGGGAGACGCTTGAAATTCACAATAGTCAGGATAGAACTCATATCTGTCAGGGAGACATTGCAGCACCCTGATACCTCGCTGAGTCGAGCCTGACTGAGTTCCCACTAGATCCTACACTAAATGTTCTCCCGGATCTAAGATTCCTAACTCCACTGACAGTTCCATATATCTTGCTTCAGCCAAGGGCTTGGTCAAGATGTCAGCTCTCTGCCTGTCAGTGTGAATTTTCTCCATTCTGATGTCCTTCTTCTCACATGATCTCGAATGAAGTGATGTCTAATATCCACATGCTTGCACCTTGTGTGAAGCACTGGGTTCTGAGTGATTGCTATAGCACTATTGTCGTCACAATAGATTGGAACTTCATTAGCAAATACTTGGTAGTCCCTCAACTGTTGTCTCAACCACAAAATCTGAGCACAACAACTACCTGCAGCCATAGACTCAGCCTCAGTTGTGGATGTAGCCACTGAATTCTGCTTCTTGCTAAACCACGAGATCAACTTACTACCCAAAAACTGACATGTCCCTGAGGTTGATTTCCTATCAATCCTACAACCTCCATAATCCGCATCTGAATAACCTGTCAGTTCTAAGTTGTCATCTGAAGGATACCATAGTCCCATATTGACTGTCCTTTTCAAATACTTAAGTATCCTCTTTGCAGCCTCCAAATGACTTTTCTTTGGATCAGACTGATACCTAGCACATACACCAACTGCAAATGTGATGTCAGGCCTACTTGCAGTCAGGTATAACAACGAACCAATCAGCCCTCGATACTCAGTCTGATTCACTGAAGTCCCTTCAGTGTCAGGATCCATTTTCTAATTTGTGTTCATGGGGATCCTAGCCGGATTGCTGTTCTGAACACCAAATTTCTGAATCAAGTCTCTTGTATACTTGGCCTGATTAATAAATATACCTTGATCAGTCTGCTTGACCTGCAATCCTAGGAAGAAGTTCATCTCTCCCATTATTGACATCTCAAATTTACCAGTCATCAACTTAGAGAATTTCTCACAGAGCTGATGATTTGGTGATCCAAATATTATGTCATCCACATAAATCTGGACCAAGAGAATGTCATCACCTTCAGTGATCCTGAACAATGTCCTATCCACGGTTCCCTTCTTGAACCTATGGTCAGTCAGGAATTGAGAGAGGGTATCATACCAAGCTCTTAGTGCTTGCTTAAGTCCATAGAGTGCTTTCTTCAAGTGGTATACTCTATCTCCAACCTCAAACCCAGGAGGTTGTTCAACATATACCTCTTCATTGAGTACACCATTCAGGAAGGCACTCTTGACATCCATTTGATACACCTTAAACTTCTTATATGTTGCATAAGCAAGGAACAACCTGATAGCTTCCAACCTAGCCACTGGAGCAAAAGTCTCATCATAGTCTACCCCTTTGCTACCAGTCTGGCCTTGTTCCTTACTACAACACCATTCTCATCCTTCTTGTTCTTATAGACCCACTTGGTACCAATTACACCTTGATGTCTAGGTCTATCCACCAGTTCCCAAACCTGATTCCTTGTGAACTGATTCAACTCCTCTTGCATGGCAATGATCCAGTTCGAGTCAGTGGGAGCTTCTTCAATGTTCTGAGGCTCTTGCTCAGAGAGGAAGCAACTGAATAGTGCACTCTCACCATGAAACCGTCTGGTCCTGACTCCCTCATTTGGATCACCAATGACTTGGTCAATGGGATGACTTCCTATCCAAGTCCTCTTGCCTAGAGTTGTTCCTGAAGTACCTGCAATGTTAGTGTCTACAGGCTCATAAAATTCAGGAAATTGAACAGAAGGGGATGATCCTGAGTCTATACCAAAGGGATTAATCAGCTCAATGTCAGGGACATTGATTCCCCCTTGATGAGGTGACTCAGGAACCGTCTCAGCTGCGACAGTATCTTCATAGACGGTACTTACCTCAGGTTGAGCATGTTCCTCAGTCTGAGGCTAAACTATCCCTGATGTGTTGGGCTTAGGAGCAGTACTTGGTTCATCGTCCTGATCATCGTCATCATCCCATCTTGGAATAGGCACAGTTTTGACCTTTGGATCAGGTTGATTCCTCAAGCTCAGCCTTGTCACTCTCCTAGTGATCTCCTCAGTGTCAGGATCCAGCACTCTTACCCTAGACTCATTAGCAGATTCATCAAACACAACATGTGGTGATTCTTCCACAACAAGGGTCCTAATGTTGTAAACCCTGAAGGCTTTACTGACTTCAGAATATCCTAAGAATATTCCTTCATCAGATTTGCTATCAAAGGCTTTCAACTGGGTCTTCCCTTTGTTGTGGATGAAACACTTGCAACCAAATACATGGAAATAAGAAATACGAGGTTTCCTTTTATTCCAAGTCTCATAAGGGGTCTGAGCATGTTGTTTGTTCAGCATGGATCTGTTATGAGTGTAGCATGCCGTGTTAATTGCCTCAGCCCAGAATTTCTTGGGCAATCCTGACTCAGCAAGCATGGTCCTAGCAGCTTCCTTCAGTGTCATGTTCCTCCTTTCAGCGACACCATTCTGTTGAGGGGTTCTAGCTGCAGAAGTCTCATGAGCTATACCAAGTTCATTACAAAAGTCAGAAATATATGAATTTATAAATTCAGTGCCCTTGTCAGATTTGATCTTAGTAATGGACTGATTCTTCTCATTGCTGAGTCTCCTGAGCAACTCTGGAAGCTTCACCTGTGTTTCTTTCTTATTTAACAGGAAAATAACCCAAGTATATCTAGAATAATCATCAATAACCACAAAGGTGTATTTCCTACCATTCATACTCACAGGTGTTATGGGACCAAATAAATCCATGTGCAAGAGCTGAAGAATCCTGTCAGTCGAGTAAGAAGCTTTCTCTTTGAATGACGTTCTGACCTGCTTCCCTTCCTTACAAGCCTTGCACACATGATCTTTGCTAAAAACTTCATTAGGCAGAACATCAACAAGTGATTGTCTAGAAATTTTGTTAAGAATCTTGAAGTTCAGGTGGCTTAATCTTTTATGCCATAACCAACTGAGCTCTAGGGAGCTTTTAGCAGCAAAACAAGTATTAGGAATAGTACTGCTCCAATCAGCGAGATAAACGTTACCTTTCCTGATACCTGATAGAAGCACTTGTGTTGACTTGTCCTTGACTGAACATATATTCGATGAGAACTCAACACTGAACCCTTTGTCACAGAATTGACTTACTGACAATAGGTTATGCTTCAGTCCTTCCACAAAGGACACATTTTCCACTCTGACTGTACCTATTATCAAGACACCAAAACCTTTAGTAACACCTTTTGAGTTATCACCTAAGGTTACCTGTGGACCATCTTTGGCTAGATATTCTTGGAGAAGACTCTTTGTTCCAGTCATGTGCCTTGAGCATCCACTGTCTAGGTACCAAACAGCTTTGTTAGAGTCTCCTCTTCTCTTGTTGTGATCCACAGCCGCCTGCAAGCAATTCAGGCTTTAGGTACCCATTGGGTGTTGGGTCCTATTGTGTCAGTTGTACCCTTCGGGATCCAGACTTGCTTAACAACCCTGATTGCCTCAGAGTGGTAAATCTGTCTCTCTGAAATATCAACATACACTACTTTCTTCTTCTTTGCCTGAGAGGAAGATGGTGTATGTGTGCTAGACTTAGGCTTTACAGGAGCCTGAGTGGGTGCCTTTTTGGCTAGCCTCCTGTTCTTCCTAGGTCTGGGTGCAGTGGGTCTTGGGCCTTGTTCTTGATAAGGACCTTGTTTTCTGTTCCCCCTAGGCAAGTGAGGGAAAGGAAAACAGTTAAAGGCCTCAGGATGCTAAAACCATGGGGGTGTCATCATGTTTGGCCTTCCCTGTTGGTATTGCCAAGCATGATGGTACCCTCGTTGACCAGTCTGAGTGCTCTGGGCCTGAGTCTTCCTCTGCTTTCGCTGAGGCTTTCCCTGACCTGAGCTCTCAGGGGCCTCCTTTGGTTGCTTTGCCTTTCCCTTGGGTTTTGGCTTAGCTACCTTACGGGCAACCCTGACTGTGTCAACAGTTTCCTTGCCCTTATCAGTTTGATGGGCCTGAAGTACAACCTTAGGTGCACTCTGGCCTGCCTGGACAAATACCCTCTCAGTGTTGCTCCCTGAAGCAACATGAGATTGACCTTGTGAGGATTTCTTAGGAACATATCCTAGTCCCTTTTTCTCGTTCCCAAGCATCTGGCTGCTATTTATTTCCTCTCTAGGCACTGAGGATTTATTCATTGCGGCAACCTTCCGCTTGAGTGAGTCCTCACTCTTTTTCAGGATTTCATGTCTGGTATAGAGGTCATCGAACTTACTTTTAAGTACTTTCAATTCTTCCTTCCTGACCAGCTCTTCCTCAGCCAAATCCTTCAGAATCTTCTCTCTTGGGAGACGCTCAGCATTGATCAAATCAATTTCCTGAGTTAGTCTCACAATCTGAGCTGACTCCTTAAGATCAGATTGAGTGAGCTGATCATTCAAGGTCTGAACTTCAGTACTCAAATTTTTGTTCTCCTCAACCAAAAAGACATTAGTTTCCTGCAGTCTGGAGAAATCAACCATCAATTGATCCAGGCAGATCTGAAGGTTCATCTCTCTGGCTGACTCTGAGCTAAGCTCAGGATTTTGACCAGTGTAAGAAGCACAAACAGAATTAGATGTTACCTCAGGCTCATCCCTAGCCATCAGGCAGACATCATCGTACTCATCATCTGAGAAGAGTTCAGGTGACCTTTCCTCAGGACCGTCAGAATCTGTTGCATCATCAGCGACCATCGCTCTCCGATCGGCAGATCTTAGATCCCTCGTGGCTCTCCTTTTCTCTCTCTCCCTCGCACTCAGCTCCGAGCAGTCGTACTGATAGTGTCCAATCTTGTTGCAGCTGTAACATGCCACCTGCTCACTTACTCTTTCTCTTCTAGGTTCAGGGTTCCTCCTTTAGTCAGGTTCCCTGGGTCTTGGTGAGCTCTCAGGCTTGGCAGGATATCTATCATCACGAGTACGTCTCTGTTCGTCTCTTCTTTCAGGCTTTGGTTCAGAATATCTCCTTTCATCACCACGTTCTCTCCTCTGGTCAGTATTCCTTCGCTCCTCGTATCTCCTTGAGCTTTGGTGGCTTCCTTCAGGTTTCTTGTCTCGTGAGTCCTGATAAAATTTCTTATAACGACCAAACCTGGAATTGAGCTTGTCAAATCGTCTGGCCATCAGGCTGTACTCCTCAGCAAGTTCTTCCTTGCTCATCTCCACCAGTGACTTTGATGAAGACTTTGATAAGGGCTCGACAGGTTCAGACCTGGCCTTGAATGCCACACTTTTCTCAGGAGTTCTCTCCTTCACTTCCTCTTCTGGCTGAACTTTCTTCTTTCTCTTGTTAAGATCAAATTCAAGTGCTTTGAGCTCTGAAAAAAGTAAAGCAGAAGTTATGTTACTCATATCCTGAGTGTTCTTAAGCATGATTACACTGTTATCCCATCTCTCAGGAAGGGCATTCAGGATCTTTGAAGCAACATCTCTCCTTGGGACATCTTTGTCCAGCATCACCAGCTCATTCATCAACTTGATGAATCTTGACTCCATCTGATCTATGCTCTCATCAGGCAGCATTTCAAATGCCTCAAATCTCTAAATAGCAATGTTTCTTTTGTTCTCCTTGATCTTTTCAGATCCCTCGCACATCCTTGTCAACTCATCCCAGACCACTTTTGCCGTCTTTAAATTCATCAGCCTGGCTGACTCCTCGAAGGGCACCGTGTGCAAGATGATGTTTCTGGCAACATTGTCAAGTCCCACCATCTTGATTTCATCGTTGGTCATGTCTTTCCTCTCTTTAGGAACCTGCACGCCAATATCAAGATCGTCATATCCCAGTCCTCTGACATTAGGAATAGTGATCTTGATTGGTCCCTCCCTGAGTACACGCGGCATCTGGTCATGGATAGCATCAAGATGTGCTTCTAATCTGATCTTCCAATAGACGAAGTTAGAAATAGAAAATTCAGGTAGCGAGGCCTCAAGTCTCCTTGAAGTCATGATTATGTGATGCAGATTTTCGAAAAAGCAAACTCAGATCTATTCTGTGACCACCAACAGTTTCTCCTTTGAAACTATTAGTATTCAAAGTCAGCGGTCGTTGAACCACTGCTCTGATACCACTTGTTGGTCCCGGTACAAGACTGAGGAATACGTGTATAGGGGGGAATACACGTATACCAATTTTTCAAACTTAAAACCTTACTGAGTCCCCTTTGCTCAGAGTGATAAAGAACTAGGAGCTGATAACACACCTACTGACTACACTTAGTGCGGGTCAGTTGGCTAACTATCAGTTCAAGTTCAGTGTGGAAATGTGTAAGCCCTGATAGTTTAAAGTCTTGTTTTAGTTTGCTTTCTGAAAACCTTGATTACTCAATTCTGAAAGGTGATTAGTAGGGCAGTGCTCTTTTGAAGGTCAGGCTGATTGATTCAGACCTGATAGACCGAATGCAATGAATGAACAAGTAATATGACAGTTATGCACAATATCAAAGCAATAAGAACACAGAGAGTTTAACGTGGTTCAGAGACTCAAGCTCCTACGTCCACGGCCTGATTCAACAGGAAATCCACTCAAGGGATTCTTGTTTTTAACGTGCCAAGGTACACCAAGATCAGCTACCTCACTGACCTATACAACTCTCCTTTCTACCTTACTAACTCAACTTACTTCCAACAAACCTAACTTAGGGTTTTGGTTTCAGTTTGGATTCCAATCTTATATCAACATGTTTGCATCTGGTATGAAGAACTGGATTCTGTGTAATTACTATTGCACTGTTGCTATCACAAGAGATTGGAATGTTCTTAGCTCTAATCTGGTAGTCTCTCAGCTGCTGACTAATCCAGAGTAGTTGTGAGCAACAGCTACCTGCAGCCATGTATTCTGCTTCTGTTGTTGATGTAACAACTGAAGTCTGCTTCTTAGAAAACCAGGATACCAATTTATTCCCTAAAAATTGGCATGTTCCACTTGTAGACTTCCTATCTATTCTGCATCCACCATAATCTGAATCAGAGTAACCACTTAACTCAATGTTGTCATCTGCAGGATACCATAATCCTAAATTCACTGTTCCCTTGAGATATTTCAATATCTTCCTAGCTGCTTCCAAATGACTTTTCTTAGGATTAGCTTGAAATCTGGCACACACTCCAACAGCAAAGGTTATATCTGGCCTGCTTGCAGTCAGGTACAGAAGAGAACCAATAAGAGCTCTGTACTGAGTCTGATCCACACTCTCTCCAGACTCATCTGGATCCATGTTGAAATTTATCATCATAGGAATCTTAGCTGCCTTGCTAGACCCTATTCCAAATTTCTCTAACATGTTTCTGATGTACTTCGCCTGATTGATGAAGATTCCCATCTCTGATTGCTTTACTTGCAAACCTAAGAAATAATTCATCTCACCCATCATAGACATCTCAAACTAGCTCTGCATGAGTTCACCAAACTTCTCATACAGCTTCTTGTTAGGGGATCCAAATATAATTTCATCAACATATATTTGGACCAGAAGGATGCCCTTTCCTTCTTCTTTCCTAAACAAGGTTCTATCATTCTTACCCTTAGTAAAACCGTTGTCCAGCAGAAACTGAGATAGAGTGTCATACCATGCTCTGGGTGCCTGCTTCAGCCCATAAAGAGCTTTCTTAAGCTTATACACCTTGTTACCTTGTTCAAAACCAGGAGGTTGTTCCACATACACTTCCTCAATGAGAATCCCACTAAGAAAGGCAGATTTCACATCCATCTGGTATACTCTGAACCTCATATGAGCAGCATATGCTAGGAACAATCTGATGGCTTCTAGTCTGGCAACAGGAGAAAACGTCTCATCCTAGTCTATTCCTTCAGACTGAGAATAGCCTTGAGCCACTAGCCTTGCCTTGTTCCTAGTAATGACATCATTCTCATCTTTCTTATTCTTGAAAAACCACTTAGTGTCTATCACCTTTTGATGTCTTGGTCTGTCTACCAGCTCCTAAACATCCAGTCTGGTGAATTGATTCAACTCCTCTTGCATAGCAACAATCCAATTTGAATCTTTCAGTGCTTCCTTGATGTTCTTAGGCTCAATAAGAGAAATATAGCAACTGAATAAGGCAGCTAAGTTAAGAGTTCTCCTAGTCTGGACACCCTTAGTTGGATCTCCTATTATCTGGTCATTGGGGTGATCAACCAGGATCCTCCTTCCCGTGGCCTTACCTGGTTGATTATCAATTGTAGTGCCTTGGTCATTATCACCAACTACAGGAGAGCTTCCCCCTAAAGGAGTTCCAACCTCTTCTGGTTCTGCTCCTTGTGAAGACTTCTCCTTCAGAGAATCAGAAGATGGGTCACCATCTGAATCTGAATCTGGATCTGAGTCAAGAACAGGTGGATTCACTTTGATTACTCTGGGAGCAGTCTGATTCTGTTTCTCATCAGAAGACTTTAAGTCCACCTTGCACTCAAAAGCAGATTCATCAAAAACAACATGAGGTGTTTCCTCCACACAAAGTGAATTCTTATTAAAAACTCTAAATGCTTTACTGGTGCTGGAATATCCTAAAAATATTCCATCTGCCACTTTAGCATCAAAGGTTTTTAATTTAGATTTCTCATTATCATGGATGAAACACTTACATCAAAAAATATGAAAATATGGAACAAATGGGGTTTTACCTTTCCATACCTCATATGGAGTCTTATTATGTCTCTGGGCAATTAGACATTTGTTCTGAGTGTAACAGGCTGTGTTGATAGCTTCTGCCCAAAACCTCTGTGGAGTGTTATATTCTGCCAGAAGAGTTCTTGCAGCTTCTTTGAGGGTCATATTCCTCCTTTCTGCTACTCCATTCTGTTGGGGTGTTCTGGCAGCAGATGTCTCATGAAAAATTCCATTGTCTTTGCAATACTCTGCAATGTGTGAATTCAAGAACTCTGTCCCTTTGTCATTTCTGATCCTTACTATGCTCTGGTTCTGCTCATTCCGAATCTGCTTGAAGAATTCTGGTAGCTTAGTGATAGTTTCATTTTTCTTAAACAAGAACACTACCCAAGTGTATCTTGAAAAGTCATCTACTATCACCAAGGTGTACTTCCTCCCACTGAAACTAAGAGGAGAAACAGGTCCAAACAGGTCCATGTGAAGTAGTTGAAGTACTCTGGTTGTGGTTGTGCTCTGGACATCCTTAAAGGAAGTCTTGGGTTGTTTACTCTTCTGGCATGAACCACAAACCTGGTCCTTCTTACACACTTCATTTGGAAGACCTCTAATTAGACCTTTTCTGGCTATCTTATTCAGTGCCTTGAAGTTAAGATGACTCAATCTCTTGTGCCAAATCCAGCTGTTCTCTGCAGATCCTTTAGCAACCAGGAAAGCATTTCTTGGGCAACTGCTAAAATCTGCAAGATAAATGTTACCCTTCCTCAAGCCAATAAGCAAGATATCATTATAATCAGAAGAAAAGACAGTGCATGAATCACTAGAAAACTTCACTGAGTATCCTTTGTCACAAAATTGGGATACTGAAAGCAGATTATGCTTGAGTCCTTCAACATAGTAGACTTCATCTACAAATACGCCATTAAAAGTCAACTTTCCAACTCCTCTGGTGACTCCATAGTTGTTGTCACCAAACATCACTCTTGGCCCATTCAATGGTTTGAAATCTTGGAGATTATCCTTTTGGAATGTCATGTGCTTGGAACATCCACTATCAATGTACCGGACATAGTTGCTTGAAAGTCCTTTCTCCAATGGGCTCTTATCCTCCTGCAGAGAAATCAATTAGGTACCCTACTAGAGCTGGGTCCTGGTTGGTTAGTTGCAGGTTTTGTAGGAATCCAAAGATAAAGATCATCCCTTGCTGGATGAGGAGATCTTATCTTTCTTCCAAATCTATCTACCAGTACATGTCCTCTGACTATGACATATTGAGCTACTGGTTTGATCAGAACACCGTTCCTATAAATAGGTCTGGTGTATCTTTTCTCAAATCTGGCCTTAGGAATGGCCTGCCTTAAAGACATGGTCTTACAGGTCTGGTTATAAGGGTACATCCTAGAAGAACCATCTCTGGTGTCATAACTACCCAGATCAGTTGGTTTTCTATAGATGGGCCTGGAAGACCTCCTCTGGTTCTGAAAATTGGATCTATTCTGATGATGAAAATCCTTCTGAGTATTCCTGTTCTGGAATCTTCTTTGAGTATTCCACCTTTGAGATCCCTGATTCTGATTGAGGTTCTCTGGTTCAGTATATCTCCTCTGATATCTCCTATTCTGATTAGGTTTCCATCTAGAGTTTACCTGTTGAGGTCCCCTAATTTGCTTAGGTTCCACTGTTTTAGGTTTCCTCTGAGGTCCCTTAATCTGTTTAGGTATCTGAACAGAACCATCAATCCTCATGGGCTCTCCTTTCTGGCGTTTATCCTCTAAGATATCCTCTTCCAGTGCAGTTAACTCATTAGGAACATCATCTTTATGATCAGCAGAGCAGTCTTTATTCCAGTTATGGTTTTAAACTACTCTGTAACCTTTTCTTTTAGGATCCTTTTCATCCCAGATTTCTACCACTTCACCAGATCTTTCAGACAGCTTGCCTTTATTGCTAAAAAATCTAGTAGTTCTGGTTGTAATTCCAGAATATCCTAAACCACTCTTATCATTAATCCTTTGAGAAGATCCTTGTATTAGGGATACAACAGTTGGAGCTTCTCTGGTCTTAGGATCCATGATAGGTTGTTCAACTTGCTTACCCTTGATAAGATATTGGTATTTGGTCTTGAGCTCATTGAACTCTTCTACCTGAGAGTTCTTCTCTTTCATGAGCTGGTCCACCAGAGTATCTCTTTCTGTGACCTTTTCTTGAAGTTCAGAGACTTCTTTAGAATGGTCTTTCATGAGTTCTCTGGCAGATTTTTACTCATTAGATAGAGACTGAACTTCAGCTCTTAGCCTACCATTTTCTTTTTCAAGCTTTTGGCAGAGTTGAACACAATTTTGGAGATCTGATAGCATTTGCTGCATATCAGACTCTCTGGAAGCACCAGATGAATGGGAGGATTCAGTATATTTGGAATTAGACAAGCATAAAGTAGGTTCATTTACCTCAGTGATGTCTGCCATAAGACATACATCATCATCTGATCCGAAATCAGAAGAAGAATAACTGGAGCTAGTATCCTCCTCTTCTGTTTCTGCTAGTAGAGCTCTCTTGTCTGCATATCTCTTATCTCTCTTGAGTCTTTTCTCTTCTCTTTCTCTAGGAGTCAATTGAGGACAATCATAACTGTAGTGACCAGGCTTGTTGCATGTGTAGCAAGCATTGTCTCCTCTGGGACTAGGACTTGACTCTCTTCTCCTCTGGTTGTAGTCTGACCTGGCTGGACTACTTTCTCTCCTCTGGTAGTCAGGTCTGCCAGAGCTATCATTCCTCCTGTGATAATCTGATCTCCTAGAGCTGCCAAGGTTGTCATCTCTCCTCCTCTCTGGAGTTCTGAATCTGGTTTCCCTTGAGTCTCCAGATGTCTTCTCCTTTTCTGCAGGTTTGAAGGAACTCTTCCTGTCTCTGGTGGATTCCTTCCAGTGCTTTTTGTACCTGCCATATTTTGAACTCATTTTATCCAATTTACGAGTTAGAAGTGCTACCTGCTCCTTGAGACTCAAGTCATCTGCAGTAGACTACTTTGGCTTGTCATCTGTCTTGATGGTTGAGGAGAAGGCAACTCCTTTCTGACCAGAAGAGGAAACATCTTCTGTTTGATCCTCCTCTTGAAGATCATATTCATAGGCTTTAAGATCAGACAGCAGGAGATGATGATCCAGAGTGTTGAGATCTTTGTTGTCCTTGATCACAGTTACTTTGATTCTCCACCTGCTGGTTAGTGAGAGCAATATTTTACTATTAATCTCTTTCTCTGAATAGGTCTTACCTAAGGCACTAGCCTTGTTCAAGAGGTTTGTGAGACGCATATCTAGCTGGTCAATGGTCTCGTCTGGTTTCATCTTAAAGGTGTCAAAAGAGTGTTGAACAGCTTGGAGCTTGTTGTCTTTAATCTTCTCTGTTCCCTCACAGAGAAGTGCAAGTTTGTCCCACATCTCCTTGGCAGTGGCACACGTTCTGACCTTTTCAATCACTTCTTTTGTAAGTGTGTTGATGATCTCTGTCCTTGCCACCTGGTCCAAGTTGTAGAGCTTTCTTTCGTCATTGTTAAGATCATCTCTTTTCTTTAATATATTCTGCCTTGGAACTCTGTCCTCAGCAGCTTTCTGGGCAGTTTCACTTGTTTCTCCCCTGGACTATGACCTGCCATCATCAATAGGAGTCCAGTAAAATTCAAATGGGCCACTCTCTACCACATCTAACATGCAGTGATGGATAGCTCCAAGATGATTACTCATCATGAAGCTCCAGTGGTTATAATCCTCGAAAGAGAATTCTGGTAACTTACGACTCTTATAAGAAGATTTTGAAGACATATTTACTAAAATAAAGGATTTAATAAGAATTTCCAAAAGCTTTACAAAGCAGTAGTCTTAGACACACTGCTCTGATACCACTTGTTGGTCCCACTAGATAGATTAATTGCGGAAGCTTTTAAGAATATTTCTCAATGATCTTTTATAAAAGCACAAATAATAAGCAACAAGGTAATTTAAAGAAAGCAATAAATAAGACAGGATGTATAGTGGTTCGGATCTGAATATCCTACGTCCACTCTCCCTTGATCAAAGGGGTCTCACTATCCAACCAACGAACTCACTTTCTTACTGGAATTTGGAAGTACCAGTACCTTCTTACAACCACTTTAGATCTAGCTTCGATCTAAAGTCTAACTTACTCCAACCTTGTCTAATCAGATGAACAGGTTGAGTATTCCAACTAAACTCCTTAAGAGTAGATGAGTAATTATGAACAAAGTGAGAGTGCAATTGCGTGATGATCAAAAGCTTGATATAGCTATGTGCGCGTGAGAATCTCTAGAGCTTTTTCTTGTGACTGCACTCTTGTATTTATAGAGGTGATTAGGGTTTAGCCGTTGGAGAGTTAATCTAATCAGATCCTCTATTTAAGGAAGCTTCCAATCAATCAATTCTCTAATTGATTGATTGGGTTGGTGAGATCTTTAGATTGATTGTCTTCATATCTTTCTCAATCCGATCTGAGTTGACTTGATTTGAATCACCAACGGTTAAATGCTTCCAATTGCCTTACTCTGATTCTCTCCAGAGAAGGCAGGACCAGACACCAGGCAACCTTGGTGTTTCTGGTCCAGAGTCGGTTAAGAAACAGATTACTCAGAAGAACCAGGAGATGATTCTGAGTAACTTATGTTTCACCAGACTCGTCTGGTCCGGACTCGTCTGGTCTGGGGAAGGTTCTCTGCCTCTGGTCTTGATCTCCTCTGATGAAGTCCTCTGGTGGAGTCCTCTGGTGAAGTCTTCTGGTGGGGTCTTCTGGTGAAGTCCTCTGGTGGGGTCTTCTGGTGACTCTTCTGGTGAGGTCTTCTGGTCTGGCAGTTCCCCCTAGACTAAGTCTTAATCTATACCTCATTTGGCTAACAGGTCCAGATGGTCCTATTACAACTTCTGGTTTGTTTTAACTCATCAAAACTATACAAAATTTATCCTAACACATATATGTGTTCCCTTGAATCGATACTGTCATTGAGTGAGTGAGAACTCAGATGACCTAAGTATGATTCTCAAATAGCCCCAATCAAGGATCATCAAGAATGGGATATTGATGATGCAATGGAGATTGGTGTGCGGTCTGCATTATACTCAATGGTGAGAGTGTAGTAAGATCTCACTTACTACGAGATACTAGGTATCTCATAATGGATGCACAAATACCTTAGAGGGTATTGGTATACCCATTCGAGAAACCGTTTGATGTAATTCCACATAATGTGTCTACGGGTGTCTCGATTAGTGGGAGCGATGTGATACTCCTCTGACTTGAGGTCAATAGGCACGACATGTGTGGAGTGGTGAACTTTTACCATGACCGACGCTTGCACCCTTCCACGGGTAGATATGGCATGGATTGAGTTTATCAAGAAATACATGTGCGTGGTAGTTGAGCCAAGAATGTAGATTTAGAGAGAATACTCGTCTTCTTATCATAATTGGATCTAAGACATCGGCTCATGCAAGTCGACTCTGACTTTGTGGCCAAGTGCGACACGAACGATCAATTAGTGATTTGAGATAATATGATTAAGTTATTTGAATAGACACTTCATCATGTTCAAGGCTTAATTGAGTATTCGCGAATGAAAGGAAGATATCACAATAGCCTACAGTATTATAGGTAGTTGCAGATTTCCTCGCAACGTACCTAGTATATTGAGAATGTCTGATTTATTGTCTAGGGTTCAATTAAGACCGTTAGTTTGACTAATCGCTCGATATACGAGGGTCTATGGGTCACTCAACAAGCAATGGCAATTCACTGATTATAGTTGGTTGATTAAAGTATTATATTAGATATAATATTTAATTTATGGAGAATATAATAATAATTATATTTAGAATTAATTATTATTATTATCTAATTAAATTAGATTTAATTAGATATGAAATCTCAATAACAATATTTGGAATATTATAATACAAGAATAATAGATATGGTAAATATATTATTCGTCGGAACATATCTAGGGAAATTTAATCCGTAGAGATTATATTACGGGCTAGGCCCGATATCTTGCTTAGGAATTAAGCTAAGTTAATCCCTATAAATACGTGTCATGGGAATTCAGAAAAACACACAAGAAATATAATTTCTCCATAAAATCTCTTGTTCGGATTTTCCTAGCAAGTTCGTCTCGAGATTCAACGCTGGCACCCCGGTGCGGATCGGTGAATAGCTGTTGCGTGGATACCGTAGTTGAGGATTCCACGTATAAAGCTCTGTAAGATATTTTGTTTAATATATCTCGTATTTAATTATGCAATTAAATTGTCTTTGTTGGAGAACGTTAATTTCCGTTGCGCATGTTTACGTGTCTACGTGCCTATAAATTCCAACAGTGGTATCATAGCTCAGGCTCTTGATTAATTGCATGATTATGTTATTACGTGAGTAATTTATTGAATTTTTCAATGGAGTGATTGCTTACGTGATTAATTACCAAATTATTAAATTGTTTTTACCCTATATTTGGTATTGATATTAAATTTTGAACGGTCTCGTCATAGTTTAATATTATTGAAAATCTTGATTTTAGAAATCAAACGTTCTAGTTTCCTGATTTTTACGGATTACATGTATTCGGTTTTTGACCAATTATTCAAAAAAATCTGAATCTCGCTCTAATCGCGACCCGTATGCGCGATCATCATGTAATCGCGATGGGTGTGTGCGATTCTCTTAGGGTCTGTTTGGTTAGGGATGGTGGTGGATGGGATGGGGATGGAGATGGAAAAAAGAGGATGGAGGTAATTCAATGAATAGTAAATCTGTGTTTGGTTAGAGATGGAGAAATAGAGTTGGATGAAACTTTATGTCAAATCAAAATTGATGTGAAATATTTTATTAATGTTAGTTAAAGAGATAATAATTGTGTGAGATAAAAGTAGGAGAGATGATAAGAAAAAGTATGAGAGAGAATAAATGTGTAAGAAAAAGTAGGAGAGATAATGAATAAATATAGAAAAAGTAGGAGAGAAGATGAGTGGGTGGAATAAAAGTGATTATATAAAATATAATTAAAATAGGTGTGTAGGTATATAATAGGGGTAGATGGGGAATGGGATGTGCCCATCCGAAATAGAATGGGATGGGGGATGGCTCATCCCATCCGGATGGGCCCATCCTTAACCAAACACCACCTAACGTTTCTCGCTGGGCGAGATTTCAATTCGACGGTGATACGGCTGCTCCTGCTGGCGGCGGTGCGTCAATCGTGGCCGGTGGCGGTTCGCTGCTAATACCGGTGATCGACGCTGGAATTAGCCGATGGTGGCTGATTTCTGCAAGTGGACGGATGCTGGTGGTCGACAGCGTCTGGGATGTCCGATGGGCGGCGTGAAATGGCAGATGCCTCGACCAAGGTGCAGCTGTTGGGCCTGGGATTGAAAGCGAATGGGCCTAGTTTTTAAATTAATTCAAATTGATTTGTTGGTTGCTATTATTCCTAGTTGATTGAAAACGAATATGGACCAAATCAGCTTAGCTTCGCCGCCATTCTGCCTTATTATTAAAATTTAAAAAAAAAATAAAGAGTGGCCCAATCTAATTAATTAAAAGACAGGCAATTGTGAAAAAAGCCCCTAGTGTATACCTAATATATCAAATATGTCATATCCATTTACAAAAACTCTTTCCTTAATGTAAAAAGATGGAATTTCCCATTAAACAAATTAATTTTGATCAATTTCGTCCCTGCCCCAAAATTAATCAAAGCTGACCGAAATTTTGAATTCTTGAACCAAAAACATTCTTCGCTCTTCTCCTTCCCCTTGCTTTCTCGGCGCCGTTTCTCGGCAATCCATCTCCTACTTCTAAACGGGCTCCGACCAGTTGAGTGAGTTGTCCCAAAAGCTTCCCCCAGCTGTGTGATTCTTCTCCGTTGCTTGTTTGCTGTAGTTGATACCAAGGCACGTTTCATTCTTCTCCTTTTGTTTTTCTTTACCTTTTACTAAATGGTATTGTGAAATTGATATCTTTTTTTGTATAATTCGACTTTGAATACTCATTAGGTCATTCTTGAACTAGGGTTACTTGTGAATTTTATCTGTGTAGGCACTGTGTGAAATTAGGTTACGCAATTGTGTGATTTTTTATCTGTGTTTTTTCAATTTATTTTCTCCCCAATTAAGTCCATGAATAGAATGTTAGTTGTAACCTCAATTCCAATTGTACTCTGTACTGCTGAAAATGAGTTTACAATATCATCTGTTTGCAATATCAGTTTACTCTCTGTTTGCAATATCAGTTCACTCTCTGTTTGATATTCATTTGAACTGCTTTCTTGATTTTGACATATGTTAATGCGTTGTTTTTTTTTTTAATATTATAGGTAAAATCATGTCGAACTTGTGTTTAAAGTCTAGAGTTGATTTCTCGCTAATAGATGTTATCAAAGGACGATTATCGGCCGATAACATTACGAGGTTTGAACAAAGCTTCTTTGGACATTTCTTACATTTGAAGAAGCAAAATTTCCATGGTCATCTAATCACACACCTTTTAAAGTGTGTTGACTCTTCTTGTATGTCAACAAACGATGTAAATTTCAATGTCGGTGGCGTAGTATGTAAGTTTGGACCTCCTGAATTTGCTCTAGTAACTGGTTTACGATTTGGGGTAAGGCCAGCATCTCTCCCATCTCACTCACTATTGTATGACAAGTACTTTAGGGAGTATGGGTCAAACGTCTTCCTTAGTACCATCAAAACAATTTTTGTTGAAGAAGTAGACCCGACATCTGAAGATTCCTTGAAAGTTGCTTACCTATTGATTGTGTACGGTTTCTTCATTGTCAAACATAGGCAAATTTCTAAGGTTGACATGTCATTTTTCAGTGTTGTGGATGATCTGAGTTTGTTTAATGATTTCCCTTGGGGAACGATAGCTTATAACTTTTTAGTTGAAGATGTTAGGAGTAGGTTGTCTGTAAAGGTAAAGGTTGATAAGTACAGAAGTAGGAAGTTGGAGAAGAAGAGAAAAAGAGGTGAGAAAAGTGTTGGTGGTTGTGGAATAGACTGTTACGGTTTTGTTAATGCAATTCAATATTGGGCGTTTGAAGCAATGCCCTGGGTGGCTAATCTTAGTTCTGTTCAACGTGATACCATTGATACCAATTTGCGACCTAAGATGCTACTCTGGTCTCCTATTGGTAACCCCAAGTATAATCTGCTGAGTAATTGGTTGGATGCTAGTTCAAGGTTTCCGGAAGAGGTATGCAATATGTAAATTAATTTTCTGGTCACATCTTGATGTTTTATTATTTAATTTTAACCTACCTGTTACTCATCATTTTATAGGTTGTACATCATAGGCTGATGCCTACAGATTTTGAGAACCTGAGTACACAGTATACTAGTGCTTTAGAGTGGGAGCAAAAGTACTGTGTAGTTAGTGTTGGGCCATCTGTAGATAAAGGAGTTATTTCCGAGTCTGAGTCGGAAGACGAAGGATTGTTTGAGGCTGAGTCCAATGGTGAATTTGGTAAAAGGTTTGAGTCTGTTTTGTTGAAGCTGGAGAATTCTAGTGTTGAAAATAAGAAAATGTTGGAGGAGATCAGGGTTTATCAAATTAACATGGAAAAGAATTTTGAAGAGTCCATGAAGGCTTTTCAAGTTAACATGGAAAAGAAGTTTGAAGATTCCATGAAGGCTTATCAAGTTAGCATGGAGAAGAAGTTTGAAGAGTCGGTGAAGGATATTAAGATTGCAGTTGAATCTGTCAAAAGCAATCAAAACCAGAGTGATGAGAATTACAAAAGTTTTACAAAATAATTTCCGGTGAATCCTGCGGAGGCAACATACAGTGAAGACACACCTGATAAGGTACACTTTTGATTTAATTCTATATTTCAACTAACAATTTCTGTTAGCATTTTTATATTATTCTCTATGAATAAAATTTTCTTTAGTCTTTGGAACCCAGCACCTTATTTGGAAATGATAAAGGAAAGTTAGTTTCCCATGATGATGAAGTAATATCACCTGAGTTGCAAACTCCACAATCACATTGCAATGAATCCCCACAATCCGGAGCTGCCAAAGAGGGTGGATTTGCAGAACCCTGTGCACAACCACTTTCACACGAGGCCCTAGAAAGCGGAGATGCCAAAGATTGTGGAGTTGCTGAAATGGATGAAGGAACAAATGACCATCCAACTCCACATCTAGTTGCCAATGAGACCCCACAATCACAATCTGTAGATGCGAGGGAGACTGGGTTTGGAATGGATGATCAAACTCCACATCCTGTTGATGCTGCCACAGCCCCAGGGAATGAGATTGAATCAACACGTGTTAGTGTAAAATGTTTCTAAGTTTCAATTTACCTCTTCAAATAGTTATGTTGGCTTCATAAACTTTCAACTAACTAAATTGCGGCAGGTGTCACCATGCAAAGCAATTGTACTGTTCTCTCCACCGATCACTACTGCACAAGACAGCATTTCATCAGAGATTTGATAATTTCATATTATTTCTAGCTTTTATTAATGATTGTTTCTGAGGCAAACTCCAATTTTCGTTTCAACATCGTACAGCCATCCTCCAAAGCCCAAAATGTAGCACATGAGAGTCCTGTTGCGCATAGAGCCGATGCGAGTACGTTGGTGGATGTCCCAGGTCGTAGTAAATTGGAGGTGGATACATCCGGTGACGGAATAGAGGTACGTTGTTTAAACCGTATATGTTCAGTGAATTTACAGATATTTGTAGCTAAATGTTTACATATGTTCATTTTTCAGATTTCCCTTAATGAAGATGTTATTTGTCCTTCCACTTAATCTCGTAAAATTTTAAAGAAATAAACTGCAATACGACCTCCTCGCCATAAGCTGCCTGGTAAATGCACAATCTCCCCGTTCACAGACCCGACGAAGCGTAGGATTCCTTGGCCTCAACAGGTCCTTTAATTTTTATTTTTTTTGTGGTTTTGATATATATAGTGTAACTAATAGTTTCATATTGATTTCATGCCGTTTATTTTTTGTTCGCTTAGCCTAGCGCACAGGAGGTCTCCATGGTGTTGGAGAGGATGGAACACATTCCTTCTGAAATTGGAGAGAATGGGAAATACTGGCCGTTTTACATGTACAGTAAGGCGGAAATAAAGGATTTTGGTGCTCTTCTCAGACGAAAGAAGAACCCTGTTTCATTTAGTGTCCCGCTCCTCCCCGATAGCCGAAGATCGTTCGACGCTATTTGGTTCAAGAATATTTGGTCTGCAAGGGGATGGTTGAGTATATGGGTATTAATCAAACCTCTCTTTAATCTATGTTATTGTTTTTTACGTTTTTGTTATAAGATGTTTAACCCCATTAAATTTTGTGTTGTCATTCTTGTAGAACCTCGACATTTTGATGCATGTTGTGATGCTGAAGGTTAGAAAATGGCCAGAAATGTTTAAACCTAAATGGACAATTGTAGATGGTGCATTTTGGGTAAGGCAATCTATTTTCTACTTTAAATTTTCTTAATTTTTTAGGGTGTAATTCAACATTTTCTTCGATGCACTTATACCTTTAGAATTTTTCCTGGGTAATCCATTTTTGTTTTGTTTGGCAGGATTCCTTGCTTAGGCTTGCATTAGAATCCAGGGTACCGGGGAAATATACAAGCAAAAACAAATTTGATTAGAGTTCAAGGGGTAGACATCTCATGCCGTACTAGAGGGAATACTGCCCATTTACGGACGGGGACTAAGTTGGGAAGAAGCAGACAGTGTTTTCGGTATTGCTCGTATAAATGATAACCACTGGGTTCTTTTTTAAATTCAGCCTCGAGAGTCCACGATCAAAGTGTACGATTCGTTGTGTGTATCTTTTGCGAATTGGAATGGGAGAGAGGAATTTGCATTATTTGCTTCAGCTCTCGGTGATATATCTGGTGGTAATAAAGTTTACCGTGTTGCTCTTAGCCCTGACTCCCCTGGTCAGTTGAATAACAACGATTGTGGTGTGATGTGCCTCAAGTTTTTTTAGTGTTTAATTTCTAGTATTTCATTCCGGGAAATTGATGTGAAAAAAACTGCCCTATATCGTCAGTACTTGTGTTTAGATATATATAGGATATCAAAGATGAGCAAATGATATGATGACCTTGTTATCTATTGTAGTTGTAATGATTAATATATTTTAAATTTCATTTTCTTCTGATTCTGTCTTGCAATTAGACATATGTTAAGTATTTAAGACATGATTTAGATTAAATGGATAAAGTCTAAATTAAAAGATGGATAAAGTCTAAATTTAATACTGGTAAAAATTTATAATTTTTAATGTCATGTTACTGTGGATCGTTCAGATTTTGAAGAAAATGTTGAAACACGAGGAGATTACGTTTTTCGAAAAAAAACAAGTGGATTGAATTTGAAATATATTTTATTTCTACATGTATATGTTATTATTAAGTTGTAAGAAATCGTGGAAACACGTGGAAAGTTCGTTTTCTGAATTACAGACATGTGGATTGATGTGGAGTTGTGTGGCTTGATGTGGACTCTATTCTGGAGCCTCATTTGGGCTCTGTGCCTTTTCATAAAAGTGAGATCTGATATTATACGAAACCACTCCTTAGACAGGATCTTACACCTAACAAGGGGCTTAGAAGGCAACCTAACAAATATTTCTCCTATGATTTCAGGGGGAAGATGGACAGTGATTTCCATTTCGATGATCTTTTACTGGACAAATTTAGAACTGGAAAAGAAAAAGGTAGAGTTTCTGGTATGACATTTGGGTGGGGTCTAATTGATGAAGTCGAATTGGGAACGCCACTTGGATTGGTATGGGATTGGGCACGGCTGAAGGCGCCGCTTCGATTGGACTGATTGGTTTCGACTTGTCAGAATTTGCTTTTGGGGGAAAAGGTGTTGCCGCCATTTTATAAGAAATTGGCGCCACACTGCAATTATTTAGTCTTTTTTTTTTTCTGGGCCCTAATTTTATAATAATTTTATTGAGATTATTCGGGTTTGTTTTAATAACTTAGTCATTAACTGCCGCTATAAAGAATAGTGTGGACTGGTGTGGAATGGTGTGGTTTAAATGTGGAATAATATATATTGGGTTGCAAATAAACTACCGCTATGTACAACAAGTGTGGACTGCTGTGGAATAGTGTGGTCTAAATGTGGAATAATGTGTATTAAATTGAAATGCAGTGAAATAACGTGGAGAAATGGTTCTACTAAGAAGATGAAGTTTTATTAACATATTCTTCTTCCTTATCAATAATGAAAATATAATATTTAGTGGAATTATGTGGAATCAGGGGGAGAAAATAATTAATAACTGTATTCCACACACTTAACAGCCCACACCACTACACTCCGCCTCATTCCACATGAACTACGTTGTTTCCACCACCCAAAAATTGAACACAGATAATAATGAAATGAACATGCATCTACAAGTTATAGTGTAAAAGATATTCCATTGGAGTCCACAAACTTAACAATACGCTCCACTACACTTTGTCCCATTCCACATCAACTACGTACTTACCACCACTTAAAAAAACTAAGACAAATAATAATGAAATTAACATATATATACAAGCTAGAATATGCCACATCCCATTCACATTACAACACTTCTCAAAGTATTACAAAATATACCAAATAGCAGAATACAGATCATTAATTAATATTCCAAAGTTGAATGTTAGTACATTAGGAATGACTCCTTTGAGGAGGACGACAGGATGACTGTAGTTCATCCAATGAATGTTGACTTTTTCCAGAATTTAAAGGCATGAACACATGGCAGGTTGCTTGATTGTGGTCAAACCCATGGCAGCGTGCGCATTACTGTCTCTTGCGCTTCTTCTTAGGCTTCAGTTCTAATTTGGCTTTCTTCCTGCTCATCCTTGGCCGACCAGCTTGCCTGTGTATAGGTGGTGGATTGCATACAACATCTTTCGTATTTTCAGAAACACACCAATTTTTCGGATCGGGTACGGGCATTACTGAACCAGCCCACATTCGTCGCACACTATCAGATGTGTAGCAAATATCGACATACCTACTCACTTTCAAATTACGCTTCCTGTAAAAACACCAATAAAGCAAGCACAATGAGCATACTAATCACATGTCAACATTATTAACGAACCAATAAACATACTAATCAGTAAAATATGCATCGTACCTGATGGCAGCGTGAGCATGAACGCATGGAATACCTTCTTTTTCAAACTGAAAGCATGAGCAGGTACGCTTATCCAAGTCGACCATATAACTGATGTTTTCCCTGGACACTGTAAACTGATATGCAGTCACCTGCTCGACGCTGTGTGAATCGACCATTATTTGTTGCCTAGAAAGGATATTGGATACACGCGAGCAAAGGTAACCAGACTCTGAACTTAGCTCAGTACTCCTTTCGTTGAACCAATCTTGCATAACATGTCTAATTGCTTCTAAAACATAGACAACTGGCTTATCACGTGCCCAAAGAATTCGACTGTTCCACGACTCTGCACAGTTTGACGTCATGAACTCATACCGACGAGTTTTGCAGTGAACTCGTGACCAGCGATCAAACCCTTTACTTCGTAGAGATTCACCAGATTTACCTCCAGAAACACTATCAAGAACGCTCATGCATCTACATATGATTCCAAATTATTTAAATTAAAACACAAGAGTAAGAACTAAAAAACATGTTATGTAAAAAACCCTAAAGGATAAAGAATTTACAATTTAGATGTACATGTTGAATTCATCAGGAATATAGGTATGTGCTGCTGATGAGAAACAATCTGCCACAGTCTTCCCGTATTTAGCATATTTCTTGTTTAGATGGAAATAACACAAACCATGAGCTACACCCGGAAAAACAGTCTCAACAGCATGTATTATGCTCAAGTGTTGGTCAAACACAATCAAAAGACCTGGAGGTGAACCAAAGGCTTCTCTTAATCGATGAAGGAACCACGTCCATGACTCATTATTTTCTACAGCACCAATGCCCATAGCCAGGGGAAACACTCGATGGTTCACATCTTGGGTAACAGCAACAAATACAATACCCTTGTATTTTCCCTTCAAGTGAGTTCCATCCACAACTATAACAGGTCTTGCGTGTTTAAAACCATCGATTGAAGCACGAAGCGCAAAAAAAACATATTTGAACCTACCATCATGTTCCCTTAAAAGCTTCATTTGAGATCCGGGATTTGCAGTACCTAGCATTTCCAGGTAAGAAGGAAGCATCTTAAATGATTCGAGATGATTTCCATATATTATGTCGACCATGCGATGCTTCGACCTAAAGGATTGGCCATACAACACATCCATCCCATACATTTTACTCAACTCTGTTTGGATACTCTTGGGTGTGTAGGCATCCTCTCTGTCCTTCTGTTTGTTAGCAAATATAGACCCAAGCACTTTTGAAGGGAGCCTTCTTGGTCGATTGCGATCGGGATCAAAACGACATGTGTGACTTTTACAAAGGCTGAACCCCCATACGCCTTTCGTGGACCTTGCATTGATTGCAAAGGAACAGTCCGAATTAGGACAGACCGCAGCCCATCTCTCAGTACACGACCGTGCAATACGAAACTCTAAGTGATTGTTAAGATGGTAGAGACCAACAGAGTGAACCATTTCTGCTTTGGACAAAAATACGTCTTTTGTTGACGTTTAGTCTCTAGGATTTTCCTCCAGAACAGGTAACTCTTCTGAACTATATTCTAGATGGTTGGCAGAGGAGTTCCTTTTCCAGACAGGATTGTGAACTACATTGTAACCATTACCAGAGGGATCTCTATCATCCCAGATTTCAACAAACTCACCAGATCTTACAGACTTGTTTTTGTTAAACATATATTTATGAGACTTCTTAGTAATTCCAGAATATCCTAAACCACTCTTATCATTTATGCGTTGAGAAGACTCTCATATAATAGATACAGCCGTTGGTATCTTTGGAGCTTCTCTTGGTATAGGTACTTCCTCAATAGTTTGTACAATTTGTTTTCCCTTGATAAGAGTCTGGTATTTGGCTCTAAGTTCATTGAACTCTTCTTCCTGAGAGTTCTTTTCTTTCATAAGCTGGTCTACCAGAGTATCTCTTTTTGTGACCTTTTCTTGAAGTTCAGAAACTTCATTAGAATGGTCTTTCTTGAGTTCTCTGGTAGATTTGTGCTCATGTGATAAAGATTGAACTCCAGCTCTGAGCCTACCATTCTCTTTCTCAAGTTTTTTACATAATTGGACACAATTTTGGAGATCTGATAGTATTTGTTGCATATCAGACTCTCTGGAAGCACCAGATGAATGGGAGGATTCAGTATATTTGGAATTAGACAAGCATAAAGTAGGTTCATTTACCTCAGTGATGTCTGCCATAAGACATACATCATCATCAGATCCGAAATCAAAAGAAGAGGAACTTGAACTAGTATCCTCCTCCTCTGCTTCTGCCAGTAGTGCTCTCTTGTCTGCATATCTCCTATCTCTCTTTAGTCTTTTCTCTTCTCTTTATCTAGGAGTCAGCTGAGGACAATCATAGCTGTAGTGGCCAGTCTTGTTGCAGGTGTAACAGGCATTGTCTCCTCTGGGACTAGGACTTGGATCTCTTCTCCTCTGGTTGTAGTCAGATCTGGCTGGACTACTCTCTCTCCTCTGGTAGTCGGGTCTGCCAGAGCTGCCATCCCTCCTCTGGTAATCTGATCTCCAAGAGCTGCCATCTCTCCTCCTCTCTGGAGTTCTAAATCTGGTCTCCCTTGAGTCTCCAGATGTCTTTTCTTTATCTGCAGTTCTGAAGGAAGTCTTCCTATCTCTAGTAGATTCCTTCCAATGCTTCTTATACCTGCCATATTTAGAACTCATTTTATCAAGTTTTCGTGTTAGGAGTGCTACCTGCTCCTTGAGACTCAAGTCATCTGCAGTAGGCTCCTTTGGCTTGTCATCTGTCTTGATAGTTGAGGAGAAGGCAACTCCCTTCTGACCAAAAGAGGAAACCTCTTCTGTTAGATCTTCCTCTTGAAGATCATATTCTTAGGCTTTGAGATCAGACAACAGAAGATGATGATCCAGAGTGTTGAGATCCTTGTCTTTAATTACAGTCACTTTGATTCTCCACCTGCTGGTTAGTGAACGCAAAATTTTACAATTTATTTCCTTCTCTGAATAGGTCTTACCTAAGGCACTAGCCTTGTTAAGGAGGTTTGTGAGACGCATATCCAGCTGGTCAATGGTCTCGTCTGGTTTCATCTTAAAGGTGTCGAACGAGTGTTGAACAACTTGAAGTTTGTTGTCCTTAATCTTCTCTGTTCCCTCACAGAGTAGTGCAAGTTTATCCCACAACTCCTTAGCAGTGACACACGTTCTGACCTTTTCTATCACCTCCTTAGTAAGTGTGTTGATGATTTCAGTCCTCGCCACCTGGTCCAAGTTGTAGAGCTTTCTCTCATCGTTGTTAAGCTCATCTCTTTTCTTTAGTATCTTTTGTCTGGGGACTCTATCCTCAGCATTTTTCTGTCCAGTTTCACTAGTTTCTTCCCTGGATTCTGACCTGCCATCATCAATGGGAGTCCAGTAAAATCCGATAGGGCCACTTTCTACCACATCTAACATGCGGTGATGGATAGCTCCAAGATGATTGCTCATCATGAAACTCCAGTGTCTGTAATCCTCAAAAGAGAATTCTGGCAATTTACGGCTCTTATATGAAGATTTTGAAGACATTTTTACTTAAGACAAAGGATTTAACAAAAATTTGACCAAAAACTATAAAGAGCAATGGATCTGTCAGGTGACCACCAAAAGCTTTTCAAAGCAGTGGTCTTGGACACACTGCTCTGATACCACTTGTTGGTCCCACTAGATGGATATATTGCGGAAGCTTTAAAGATTATGTCTTTAGCAAAGTCTTTTATAAGAGCACAGAACAAACAAGACATAATTTAAAGAAAACAGTAAATGGACCAAATTTATAGTGGTTCGGATTAGAAAATCCTACATCCACTCTCCCTTTTTATCAAAGGGGCCTCACTAACCAACCAACAAACAACTTGCTTACTACCAGTTCCTTCTTACAAACCCTTTAGATCTAACTTCGATCTAAAGTCTACAGCCTTCAACCTTTTCTTAAAGATGAAGAGGTTGAGATCCAACAACTCCTTAAGAGTGAATATTGAAATATGAACAATAATAAGAGTGCAAAATGCGTGATAATCAAAGGCTTGGAATGACTTCGTGTGCGTAAGAATCTAGAGCCTTTCTTGAAGTCTGCACTCTTGTATTTATAGAGGTGATTAGGGTTTAGCCGTAGGAGAGCTAATCTAATCAGATCCTCTATTTAAGGAAGCTTCCAATCAATCAATTCCCTAATTGATTGATTGGGTTGGTGAGATTCTTGGATTGAATGACTTCATAACTTTCCAATCCGATCTAAGTTGACTTGATTTGAATCACCAACGGTCAAATGCTTCCAATGCCTAACTCTGATTCTCTCCAGAGAAGGCAGGACCAGACACCAGGCAACCTCGATGTCTTCTGGTCCAGAGTCGGTTAAGAAACAGACTGCTCAGAAGAATCAGGAGATGATTCTGAGTATCTTTTGTTTCACCAGACTCGTCTGGTCCGGACTCGTCTGGTCTGGGGAAGGTCCTCTGCCTCTGGTCAGTCTCCTCTGATGAAGTCTTCTGGTGGAGTCCTCTGGTGGTGTCTTCTGGTGACTCTTCTGGTGAAGTCTTCTGGTCTGGCAGTTCCCCCTAGACTAAGTCCTATTCTATTCCTCATCTGGCTAACAGGTCCAGATGATCCTATTACATCATCTGGTTTGATTTAACTCATCAAAACTAACAATTATTATCCTAACACTTAGACTTTGTGGCTAAGTGTGATATACTTGATCAATTAGTAATTTGAGATAATATGATTAAGTTATTTGAATAAACACTTCATCATGTTCAAGACTTAATCGAGTATTCGTGAATGAAAGGAAGATATCACAATAGCCTACAATATTACAAGTAGTTGCAGATTTCCTCGCAACGTACCTCGTATATTGAGAATGTCTGATTTATTGTCTAGGGTTCAATTAAGACCGTTAGTTTGACTAATCGCTCAATATACGAGGGCTTATGGGGCACACAACAAGTAATGACAATTTACCAATTATAGTTGGTTGATTAAATATTGTATTGGATGTAATATTTAATTATGGAGAATATAATAATAATTATATTTAGAATTAATTATTATCATTATTATTTAATTAAATTGAATTTAATTAAATATGAAATCCCAATAATAATATTTGGAATATTATTATACAAGAATAATAGATATGATAAATATATTATTCGTAGGAACATATCTAGGGAGATATAATCCGTAGAGATTATATTATGCGGGCCAAGCATATTATCTTGCTTAGAAATTAAGCTAAGATAATCCCTATAAATACGTGTCCTATGGGAATTCAGATTGTGACATAAGAAATATAATTTCTCCATAAAATCCCCAGTCGGGATTTTCTAGCAAATTCGTCTCGGAGATTCAACGCTGGCATATCGGTGCGGGTTGGTAAAAAGTCGTTACATGGATACCATAGTGGAGAATTCCATGTATAAATCGCTGTAAGGATTTATATATTGTTAGTAATCCTTTATGTTTTATGTTATACAACTATATGCCGATTCGTTGTTGGTGAATCGTTATCTTCCACTGCGCCGAACATAGTGTTCGTGCCTCTAAAACCCAACAGTGGTATCAGAGCTACAGGCTCTTTTATTGGTTGTATAATATATGTATATGCATATTTATAAAAATCATGGGTAAAATATTGTGTTATATTTTGATGTTGCCCAAAACCATGATCAGTTTCATGAGTTACAAAACAATTAAGAATTAGTAATTGTTTTGTTTCGCTTTTACCGGGTGCAAGTTTGTTGATTTTAATAGTTAAAATCCACTTTACTTTTGATTAATAAAATTTGATTTTATTAATTAAAAAAAAAGGAAACTGGTTTTAAGCATATTGGATATGCTTCACCGCCGTGACCAGATCGGTGTTGCCAGAAGAGAAGAGCTCGCTAGGCGAATCTCTTCGACGAGTAACCGCAAACGCCTGGTGCGGCGGCACTGCCCACTTGATAATACATCACGTCGCTGCTTCATTTAAACTCGTTGGGCAAGTTCCAGCATTGATTAGATCGATGCTCCACTGGAAAGCCAGAGCGGCATGATGATGGTGGTCGGGTCGTGCCACCATGGGCTGGGCAGCGGTTCTCGATCGGTTACAGCGGCACGACGACTTAAGAGATCTTGCTGGGCAAGATTGTTCCACTGATAGCACACCGCTGGAGACTGCTTACTGGCGTGAGTCGAAACCCAGTAAGGTTCACGGCGGCTAGCGTCGATTGGCGGCGGACGACCTGTAGTGTGGTCGATGGCCGCTACACGGGCTCGCTGGAGGCAGTTGGAGGCAGTGGAGGGTCAGCCCATGGTGGCTGAAGGCGGATTTGATACCGAGAGCAGCCAAGATACAAGATTGGATTTAGAATCCCTATTCTTGCGCCCTAATTTTGCGTTGAATTCCAAGGACTGATCTTTGGGAATTTGATTCTCTACAAGGACTTACTTGCAATTTTCATAAGTGTTGAGAATTGCAATTTGATTCTTGGGCCTTTTAGCAATTTTGTTTATTTTCTGAAAGTTGCAGATTGGCTTTTGGATCTTTATGCAATTTTAGGTTTCTAATGAAATTGTAAATTTGTACTTGGGTCATATTTTAATTCTGGAAAATATATTAATGCGATGTTTGGTTAAATCAATATAATATAATTCTGGAAATTAATAAGGGAATGTTTGGTTGGACCAAAATTTTGAAAAATCGTGATAAGGACGTGTTTGGTTGGACCAAATTTCTATTAATTTGTAAAATTAATAACTTTGGACAATATAATTTTGAAAATGACTTTAGAAATTGACCGAGAGCTCGGAGCTCGTTGGTATTTCTAATTTTAGCAATATTTTACCTACGGATAATTTATTATTTAGCACGTTTATTTGATTTACGTGTTATTAAATATTTTTGCATGTTTATTTGATTTATGTGCTAAATATTTAATATATGCTTTATTTGTGCAAATTTAAATTTTGAAATAAAGCATGAGAACTTGATTAGTTGCTCCCCACTTGTATAACTGCTTATGTGAATCGATATTTACATTATTAGTTATATAGCCCACATTAAATTGTTTGGGTAGGCGGCACCCAATATTTATGGGACTGTATTAAATGTTTGGGTAGACGATGCCCTATATATATTTGTCCGCAACAGTCATATTTGCGTAGGCGGCGCCCAATAATTGCTCAAATGTGACGTATTTATCATGATTAGATCTCGATTAAGCAATTAATACCTCGCCTTTAAAATGATCCTCACTAAAATATAGTTTTTCATGAGATTGAATGATATGTCTTCCATTAAAATTAAAAGTAAACCGGAGATTTTGTTCCAATGAGTATTTAAGGCCCAAGTCTTTTGCTCGAATCTACATCTAACGGGACTTTTATAGGGACATGTTTGTCGCCGCTTAATGGTTGTAAACCAACTTAATTCTGTTTCACCAGCCCAAGCAGGGAAACGAGAATTAAGTGACATCCGATTAAACTAGGTTCAGTCAACTAGGAATTGCGTGAAGCAATTGGTTTAGAGACTTACCAGTTCTGCTGTTGCAATGTTCAGCCCAAGCAGTCATTGTATTAGTAGGAATGTGGATCCTAGTCCATTACAATTTATATTAGATATAAATTCATACTCTTCCGATGAGGTCGTTGAGTATGTGAAAATAATGGAGACAAAATAAATTAAAAGGCCATGTTTATTTTTATTGCTGAATATTGATCATAGGAATTATGTGTTAAGTTCCCATTTTAGTTTATTTCTCTACAATTGTTGAAATGAAAAACTTGTCATTGAGAAATATTCTGAAAACGAACAAATTGGATGGGCCAAATTTTTCTGGACTGGTACTAAAACGTGCGTTTGGTGCTAAGGCAAGAAGAGATTGAGTACGTGTTGGACACGACAATCCCTTTACCCCGAGTCTGGTTCAGTTGAGGTTGCACAGTTTGACGTTACAGCTCAGAAGAAGCAACAAGATGACATTTCCCAGCTCTATGATATGATTGCTCGACATGACTCCCGAATTGCAAGGCAACATGAGAAAATGGATACCTTCGAGATGCTTAAGCGTCTGAAGGATCTCTTTGATTCTAGATCTTGTTTGAGATTTATGAAGTGATGAGAGATCTGTTCAGATGTCGATTAGCTAAAAGAGGGAAGATTTCACCTCGTGTGCTATCCTTAAGTTGCTCCCTGATTCATATTCTAGTTTCGTAGTAAATTTTAATATGAAGAAGACGGAAGTGACGATACCGGAGCCTCACAACATGCTTAAGACTTTTGAGTCTTCCACTGCTAAGGAAAAGCCCGTACTCATGGTGAGTGACTCTACTTCTTCTGACTGGAAAGGCGAGAAGAAGCGAATGAGTAAGGTTAAGAGGATCCAAGCCTAACTTCCTGAAGGCGAAAAGTGGAGTTCAAAAGTAAGAGCGGGTTGATAAGGATGTGTGCCCCACTGCAATAGAAAGGGGCATTGGAAGGACCGTAAGGTTCTAGCAACCAAGAAGAAAAACACAAGGTGTTTTAGCTGCTAGAATAAGTATGGTTATTATTAAGATAAACATGTTCACTAATAGTTCAAAGTGCTAGGCATTTGTTGAGTTATGAACATGATGTTCTTAATATACAAAGTAGGATGACTCAAGCTTAGTAATCAAGAAAACCCGACTTACTTGTGGCATTGTAGATTTGGTCATGCAAAAGAGAAAAAAATCGTAAGGTTAAGAAAGTTGGACTACTTAACTCCATTAGACTTAGAGTCTTATGGCAATTACGAATCTTATATCATGGGCAAGATGATCAACAAACCCTTTTTCGGGAAAGGGGTACGTGCCAAAGAAGTTCTAGAGTTGGTTCGCAATGATATTTGTGGACCATTGCCCACTCTAGCTAGGGGTCAATTCGGCTACTTTATCACCTTTACCGACGATTACTCAAGGTACGGATACGTGTATCTCATGAAACATAAATTCGAATCATTTGAGAAATTCAAGGGGTACAAGGCAGAAGTAGAGAAACAACTCGGTAAGTGTATCAAGACTCTTCAATTGGATCGAGGAGGTGAGTACCTTAGCCATGAATTCATGGATTACTTGAAGTTTCATGGGATCCAGTCACAATGGACTCCTCCCGGAACACTTCAGATGAACGGTGTATCCGAAAGGAGAAACCAAACCTTGTTTGACATGGTAAGGTCCATGATGAGTTTTTCCTCTCTTCCAACATTCTTATGGGGATACGCATTACAAACCTCAATCTATATTCTGAATGGGACTCCGTCCAAATCAGTTGAACAGACTCCATACGAGCTATGGCATGGCAAGAAGCCATCTGCTAATTGATAAGTTGGAATCCAAAGGTGAAAATGGTTATTTTGTGGGATATCCTAAGGAGACAGGAGGATATCACTTCTATCTACCGGAGAAAAAAATAATAATTGTTTCTAGGCAACCTAAGTTCCTAGAAGACGAGTACGTCTTTAAGGAACAAAGCCATAAGAAGATAGAACTTGAAGAGATTCAAGAACCGCGAATTAACATAGAGACTGATGATTTGTCAAAGCAACATGACATAGAATCAGTGGGAGCATTCATCGACTCTCATGGTGGAAGTTAATCACTTGGTGATCCTCTTTCAGCTAGTGGGAGCGTAATTGGAGTTGCATTGCTTTCGCAACAACATCCAAGTGGGTTGAATGAGAATAACATAGTTCAAACTCCCGCCCAAGAGGCATTTGAAAGTGTCGCTCTTGAGGTCTCTCTGGTCAACGATGAAGTCGCAGCACCATAAAATTTTGACAATCAGAATGTACAGCCTGCACAACTACAACTCCATAAGTCGACTAGGATTCATAATCCGCCCACTAGGTATTATAGGTTCCTTGTGGAGGAACATGATGACGTGGAGATCCCGGATAAAGACGAACCTAGAACTTATACTGAAGCAACATTAGATGTTGACTCAGAGAAGTGGCATGAAGCCATGAAATTCGAGAGGGACTCGATGTACACCAATTAAGTCTAGGACTTAGTTGAGTTGCCAGAAAGGGGTTAGACCCATAAGTTGCAAGTGAGTCTTCAGGCGCAAGACTGATGCAAATGGCAAAGTACAAACCTATAAAGATAGGTTGGTGGCGAAAGGTTATAGCCGACACGAGATATTGACTATGATGAGACTTTCTCGCCAGTTGCTGAGATTAAGTCCATTCGAATTTTACTTGCGATAGCAGTACACCACGATTATTAGTTTTGGTAGATGGACGTCAAAACAACTTTCCTCTATGGTAACATTGATGAGGAAGTGTTTGTGACTCAATCGGAGGGTTTTATATCTAAGCCAAAATCTAATCTTGTGTGCAAGCTTAAACGATCCATCTATGGATTGAAGCAAGCTTCTAGGAGTTGGAATATCCAATTTGATGAAGCTGTCAAATTCTTTGACTTCATTTGAAATTTGGAAGATCCTTGCTTTCATTGTAAACGCAGCGGGAAGAGTATTGTCCTTATAGTCGTATATGTCGATGACATATTGATTACAGGAAATAGCATCCCGCTTATGCAGTCCGTGAAAGATTGGTTATCAAAGACCTTCTTGATGAAGGATCTTGGTGAAGCACGCTACACCTTAGGGATCAAGATCCATAGGGGTAGATCCAAGAAGATGTTAGTGCTGTCACAATCCACCTACGTAGATAAGGTGTTGAAGCATTTTGCAATAGAGAACTCTAAGAGAGGTTCTCTACCGGCAAATCATGGGATAAAGCTGTCGAAGAAGGATTGTCCTTCAAGCGAAGTAGATATCGAGCACATGAAGGACATTCCATATCCATCATGTACGCCATGACTTGCATCATGCCAGATGTGGTCTACGATGTCATCATCACTGGTAGATACCAGCAGAATCCAGATGAATGTCACTGGATTGCTGTAAAAAATATTCTGAAGTACCTCATACGTACTAAAGAACACTTTATTGTCTACGGTGGACAGTCAGAGCTAGTTGTTACGGGCTATGCTGATGAGAGTTTCCAGTCAGACTGTGAAGATAACAAATCACAGTCATGTTATGTTTTTCACTCTCAATGATGAGGTAGTAAGTTGGAATAGTTCCAAGTAAGATCTAACTGCAGATTCAACAACCGAAGCTAAGTACATTGCTGTATTAGAAGCCTTTGAGGCTATCTGGATTTTAAGGTTCTTGAAAGAACTAGGGGTAGTTCCGAGTGCCAGTTGTCAAATAGTGTTATATTGTGACAACATTGGTGCGATTGCATGAGCAAAGGAACCGAGATCTGATATCAGAAATAAGCATGTACCGAGGCATTGTGATTTTATCCGAGAGATCATATCGATATGAGAAATGAAATTAAAATATTTTCCATAAAGGATAATCTTGCAAATCCTTTTCACTGTTCATGTACACACTAGACATTTGAAAGTCTAGGGGTTAGACATGTAGGCGATTGGCTCTAGTCCAAGTGGGAGATTGTTAGTGTTAGTGTCCTAGAGACAATCCATTGAAAGGAAATAATACTAAGATAATATTCAGATTTGGTTTAATATTATTATTTGTTTAATATTAAATGTATGTCGTTACACTTATCTGAATATGATGTTTGATTGTTTGCATATATTCATATTTGTGTTCCCATGAATCACTACTGTCTTTGAGTGAGTGAGAACTCAGATGACTTAAGTATGATTCTCAAATAGCCCCAATCAAGGATCATCAAGAATGAGATATTGATGATGCAATTGAGATTGGTGTGCGATCGGCATCATTCTCTTAGAGAGTGTAGTAAGATCTCACTTACTACGAGATACCGAGTATCTCATAATGGATGCACAGATACCTTAGAGGGTATTGGTATACCCATCCGAGAAACCGTTTCATGTAATTCCACATAGTGTGTCTACGGGTGTCTCGGTTAGTGGGAGCGATGTGATACTCCTCTGACTTGAGGTCAATATGCACGAGATGTGTGGAGTGGTCAACTTTGACAATGACTGACGCTTGCACCCTTCCACGGGTAGATATGGCATGGATTGGGTTCATCACGAAATGCATGTGCATGGAAGTTGAGCCAAGAATAGGATTCATTCCTTAATGTGGATTTAGAGAGAATACTCGTCTTCTCATCATAATTGGATCTGAGTCGTTGGCCGACGCGCATCAACTTAGACTTTGTGGCTAAGTGTGATATACTTGATCAATTAGTAATTTGAGATAATATGATTAAGTTATTTGAATAGACACTTCATCATGTTCAAGACTTAATCGAGTATTTGTGAATGAAAGGAAGATATCACAATAGCCTACAATATTACACGTAGTTGTAGATTTCCTCGCAACGTACTTCGTATATTGAGAACGTCTGATTTATTGTCTAGGGTTTAATTAAGACCGTTAGTGTGACTAATCGCTCGATATACGAGGGCCTATGGGTCACACAACAAGTAATGGCAACTTACCAATTATAGTTGGTTGATTAAATATTGTATTGGATATAATATTTAATTTATGGAGAATATAATAATAATTATATTTGGAATTAATTATTATTATTATTATTTAATTAAATTGGATTTAATTAAATATGAAATCCCAATAATAATATTTGGAATATTATTATACAAGAATAATAGATATGATAAATATATTATTCGTAGGAACATATCTAGGGAGATATAATCCGTAGAGATTATATTATGCGGGCCAAGCATATTATCTTGCTTAGAAATTAAGCTAAGATAATCCCTATAAATACGTGTCCTATGGAAATTCAGATTGTGACAGAAGAATTAAAATTTCTCCATAAAATCTCCAGTCGGAATTTTCCTAGCAAATTCGTCTCGAGATTCAAAGTTGGCATATCGGTGCGGGTTGGTAGAATGTCGTTACGTGGATACCATAGTGGAGGATTCCGCGTACAAATCGCTGTAAGGATTTATATATTGTTATTTTATGTTTTATGTTATACAACTATATGCAGATTCGTTGTTGGTGAATGATTATCTTCCGCTGCGTTGAACATGGTGTTCGTGCCTCTAAAACCCAATAATGAACTCGTAGAAGTAGGATGCTGGTACATAATTAGGACAATTCATGATGTTTAGTGCTAGTTCTCTTAATTAATTGAATTCTTAAAATAAAACCTAGAATTATCTTAGAAGTACGAAAATTATTAGAGAGAGAATGATTTTATCACTCTTTGATAACAAGTAGACTTAACGATAGGGTTATAGAAGGGGTTTATAATTTACTGGTTTATCTAGGGAGGATGACCGTATCACCTTGGGTAAATAAGGGTCTCATTAATTAAGCATAATCCCTATAACTTGTTTAGTGGGTTGTGAAGTAGGTTGATATGACGAAGTATTAGGGTTAATTCTTGAGCTTTTAGTCTTTCAATCTGGTGCTAGATTAGGGAAGTTAATTGCCTAGTTTCAGTACACTTAGGATTAATACTTGCACATCACGGTTATTTTAGTTATTGTACCAACTCCGTTAGTATACGTAGGGATTCCTATCCTGAGCATCACCATCTCATATCTTATTAAAACCTTAGTTATTCGTTTAATTTCATTATTTGAATTAAGAGTAGTATAGTATAAGTAGTTTAACAAAATTCTGAAACTCGAACATACACTCATATTAACTACGACGCGTAGATCTCCAGGGCTCTATTCGCATACATACCTTTCCTTGGGTTCGATACTACTTGGTCCCTATACTTGCCAATACTAGAGGGATCCCATACTCTTGTGGGGTAACTACTAGTTGAAGCTAGTATTTTGCGTTCAAGTTAGTAGCATGCAGTGTTGATTGCCTCAGCTTTTGGTGATCACCAGGGCAGATCCACTGCTTATTTCTATATTTGCATAAAATCTTTTCATTCAATATTAAAAATGTCTTCAAAATCTTCTTCTAAGAGTCATAAGTTGCCTGAATTTTCCTTTCATGACTACAACCACTGGAGCTTCATGATGATTAATCATCTTGGAGCTATCCACCACCGCATGCTTGATGTTGTAGAGAGTGGTGCAATCAAATTTTACTGGACTCCTATTAATGATTGCAGGTCAGAGGCCAGAGAGGAGACCAGCAGAGATGGTGAAAGAGCCACAGAGGAAAGAACTACTGAAAGTGTCACTGGAGATGGCAGAACTACTCGCAGGAGAATCCTCAAGACTAAAAAGGACATGAATAATGATGAGAGAAAACTGCACAACCTGGACCAGGTAGCCAGAACAGAGATCATCAACACTCTCACAAAGGAGGTGATAGAAAAGATCAAAACCTGCACTACAGCAAAGGAGATGTGAGATAAGTTAGCTCTGCTCTGTGAAGGAACAGAGAAGATTAAAGACAACAAACTTCAAGCTGTTCAACACTCATTTGATACCTTCAAGATGAAGGCAGATGAGAACATTGACCATCTGGATATGCGTCTCACAAACCTCCTCAACAAGACTAGTGCCTTAGGTAAGAACTACTCTGAAAAGGAAATTAATAATAAAAAATTTAACATCACTATCAAGCAGGTGGAGGATAAAAGTCACATTCATCAAGGATAGCAAGGATCTTAATACTCTAGATCATCATTTGCTCTTCTCTGATTTGAAAGCTTATGAATATGATCTACAAGAGGAAGATCATTCAGATGAGATCTCTACCTCATCTGGTCAGTAAGGAGTTGCATTTTCATCTACCATCAAGGCTGAAGAACCAGGGAAATAACCTGTAGCAGATGACTTAAGCCTCTAGGAGCAGATAGCACTCTAAACTAGAAAACTTGATAAAATGAGTACTAAGTATGGCAGGTACAAGAAATGCTGGAAGGACTCTACCAGAGACAAAAGGAGTTCATTCAAACCTGTAGAGAAAGAAAGGTCATTTGGAGACTCAAGGGAGAACAGGTTCCAGTCACCAGAGAAGAAAAGAGATTTCAGCCCCAGAAGGAGAGATAGCAGCTGTGGTAGATCAAATTACAAGAGGAGAGAAAGCAGTCCAGGTAGACCAGACTACAACTCCAGAAGAAGAGACACAACTCCAAGTCCCAGAGCAGGAGACAACACTTGTTACACCTGTAGCAAGCCAGGTCACTACAACTATGATTATCCTCAACTCACTCCCAGAGAAAGAGAAGTGAAAAGACTCAAGAGAGATAGAAGATATGCATACAAGAGAGCATTGCTGGCAGAAGCAGAAGAGGAGGACACTAGCTTTAGTTCATCTTCTTCTTCTGATTTTGGATCAGATGATGATGTATGCCTCATGACTGACATCACTGTGGTACAAGAATCTACCTTATGTCTTTCTAATTCCGAATATACTCAATCCTCTCACCCATCTGGTACTTCTAGAGATTTTGATATGTAATAAATGCTATCAAATCTCCAAAACTGTGTTCAACTCTGTCAAAAACTTGAGAAAGAGAATGGTGGACTCAAGGCTGAAGTTCAGTCCTTGTCCCATGAGCAAAAATCCATCAGAGAACTCATATGTAACCATGCAAAAGAAGTTTCAACACTTCAGGACAGTGTTACTGAAAGAGATAATCTAGTAGATCGGCTCTATAGAGAAAGGGAGTCTAAGGACAGGGAATTTGAAGAACTCAAAGCCAAATACCAAACTCTTCTTAAGGGAAAACAAGTTGAGCAAACTATTGAGGAAGTACCTATGCCCAGAGAAGCTCCAAAGATACCAACTGTTGTATCTATTATAACAGAGTCTTCTCAGTGCATACATGATAAGAGTGGTCTAGGATATTTTGGAATTACTACAAGATCTCATAAATATGCCTATAACAAAGACAAATCTGTAAGAGGTGGTGAAGTGGTAGAAATTTGGGATGAAAAAGACCCTAATGGAAATGGTTACAGAGTAGTCCACAATCCTAGTTGGAACAAGGACTGTTCTACTGACCATGTTGAGTATGCTCCTGAAGAGTTAACTGAACTGGAAGAGAAAATCTTAGAGAATAAACCTCTAAATGGGGAACCAATGCAGATTAATGATTATGTTCAGATTAATCCTCAAAGAGTAAGACCTAAACAGATTGAAGGACCTCAGAGGAATCCTCAAAGAGTGGAACCAAAGCAGATTAGGGGAACTCAGGGAGACACTCAAGAAGGGGAAACTTCAATCAGAATAGGGAATTGTTGGTCTCGGTACAAGACTGAGTGATACGTGTATAGGGGGAATACACGTATACAATTTTTTCTTACTTTCAAACTGACTGAGTCCCCTTACTCAAATTGGTGTATGAACACTGAGTAGATAATCCACCTACTAACAGCACTGAGTGCAAGTCAGTTGGATAACTATCTACTTATGTTCAGTGCGGAATGTGTGAGCCCTGAAAGTTTATAGTCTTGTTTAGTTTGCTTTCTGAAAAATTGTTTTCCTTTTTATAAAGCCGTGGTTAGAAGGGCAGTGCTCAGATTAATGATCAGGCTGATTGATTCAAGCCTGATTAAATATGTAATGAATGACTTAATCAAATAAACAATTAAGAACAGATATCAAAGTAGTAAGAACACAGGGAAGTAACGTGGTTCAGAGACTCAAGCTCCTATGTCCACGGTCCTGATTTAACAGGAGAATCCACTAAGGATTGTCTTATTTTTAACGTGCCAAGGTGCATCAAGATCAGCTTCACTTACTGACCCTTACTTCCTCATTCTAACACACTAACTAACTTCCACCAACAAACCTGACTAGAGGGTTTTGGTTTCAGTTTGGATTCCAACTAGGTTGTGATTATCCTTACAAGGCAAACCTATGCTAAGGATTGGATAATCACTCTAAGCTTAAGATAATTCTAGTACGCTCAGTGGAATACAGAATAACTCTCTAACTAAGAAACACTTGGAAAAAATAAGATGTTTCGAGTGCTTCTTTGAATGCTGAATGCTTTGTGTACTGAGAGTTTGAGTAATTTCTTGGCTTTGAAATTTCCCGTAATCTTGCTTGGGTCTAAGGTCTTCTGTATTTATAGGCAACTTTAAAAATTATCCATTGGAAGAGATAGCCTTCTAGGTTATCTTCTCGTAGGATTGTTCAACGGATATAATCTCAATGCAACAACCATCCTTGCATGTATTTGGTAATGTGCATTTAATGCTTGCCCGTTGAATTGTGCAGGGTTGTCAGGTTCAAGTCAGTGTTCGTACATGACTTGGCGCTCTCTGATTGGCCCACATCATCAGGTAGGTGAGACTGTCAGAACTCATTCTTCAGTTCAGTCTTGTCTTTACTGGGTTCAGGTTTGTCCTCATCTATGTACATTTCCCAGCGCTGACATTCCTTTTGACTTGCTTGGATCCTACTCCAAGTCTTTTCCTAAATACTCAGTGTCGTCCTGTTCCCTTCAAGCTGAGTTAGCAATGATCTCAGGATCATGCTTGTTGATAGGCGATCAGCAGAGAAACAAGATTAAAATAAGAAATATTAAAATAATAAAGATTAAGAAATCATTAAGAGTAAGAGGTCAAAAAGGACGAGCAGCAGGGACTTGGTGGCTAAGAGGCGAGCAGCAGGGCTCAAAGATCTATAACAAGGAGGCGAGCAGGAGGGCTTGAAGAGCCAGGTGGCGAGCAGCTGGTCATGAAGATCACTATAAAGTGGCGAGCAACTTGACTAAGAGGACACAAAAACTTGACAAGAGGCGAGCAGCCAAGCAAGAGGGCACCTCGGAAGATCATCAGAAATCCCAATAATTAGGCATTGCATTAGGAACAAACAAGTGTCTTAACACTTGTCATTGTGTAAATATGTAATAGTTTAGGATTTAACAAGTGTCTTAACACTTGTCACAAGGAAAATGAAGATGATTAAGAAGGTGACACCTCCTACTTGCTTGTAACTCTATAAATACCCCTTCATGAGAAGAATAAAACAAGTCACTTAATTAAAAAAGAAGTCAAGCTCTTGCAAATTAATTTCTCAATTCCTCCTTATAAAAATCTAGCTTTAATCTTTGATCTAAACTCTTGTTTGATGATCTTATGAGAGTAAACAACCACTAATCATCAATTGGGATCAAGGTCATCAACAATGCTCTTCATCCTGACACTTACTCAGTCAACTTAGAAGAACTGCCATAAGCTCAGGATGGTTCTCTTGTGTCTTCAGGCTGAAGTCTTGATTGTCATCAATGAGTACTCCTCTTATTGAGTATCTGTGAATGTGAAATAAACTAACTTACAAAGCTACCCAAGACTAGCCTGACTACTAAGGCAACTCATCTTTTCAGGGGCTTTGAGATCTAATCAAAAATGATATTTTCCCAACAATTTCCCCCTTTTTGATGATGCCAAAACACTGAAAAGATCCTAAAAAATATTTAGAGGTAATAAGGTCCTATTCTATAAGACAAGATCAGTGTTAGAGCAGTTTTTGATAAAGTACAGAATTTAAATAACAGCCAAAAAGACAATGAGTTTTTGTCTGTGGGCAAAGTAATAGATTTCATTGATATATTTGAGCATGAGTACAATGAATCCTATTTATTACAAATATCAGGGGATAACTAGATCTTTCTCATCTCAGGTCGAAGACCATAGCCATTGTAGACTCTGTCCTTCAGCTCATCAAGCCTACCTAGTTGGTTCAGGTACCCCTCAACCTTGGCAATCTTGAATGCTTCAGCCATAATAGTCTTAGAGTCATAACTCTTCCCATTAGGTTGAAGTGGTGGTGGACGAGTAAGGAACTCAGGGGCCTTGATTTGAACTCTAGCAGAGTCAGCCTCCTCTAAGATTCCTTTCAAGAGTTCAGGGTGGTTGTCATACATGAAATCGATGAAGTGGGCATTAATGTCATCAGAGTCCCCCCACTTCTTCACAATGTACCACAGCCTGATAAACTCATCTCGCGCATCCAGCCAAAACTCCTTCAGCTTCTCAGAGATGAAATCATCAATGAGTACAATCTTCTCAGCTGGCTCCTCAGGCTTCTGTACTTGAAAAAGATTTGTCTTCCTTACCGTTGGCTTCTTCCAGTACTTCCTTGGTTCAGGCTTCGCCTTCTTCTTCCTCAGCAGACCGATCATCGTATCATCAAGTTCTCTCTGCTGCAAGTCAGTGATGTCAGTCAGCTCTTCAACCTTATTTTCCAAGATCCTCATCTTCTCCTTTTGGGCAATTTCAGCTCTGCGTTGAGCACACTCTTCTCAAGGGCAGATCCCCATGCTTCCACACATAGTTCAGCTACTTTGTCAGCGTCATATGTGATTGGATTCTTCCTTGTGTTCACTGGTGAGCGTTCCAAAGAAGATTCTGGAATGGATGGAAGTTGTTGTTGAGGAATGGGTTCATTAGCCGGCCACTGCTGCCAATCTGGCTGACTTTCTGGGCGTTCTCAATGCCTCATTCTTCTCAGCATCTGATGCCTCAGGGAGAGATCTTTTCTTCCCCATTTCCCCCTTTTTGGCATCATCCTTGGCCGACGGAGGTGGAAGTGCCTCCCTCAGTACTTCCTCACCATTGTTGATAACAAAGGCAGTTAAGGACTGGACTTCCTTAACTCCTTCCTTCAGCATTTCAACTCTGGTGGCAATTCCTGTCCCCGCAAAGGATACACTTGCAATGCTTGCATGGAGCTTCTTCTCGAATATTTCCATAGATGTATGCAGGCTTTGCTCAGTGCGGGTCAGCCTAGCCTCCACTTTCCCGGACTCCTCGATGAGCGCCTCAGACTTGGTCAGGATCTTCTACGTAGCCTGAGTGATTTTAGCGGACTCCTAAGCAATCCTCTCTGACTCCGAAGCCATCTTAGCCGTTGAGTCATTGAGTGCCTGAGTTAATAGATCTACAGCCTGACTCGCCAGGTGCTCAACCGCATTTTCCATCCTCGCATCATGCTCATCTCGAATCTGAGTCAGCGTGTTAGCCATTATTTTCTTCATCGTCATCCTCTCAGACTTGACAGACTTGATAGTTGACAACATTAGTTTCTTCAGACTCTTCACTTCAGAGTTGGCAACCGTCTTGAGAGCAGACTTCACCCATTTCAACTGCTTCTGAATCCCTTTACTTTAGCATGGGCCCGAGCCTTAAGAATTTCAACTTGTTACTGGAGATCAGCCAGGTTTTCAGTAGTCTTCTCTTACTTGACTTGCACAATGCTGGTGAAGTTGCCTCGCCCAGATCCAGTTATGATCACATCATTATCCTGGGCTCCGTCAGTCTGTGACTGTTCTCCCTGGTCAGCCCCTGCATCTTCAGTCCCCTCTTCAGGGTGCACTGAAGGCAGTTTTGGAGAAGTCACAACCGCCTGCACAGGCTCAACTAAGCTATCTCGAACTTCAGGAACAAGTCCCTTAGAACTAGGAGTCTCCTTGGACGCCTCTACAACATCCTCCTTTGTCTCAGGGCAGGGAGTCCCGTCATTGACTGTTGTATCATTGGCAGCTGAGATGTTCACAACATCCTCAACAACTGGTCCACCCTTGGCACCAGTCTCCTTCTCACCTTCCCCCTGAGCCTGAGGCTCAGTGCTCATTGTTAGTGTTAGTGTCCTAGAGACAATCCATCGAAAGGACATAATACTAAGATAATATTCAGATTTGGTTTAATATTATTATTGGTTTAATATTAAATGTATGGCGTTACACTTATCTGAATATGATGTTTGATTGTTTGCATATATTCTTAATTGTGTTCCCATGAATCACTACTGTCATTGAGTGAGTGAGAACTCAGATGACTTAAGTATGATTCTCAAATAGCCCCGATCAAGGATCATCAAGTATGGGATATTGATGATGCAATTGAGATTGGTGTGCAATCTGCATCATACTCTTAGAGAGTGTACTAAGATCTCACTTACTACGAGATACCGGGTATCTCATGATGGATGCACAGATACCTTAGAGGGTATTGGTATACCCATCCGAGAAACTGTTTGATGTAATTTCACATAATGTGTCTACTGGTGTCTCGATTAGTGGGAGCGATGTGATACTCCTCTGACTTGAGGTCAATACGCATGACATGTGTGGAGTGGTGAACTTTGACCATAACCGACGCTTGCACCCTTCCACGGGTAGATATGATATGGATTGGGTTCATCACGAAATACATGTGCGTGGTAGTTGAGTCAAGAATATGATTCATTCCTCAATGTGGATTTAGAGAGAATACTCGTCTTCTCATCATAATTAGATCTAAGACATCGGCCAATGCAAGTCGACTTGGACTTTGTGGCCAAGTGCGACACGAGCGATCAATTAGTGATTTGAGATAATATGATTAAGTTATTTGAATAGACACTTCATCATGTTCAAGGCTTAATCGAGTATTCGCGAATGAAAGGAAGATATCACAATAGCCTACAGTATTACAGGTAGTTGCAGATTTCCTCACAACGTACCTCGTTTATTGAGAATGTCTGATTTATTATCTAGGGTTCAATTAAGACCGTTAGTTTGACTAATCGCTCGATATACGAGGGCCTATGGGTCACACAACAAGCAATGACAGTTCGCCGATTATAGTTGGTTGATTAAGTTTATATTCGATATAATATTTAATTTATGGAGAATATAATAATAATTATATTTGGAATTAATTATTATTATTATTTAATATGAAATCCCAATAATAATATTTGGATTATTGTTATCCAAGAATAATAGATATGGTAAAAATATTATTCGTAGGAACGTATTTAGGGAAATATAATCCGTAGAGATTATATTACGGGCTAGACCCGATATCTTGCTTAGGAATTAAGCCAAGTTAATCCCTATAAATATGTGTCATGGGAATTCAGAACATAATATAAGAAATATAATTTCTTCATAAAATCTCTTGTTCGAGTTTTACTAGCAAGTTCGTCTCGAGATTCAACGCTGGCTCCTCGGTGCAAATCGGTGAATAGCTGTTGCGTGGATACCGTAGTTGAGGATTTCGCATACGAAGCTCTATTGCGTGGATACCGTAGTTGAGGATTCCACATACGAAGCTCTGTAAGATCTCTTGTTTAAGATATCTCGTATTTAATTATGCAATTAAATTATTCGTTGTTGGAGAACGTTAATTTCTGCTGCGCATGTTTATGTGTTTACGTGCTTATAAATTCCAATAGTGGTATCAGAGCTCAGACTCTTGATTAATTGCATATTTTATATTGCGTGAATGGTTTGTTGAATGTTTTTCAATTTAAGGTCTGCTTGTGTGATTAATTGCCAACTTTTTGATTAGTATAGTTTGTCTTGTGATTTGAAAATCCATAAAATCACTCAGGGCTTGTTTGTTTTCAGCTTACGAAGTCCGGATGGGGGATGGGCCTCCCCCTGTCCCGGCCATTTTTTGGATTTGCACATTCCATCCCCCATCCAATTACACATCCATCCCTATTATACACCTACACCCCTATTTTCACATAACTCAATATATATCAAATCAACTTTATCTTTCCACATTAAATATATATTTTATTAATCTCTATTTTCTACTTTATAATACACCATCAATTAATTTAGTGTAATATTTATTTTAAATTGTTTACAAAAAAATCCAATGAAAACATATTAATATTAAATATCCATGAAATTAATTGTTATTTTCATTAATTATGCCTATCATATAAATAAATGCATCTTATAAAAAAATTGTATTGAATATATATCCATTAAAATAATGGTTATTTATTTTATTTTATAATTCATTATTAGACACAAAATTTAAAAATGAATAAAAATAATATTATGAATCTTAAAAAAAAGAATAAAAATGATATTATGAATCTTTCTAAGACGGCAGACAAATTAAAATGATTTTATAATTCATTATGAATCTTTTATTAATTCAATTGTTTTGTATTTTAATTCAATTCAAATAATATAATATAATTAAATAATTATATAATTATACATAATAATATTAATTATTTTATATTACAATTCAACACAATTATTCAATCATTACCTCTTTAATAAATAATAATATAATAATACATCATCATTATTGATTTGACATAAAGCCCCATCCACCCCTACTACATCCAACCCAAAACAAACAAAGGATTACTATTGATTTCGCCCATCCATTTTTTTTCCCCATCCGGATTTTCCCATCCGGATTTCCACCCTCCACCTCAAGACGAAAACAAACGTGACCTCAGTGTTTGACTAACAAAACTTTTAATCAAGTTAACTTTTTGACTGGGTCAAAACTTTTATTAGAAATCTTGATTTGACTTTCTTACGGAGTTGTATAACTTTCCGCTAGAACTGTTTTTTTTTATCTTGGATGGTTTTGCGAATTCGATAATCATCTAATGGCCACAGTTTATAAAAAAAAAGAAGGATTTTTGGCTAAAATCCGCCGCCGCAAGTGCCGCTAGCGCTGGTTGCTAGCCGGCGCCGCACTTCGACCAGCGCTGCCGGCCTCGCACACAGAAACCGCCGATTCTATTTGACTAAAGAAAAAAGGGGTAACTCGCTGGGCGAGAGTTCGGAAATCCGACGGCTGCCTCGTCGTCGTGGCGGCGAATCGATGCTGTGCATCGGACTTGGGAAAGCCAGGATTCCGACGGCGGCCGTTTCCAGTCAGGACGTTTACGATTCAGATTTCAACATCGGTACGAAATCAATCCGCGACGGAGTGAGGTCGCACGTTGCGATGGCGGCCGACGTGCGATGCACCGTCGGCGGTTGCTGCTGGTCGGCGGACTGGTGCGAGCCGGTGATCGGCGGACTGGTGTGGGCGTAAGCGTTGAAGACCAGTATCCTGATTTAAATAAAAGTTTGGGCCTGTTTCTTTAAAATGAAGGGCTCAACTCTATACCCTCCATGCTTATTAGATACCCCCACCCAATTTATATATTATTATAATATGTTTATTAAATGACTCTCATACCCTTATCATTCAAAAAGCAAAATATTGCATATTTAATACACCCACCAAAAAAACTCAAAGATCATGACCAAACGCAAGAAGCTACGGAAGAGTCGGAGCCGGCTCTGCAATACTGGCGTTGGAAACCTTCTTGTGGTTGCACCAACATTTTATCATTCTTACGGCAGTGCTGCAACCTTACAAGTTCGATGATTAAGTCTGTTATTATTATTCATGCACTTTTTGGAAAAAAAAAATCCCGACACTGATTTTTCGAACCTGGTTTTTCGAAAAATGGTTAGGATTTCGACAAATTCTTATCGAAACTGAGGCTTTCGAAAATATTTTGTCGAAATATTTGCCCTTTTTCGACAAGTTTTTTTCGAAACTCGAACAATTTTTCAAAAAACCAGGTTCGAAAATTTTAAGCAGCTTTTTTTTCGAAACCATCATTTTTGCAGTGTGTCAATCCCGTCTGGGGTCGTGTCATTCGCGAGGCAGCCGACGATCGTGGCTTTCGTGAGGCCGTTGACGGTCTTGACATCGGGACTGTGTCGTTGCGTGAAAGAAGTAGGGAAGGAGCATGGAAGAAGGTAGAACACATGGGAAGAGGAAGGGTTTTCATGGGTGTATCAAAATTTTGATATAATATTAAAGGTAAGGGTAATGTATGTATAATACGAAGGGTGTATCTAATAATTGTTTAAAATATGGTGAGTATATTAAGTGGGTGGAAGTATCAAATAAATATGGAGGGGTATATAGTCGGACCCTAAAATGAAATAACTTTTAATGGGCAGCCTAAAATTGGGCCCTATTTTAAAATTAATTCTTGGGGCAAATTTTAGTTATGGGCCAGATTTAATTAAATAGGCCACTTTTATTTTAAGTTTTGGGCCTGAGATTTAATTAACTCTTGTTTTAATATTAAAATGATATTTTGGTTGGACCAAAATAATTAAAATTAATTGGATTAATTATGATTTCGATAATTAAAATTATTATTTTAAAATTAAAATTGGATTTTAATGTTTGTTTTAATAATTTGGTAATGATTATTTTCCCACGTGGTTAACTTATTTTGTATTAAATTTGTTAACGCACTTTAAAGTCCGCATTATAATTGTTTGGGTAGGCGGCACCCAATAATTGTCGGACCGTTATTTATGTTTTAGGTAGACGACGCCTAAATAAATGTTAGTCCGCATAAGATCATGTTTGGGTAGGCGGCGCCCTGTAATTGCTCAAATGTGATATAGATTAGCATGTGGATCTCGATTAAGCAATTAATACCCCGCCTTTAAAATGTTCCTCGCTAAAATATGGTTTTTCATTAAGTTGAAAGATGTCTTCCATTAAAATTAAAAGTAAACCGGAGATTTCGTTCCAATGAGTATTTAAGACCCTAGTCTTTTGCTCGGATCTACATCTAACAGGACTTTTATAGGGACATGTTTGTCGCCGCTTAATGGTTGTAAACCAACTTAATTCTGTTTCACCAGCCTGACTTGAAGCGATTTTACTAGCTTCTACTAGTAGCTTACCCGCAAGCGGACGGGTTCACTGTAGTAAGAGTAAGTATAATGGTCAAGTATTATCGAACCCACGGGATAATGTATATGCGAATAGATCCCTGAAGATCTACGCGTCGTAGTTAATATGAGTGTGTTGTTTTTGGATTTTTGGAAAGATTAATTAAGCTAACTAAATTATCCTACGAATGCAAAAGGAAAATTAAACTAAGTATCTAAGGTGTATATGCAAGTATGAGATGGTGATGCTCAGGATAGGAATCCCTACGTATACTAACGGAGCAGGTACATAATCAAAGTAATCGTGACAAACAAGAATTAACCTAAGTAAAAGATCGTAGAATGAAAGCTCAAGATTTCTTACCCTAATACTTTATCCTAGCAATCAACTTCACTAATCCACTAACAAGTTAATGAATTGTGCTTAATTAATGAGACCCTAATTTAACTAAGGTGATGCGGTCGTCCTCCTTCGCTAAACCGGTAGATGAATTAACCTTTCCTAAACCCTCTCGTTAAGACTACTAATTGTTATTGAGTGATGCGGTCGTCCTCTCTCTAACACTTTCGTACGAAATTCAAAGGTAGAGTTAAGATTAATTATATGAATTCATTAATTAAGAGAATTAAAACTAACGTCACCAATTACCTTAATTACGTACCCACATCCTACTTCTACGAGTTCATCCTAACCCAAGCATGCAAGGGTTTTAGCCGGACATGGTTATAACAAAAATAAAAGCAATAGAAGAAACAACGAACAAAAACATAATGAATTGAACGAAGAAAATAAGAAACATGAACTAGGGTTTTAAAAGAAAATAATTCTAAGAACTGAAATTTAATTAACTAAAACGAAGTTCAAAGCGTTTAAAGTAATCAAGCTAATGAAAAGAAACTAAGAAACGAAAAGAAATTAAGAATTCGTATGAAAAACCTCAACAACGTAAAAGTAAAGCTTGCTCGTTCTTCTCCTCTTCCTCTCTCTAAAAACTAAGTCTAAAGTGATTTCTAAAGTTGGGGATCTTTCAAAACGTGTTTGGAAAAGGTATATATAGGCACCGGGTCGAAACGGGAGTTAATGGGCCGAAAATACGCATCCGGAGGCGAAAATACGTGGTTGCTCGAGCAAAACGCTCGAGCAGTTCGGCTCGAGTGATTCGCTCGAGCGCTGAAACTGTTCTGTACGTTTTTGGTCATTCGAGCAAAACGCTCGAGCGCTGGCGCTCGAGCTGCTCGAGCGGTCTTCGGCTGCTGTGCACTCGTTCGTAAAATCTTCATATCTCCTCAACCGGGAGTCCGTTTTGGCCGATTCAAAGTCCTACGAACTCCTCTTTTCGCCCTCTATCCATCTATGAAAACCAAAGAGACAAATTAATAATTTTATAAAAATGATACTCATTTGACTCCAAGCACTCATCGAAAACACTCAAAACATGGGCAAATCGGGCACCAAAACATAACAATTTCACGCCTAATCAACCCCCCCAAACTTACCATGTTGCCTGTCCTCAAGCAACGAAATAATAAGTCAAGTGAAATTGTTAAGATTGAGTCAAAGAATCAAATCATGCAAGCAAATGAATTCGAGCTTCAAAGATCAATCACAAGTATACTCACTCACTTTCCTTCATCATACTCATGCAAAAATAACAAGAAACACCAAGATCAAACATGGATGTGCACTCAACGATGTGTTTTACTCCCTTACAAGTGTATATCAGTGTTTAAGGGACTCACTCATTCAATCAATCACACATATTGGCAGCCATAGGCTTGTAAGCACTCTCAACTCCGACCACATTCTAGAAATCAATGCCGAATCAAAAAGGACTTTTCTCAAGGTTGTAATGTAGGCTCTTTGGACAGGTGGGATAACAATATAAGGTAAAGTGACTAAAGTGAATGGAGAATAGAAAGTCAAACTTTGGCACTTCGAGATTAGGAACAGAATACTTCAAACATTTTCAATCAACATCCTTTCAATTCCATACTCTCAACACTTCAAATTTTTTTCTTTCTCACTCTTTCACTTTTTTTTTTCAATCACTTTTTTTTTCTCTTTTTTCACACAAACACATGAGCTCAATTTTTTCTTTTGCTCATTCTCAATTTTTTCTTTTTCCCACAACTCAAATCTCATTCACACCCTTATTTTATCACCACTCAACCATCATAATTCCCTTTTTCTCAACTCAACTCAATCCCTTCAACCTTCACACTTTTCCTATTCTCCACTCAAATTGGGACAAAAAGGCTTAGAAACTTGAAATAGTGTTCATATGTGCTAGCAAATAAAATAGGCTTTCGGCTCAAAGGGGCTAACAAGGGATTCAATGTCATTGGTAAGGAAATTTTTTTGCTAAGTGACTCAATAAAAACAAAGATGGCCTAAGATCACATTCGGCATATCAAACTAGACACAATCAAGAAGCAAGAGCACACACAAGTTCTAGCATCCTCTAAGGTGATGATTCACTCACAAACGAAGAGATTAAATCAATGCATCAAAATCTCATAAGGCTCAAAAGCTCACGGCTTTCACATCCATGCTAGTCTAGTGCATTCTCACTCTCATCACACAAGTACTCAAAAGAAAAATTCACAAGCATACAAGTTCTCTCCCTAAATCAGCTCAAATGCAAACACTGACACAAAAGAATTTCTAACTCACCCTTACAACTCACTCTACTCATCAAATCATACTCAAAGATAGCAATCAACAAGCATAAGGTGATTGATAGGCATAAAATATTGAGTAACAAAACAAATTAATAATAGCCCAAGGAGCATCTCAACAATCCAATAATCAATCAAACTCAACTCAAAGATAAGGGCGTGCATGCATGTGCAATGTAATCATAAAACAAATAAAAAACTCCACCCCCAAACTTCGACCTTGCTAGAGGTCTAAGTTTGGGGTTGTGGGTTACCTCAACCAAATAATTCAATTTCTCTCAATAGCTTTGCACATTCCCTTGTCTCGAGTTGGTTCCTTCAATCTCCACTTCTTTGATACCTTTACTCCTTTAGAGACAAGCCTACAAGCAACTTACTCAAATACGAGGTTACACATACGACTCAACAACATCCTACTAACATAAAAGGAAAATAACTAAAAAACACTCAAAAGCAAATAAAAATGGGTTGCCTCCCATTCAGCGCTATTTTTAAGGTCCTCATGCCGGACCGAGCTCAAAGGAGCTTATGGGACATCATACTCAAATTTACCTCCCTCACTCTCATAAGAGTGGTGTTTGAACTCCTTTCCTTGATGCCCCTCCATCATGAGCCCCTTTGCTCTCTTCTCATCCCCAAGTGTTATGGGTCTCAACTCCTTCTTCCCTCTATCTGGAGGAGTCTTACTAAACAATTTCTTGAGTTTGGACTTTTTCTTCTTAACTCCTCCTTTCCCTTCTAACTGGACCACGTCCACTTTCTTCACCTCTTCATCCTTCAACTTCTTCACTTTATCCCTATCAACATAATCAAGAACATAATGCTCATGGGTTAAATTATCAAGTGAGGAATTATAAAATTCATGAATATGAGAAGGATTAGGAATAGGAGACATGTCTTCAACACGAGGATCAATTGCATCCATGCAATACAAACTCTCATCCTCCTTCGGGTGCTTCATGGCTTCATATAGGGAAATCTTCACTTCTTGATCATCAACCTTCAACGTGATCTTCCCATTTGCCACATCTAGCACCATCCCCGCCATAGCTAAGAACGGTCTTCCCAAGATCAGGGGCACGTGCTCATCTTCCTCCATCTCTAGCACTACAAAGTCGGCTGGAAAGATGTGATCTCCAACTCTCACGAGGACGTCTTCAACAACACCTTGAGGTCGAGTAATAGACCGATCGGCAAGTTGAAGCGTCATCATTGTGGGTTGAAGTTCACCACCTTCCAACTTCTTGAAAAGCGACAAGGGCATGAGATTAATGCTCGCCCCAAGGTCGCACAACGCTCCTTTCTTGATCCCGTTCCCAATGTCACATAAGATCGTGAAACTCCCGGGATCCTTCAACTTCGGAGGAAGCGCCTTGTGCACTAATGCACTCACCTCGTGGTTCAGCTGCACCAACTTCGGCTCATCCACTCGCCGTCTTTTCGCAATCAAGTCCTTCAGAAACTTTGCATAATGCGGCATCTGTTCCAAAGCATCATAAAAAGGAATGTTAATGTGAAGTTGTTTAAAAACATCAAGAAATTTTGCAAATTTTTCATCAAGCTTCTTTTTTATAAAGCGCTGTGGATACGGGACGGGTATCACAGATTTGGGTACCCCCCATTCATCTCTTTCTGTCTCTTTCACTTTATCCCTTGCTTCCTTTGCCTTTTTCCACTTAGGAACTCTCTCAACCTCCTCAAGGTCTTTGTCTTGATGGGACTCATCCATATCTTCATGCTTCTCAATCCCTTCACTTTCAACCCCCTTCTCAACTTGGGGCGTCTCAGAATCAGCAGGCATCTGAGGACCTTCGTAGTTGGTTCCACTTCTAAGCTGAATCGCCTTGCACTGCTCTTTCGGGTTCCCCTCCGGCATTCTATTCACTGACTTTGCAATCTGGCTCATCTGGAACTCTAAAGAAGTGAACCTTCGATTGTTCTCTTGTTGAGTTCTGGTCTACTCAACATTCATCTTCTGGAGCTCTTGATCACGTTGATCACCCTTTTTATGCAACTCCTTCACATCGTACTCCAAGGATGACAACCGCTTGCTTCCCTCCTCCACCTTCTGAAGAATGGCTCTCAACATCTCCTCGGTTGATGCACCGCCTTCTCCACCTGGAGGTTTAGAACCCGGATCAACACCTGCAGGAACAGTAATACCAGCTTTTGGGTTAGCATAAGAAAAATTATCATTCTTCCTCCATGTGTTTTGAGGAGGCTGCTGGCCTCCTTGAACTCCTTGTGTGTTCCTCCATTGATTTTGAAGTGGCTGAGGGCCTGGAGGTACAAATGGCTGGCCATAAGAAGGCCTTCCATACTGATTTCCACCTTGGTAGCCATTCTGATTGTAATACGGACCTCCCATGTAATTGACCACCTCTTGCTGTCCACTTGGTTGGTCTACTCTCTCATTCTCTACTGCATGCTCTCCACCCAAACTCTTCCCCAACTCGAGGTTGTTGATCTTCTCCATCATGGCCATCAACAGCCTTCTCGTTCCTTCTCCCTCTTCAACCTGATGCACTCTCTGAAAATCTGCATCCACACCCCAAGCACCGGCATTCGTGACAATGTTGTCCACGATCTCCCTACACCTCTCTATGCCTTGGTTCAGGAATGCTCCGCCCGCACAAGCATCTAAATGGTCTTGCCCCGCCTTATTGGCACCACTGTAGAAGAATGCCATAATATCCCCCTCATTGTACCCGTGCTGCGGGCACTCTATCAGCATGTTTGAGTATCTCTCCCACGCTTGGCGTAGATCCTCTCCAGACTTCTGGCGAAAGGACGAGATCTCAATTCTAGTCTTGATCGTCCTAGATGGAGGGTAGAATCGCTCGAGGAACAGACGCTCGAGCTCGGCCCAAGTGGTAATACCTCCCCGCGGGAGCGTATTATCGTACCACTCCTTAGCTATTCCCGTCAGTGAGAATGGGAACAACCTAAGCCTCTTGGCATCTTCAGACATGCCATTGTAATTGAATGTTGAGGCTATCATGAGAAAGCTCCTCAAGTGTGTATGAGGATTCTCCTTCCCGATCACCCCCTTGAACTGATTCTCGGTAAGCAGCTTTAAAATTCCCAGGGAAATCGAGAAATTGTTCGCCTCAACTGGAGGTAAAACCACTCCATCATAGTACCGTTGTGGCTGTGCTGCAAACCTCACTCGAATAACCATATTTTGATCTATGTTCTGAGGAACGTGTTGAGGATTAGCAGCAGGTACTGGTACGTGTTGGGGTGGTGGTGGGTAAATAGGTGGTTGATTATAGACTGGGGGTGGAGGATACGGGTATGGTGGGTAAGGATAAGGTGGGTATGGGTAATGTTGGTATACTGGGTTGTTGAAAGGGTTATTTGGGTTTTGTGGGTAACCAGGGTTTTGGTTCTGACTTTGAGGTTGTGTTTGTGCAGAGTTGATTGAGTTTTGCGGGTTTGGGAGTTGGTTCTGCGGTTCCCCTATGGGTATTTACCGGTTACTGCTCTCAACTCCAACCGCCTGCTCCACTAAAATAGTATACTCTGCAGCTATTTTGTCTAAGTCCCCATCTCCATCCAGATTCATGTTGTCTTTGTCTCCAGCAGTAGTCATTCTTCTCAAGAAGGCTCGGTTCCTTCTAGCTATTGTCTCAGGATCTGCAGGTAATCTCTCTTCGCTCGTATTGCCTTGTGAGCGTGTTTTCATAAACCTGAAACACTAGCAAAAGGATCAAAACGCAACTGCTGAACAAATAAAAATAAACAGAAAATAAGTCACTCACAACTAACTACTAAGCTATCGACAAGTCCTATTCAAAAAGCATAAAACGCCATCCCCGGCAACGGCGCCATTGACTTGGAGCGATTTTACTAGCTTCTACTAGTAGCTTACCCGCAAGCGGACGGGTTCACTGTAGTAAGAGTAAGTATAATGGTCAAGTATTATCGAACCCACGGGATAGTGTATATGCGAATAGATCCCTGAAGATCTACGCGTCGTAGTTAATATGAGTGTGTTGTTTTTGGATTTTTGGAAAGATTAATTAAGCTAACTAAATTATCCTACGAATGCAAAAGAAAAATTAAACTAAGTATCTAAGGTGTATATGCAAGTATGAGATGGTGATGCTCAGGATAGGAATCCCTACGTATACTAACGGAGCAGGTACATAATCAAAGTAATCGTGACAAACAAGAATTAACCTAAGTAAAAGATCATAGAATGAAAGCTCAAGATTTCTTACCCTAATACTTTATCCTAGCAATCAACTTCACTAATCCACTAACAAGTTAATGAATTGTGCTTAATTAATGAGACCCTAATTTAACTAAGGTGATGCGGTCGTCCTCCTTCGCTAAACCGGTAGATGAATTAACCTTTCCTAAACCCTCTCGTTAAGACTACTAATTGTTATTGAGTGATGCGGTCGTCCTCTCTCTAACACTTTCGTACGAAATTCAAAGGTAGAGTTAAGATTAATTATATGAATTCATTAATTAAGAGAATTAAAACTAACGTCACCAATTACTTAATTACGTACCCACATCCTACTTCTACGAGTTCATCCTAACCCAAGCATGCAAGGGTTTTAGCCGGACATGGTTATAACAAAAATAAAAGCAATAGAAGAAACAACGAACAAAAACATAATGAATTGAACGAAGAAAATAAGAAACATGAACTAGGGTTTTAAAAGAAAATAATTCTAAGAACTGAAATTTAATTAACTAAAACGAAGTTCAAAGCGTTTAAAGTAATCAAGCTAATGAAAAGAAACTAAGAAACGAAAAGAAATTAAGAATTCGTATGAAAAACCTCAACAACGTAAAAGTAAAGCTTGCTCGTTCTTCTCCTCTTCCTCTCTCTAAAAACTAAGTCTAAAAGTGATTTCTAAAGTTGGGGATCTTTCAAAACGTGTTTGGAAGAGGTATATATAGGCACCGGGTCGAAACGGGAGTTAATGGGCCGAAAATACGCATCCGGAGGCGAAAATACGTGGTTGCTCGAGCAAAACGCTCGAGCAGTTCCGCTCGAGTGATTCGATCGAGCGCTGAAACTGTTCTGTACGTTTTTGGTCATTCGAGCAAAACGCTCGAGCGCTGGCGCTCGAGATGCTCGAGCGGTCTTCGGCTGCTGTGCACTCGTTCGTAAAATCTTCATATCTCCTCAACCGGGAGTCCGTTTTGGCCGATTCAAAGTCCTACGAACTCCTCTTTTCGCCCTCTATCCATCTATGAAAACCAAAGAGACAAATTAATAATTTTATAAAAATGATACTCATTTGACTCCAAGCACTCATCGAAAACACTCAAAACATGGGCAAATCGGGCACCAAAACATAACAATTTCACGCCTAATCACAGCCCTAGCAGGGAAACGAGAATTAGGTGACATCCGATTGAACTAGGTTCAATCAACTAGGAATTGCGTGAGACAATTGGTTTAGAGACCTACCAGTTCTGATGTTGCAATGTTCAGCCCTAGCAGTCATTGTAATAGTAGGAATGTGGATCCTAGTCAATTACAATTTATATTAGATATAAATTCGTACTCTTCCGATGAGTTCGTTGAGTATGTGAAAATAATGGAGACAAAAGAAATTAAAAGGTCATGTTAATTTTGATTGCTGAATATTGATCATAGGAATTATGTGTTTAATTCTCGTTTTAGTTTATTTCTCCAGAATTGTTGAAATGAATAACTTGTCATTGAGAAATGTTATGGAAACGAACAAATTGGCTGGGCCAAAATTTCTGGACTAGCACTAAAACGTGTGTTTGGTGCTAAGGCGAGAAGAGATTGAGTACGTGTTAGACACGATAATCCCTTTACCCCTGAGGCTGGTTCAGTTGAGGTTGCAGTGTTTGACGTTACAGCTCAGAAGAATCATCAAGATGATGTTTCCCAGCTCTATGTTATGATTGCTCGGCATGACTCCCGGATTGTAAAAACAACATAAAAAATGGATCCCTTCGAGATGCTTAAGCGTCTGAAGGATTTCTTTGATTCTAGATCTCGTTTGAGATTTATGAAGTGATGAGAGATCTGTTCAGATGTCAATTAGCGAAAGGAGGGAAGGTTTCACCTCATGTGCTATCCTCAAGTCACTCCCCGGTTCATATTCTAGTTTCGTAGTAAATTTAATATGAAGAAGACGGAATCGACAATGCCGGAGCCTCATAACATGCTTCAGACTTTTGAGTCTACCACTGCTAAGGAAAGGCCCATGCTCATGGTGGGTGCTTCTACTTCTTATAATCCGAAAGGCGGGAAGAAGCGAATGAGTAAGGTTAAATGGGCTCCGAGTCCAACTTCCTGAAGGCAAAAGGTGGAGTTCAAAAGTAAGAGCGGGTTGATAAGGATGTGTGTACCACTGCAATAGAAAGGGGCATTGGAAGAAAGATTATAAGGTTCTAGCACTGAGAAGAAAAACACTAGGTGGTTTATAGCTGCTAGAACAAGTATGGCTGTAATTAAGATAATCATGTTCACTAATAGTTCAAATTGCTAGGCATTTGTTTAGTTATGGACATGATGTTCTTAATATACAAAGTAGGATGACTCAAGCTTAGTAATCATGAAAACCCGACTTACTTGTGGCATTGTAGATTTGGTCATGCAAATGAGAAAAGAATCGCAAGGTTAAGAAAGTTGGACTACTTAACCTAATTTGACTTAGAGTCTTATGGTGATTGCGAATCTTGTATCATGGGCAAGATGATCAATAAACCCTTTTCCGGGAAAGGGGTACGTGCCAAAGAAGTTCTAGAGTTACGATGTTTGTGGACCATTGCCTACTCTAGCTAGGGGTCAATTCAGCTACTTCATCACCTTTACTGACGATTACTCAAGATACGGATACATGTATCTCATGAAACACAAATCCGAAATCGTTTGAGAAATTTAAGGAGTACAAGACTGAAGTAGAGAATCGTCTTGGTAAGAGTATCAAGACTTTTCGATCAGATCGAGGAGGTGAGTACCTTAGCCACGAATTCATGGATTACTTGAAGCTTCAAGGGATCCAATCACAATGGACTCCTCTCGGAACCCCTCAGATGAACGGTGTGTCCGAAAGGAGAAATCGAACCCTGTTGGACATGGTCCGGTCCATGATGAGTTTTGCCTCCCTTCCAACATTCTTATGGGGACACGCATTGCAAACCTCAATCTACATTCTGAATAGGATTCTGTCCAAATCAGTTGAACAAACTCCATACGAGTTGCGGTATGGAAAGAAGCCATCTTTTCTACACATTAGAACGTGGGGTTGCCATGTAATTGTGAAGAAAATGCAAACTGATAAGTTGGAATCCAAAGGTGAAAAGGGTTTTTTTGTGGGATATCCTAAGGAGACTAGAGGATATTATTTTTATCTACCGGAGAAACAAACGGTGATTGTTTCTAGGCAGGCAAGGTTCCTAGAAGACGAGTATGTCTTCAAGGAACAAAGCCGTAAGAAAATAGAACTTGAAGAAATTCAAGAACCACGAATTAACAAAGAGACTGATGATTTGTCAAAGCAACATGACAAAGAACCAGTGGGAGCATTTAGCGACTCTCATGGTGGAAGTTTATCACTAGGTGATCCTCTTTCAGCCAGTAGGAGCGTAATTGGAGTCGCGTTGCCTTCACAACAACCTCCAAGTAGGCTGAATGAGAATAACATAGTTCAAACTCCCGCCCAAGAGGCATCTGAAAGTGTCGCTCTTGAGGACTCTCCGGTCAACGATGAAGTCGCTTCACCATAAAATTTTCACGATCAGAATATACAGCCTGCACAACCACAACTCCGTAAGTCAACTAGGATTCGTAATCCAATCGATAGGTATTATGGTTTCCTCGTGGAGGAACACGATGACGTGGATATATCGGATAAGGACGAACCTAAGACTTACACTGAGGTGACATTAGATGTTGACTCAGAGAAGTGGCGTGAAGCCATGAAATCTGAGATGGACTCGATGTACATAAATCAAGTTTGGGAATTGGTTGAATTGCCGAAAGGGGTAAAATCCATAGGTTGCAAGTGGGTCTTCAAGAGGAAGACCGATGCAAATGGCAAGGTACAAACCTACAAGGCTAGGTTGGTGGCGAAAGGGTATAGTCAACGCGAAGGCATTGACTATGACGAGACCTTCTCGCCTGTTGCTAAGATCAAGTCCATTCAAATTTTACTTGCGATAACTGCATACTGTGATTATGAGATTTGGCAGATGGATGTCAAAACAACCTTTCTTAATGGAAACATTGATAAGGACGTGTTTATGACTCAACCGGAGGGTTTCATATCTAAGCCAAAGTCTAATCTCGTGTGCAAGCTTAAACGATCCATCTATGGATTGAAGCAAGCTTCTAGGAGTTGGAATATCTGATTTGATAAAGCTGTTAAGTCTTTTGGCTTCATTAGAAATCCGAAAGATCCATGCGTTTATTGTAAATGCAGCGGGAAGAGTATTGTCTTTATAGTCGTATATGTCGATGACATATTGATTATAGGAGATAGCATTCCACTCATGCAGTCCGTGAAAGATTGGTTATCAAAGACCTTCATGATGAAGGATCTTGGTGAAGCATGCTACATCTTAGGGATCAAGATCCATAGGGATAGATCCAAGAAGATGTTAGGGCTGTCACAATCCACCTACGTAGATAAGGTGTTGAAGCGTTTTGCGATGGAGAACTCTAAGAGAGGATATCTTCCAGCAAATCATGGGATAAAGCTGTCGAAAAAGGATTGTCCTTCTAGCGAAGCTGATATCAAGCACATGAAGGATGTTCCATATGCATCTGCAATTGGTTCCATCATGTACGCCATGACTTGCACTAGGCCAGATGTGGTCTACGCTGTCAACATCACTGGTACATACCAGCAGAATCCAGGTGAGTCTCATTGGATTGTTGTCAAGAATGTTATGAAGTACGTCAGGTGCACTAAAGAACATGTTCTTGTCTACGGTTGGCAGTCAGAGCTAGTCCATACGGGCTATGCTGATGTGAGTTTTCAGTCAGACTGTGAAGATTACAAATCACAGTCAAATTATGTTAGTTCTCAATAATGAGGCGGTACGTTGGAATAGTTCCAAGCAAGATCTCACCGCCAATTCAACAATCGAAGCTAAGTACATTGTTGTATCAGTAGCCTTTGAGGCTGTCTGGATTTTAAGGTTCTTGAGAGAACTAGGGGTAGTTCCGAGTGCTAGTTGTCAAATAGAGTTGTATTGTGACAACATTGGTGCGATTGCATGAGCAAAGGAACCGAGATCTGATAACAGAAATAAGCATGTACCGAGGCGTTATCATTCGATCTGAGAGATCATATCGATAGGAGAAATGAAATTAAAACATTTCCCATAAAGGATAATCTTGCAAATCCTTTTCACTGTTCATATACACACTAGACATTTGATGGTCTAGGGGTTAGACATGTAGGTGATTGACTATAGTCTAAGTGGGAGATTGTTAGTGTTAGTGTCCTAGAGATAATCCATCGAAAGGACATAATACTAAGATAATATTCAGATTTGGTTTAATATTATTATTGGTTTAATATTAAATGTATGGCGTTACACTTATCTGAATATGATGTTTGATTGTTTGCATATATTCTTATTTGTGTTCCCATGAATCACTACTGTCATTGAGTGAGTGAGAACTCAGATGACTTAAGTATGATTCTCAAATAGCCCCGATCAAGGATCATCAAGAATGGGATATTGATGATGCAATTGAGATTGGTGTGCGATCTGCATCATACTCTTAGAGAGTGTAGTAAGATCTCACTTACTACGAGATACCGGGTATCTCATGATGGATGCACAGATACCTTAGAGGGTATTGGTATACCCATCCGAGAAACCATTTGATATAATTCCACATAATGTGTCTACGGGTGTCTCGGTTAGTGGGAGCGATGTGATACTCCTCTGACTTGAGGTCAATACGCACGACATGTGTGGAGTGGTGAACTTTGACCATGACCGACGCTTGCACCCTTCCACTGGTAGATGTGGCATGGGTTGGGTTCATCACGAAATACATGTGCGTGGTAGTTGAGCCAAGAATAGGATTCATTCCTAAATGTGGATTTAGAGAGAATACTCGTCTTCTCATCATAATTGGATCTAAGACATCGACCGATTCAAGTCGACTTGGACTTTGTGTCCAAGTGCGACACGAGCGATCAATTAGTGATTTGAGATAATATGATTAAGTTATTTGAATAGACACTTCATCATGTTCAAGGCTTAATTGAGTATTCGCGAATGAAAGTAAGATATCACAATAGCCTACAGTATTACAGGTAGTTGTAGATTTCCTCGCAACGTACCTCGTATATTGAGAATGTCTGATTTACTGTCTAGGGTTCAATTAAGACCGTTAGTTTGACTAATCGCTCGATATACGAGGGCCTATAGGTCACACAACAAGCAATGACAGTTCGCCGATTATACTTGGTTGATTAAGTATTATATTGGATATACTATTTAATTTATAGAGAATATAATAATAATTATATTTGGAATTAATTATTATTATTATTATTTAATTAAATTAGATTTAATTAAATATGAAATCCCAATAATAATATTTGAGAATATTATTATCCAAGAATAATAGATATGGTAAAAATATTATTCGTAGGGACGTATCTAGGGAAATATAATCCGTAGAGATTATATTACGGGCTAGGCCCGATATCTTGCTTAGGAATTAAGCCAAGTTAATCCCTAAAAATATGTGTCATGGGAATTCAGAACATAATAATATGAGTTTTCCTAGCAAGTTCGTCTCGAGATTCAACGCTGGCACCTCGATGCAAATCGGTGAATAGCTATTTCGTGGATACCGTAGTTGAGGATTCCACATACGAAGCTCTGTAAGATCTCTTGTTTAAGATATCTCATATTTAATTATGCAATTAAATTGTTTGTTGTTGGAGAACGTTAATTTCCACTGCGCATGTTTATGTGTTTACGTGCTTATAAATTCCAACACTCATCTCGTCCAGTTCCTTGGCAGTTTCCTGCACCAAGTCTCCAATCGCTCCACCACCCCGACCATCTTCAGGACCATCATCACCATCATCATCAGAGCCCTTCTTATCCTTTTTAGGAGTATCAAGGAATTTAGACTTCTCAGCTCTCATGGCGATCATTCTGGCGACCAGCTCCCTGATTGCCTCCATCTCCAGCAGCTCTAGGTAGCTAGTTATCCCCAAGTAGTTGGTCATACGAGCCTCCTCTGAGCACCAATAGTCCCATCCCTTCAACTTAACCAGCATCTGCTGCTCCACCATATTTGCCTGCTTGTACTCCAGCCAGACTTTTAGGTCAACCATCATTTCTCGCAGCTCTGGATAGTTATTCAGCGAAGGGAAGCTCCGTACCACCCAATTTTCACCCCTTCCTTTGATATAATCAAAGAAGAGAAGAGATGTGATATCCTCGGATTCCTCATCTTCTCCAACTTCCTCGATGATGAGTTCCAGCTCAGGGTCTAAGTCTTTTGGATCTTTGGATGTGACTGGGAAATCCTCAGGATTGGGTAGGTTGGATTCAGGCTGGGAGTCAGGCTCAATAGGGTTGGATATATTTGGCTCTGACTGGGGTTGGGGTAGGTCAGTGTTTGGGTTGGAGGTTTCAGTGGGGTTGGTGGTAATTTCAGGGTTAGGAATGGGTTCAGTAGGTTCAGATGGGAGTTCAGCGGGGTTGGGTAGTTCAGGCTGGAGCATCTCAGCGGATTCTATCGTCTTCCTCACCTGAACTAAGTCAGATGCTCTGGGAGAGCTTGACTTTTCTTCTTCCCTGACCGGGCTTACCTCCCTCAGCGCCTTAGCGGGAGATCCCTTTGGTCCTTTCCTCAATCTTTTCAGCGGCCTCACCGCAGTCTAATCCCTCCACTCCCTGACTTCATTGTCAGTCTCCTCAGCCTCAGAAACGACATTTTTGGAGACTTTCTCAGTCCCTTTCTTCAACCCCTTCGCTGTGGCCTTAGACTTAAGCACCACCTTCAGCTTCGCCACCTTCTCCTCCTTGACCTTCTCCTCTGCCTCCCTTTCAGCAGCAACCTCGGCCTCAGTTTCCTTGCCTTTCTCAAGAAGGTCCTCTACTCTCTCCAGTAGATTGGTGACAACCTTCTTCCCTTTGGCTACTGCCTTCTTCTTCTGACCCTTCAGTGGAGCATTGGGATCAGCCATGCCAAGAATGGCATATGTATCACCCTCCGTGGTGAACATGACCTTCTTGGAGGAAAGGTCATCCTCCATGTCAAATGTGCACCCTGAGCAGACGTGAATGATGAGCATAGACAATCTTATCCCAAAGGGTATAATCTCACCCACTAAGATGTGCTTCCTGTCCTCGTCCTTCTTCAATTTGTCCTGTGCAGCCTGAGTCAACTGGTCCAAGAAGAGTTGCTTCAAGTTGGCCTCTATCCCATCTACTAGAGCCCCCATGATTCTCAGCTTGGGCAGGCTCAGCTGCTCATGTGATCCAACAGTGCCCATCACCATCTTGGACACTATATCGACCAAAGCATGATATTCGGGCTTGAGCGTGTCTTTGTGCTACCTCGCCCTGAACTCAGGAGACCCTGACTTCGTCCATCTTCTCAGGAGCTCTCCTTCCTTGTTCTCCATGTAGGTTTTTGGGTTAATCCCTGAGCACGAAAGCCCAAAACCCTCCTTCACGGCCTTGCGAAGGTTGATGTCGCGTGTTTCTTCATTTTATAACTTCTCCTCTTCCTTGTTCTTTTCTCCCCTGGGAACCATTACAGTTACCTTTGTGAACAGTTCAACCTTCCTCAAGAAAATGTTCAGATACGCCTCCACCACCACCTTCGGAAGCACTGTGGAAGGCTTCTTGGAGAAGTATTTGTCAAGTTTTGCCTTGGAGATCCATTAAAAAACTGACAAAATCTCCTTCACATTCGTGCACGGACCTTCCATGGAAATAACGTGCTCCACGTTGACGAGCTTGCTTTTGATAACATCCTCAATGTTATCTGTGGTCCAAGCATCGTCGAGAAAAGCCATTGAGAGAGTTTGAGAAATTTGCAGAAAAGAGCTTTGAACGAGAGAGAGTTCAGTGTGCAGTGTGAATATTGTTTTTGCGTAAATTTCTCAAATGGCCTTTCAAATTGATATGAAATGAACAGTTACCCTGACTTGTGGCTGAGATTAATCCTGAATTTGAAAAGGTTTGAAATGAAGGGCCAAGATTAATCTATTTATCAATCATTTACCAAACGTCAGTCATATTCCGTATAAAATGGACACGTATATGAAAAAGTAAATGTTTGCATTAAATGCTCCGACACGCATGGGTTTAAATATCAAAAGGCGCACTGTTAATGAAAATGGTCAGCATTTAATGAAGATTTTCAGGATGTAAGTCTCAGTGAGACGATTCAAATTCACAAAGTCAGGATTGAACTCATACCTGTCAGGGAGACATTGTAGCACCCTGATACCTCGCTGAGTCGAGTCTGGCCTGAGTTCCCCCTAAATCCTACGCTGATTGCTCTCCCGGATCTAAGAGACCTAACTCCACTGACAGTTCCATAAACCTTGCTTCAGCCAAAGGATTAGTCAAGATGTCAGCTCTCTACCTGTCAGTATGAATCTTCTCTATCCTAATATCCTTCCTCTCTACACGATCACTTATAAAATTATGCCTAATATCCACATGCTTGCACCTTGTGTGAAGCACTGGGTTCTGAGTGATTGCTATGGCACTATTGTTGTCACAATAAATTGGGACCTCATTTGCAAACACTTGGTAGTCTCTCAATTGTTGCCTCAACCATAAGATTTGAGCACATCAACTACCTGCAGTCATATACTCAGCATCAGTTGTGGATGTAGCCACTGAATTCTGTTTCTTACTAAACCAAGAGATCAACTTACTCCCTAAAAATTGACATGTCCCTGAGGTTGATTTCCTATCAATCCTACAACCTCCATAATCTACATCTGAATACCCTGTCAGCTTTAAGTTGTCATCTGAAGGATACCATAGTCCCATATTGACTGTCATTTTCAAATACTTAAGTATCCTCTTAGCAGCCTCCAAATGACTCTTCTTGGGGTTAGACTGGTACCTAGCACACACACCAACTGCAAAAGTGATGCCAGACCTACTTGTAGTCAGGTACAACAATGATCCAATCAGCCCTCTGTACTCAGTCTGGTTCACTGAAACTCCTTCAGTTTCAGGATCCATCGTCCAATTTATGTTCATTGGGATCCTAGCCGGATTGCTATTATGAACTCCAAACTTCTAAATCAAGTGTCTTGTATACTTGGCCTTATTAATGAAAATCCCGTGATCAGTCTGTTTGACCTGCAATCCTAAAAAGAAGTTCATCTCTCCCATCATAGACATCTCAAATTTACCAGTCATCAACTTAGAGAATTTCTCACAGAGCTGATGATTTGGTGATCCAAATATTATGTCATCCACATAAATCTGGACCAAGAGAATGTCATCACCTTCAGTGATCCTGAACAAAGTCCTATACACGGTTCCCTTCCTGAACCCATGGTCAGTCAGGAATTAGGAGAGAGTATCATACCAAACTCTAGGAGCTTTCTTAAGTCCATAGAGTGTTTTCTTAAAATGGTATACACTATATTCAACCTCAAACCCGGGAGGTTGTTCCACATATACCTCTTCATTGAGTACACCATTCAGGAAGGTACTCTTGACGTCCATTCGATACACCTTAAACTTCTTGTATTGTGCATATGCAAGGAATAACCTGATAGCTTCCAACCTAGCCACTGGAGCAAAGGTGTCATCATAGCCTATTCCTTCATACTGACAATACCCTTTTGCAACCAGCCTTGCCTTGTTCCTCACTACAACACCATTCTTGTCCTTCATGTTCTTGAAGACCCATTTGGTACCAATCACACCTTGATGCCTAGGGCTATCTACCTATTCCCAAACCTGATTCCTTGTGAACTGATTCAACTCCTCTTGCATGACTATGGTCCAGTTCGAGTCAGTGAGAGCTTCTTTAATGTTTTGAGGCTCTTGCTCAAAGAGAAAGCAACAGAATAATGTGCTCTCACCATGGAACCACCTGGTCCTGACTCCCCCAGTTGAATCACCAATGACCTGGTCAATGGGATGATCCTCTAGCCATGTTCTCTTAGCTGGAGTTGTTCCTGAAGCATCTGCAATTTTAGTGTCTACAGGGTCTATAAATTCAGGAAAATGAACAGAAGGGGATAAACCTGAGTCTACACCAAAGGGATTTACCAACTCAATAACATGGACATTGATTCCCCCTTGATATGTTGACTCAGTGAACATCTCAACTGCGACCTCATCTTCATTGATGTTACTTACCTCAGGTTGAGCCTGTTCCTCAGTCTGAGGCTCAACTGTCCCTGATGCGCTGGGCTTAGGAGTGGCTCTTGTAGTATCATCCTGATCTTCGTCATCATCCCAGTATGGAATTGGCACTGCCTTGACCTTGGGATCAGGTTGATTCTTCAAGCTCAGCCTCATCACTCTCCTTGTGACCTCTCCAGAGTCAGGATCCAACACTCTTACCCTAGACTCAGTGATAGATTCATCAAACACAACATGTGGTGATTCTTCCACAACAAGGGTCCAACAATTGTAAACCCTGAAGGCTTTACTGACTTCAGAATATCTCAAGAATATTCCTTCATCAGATTTGCTATCAAAGGCTTTCAATTAGGTCTTTCCATTATTGAGGATGAAGCACTTGCAACCAAATATATGAAATTAGAGATACGGGGCTTCCTCTTGTTCCATGTTGTTGGGACAATGTCAGTTTTGATTAAATCCCAAAGCCGCTGAAAAGATGTAATGCCTTCGTAGTCAGGCTAGTCTTGGTTAGGTTAGCACTTAGTCTTTTTACAATTCATAGGAACTCAATGAGAGGAGTACTCATTGATGACAATCAAGACTGAAGCCTGAAGATGCAGAGCACCATCCTGAACTTACGGCAGTCTATCTAAGATGGCTGAGTAAGTGTCAGTGATGAAGAGTATGACCCTGAGGTCATTACTAACTCAGTCCTGAAGGGAACAGAATGACACTGAGTAATGGAAAAGACTTGGAGTAGGGCCAAGCAATGCAAAATGAATATCAACATCAGGACAAGACCATTGTGCTCGAGACAAAAAGAACTTAATAAGACAAGCCTGAAGCCCTGGAATAAGTTCTGACATTCTCACCAACCTGATGACGTGGACCAATCAAGGAAGGACACGCACATATGGACCTGACATGAAGACTGAATTCATACTGCACTTTTCAACAGGCAAGCATTAAATGGAGTATTAAATGCAATTACCTAATTCATACAAGGACGGCTGCTGCATGGGAGATATGTCCATTGAACAACCCTATGAAGATGACTAGAAGGCTATCTCTTCCAACGGATAGTTTTCAAATCCATCTATAAATACAGAAGGCCTTGAACCCATTCAAGGTTACGGGAAATTTCTAAGCCAGAAATTACTCAAACTCTCAAGCATTCAAAGCACTCAGTGTTCTAAAAGAAGCACTCGAAACCAGATAAATTTCCCAAGTATTTCTTAGATTAGTGAGAGTTATTATGTATTCCACTGAGCTTTCAAGCCATATCTTAAGCTTAGAGTTATTATCCATCCTTAGCATAACATAATCTTGTAAGGATAATCTCACCTTAGTTGGAATCCAAACTAAAACTAAAACCCTCCAGTCAGGTTTGTTGGTTGAAGTTGTTTAGTGAAGTTAGGAAGGAGTTTGTATAGGTCAGTGAGGTTAGCTGATCTTGGTGCACCTTGGCACGTTAAAAACAAGTTAACCCCAAGTAGTGGATTATCCTGTTCAATCAGGACTGTGGATGTAGGAGCTTGAGTCTCTGAACCACGTTAAACTCCTTGTTTTCTTACTGCTTTGATATTGTCCTTAATTGCTTATTTGTTTAAGTCATTCATGTATTAACTTTATCAGGCTTGAATCAATCAGCCTGATCATTAACTTGAACACTGCCATACTAATCACTACTTCAGAATTGAGTAACCAAGTTTTCAGAAAGCAAATATTAACAAGACTATAAACTTTCAGGGCTCACACATTTCCGCACTGAACTCAAGTTGATAGTTTGCCAACTGACCATCATTCAGTGCAGTTAGTGGGTGTGTTATCAACCCTGAGTTCTTTATCACTCTGAGCAAGGAGACTCAGTCAGTTTGAAAGTATGAAAAATTTGTATACGTGTATCCTCCCATACACGTATCCCTCAGTATTGTACCGGGACCAACAAGTGGTATTAGAGTAGTGGTTCAAAAGACTACTGACTTTGAATACTAATAGTTTCAGAGGTGGAACTGTTGGTGGTCACTGAACAGATCTGTGTTTGCTTTTCATAAAGCTTGCATCATCAAGACTTCGAGGAGACTTGAAGCTTCATTACCTGAATCTCTATTTCTAACTTTGTCTACTGGAAGTTCAGACTTGAGGCACATCTAGATGCCATCCATGACCAGATGCCGCGTGTTATCAAGGAAGGACCTATCAAAATCACTATCCCCAATGTTAGAGGACTGGGGTATGAGCATCTTGACATTGGCGTACAGGTTCATAAGGAGAGGTAGGATATGGCCAATGATGAGATCAAAATGGTGGGACTGGACAATGTGGCCTGAAACATCATGTTGCATACGGTGCCTTTCGAGGAGTCAGCGAGGCTGATGAACTTAAAGACGGCTAAGGAGGCCTGGGATGAGCTGACCAGGATGTGCGAAGGGTCAGAAAAGATAAAGGAGAACAAGAGGAATATTGTCATTCAGAAGTTCGAAGCATTCGAGATGCTGCCTGATGAGACAGTGGATCAGATGAAGTCAAGATTCATCAAGTTGATGAATGAGTTGTTGATGTTGGATAAAGATGTTCCAAAGAGAGATGTTGCTTATAAGATCCTGAATGCCCTTCCTGAGAGATGGGACAACAGTGTAATTATGCTAAAGAACACTCAGGATATGAGTAACATTACTTCTACTTTACTTTTTTCAGAGCTTAAAGCACTAGAATATGATCTCAACAAAATAAAGAAGAAAGTTCAGCAAGAAGAAGAAGAGAAAGCTCCTGAGAAAAGCGTGGCGTTCAAAGCCAAGTCAGAACCTGTCGAATCTTTGTCAAAGTCACTAATGGAGATGAGCAAGGAAGAGCATGCTGAGGAGTACAGCCTGATGGCCAGACACTTTGAGAAGCTGAATTCCAGGTTTGGTCGTTATAAGAAATATTATCGAGATACTCGTGACAGGAAACCTGAAGGAACCCACCAAAGCTCACGGAGATATGAGGAAAGAAGGAACACTGACCAGAGGGAGATCGGGCGATGAAAGAAGATATTCAGACCCAAAGCCCGATCGAAGAGATGAACAGAGACGTACTCACGATGATAGACACTCAGGCAAGACTGAAAGCTCATCTAGACCAAGGGAACCTGACTCAAGAAGGAACCCTGATCCGAGAAAGGAAAGAGGTGATGAGCAAGCTGCATGTTACAACTGTAACAAGAATGGGCACTATCAGTATGACTGCCCAGAGCTGAGTGCAAGAGAAAGAGAAGACAAGAGGGCCAAGAGAGACTAGAGGTACGCTGACCGGAGAGCATTGCTCACTGGGGAAGCTACAGACTTAGATGGTCCTGAGGAGAGGTCGCCTGAACTCTTTTCTGATGATGAGTACGATGATGTGTGTCTAATGGCTAGGGAAGAGCCTGAGGTAACATCTAACTCTATTTGTGGTTCATACACTGGTCAAAATCCTGAGCCTAGCTCAGAGTCAGCCAGAGAAATGAACCTTCAGGCCTGTTTGGATCAATTGATGGTTGATTTCTCCAGGTTGCAGGAAACTAATGTCTTTCTGGTAGAGGAGAACCAGAAATTGAGTACTGAGGTTCAAAACCTGAATGATCAACTCACTCAGTCTGATCTAAAAGAGTTAGCTCAAATTGTGAGACTAACTTAGGAAATTGATATGATCAAAGTTGAGCCTCTCCCAAGAGAGAAGATTCTGAAATAACTGGCTGATGAAGAGCTGGCCAGGAAGGAGGAGCTGAAAGTACTCAAAAGTAAGTTTGATGACCTCTTTGCCAGACATGAAATCCTGAAAAAGAGTGAGGACTCACTTAAGTAAAAGGTTGCAGCAATGAATAAATCCTCAGTGGCTAGAGAGGAAATAAATAGCAGCCAGATGCTTGGGAATGAGAAAAAGGGATTTGGATATGTTCCTAAGAAATCCTCACAAGGTCAATCTCATGTTGCTTCAGGGAGCAACACTGAGAGGGTTTTTGTTCAGGCAGGCCAGAATACAAAGAAGGTTGTACTTCAGGCCTGCCAGACTGATAAGGTTAAAGAAACTGTTGACACAATCAGAGTTGCCCCAAGGTTGCTAAGCCAAAACCCAAGGGAAAGGCCAAGCAACCAAAGGAGGCCCCTGAGAGCTCAGGCCAGAGAAAACCTCAGCGAAAGCAGAGGAAGACTCAGGCCAAGAGTCATCAGACTGGTCAACGAGGGTATCATCATGCATGGCAATACCAGCAGGAAAGGCCAACATGATGACTCCCCCATGGTTTTGGCATCCTGAGGCCTTTAACTATTTTCCTTTCCCTCACTTGCCTAGGGGGAACAGAAAACAGGGTCCTTATCAAGAACAAGCCCAAAGACCTACTGTACCCAGGCCTAGGAAGAACAGGAGGTTAGCCCAAAAGGCACTCACTTAGGCTCCTGTAAAGCCTAAGCCTATCACTCATACACCATCTTCCTCTTAGGCTAAGAAGAAGAAAGTAGTGTATGTTGATGTTTCAGGGAGACATATTTACCACTCTGAGGAAATCAGGGTTGTGATGAAGTCTGGATCCCAAAGGGTACAACTGACACGATAGGACCCAACACCCAATGGGTACCTAAAGCCTGAATTGTTTGCAGGCCGCTGTGGATCACAACAAGAGGAGAGGAGACTCAATCAAGGCTGTTTGGTACCTAGACAGTGGTTGCTTAAGGCATATGATTGGAATGAAGAGTCTTCTCCAAGAATTTCAAGCTAAAAATGGTCCACAGGTAACCTTTGGTGATAACTCAAAAGGTTTTACTAAAGATTTTGGTGTCTTGGTAATAGGTACGGTCAGAGTGGAGATTGTGTCCTTTGTGGAAGGACTGAAGCATAACCTGTTGTCAGTAAGCTAATTCTGTGACAAAAGTTTCAGTGTTGAGTTCTCATCAAACATATGTTCAGTCAAGGACAAATCAACACAAGTGCTTCTATTAGGTATTAGGAAAGGTAACACTTATCTCGTTGATTGGAGCAGCACTATTTCCAATACTTATTTTGTTGCTAAAAGCTCCTTAGAGCTCAGTTGGTTATGGCATAAAAGATTAAGCCATCTGAACTTCAAGATTCTTAACAAAATTTCTAGACAGTCACTTGTTGAAGGTCTACCTAATGAAGTTTTTAGCAAGAATCATGTGTGTAAAGCTTGTGAGGAAGGGAAGCAGGTCAGAGCATCATTCAAGGAGAAAGCTTCCTTCTCCACTGACAGATACACCCTTGTGGTCATTGATGATTATTCCAGATATACTTGGGTTATTTTCTTGTTGAATAAGAAGGAAACACAGGTGAAGCTTCCAGAGTTGCTCAGAAGACTCAGCAATGAGAAGAATCAATCCATTACTAAGATCAGATCTGACAAAGGCACTGAATTTATAAACTCATATATTTCTGATTTCTGTAATGAACTTGTTATTGCTCATAAGACTTCTGCAGCTAGAACCCCTCAACAAAATTGTGTTGGTGAGAGGAGAAACAGGACACTGAAGGAAGCTGCCAGGACCATGCTAGCTGAGTCAGGATTACCCAAGAAGTTCTGGGCTGAGGCAATCAACACTGCATGCTACACTCAAAACAGATCCATGCTGAACAAACAACATGCACAGACTCCATATGAGACATGGAACAAAAGGAAGCCTCGCATTTCTTATTTCCATATATTTGGTTGCAAGTGCTTCATCCTCAACAATGGTAAGACCCAATTGAAAGCTTTTGATAGCAAATCTGATGAAGGAATATTCTTAGGATATTCTGAAATCAGTAAAGCCTTCCGGGTTTATAACTGTAGGACCCTTTTTGTGGAAGAATCACCACATGTTGTGTTTGATGAATCTGTCACTGAGTCTAGGATAAGATTTTTGAATCCTGACACTGAGGAGGTCACAAGGAGAGTGACAAGGCTGAGCTTAAAGAATCAACCTGATCCAAAGGTCAAAACAGTGCCAATTCCAAGATGTGATGATGATGAATATCAGGAAGATGATTCAAGAGCCACTCCTAAGCCCAGCGTATCAGGGATAGTTGAGCCTCAGACTGGGGAACAGGCCCAACCTGAGGTAAGTGTCGTCTATGAAGATGCGGTCGCAGCTGAGACGGTTCCTGAGTTACCTCATCAGGGAGGAATCGATGTTCCTGACATTGAGTTGGTAAATCCCTTTGATATAGACTCAGGATCATCTCCTTCTGTTCAATATCCTGAATTCTATGAACCTGTAGACACTAACATTGTAGGTACTTCAGTAACAACTCCTGGTAAAAGAACATGGCTAGAAGATCATCCCATTGATCAAGTCATTGGTGATCCAACTGAGGGAGTCAAGACCAGACGGTTCCATGGTGAAAGCGCATTGTTTTGTTGCTTTCTCTCTGAGCAAGAGCCTCAGAACATTGAAGAAGCTCTCACTGACTCGAACTGGATCATAGCCATACAAGAGGAGTTGAATTAGTTCACAAGAAATCAGGTTTGGGAACTAGTAGATAGACCTAGGCATCAAGGTGTTATTGGTACCAAGTGAGTCTTTAAGAACAAGAAGGATGAGAATGGTGTTGTAGTAAGGAACAAGGGCAAGACTGGTTGCAAAGGGGTATTGTCAGTCTGAAGGGATAGACTATGATGAGACCTTTGCTCCAGTGGCTAGGTTGGAAGCTATCAGGTTGTTCCTTGTATATGTAACATACAAGAAGTTTAAGGTGTATCAAATGGATGTCAAGAGTGCCTTCCTGAATGGTGTACTCAATGAAGAGGTATATGTTGAACAACCTCCCAGGTTTGAGGTTGGAGATAGAGTATATCATTTGAAGAAAGCACTCTATTGACTTAAGCAAGCTCTTAGAGCTTGGTATGATACCCTCTCTCAATTCCTGACTGACCACGGGTTCAAGAAGGGAACCGTGGATAAAACCTTGTTCAAGATCACTGAAGGTGATGACATTCTCTTGGTCCAGATTTATGTGGATGACATAATATTTGGATCACCAAATCATCAGCTCTGTGAGAAATTCTCTAAGTTGATGACTAGTAAATTTGAGATGTCAATGATGGGAGAGATGAACTTCTTCTTAGGATTGCAGGTCAAGCAGACTGATCAATGGATTTTCATTAATCAGACAAAGTATACAAGAGACTTGATTCAGAAGTTTGGAGTCCAGAATAGCAATCCAGCTAGGATCCCAATGAACACCAATTGGAAAATGGATCCTGACACTGAAGGGACTTCAGTGAATCAGACTGAGTACCGAGAGCTGATAGGATCATTATTGTACCTGACTGCAAGTAGGCCTGACATTACTTTTGCAGTTGGTGTGTGTGCTAGGTATCAGTCTGACCCCAAGATGAGTCATTTGGAGGCTGCTAAGAGGATACTCAAGTATTTGAAAAGGACAGTCAATTTGGGACTATGGTATCCTTCAGATGACAACTTAGAACTGACTGGTTATTCAGATGCAGATTATGGAGGTTGCAGTATTGATAGGAAATCCACCTCAGGGACATGTCAGTTTTTGGGGAGTAAGTTGATCTCGTGGTTTAGTAAGAAGCATAATTCAGTGACGACATCCACAACTGAGGCTGAGTATATGGTTGCAGGTAGTTGTTGTGCTCAGATTTTATGGTTGAGGCAATAATTGAGAGACTACCAAGTATTTGCTAATGAGGTTCCAATCTATTGTGACAACAATAGTGCTATAGCAATCACTCAGAACCCGGTGCTTCACACAAGGTGTAAGCATGTGGATATTATGCATCACTTCATTCGAGATCAAGTGGAGAAGAAGGACATTAGGATGGAGAAAGTTCACACTGATAGGCAGAGAGCTGACATCTTGACTAAGCCCTTGGCTGAGGCAAGATTTATGGAACTGTCAGTGGAGTTAGGACTTTTAGATCCGGGAGAGCAGTCAGTATAGGTTTAAGGGGGAACTCAGTCCAGACTCGACTCAGCGAGGTATCAGGGTGCTACAATGTCTCCCTGACAGGTATGAGTTAAATCCTGACTCTTGTGAATTTGGAGCGTCTCACTGAGACTCCCATCCTGAAAATCTTTATTAAATTCATTCTTTTTTCATTAAAAGCATGCCTTTTGATATTTAAACCCACGCGCAGTGGAGCATTTAATGTGTTCAATTACTTTATCATATACATGTCTGTTTTATACGGAATATGACTGACGTGGGAAAATGATTGATACGGAAATTAATCCTGACCCTTCGTTTCAAAACTTTTCTAATTCTGGATTCCATACCTCACGTCTGAGTAACTGACTCACTCATATCAATCTAGAATGCCATTTGAGAAATTTATGCAAACACGTGCACACTGAACTTTCTCTCGTTCAAACACTAAATTATAAATTTCTCAAAACACTTAAATTCTTCAATGGCATTCATGGACACCACCTGGTCTACAGACAACCTTGAAGATGTTGTCAACAACAAGTTGGTTAATATGGAACACATCATTTCCATAGAGGGGGCATGTCTAACGGTAAAGAAGATACTCCCAGTTTTTGACTGGATCTCCAAGGCAAAGTTGGAGAATTACTTCACCCAGGAACCCATCTCTATGCTTTCGAAGGCAGTAGTGGAGGCGTATTTGAACCAATTCATTCGCAATGGTGAACTATTTACCAAGGTGACCGTGCTTGTTCCGACTGGAGAGAATGACAAGGATGGGGATGAACTGTACAATGTGGAAACTCGCGACATCGACCTCAGGAAGACCATTAAGGAGGTATATGGACTTCCGTGCTTTAGCATTAATCCCAGGACCTACAAGGAGAACAAAGAAGGTGAGCTTCTTAAGGAATGGACCAAGACTGGGTCACCGGAATTCAGGGCGAGGCAATACAAGGAGACCCTGAAGCCAGAGTACCGTGCGCTAGTTGATGGTTCCAAGATAATCATGGGAACTACTAGCTCTCACGAGCAGCTCAGTTTGCCCAAGCTAAGGATTATGGGAGCCCTAGTTGATGGTGTTGAAGCTAACTGAGAACAATTCTTTCTCGACCAGATAAGTCAGGCCGCCGCAGACAAATTGAGGAAGGATAATGAGAAGAAGCATATCTCCGTGGGAGCCATCCTTCCATTTGGGATAAGATTGTCAATCCTGATCGCCCATGCCTGTCAGGATTGTACTTTTGATTTGGAGGATGACTTGTCCTCAAAGAAGATCATGTTCACCACTGCTGGTGACACATATGCATTTCTGGGCCTGACTGACCCTAATGCCCCTCCTAAGGGTCAGAGGAAGAAGCCAGCATCGAAGGGCAAGAAGGTGGTGCCTGCCCTGCTTGAGAAGGTGGAGAGTCTCCTGGAGAAGGGGAAGGAGATTGAGGAGGAGATTGTAGCTGAGAGGGCAGCTGAGAAAGAAAGGGTAGAAAAGGCTGTGGAGGAGAAGACAGCCAGGCTGAAGGTGGTACTGAAAAGCAAAGCCACGGCCAAGGGTACTGGAAAAGGGACTGAGAAGGTCTCCAAGAGGGCCGGTTTTGAGGCTGAGGAGACTGACGATGACGTCAAATCAGGAGGAGAAGAGCTGGTTAATAGGCCGCTGAAGAGGCTGAGGAAAGGGCCCAAGAGATCTCCAGCCAAGAAGCAAAGGGAGATCAGTACGATCAGGGAGGAGTCAAGCTCTCCAAGAGCCTCTGACTTGGAACAGGTTAGAGAAACTATCACCACTGTAGAGCTGCTACAACCTGAGTCCAATCCCACTGAACCCCAACCATCAACCTCTCCCACATCTCACCCTGAACCCCAAACCTCATCCATCACTGAGTCTGCTCCAACACACACTGAGCCTACCCCAACCACCACTGAAACCATCATACCTTCATCTAACCCTGACCCTACCCCTCCACAAATTGAGTCAGCGCCCAACACTTCAAACATCACTGAGCCTGACCAGAACCCAGAGCCAAACACTCCCACGCCTAAAGACTGCCCCAAAACCACTACCGAAGGAGACTCAGCTGATGAGTTTCAAGACATGGCAGAAAGGAGGAGTTGTATGCCGGGCTGATGGGCGGGATGTTCGAAAATACCCTCATGGGGAATGCTTGTGAGTGGGCTTCAAAGTGTTGGCCCAGTTTGCATAGTGTTGGTCCCGGACAAGACTGATGGATACGTGTATGGGGGGGAATACACGTATACCAAATTTTTAAACTTAAAACCTTACTGAGTCCCCATTTACTCAGAGTGATAAAAAACTGAGAACTCATAACAACCCCACTGACTACACTTGGTGCGGGTCAGTTGGCTAACTATCAAATCTAGTTCAGTGCGGAAATGCGTGAGCCCTGATTAGTTTAAAGTCTTGTTTAGTTTGCTTCTGAAAACTGATTACTCCAACTGAATAGTATTTAGTAAGGGCAGTGCTCTTTTTAATAGATCAGGCTGATTGATTCAAGCCTGATAAGTCTTATGCAATGAATGATCAGTTAATATGGCAGGTATGCAATATATCAAAGCAATAAGAACACAACAAGTTTAACGTGGTTCAGAGTCTCAAGCTTCTACGTCCACAGCCTGATTTAATAAGAAATCTACTCAAGGGATTCTTGTTTTTAACGTGCCAAGGTGCACCAAGATCAGCTACCTCACTGACCTATACAAACTTCCTTACTAACTCACTAACTTAACTTACTTCCAACAAACCTAACAATAGGGTTTTGGTTTCAGTTTGGATTCCAACTAGGTTGAGATTATCCTTACAAGACAAAGCTAAGCTAAGGATTGGATAATCTCTCAAAGCTTATGATATTGTTAGATCGCTCTTGGAATACAGAATAACTCTCAGTTGCTAAGAAACACTTAGGAAATTTAAATGGTTTCGAGTGCTTCTTCTAAAGACTGAATGCTTTGAGTACTTGAGAGTTTGAGTAATTTCTGGATTGGAAATTTCCCGTAACCTTGAATGGGTTCAAGGCCTTCTGTATTTATAGGTGATATGAAAACTATCCGTTGGAGAGATAGCCTTCTAGCCATCTATGTAGAGATTATTCAAACGGACATATCTTCATGCAGCAGCCATCCTTGCATGGATTAGGTATATGCATTAAATGCACATTAAATACTTGCCCGTTGAATATGCAGTTTGAAATCAGTCTTCATGTCAGGTTCCATACGTGCGTGTCCTTCCTGGATTGGTCCACGTCATCAGGTTGGTGAGAATGTCAGAACTTATTCCTAGGCTTCAGGCTTGTCTTATTAAGTTCTTTTTGTCTCTTGCACAACGGTCTTGTCCCGACGCTAATATTCCTTTTGCATTGCTTGGCTCTACTCCAAGTCTTCCCATAAACTCAGTATCAACCTGTTCCCTTCAGGACTGAGTAGTAATGACCTCAGGGTTATACTCTTCATCACTGAGACTTACTCAGCTAGCTTAGAAGACTGCCATAAGTTTAGGATGGTAAACCGTCTTTAGGCTTCAATCTTGATTGACATCAGTAAGTGCTCCTCTTACTGAGTACCTGTGAAGTGTAAAATAACTAAGTATAAAACCTAACCAAGACTAGCCTGACAAACAAATGCAAACATCTTTTCAGGGGCGTTGGGATCTAATCAAAACTGACATTGTCCCAACAATTTCCCCCTTTTTGATGATGCCAAAAGACTGAAAAGATCCTCAAAATACTTAGAGGAAATATAAATCCTATCTATAAGATAAGTCAGTGTTAGAGCAGTTCTTGATAAAGTACAAAATTTAAATAACAGCCAAAAAGACAATGAGTTTTTGTCTGCGTGCAAAGTAATAGATTTCATTGATAGATATGATCAGGGTTACAATGAATCTTATCTATTACATAAAAAAAAAAGAGTGAACACCTAGACTAATCTCATTTCAGGTTCAAGTCCATATCCAGCATAGACTCTTGCCTTCAACTCGTCAACTCTGCTAGGTTGGTTCACGTACCCTTCAGCCTTTGCAATCTGCAACACTTCAATCATTATGGCCTTCGTGTTGTGCTTTCGAGTTCCAGGAAATAAGAGAGGAGCTCGAGTCATGAACTCAGGAGCCTTCACTTGGACTTGAGCTGCTTCAGCCTCCTCCAAGATCTTTTGGATCAGCTTAGGATGATTGTCCATCATGTAGTCAGTGAAGTGGGCATTGATATCTTCAGTGTCGCCCCACTTCTTCTCTACGTACCATAACTTTACAAATTTATCCCTTGCATCAGCCCAGAACTCCTTCAGTGCCTCGGAGATGAACTTGTCGACATAAGCTTCCCTTAAACCTGATTCTGGCCTCCTGACCTGAAGTATTGTTGATTTCCTTGCAGTTGGCCTCTTTCTGTACTTCCTTGGCCCAGGCTTCGCCTTCTTCCTCCTTAACAAACTGATCACTGCATCGTCTAATTCTCTTTGTTGTAGATTAGTGAGATCAGTCAGCTTCTCCACCTTCTTCTCCAGGATACTCATCTTTTCTTTCTGTGCAATATCAGCCCTGCGTTCAGCCTCAGTCTTCTCAGAAGGTGTCCCCCACGCCTCAGCGCATAATTCTGCCACCGTCTCCGTAGAGTAAGTGATGGGGTTCTTCCTTGTGTTCATTGGGGGAGACTTATGAATCGCCTCAGACTGCTTGGAGACTTGGAGATCCTTCAAAGGTTCATTAGCCTTTGCCTTCTTTACTGCCTCGGCCCTCAGCCTTCTAGCTACTTCCTCATCTTCCTTCTCAGCTGCTGCCAACCTTGCTGACTTCCTTTCCCTTAGCACATTTCCATCAGGATTGGCTTCAGGATCAGCTTGAACTGTTTCGCCTTGATTGACTGCCTCCGATGCCTCAGGGTGGGATCTTTTCTTCTTCTTTTCCCCCTTTTTGGCATCATCATTGGCCTCGAATGAGAATGCGTCAGATTTGCTGTTGATTTCGAAGGAGGCTAGGGGTTGAGCTTCAGTGATTCCCTCCTTCAGCATTTCAACTCTCGTCGAGATACCAGTGCCTGCATAAGATACAGAGCTGATTGTAGCATTTACCTTCTTTTCAAAGACCTCCATAGAGAGCTGGAGTCTTTGTTCAGCCTTCGAGATACTCTCCTCCACCTTGGCGGATTGATCATTTGCTTGGGTCAGCCTCTCAGCAATCGACTTTGAAGTCTGAGCAATTCGTTCTGACTCCAGCTCCAACTTGGATGCTGAGTCAGCAATGGCCTGAGTGAATAGTGCTCCAGCCTGAGCTGCAAGCTTCTCCACCGCCTGATTGAGTTCTTCCTTTCTTTGCTCATCCTTCGCAACCAGCTGCCTCAAAGTTTGCCTTAGCATTTTCTTTGTGCGCTTCCTCTCGCTTCTTACTGACTTGGCCTTGTCAGTCATCGTTCTCTTAAGCAAAATCAACTCCCTGTTTACAAGGGTGTTGTATGCTGACTTTGTCCACCTGATGTGTTTCGCCAGGGCCTTGACGTCTTCATCTTTCTCAGCTCATAGCATCATCACTTCCTCCTGAAGTTTAGCTAGATTTTCAGTGGTTTTCTCATTCTTCACTTCCACAATGGTAGTGAACTCAGCACGTCCGACCCCAGTGATGACAACATCTTCCTCCTCATTGACGGCCTCATCAGTGGCTGGCTGCTTTCCCTTGTCAGCCCCTGCAGCAACAGTCCCCTCTTCAGGGTGCACTGAAGACAGTTGTTGAGTGGTCGTGGTCGCCTGCTCAGGCTCAACCACGCCATCTCGAACCTTAGGAACAAGTCCTTCGAAACTGGGAGTCTCCTTCGATGCCTCAACATCTCTCTCCCTTGTCTCAGGGCAGGGAATCCCGTCATCGACAGATGTCTCATCGGTGGCTGAGACGTTCACAACATCCTCAGCCACTGGTCCACCCTTGGCACCAGTATCTTTCGCACCTTTTCCCTGAGCCTAAGACTCAGGGATCATATCATCCACTTTCCTTGCTGTCTCCTCCACAGCTTTCTCCATTGCTCCACCCTGAGCATCCTCATTACCCTTATCTTCCTCTCTGTCAGAACGGATATCAACAACTGACTTGGACATGATGTCAGTGACTAGCTTCTTTAGATTTTCGAAGTTCAGCAGTTGAAACCAGCTAGTCAGTCCAAAGAAAGAGCATAACCTTGCTTCCTCCGCCTCCCAGTGCTCCCATCCTTGAGCATCTACCAACATATGCTGCTCCTGCATGTTGGATTGCTTGAAATCCAACCAGACCTTGAGCTCAACAACATTAGCGGCAAGCTCTGTGTACTTGGTTAACCCACCAACACTTGGAGGCCCATTCTGTGGCATTCCCCCTGAGCGTATTCTCCAGAATACCTCCCGCCAGGTGCTCATCCAATTCCCCCTCCTCCATTTCGAGGAAGTCATCCTCTTCAGTTGGAAAGGTCTTGGGCAGTCTTTTGGGTTGGGGTAAGTAGAGAAGTCTTCAGGGTTGGGGGTGGAAGCTGAAGGTTGGTTAGGCCTCTGAGGAGATGGTACTGTCTCGGGTAAGTTTGGCTCTGAGGTATTGGGTGATTGGGTGGGTAGAGGTGTGGGGTCAGGGTTAGTTTGTGTTTGGGGTTCAGGGAGAGTGGGGGTTGGAATGGCTACTATCTCAGGCTGCAACAACTCAGCCATCTCGATAGATTTTCTCACTTTCTCCAAGTCAGAGGCTCTCGGAGAGCTTGACTTCTCCCTCTCTTCAATCTGAGGCAGGCCCTTAGGTGGGGACTTTTTGGGTCCCTTCTTAAGGCGCTTGAAGGGCCTCTTGCCCTGATCTTTACTGACGTTATCGTCAGTTCCCTCAGCCTCAGAATCGGCCCTCTTGGGATTTGACTCAGTCTTAGACTTAGTGCTCTTCCCTGACAGCACTACCTTAACCTTCTTCTTCCCAGCCTTCTCCACTACTGGCTAATCCTCCTCCCATCTCTCAGACGCCACAACCTCCTCCACCTCCTTACTTCTCTCGAAGAGCTCATCTACTTTCTCGATGAGACTGGTAGCCACGTTCTTGGCCTTACCAGCTGGCTTTTTGGCCTGACCCTTACCTTGGCATTGGGATCAGTCAGCCCTAGCATCGAGTATGTATCACTTAGTGAGGTAAACATAACTCTCTTAGAAGATAGGTTATTCTCCAAATCGAATGTGTACCCATGGTAGGCATGGGCAATCAGGATAGACAAGCGAGTGCCAAAGGGCAGGATGGCACTGACAGATATGTACTTCTTGTCTTCATCTCTCTTGAGCTTGTCCATTGCCGCTTGATAGATCTGGTCAAGGAAGAACTGTTCCCAGTTCGCTTCCACTCCGTCCACAATTGCCCCCATAATTCTCAGCTTGGGCAGGCTCAATTGTTCATGCGAGCCAGTGGACCCCATGACCACCTTGGATACAAGATCTACAAGAGCCCTGTACTCCGGCTTCAAGGTGCTCTTATTCTGACGGGCTTTGAATTCTGACGACCCCGTCTTGGTCCACTTTGTTTGGATAAATATTGTATAGTTTTGATGAGTTAAAACAAACCAGAAGATGTAATAGGACCATCTGGACCTGTTAGCCAGATGAGGTATAGATTAGGACTTAGTCTAGGGGGAACTGCCAGACCAGAAGACCTCACCAGAAGAGTCACCAGAAGACCCCACCAGAGGACTTCACCAGAGGACTTCACCAGAGAAGATAAAGACTAGAGGCAGAGAACCTTCCCCAGACCAGACGAGTCCAGACCAGACGAGTCTGGTGAAACATAAGTTACTCAGAATCATCTCCTGGTTCTTCTGAGTAATCTGTTTCTTAACCGACTCTGGACCAGAAGACACTGAGGTTGCCTGGTGCCTGGTCCTGCCTTCTCTGGAGAGAATCAGAGTAAGAAAACTGGAAGCATTTGACCATTGGTGATTCAAATCAAGTCAACTTAGATCGGATTGGGAAAGATATGAAGACAATCAATCCAAGGATCCCACCAACCAAATCAATTAATTAGGGAATTGATTGATTGAGGCTTCCTTAAATAGAGGATCTGATTAGATTAGCTCTCCAACAGCTAAACCCTAATCTCCTCTATAAATACAAGAGTGCAGATCAAGAAAAAGCTCTAGAGATTCTCACGCGCACATAGCAATATTAAGCTTTTGATCATCACGCAATTGCACTCTCACTTTGTTCATATTTACTCATCTACTCTTTAGGAGTTTAGTTGGAATACTCAACCTGTTCATATTATTAGACAAGGTTGGAGTAAGTCAGACTTTAGATCGAAGTTAGATCTAAAGTTATTGTAAGAAGGTACTGGTACTTCCAAATTCCAGTAAGAAAATGAGTTCGTTGGTTGGATAGTGAGACCTTTTTGATCAAGGGAGATTGGACGTAGGATATTCAGATCCGAACCACTATACATCCGGTCTTATTTATTGCTTTCTTTAATTTACCTTATTGCTTATTATTTGTACTTTTATAAAAGATCCTTGAAATATATTCTTAAAGCTTCTACAATTAATCTATCTAGTGGGACCAACAAGTGGTATCAGAGCAGTGTGTCCAAGACCACTGCTTTGTAAAGCTTTTGGTGGTCACCGGGCAGATCCATTGCTCTCTATTGTTTTTGATCATATTCTTGTTAAATCCTTTATCTTAGTAAATATGTCTTCGAAATCTTCTTATAAGAGTCTTAAATTGCCAGAATTCTCATTCAAGGATTATAGCCACTGGAGCTTCATGATGAGTAATCATCTTGGAGCTATTCACCACCGCATGTTAGATGTGGTAGAGAGTGGCCCTATTGAATTTTACTGGACTCCAATTAATGATGGCAGGTCTGAGTCCAGGGAAGAAACAAGTGAGATTGCCCAGAAAGCTATCAGATCTCCAAAATTGTGTACAACTCTGTCAGAAACTTGAAAAAGAGAATGGTAGGCTCAGAGCAGAAGTTCATTCCTTATCTCATGAGCAAAAATCCACCAGAGAACTCATGAAAGATCATTCCAAAGAAGTCTCTGAACTTCAGGAAAAGGTCACACAAAGAGATACTCTGGTAGATCAACTCATGAAAGAAAAGAACTCTCAAGAAGATGAGTTCAATGGACTGAGAGCCAAATACCAATCTCTTATCAAGGGAAAACAAGTTGTGGAAACTATTGAGGAGATACCTATGCCCAGAGAAGCTTCTAATATAGCAGATGTTGTGTCTATTATCTCTGGATCTTCTCAACGCATAAATGATAAGAGAGGTTTAGGATATCCTGGAATTATTAAAAGATCTCATAAATATTGCTTTACCAAAGACAAGTCTGTAAGAGCTGGTGAATTTGTGGAGCTCTGGAATGAAAAGGATCCTTCTGGAAATGGTTACAAAGTGGTCCACAGACCTGGTTGGAAATGGGACCCTTCTGCTAATCATTCAGAATATAGTCCAGAAGAGTTGACTAGTCTGGAAGAGAAAATCCTAGAGACTAAACATCAACAAGGGGAACCAATAAAGATCGACGGATCTGTTCACATTAAGCCTCAAAGAGTAGAACCTACTCAAATTGAAGGACCCCAGAGGAATCCTCAAAGAGTGAAACCTAACCAGAATAGGGGACCTCAGAGGAAATACTCAATAAGGGGAAATTCCAATCAAAATGGGAACTCTCAGAGAAGGAACAATGGACAACAGAACTCCTATCATAACCAGGGACCCAGAGACGGTTTTCTCAAAGGAATCAATTCCAAAACAGATATACTCAAAGGAACTATAATCACCAGAACAGATCTAGTCAGTACCAGAGACCCATCTATAGAAAACCAACTGATCTGGGTAGTTATGACACCAGAGATGGTTCTTCTAGGATGTACCCTTATAACCAGACCTTTAAGACCATGTCTTTAAGGTAGGCCATTCCTAAGGCCAGATTTGAGAAAATATACACCAGACCTGTTTATAGAAAAGGTGTTCTGATCAGACCAGTAGCTCAATATGTCATAGTCAGAGGACATGTACTGGTAGATAGATTTGGAAGAAAGATAAGATCGCCTCATCCAGCAAGGGATGATCTTTATCTTTGGATTCCTACAAAACCTGCAACTAACCAATCAGGACCCAACTCTAGTAGGGTACCTAATTGATTTCTCCACAGGAGGATAAAAGCCCATTGGAGAAAGGACTTTCAACAAACCATGTCTGGTACATTGATAGTGGATGCTCCAAGCACATGACCTTCCAGAAAGATAATCTCCAAGATTTCAAACCATTGAATGGGCCAAGAGTGATGTTTGGTGACAACAACTATGGAGTCACCAGAGGAGTTGGAAAGTTGACTTTTAATGGCGTATCTATAGATGAAGTTTACTATGTTGAAGGACTCAAGCATAATCTGCTTTCAGTATCCCAATTTTGTGACAAGGGATACTCAGTGAAGTTTTCTAGTGATTCATGCACTGTTTTTTCTTCTGATTATAATGATATCTTGTTTATTGGCTTGAGGAAGGGTAACATTTATCTTGCAGATTTTAGCAGTTGCCCAAGAAATGCTTACCTGGTTGCTAAAGGATCTGCAGAGAACAGCTGGATTTGACACAAGAGATTGAGTCACCTTAACTTCAAGGCACTGAATAAGATTGCCAGAAAAGGTGTAATTCGAGGTTTTCCAAATGAAGTGTTTAAGAAGGATCAGATTTGTGGTTCATGCCAGAAGGGTAAGCAACCCAAGACTTTCTTTAAGGATATCCAGAGCACAACCACAACCAGAGTACTTCAACTACTTCACATGGACCTGTTTGGACCTGTTTCTCCTCTTAGTTTCAGTGGTAGGAAGTATACCTTGGTGATAGTAGATGATTTTTCAAGATACACTTGGGTAGTGTTCTTGTTTAAGAAAAATGAAACTATCACTAAGCTGCCAGAATTCTTTGAGCAGAACCAGAGCATAGTAAAGATCAGAAGTGACAAAGGATTGAATTCACACATTGCAGAGTATTGTAAGGAAAATGGAATTTTTCATGAGACATCTGCTGCCAGAACACCCCAACAGAATGGAGTAGCAGAAAGGAGAAATAGGACCCTTAAGGAAGCTGCAAGGACTCTTCTTGCAGAATACAACACTCCACATAGATTTTGGGCAGAAGCAATCAACACAGCCTGTTACACTCAGAACAGATGCCTAATTGCCCAGAGACATAATAAGACTCCATATGAGGTATGGAAAGGTAAAACCCCATCTGTTTCATATTTTCATGTTTTTGGATGTAAGTGTTTCATCCATGACAATGAGAAATCTAAATTAAAAACCTTTGATGCTAAAGTGGCAGATGGAATCTTTTTAGGATATTCCAGCACCAGTAAAGCATTTAGAGTTTTTAATAAGAATTCACTTTGTGTGGAGGAATCACCTCATGTTGTTTTTGATGAATCTACTCTTGAGTGCAAGGTGGATTTAAAGTCTTCTGATGAGAAACAGAATCAGACTACTCCCAGGGTAATCAAGGTAAATCCACCTGTTCTTGACTCAGATTCAGATTCAGATGGTGACCCATCCTCTGGTTCTCTGAAGAAGAAATCTTCACAAGGAGCAGGACCAGAAGAGGTTGGAACTCCTTTAGGGGGAAGCTCTCTTATAGTTGGTGATAATAACCAAAGTACTACAGCAGATGGTCAACCAGGTAAGGCCACGGGAAGGAGGATCCTGGTTGATCACCCCAATGACCAGATAATAGGAGATCCAACTAAGGGTGTCCAGACAAGGAGAACTCTTAACTTAGCTGCCTTATTCAGTTGCTATGTTTCTCTTATTGAGCCTAAGAATATCAAGGAAGCACTGAAAGATTCAAATTGGATTGTTGCTATGCAAGAGGAGTTGAATCAATTCACCAGACAGGATGTTTGGGAGCTGGTAGATAGACCAAGACATCAAAAGGTGATAGGCACTAAGTGGGTTTTCAAGAATAAGAAGGATGAGAATGATGTCATTACTAGAAACAAGGCAAGGCTAGTGGCTCAGGGCTATTCTCAGTCTGAAGGAATAGACTATGATGAGACTTTTGCTCCTGTTGCCAGACTAGAAGCCATCAGATTGTTTCTAGCTTATGCTGCTCACATGAGGTTCAGAGTATACCAGATGGATGTGAAATCTGCCTTTCTTAATGGGATTCTCATTGAGGAAGTGTATGTGGAACAACCTCCTGGTTTTGAACAAGGTAACAAGGTGTATAAGCTTAAGAAAGCTCTTTATGGGCTGAAGCAGACACCTAGAGCATGGTATGACACTCTATCTCAGTTTCTGCTGGACAACGGTTTTACTAAGGGTAAGATTGATAGGACCTTGTTTAGGAAAGAAAAAGGAAAGGATATCCTTCTGGTCCAAATATATGTTGATGACATTATATTTGGATCCCCTAACAAGAAGCTGTGTGAGAAGTTTGGTGAACTCATGCAGAGCCAGTTTGAGATGTCTATGATGGGTGAGATGAATTATTTCTTAGGTTTGCAGGTAAAGCAATCAGAGAAGGGAATCTTCATCAATCAGGCAAAGTACATCAGAAACATGTTAGAGAAATTTGGAATAGGATCTAGCAAAGCAGCCGAGATTCCTATGATGACAAATTTCAACATGGATCCAGATGAGTCTGGAGAAAGTGTGGATCAGACTCAGTACAGAGCACTTATTGGTTCTCTTCTGTACCTGACTACGAGCAGACCAGATATAACCTTTGCTGTTGGAGTATGTGCCAGATTTCAATCTAATCCTAAGAAAGTCATCTGGAAGCAGCTAGGAAGATATTGAAATATCTCAAGGGAACAGTGAATTTGGGATTATGGTATCCTGCAGATGACAACATTGAGTTAAGTGGTTACTCTGATTCGGATTATGGTGGATGCAGAATAGATAGGAAGTCTACAAGTGGAACATGCCAATTTTTAGGAATAAATTGGTATCCTGGTTTTCTAAGAAGCAGACTTCAGTTGCTACATCAACAACAGAAGCAGAATACATGGCTACAGGTAGCTGTTGCTCACAACTACTCTGGATTAGTCTATAGCTGAGAGACTACCAGATTAGAGCTAAGAACATTCCAATCTTCAGTGATAGCAACAGTGCAATAACAATCACACAGAATCCAGTTCTTCATACCAGATGCAAACATGTTGATATAAGGCATCATTTTATCAGAGACCATGTTGAGAAGGGAGATATAAGGATGGAAAAGATTGCAACAGAGAAGCAGAGAGCAGATATTCTGACTAAGCCTTTGGCTGAAACCAGATTCAGAGAGTTAGCTTTTGAGTTAGGTTTATTGGAACCAGAGACAGATTTGGTTTAGGGGGAACTTCAGAGGAGCAGTATCCTTTATTTCAATTTTGCATACTTTATTATTTTCTTAACTAACATATCTACAGGTTAGATATACCAGAGAAGTTACATCTCCAGAGCAGGTACATACCAGGTGAGGTCTGTACCAGATAAGGGTTGTACCAGATTAAATCTGTACTAGAGGAGGTGCATCCCAGATGAGGTGCAGAGTAAGACTTAAGAGAAACCTACAGTCTTTTATTACCAGAATCAGATGGTTTCCATCAGATGAGATGTAACACCAGACTACTCGAGGTATCATCTGGTTACAATACCAGGTGACAGGTATGTATTTATTTCTCTGGCCCCTGATCATTGGGATACACCTTTTAAATTAGTAAATACACCCAAAACATTTCATCTTCAGAGTGTATTTAAAACTCGGGTATAGGACCTAGGCAATCATTTCACTTTTCATCTTGACTGCCACAAAACCTCTTTATGCCCAGTCCCAATGACCGTGCCAACGCACCAGATTAAATCTGTATTTTGCCCTTTAATCTTGGCCATCAGATTTAATTACGTGCAATATGTCAATCAATTCAAAAATTGATTTTGTTCCCAAAATTAAATTAACCTTTACACGCGTTCACACTTCATTAATTATCAATACCACGCGTCTTCTTGTATTTAAACTTAAAATTTTTCAATCTGTCCTTTCACATTTCAAACTCTCTCAAACCCTAACCACTCTCTGCAAGTTTCTCTCTCTCTCTCCCTCAAATTTGTTTTACAGATATGGCTTCAAGGCCCAAGTGAAACTTCGACCATGAGTACATCATGAAGAAGTTAAAATCGGAGATGGTGGTTGATTTCTACACTACCAGGAATCCAGCGGCGCTGTCAATTCTGGAATTGCTCCAAAGATCATGAGTGGAGAAGCTAATTTCAACAATTCCTAAGGGCTTTAGGACTTTGAATGGATATGCGGCCCAGTTTTTGGTTTGTATGAAGATCCATGACGATTACATCTCCTCAAAGATAGAGAAGGACGATTTGGTGTTTTCGAAGCAAGACTTCTGCAGTCTATTTGAGAATATTTCTGCAGAAGGAGTTGATCCGCTGACTTACAAGGAGGATGATATTATTGGCTCTTTCAAGATCTTTGCCAAATCTTCTTGCCAAAATTTGACGAAAGGCTTCTTGGACAAGCATTTATGGCAGAAGTATAAAGTTTTGTTTGACATTGTAGTGAAGATTCTGATGTGCGAGAGTCACAGTACATATGCCATCTTCAATGGCAGGATGTGTGTGATGAAGGCATTGTACGATGGAGTACAATGCAACTGGGCAGAGTTCTTTTGGGATGTGTTGAGGAAGAACAGACTGAAGGTGAAGAAGGAGCCTTGCCCATCCAAACCAGGGGAGTTGCAGTTCTGCTTTACTGCAAATGTCTCGTTGGGGACGAAATTGACGATTATCTTGGACTCTTTGCTCCCAAAGATGAAATGGGATGACTCCTGGTGTAAGGGCTTTCACAAGTCCAAGATCCTATTCTCTAAAGATGGTCCTCTCCACGGGCATGCTGATTCTGATGGAGAAGAAGCCATCCCTGCCCCTCCTCTTCAAGCAGTGCCTTCGCCTGCTAAGGGGCAGAAGACAAAGAAGAGCCAGCCAAAGAAGAAGGCTGTGGCGACTGGTTCTTCATCAAAGGCATTCTCTGGTTCATCAGACGATGACCAGATCCCCATCCAGGCTGCCCTGAAGAAGAAGAATGATGGTGGAGAGGCTGCTAAGAAGGCTGGAGGAGCCAAGAGAAAGCAGAGGCCAGAAGATGCTAGAAAGGCCTCTGCCAAGAAGGCCAGAACTTCAAGAAGGGCATAGAAGACTCTTCTGGTGGACGAACCAGAGGAGGATGATGAAGAAGAGGAGGAGGTGGAGCCTCTTGTGAGAGAGTCAAAGGCCAAGAAGGCCATTCTTCAAGAGTCAGACTCTGGCTCTGAGCTTGGGGAAGCATTGGAGAAGGCCATTGATGAAGCTTCTCTGATGATGGATGCCTCTGCTCCAGAACCTGTTCCAGCTGGTGTTGACCCAGCTGAGGTACATCTCTCTAACCCCTCTCCTATAAATCTTGTTACCCCATCTACCTCTCCCCCAGAAACCCAACCCCAAAACCCCCCTTCTGCTCCTGGTGCCCCACTTGCCTCACCAGAGCAGACCCTACCTGATACACCCTTACACACCTCTACCACTTTACCTACTCAAACACCCACCCCTTCTCCCTCACAAATACCCCTTCCCACAGATCCCTCTCCCCCAGCCCCTGTACCAGAGGTGCCTTCAACCCTCTGGTGCAGAACAACCCCTTCCCCCCGCCTTTATCCCACAAATTCCCACCCCTCCCCAAACTCACACAGATCAGAACCCATCTACCTCCATGGCATTAGGATTCCCTGCCCCTCCTCCCTCTCCCACTTGCCTGTCTAGCGATGATAGTGAAGATGAGGAAGCTTCACTTGAGCCTGACCACTTAGCACCTTCCTCCTCTGCCTCTGGGCCCAAACCCTTTACATTCTCATCTGATGAAATGGGTCTCATTAGACAGAGTATGAGTGTGAGTGCTCAGCTCTGGCTAAGAGAGCAATTTCCAGTTTTGTTGGAGCACTCACCCCTTCTGGCTGATTTGACGGATGCAAAAGTATGGAGCATGGCCAGACTCCAGGATGTAGAAGATCTGATGCTTATGCTGGAGGAGATGTCTCCCTCTGCCTTCACTGCTTGGGAGATAGAGCTGAAGAAAAAGCTGAATATTCAAAATTCAGCAGAGTTGGAGACACCAGAGGCGGCCAAAGTCCTTATTAGAACTCTGCTGATCCAGAGAGGAGTCATGCTCGCTCCAGAAGGCCCCTCTTACAGTTTTGGTCTTCACTTCACATTTCCTCCAGAGCTCTACTCTGATGAGGAGGATTTTGATATGACTCATGCCGTGCTCCAGAAGATGAAGACTTTCTTTAATGAGCAAATCATGCAGATTGGGCAGTTTTCTAAGGCAATTCAGCATATGGCCCCTGCTATGATAGAGCACCAGATTCGGCAGGAGAGGAGGATTTTCCTTAAGCAGATTAAGTCTACCCTGGCAAATGTTAAAGCCTCTTTTAAGGCAAATGACTTGTTTGTAAAGTTAGATGTTATGCACAGCCAGAAGCAGCTCCAGGAGCATGTGCTGGACCAGCTGAGGCCAGTCTCTGTTCTGAAGGTTGAGATGGCTTTCCAGATGCTGGAGACTGCTAAACTTAAGGACTCCCTCCAGGAGATGCTAGCTAAATAAGAGAAGTTGGTTGCAGAGTCAAGAGCTTACCTGGAGGAAGCAAAGCAACTGCGTGATCTTCACTCTTCCTCCCACACTGTCTTGCCTGATCTAATTCGGCAGGTAGTGCAGCCCCTCCTTGATGAAGTTAAAAAGGGGGAAGAGAAGGCCAGAACTGATCTGGTAAAGAACACAAATGAAACTCTCTTTAGCCATGGTGCTCGTCTGGACCTGCTGGAGAATACCTTGGCCCAGGCTGAGCTGCAGAAGAAGAAGAAAGAAGAGTTAAAGTCTCTTACCATGGCTAGCAGCTTGCAGCAAAAGAGGAGTCAGAAGCAGAGCAGGATCCTACAACCATCCCTGGCCCTGCTAAGAGGAAAATAAGGAAGGTCAAGAAGAGCTTCCTTGAATCTGTTGTTGAAGAAGCACATAAGAGGTTCAAGGAAGAGACGCCTGAAGAGAGGCAAGCCAGAATCAGGAAGAACATAGATGAAGAGCAAAGGCTCAGATATGTTAAGAGGCAGAACAAGAAAGCCAGAGAAGCTGGTGTTCCTTCTGGTGTAGGTGGCTCGGGGCAGAAGAGGAAAGGTCCAATTGAAGTGATGAACATTCTGCCGATCAGGACAGAAGGGTCTTTTGACTCCACTGTGCCTGTTCCTCTGATTGAGAGGTGGAGAGAAGCCAAGACCCTTTGGTTCATTCAACATTACATCCAGAGGCTAGCACCAGAAGATGATGACCTGATCAACAGAACCTTCCACTCATGGATGCAAGCCTATGATGCAGATTTGTACAAGCAGCTGATGGATTCAACCATAGAGTTCAACCTGGAGGTGACTGCTCCTTAGTTTACCTATCTAAACACTCCTATGAATGGGAACCAGGTTGATTGGGCAGAACTGAAGAAGCTTTACAAGACCAAGGTGTTGGTGAATTTCACTCCAACATCTTCTGCAGAGTTGAAGGCCGTCCAGGATAGGTTCCTTGACTGGTTTCTTGTCCCTAAAGAGAACAGAAGATATGCTTAGAATAGGACTCTGAACTTCAATGTATTCTGTAATTATTTTGTCCTCTATTTTTAATGAAAATCATATCTTCTCTGCTTTAAAGACAACTCCTTGTTGTCTTATTGTTTGCCTGATGAGATCTTTTCTAAGGTCTTATCCCTTTACTGTTTTATTGCTTAAGTGTTTGGTTAAGATCAGTTCTGGTAAGTTTTAACTCCATCAAAAAGGGGGAAATTGTTAGGATAAATATTGTATAGTTTTGATGAGTTAAAACAAACCAGAAGATGTAATAGGACCATCTGGACCTGTTAGCCAGATGAGGTATAGATTAGGACTTAGTCTAGGGGGAACTGCCAGACCAGAAGACCTCACCAGAAGAGTCACCAGAAGACCCCACCAGAGGACTTCACTAGAGGACTCTACCAGAGGACTTCACCAGAGAAGATCAAGACCAGAGGCAGAGAACCTTCCCCAGACCAGATGAGTCCGGACCAGACGAGTCTGGTGAAACATAAGTTACTCAGAATTATCTCCTGGTTCTTCTGAGTAATCTATTTCTTAACCGACTCTGGACCAGAAGACACCGAGGTTGCCTGGTGCCTGGTCCTGCCTTCTCTGGAGAGAATCAGAGTAAGGAAACTGGAAGCATTTGACCGTTGGTGATTCAAATCAAGTCAACTTAGATCGGACTGGGAAAGATATGAAGACAATCAATCCAAGGATCCCACCAACCAAATCAATCAACTAGGGAATTGATTGATTGAGGCTTCCTTAAATAGAGGATCTGATTAGATTAGCTCTCCAACGGCTAAACCCTAATCTCCTCTATAAATACAAGAGTGTAGATCAAGAAAAAGCTCTAGAGATTCTCACGCGCACATAGCAATATTATGCTTTTGAACATCACGCAATTGCACTCTCACTTTGTTCATATTTACTCATCTACTCTTTAGGAGTTTAGTTGGAATAGTCAACCTGTTCATCTTATTAGACAAGGTTGGAGTAAGTCAGACTTTAGATCGAAGTTAGATCTAAAGTTGTTGTAAGAAGGTACTGGTACTTCCAAATTCCTGTAAGAAAGTGAGTTCGTTGGTTGGATAGTAAGACCCCTTTGATCAAGGGAGAGTGGACGTAGGATATTAAGATCCGAACCACTATACATCCGGTCTTATTTATTGCTTTCTTTAATTTACCTTATTGCTTATTATTTGTGCTTTTATAAAAGATCCTTGAGACATATTCTTAAAGCTTCCGCAATTAATCTATCTAGTGGGACCAACACACTTGTCAAGGAGCTCTCCCTCAGCATTCTCCTTGTAAGTCCTTGGGTTGATGCCTGACGATGACAAGATGAACACCTCCCTAATCGCCCTCCTCAGGTCGATTTCCACCTCCTTCATGTTGTAGAAGGGTTCGCCATCAACGTCCTTCTCTCCGGTGGGCTTTAGAGAAGTCACCCTCGTGAACAGCTCTCCCCTTCTAAGAAACATATTGAAATATGCTTCAACTACAGCTTTGGGTAACACGGTGATAGGTCGCTTCGTGAAGTATGTCTCTAGACCTGCTTTGGAAATCCAGTTGAAGACTGGACAGATTTCCTCCACATTCAAACAAACGCCATCCATGGAGATGACTTGCTCCATGTGTACCAGTTTGTTGTTAACAACATCATCGATGCTGTCTGTGGTCCAGGTAGAGTTAAGACACGCCATTGATTGAGAGTGAAGGTTTTTTGAAAAAAGAAAGTGAGTGCTTGAGCAAGAGAATACTCAGTGTACAAGTGCTTTGGTGTTTGCGTAAAAACCTCAATGACATTCTTTGATTGATAAGATTAAGTCAGTTACTCAGATGTGGGGTTGAGATTAATTCCTGAATTTGAAAAGTTTTGAAATGAAGGGCCAGGATTAATCTCAGCGTCAATCATTTACCCATGTCAGTCATATTCCGTATAAAACGGACACGTATACGAAAAAGTAACTGAAGCATTAAATGCTCCATTGTGCGTGGGTTTAAATATGAAAAGGCACACTTTTAATGAAAACGGAATGCATTTAATAAAGATTTTCAGGATGAAGGACTCAGGGAGACGCTTGAAATCCACTAAGATCAGGATAGAACTCATACCAGTCAGGGAGACATTGTAGCACCCTGATACCTTGTTGAGTCGAGTCTGACTGAGTTCCCCCTAGACCCTACACTGACTGCTCTCCCGGATCTAAGAGACCTAACTCCACTGACAGTTCCATAAATCTTGTTTCAGCCAAAGGCTTAGTCAAGATGTCAGCTCTCTGCCTGTCAGTGTGAATTTTCTCCATCCTAATGTCCTTCTTCACCACATGATCTCTTATGAAGTGGTGTCTAATGTAGGGTTCTGAGTAATTTTAATAGCATTATTGTTGTCACAATAGATTGGAACCTCATTAGCAAATACCTGGTAGTCTCTCAACTGTTGCCTCAACCATAAAATCTGAGCACAATAACTACCTGCAGCCATATACTCAGCCTCAGTTGTGGATGTCGCCACTGAATTCTGCTTCTTACTGAACCATGAGATCAACTTGCTTCCCAAAAACCGACATGTCCAAGAGGTTGAATTCCTATCAATCCTATAACCTCCATAATCTGCATCTGAATAACCTATCAGTTCTAAGTTGTCATCTGAAAGATACCATAGTCCCATATTGACTGTCCTCTTTAAATACTTAAGTATCCTCTTAGCAACTTCCAAATGACTTTTCTTGGGATCAGACTGATACCTAGCACATACTCCTACTGCAAATGTGATGTCAGACCTACTTGCAGTCAGGTACAATAATGATCCAATAAGCCCTCGATACTCAGTCTGATTCACTGAAGTCCCTTCAGTGTCAGGATCCATCTTCCAGTTTGTATTCATGGGGATCCTTGCCGGATTACTATTCTGAACACCAAATTTCTGAATCAAGTCTCTTGTATACTTAGCCTGATTGATGAATATACCTTGATCAGTCTGTTTGACCTGTAATCCTAAGAAGAAGTTCATCTCTCCCATCATAGACATCTCAAATTTACCAGTCATCAGCTTAGAGAATTTCTCACAGAGCTGATGATTTGGTGATCCAAATATTATGTCATCCACATAAATCTGGACCAAGAGAATATCATCACCTTCAGTGATCCTGAACAATGTCCTATCCACGGTTCCCTTCTTGAACCCATGGCCAGTCAGGAATTGAGAGAGGGTATCATACCAAGCCCTTGGTGCTTACTTAAGTCAATAGAGTGCTTTCTTCAAATGGTATACTTTATCACCAACCTCAAACCCTTGAGGTTGTTCAACATATACCTCTTCATTAAGTATCCCATTCAAAAAGGCACTCTTGACGTCCATTTAATACACCTTGAACTTCATATATGTTGCATAAGCAAGGAACAACCTAATAGCTTCCAACCTAGCCAGTGGAGCAAAAGTCTCATCATAGTCTATTCCTTCAGACTGACAATACCCCTTTGCAACCAGTCTAGCCTTGTTCCTTACTACAACACCATTCTCATCCTTCTTGTTCTTATAGACCCAGTTAGTACCAATTACACCTTGATGCCTAGGTCTATCCACCAGTTCCCAAACCTGATTTCTTGTGAACTTATTTAACTCCTCTTGCATGACAACAATCCAGTTCGAGTCAGTGAGAGCTTCTTCAATGTTCTGAGGCTCTTGCTCAGAGAGAAAGCAGCAGAACAATGCACTCTCACCATGAAACCGTCTGGTCCTGACTCCCTCAGTTGGATCTCCAATGACTTGGTCAATGGGATGACTTTCTATCCAAGTCCTCTTGCCAGGAGTTGTTCCTGAAGTACCTGCAATATCAGTGTCTACAGGCTCATAGAATTCAGGAAAATGAACAGAACCAGAAGAACCTGGGTCTATACCAAAGGGATTGATAAGCTCAATGTCAGGGACATTGATTCCCCCTTGATTAGGTGACTCAGGTACCGTCTCAGCTGCGACAGCATCTTCATAGACGGTGCTTACCTCAGGTTGAGGCTCAACTATCCCTGATGTGCTGGGCTTTAGAATGGCTCTAGAGTCATCTTCCTGATCGTCGTCATCATCCCATCTTGGAATTGGCACCGTTTTGACCTTTGGATCAGGTTGATTCTTAAAGCTCAGCCTTGTCACTCTCCTAGTGACTTTCTCAGCGCCAGGGCTCAACACACTTATCCTAGACTCAGTGGCAAATTCATCAAACACAACATGAGGTGATTCTTCCATAACAAGGGTCCTACAGTTGTAAACCCTGAAAGCTTTACTAACTTCAAAATATCCTAAGAATATTCCTTCATCAGTTTTACTATCAAAAGCTTTCAACTGGGTCTTCCCATTGTTGAGGATTAAGCACTTGCAACCAAATATATGGAAATAAGAAATACGAGGTTTCCTTTTATTCCAAGTCTCATATGGGGTCTGTGCATGTTGCTTGTTCAGCATGGATCTGTTCTGAGTGTAGCAAGCTGTGTTGATTGCCTCAGCCCATAATTTCTTGGGCAGTCCTGACTCAGCCAGCATGGTCCTGGCAGCTTCCTTTAGTGTCCTGTTCCTTCTTTCAACAACACCGTTTTGTTGTGGGGTTCTAGCTGCAGAAGTCTCATGAGCGATACCAAGTTCATTACAAAAGTCAGAAATATATGAATTTATAAATTCAGTGCCCTTGTCAGATCTGATCTTAGTAATGGACTGATTCTTCTCATTGCTGAGCGTTCTGAGCAACTCTGGAAGCTTCACCTGTGTCTCCTTCTTATTCAACAAGAAAATAACCCAAGTATATCTAGAATAATCATTAATAACCACAAGGGTATATTTCCTACCATTCATACTCACAGGTGTCACAGGGCCAAATAGGTCCATGTGCAAAAGCTGAAGAATCCTATCAGTGGAATAGGAAGCCTTCTCTTTGAATGACACTCTAACCTGCTTCCCTTCTTGACAAGCTTTGCACACATGATCTTTGCTAAAAACTTGATTGGGTAGACCATCAACAAGTGATTGTCTAGAAATTTTGTTAAGAATCTTGAAGTTCAGGTGGCTTAATCTTTTATGCCATAACCAACTGAGTTCTAAAGAACTTTTAGCAACAAAACAAGTATTAGGAATAATGCTGCTCCAATCAGCGAGATAAACATTGTTGGGACATTGTCAGTTTTAATTAAGATCCCAAAGCCCCTGAAAAGATGATTGCCTTAATCTGTCTTTGTCAGGCTAGTGTTGGTTAGGATTAGTACTTAGTCATTTTACACTTCACAGGTACTCAGTGAGAGGAGAACTCACTGGAGACAATCAAGACTCAGAGCCTGAAGACGAAGAGCACCATCCTGAACTTATGGCAGTCCTCTAAGCTGGCTGAGTAAGTGTCAGTGATGAAGAGTATGACCCTGAGGTCATTACTAACTCAGTCCTGAAGGGAACAGGATGTCACTGAGTTAATGGGAAGACTTGGAGTAGAGCCAAGCAATGCAAAAGGAATTTCAGCGTCAGGACAAGACTGGTGGGCTCAAGACAAAATGAACTTAATAAGACAAACCTGAAGCTCAGGAATAAGTTCTGACATTCTCACCAACCTGATGACGTGGACCAATCCGAGATGGACACGCACGTACGGAACCTGACATGAAGACTGAATTCAGACTGCATATTCAACGGGTAAGCATACAATATGAATTTAATACAAATACCAAATCCATGCAAGGATGGCTGCTGCATGAAGATATGTCCGTTTGAAGCCACTCTACATAGATGACTCGAAGGCTATCTCTCCAACGGATAGTTTTTCAAATCACCTATAAATACAGAAGACCTTGATCCCATTCAAGGTTACGGGAAATTTCCAAGCCAAAAATTACTCAAACTCTCAAGCATTCAAAAGTATTCAACCATTAAGAGAAGCACTCGAAACCTTCTAAATTTCCCAAGTGTTTCTCAGCAATTGAGAGTTATTATGTATTCCAAGAGCTAATTAGAATTATCTTAAGCTTAGAGAGATTATCCAATCCTTAGCATAGCTTTGCCTTGTAAGGATAATCTCAACTTAGTTGGAATCCAAACTGAAACCAAAACCCTAAGTTAGGCTTGTTGGGAGTAAGTCAGTTAGAGTGTTAGTAAGTGGAGTTGTATATATCAGTGAGGATAGCTGGTCTTGGTGCACCTTGGCACGTTAAAAACAAGAATCCCTTGAGTGGATTTCCTGTTAAGTCAGGCCGTGGACGTAGGAGCTTGAGTCTCTGAACCACGTTAAACTCCTTATGTTCTTACTGCTTTGATATTGTGCATACTTGCTATATTACTTGTTCATTCACTGCATTCAAGTTTATCAGGTCTGAATCAATCAGGCTGATCTTCAAAAGAGCACTGCCCTACTAAACACTTTTTAGATTTGAGTAAAACAAGTTTTTCAGAAAGCAAACTAAACAAGACTTTAAACTTTCAGGGCTCAAACATTTCCGCACTGAACTTGAACTGATAGTTAGCCAACTGACCCACACCAAGTGTAGTCGGTAGGTATATTATCAGCTCCTAGTTCTTTACCACTCTGAGTAAAGGGGACTCTGTCAGTTTTAAGGTTGAAAAATTGGTATACGTGTATTCCCCCCCATACACGTATTCCTCAGTCTTGTACCGGGACCAACAAGTGGTATCAGAGCAGTGGTTCGAAAGACCGCTGACTTTGAATACTAATAGTTTCAGAGGAGAAACTGTTGGTGGTCACTGAACAGATCTGAGTTTGCTTTTCATAAAACCTGCATCATCATGACTTCGAGGAGACTTGAAGCTTCGTTACCTGAATTCTCTGTGTCTAACTTTGTCTATTGGAAGTTCAGATTAGAAGCACATCTAGATGCCATCCATGACCAGATGCCGCGTGTACTCAGGGAGGGACCGATCAAGATCACTATTCCTAACGTCAGAGGACTGGGATATGAGGATCTTGCGATTGGCGTACAGGTTCCTAAAGAAAGAAAAGACATGACCAACGATGAAATCTAGATGGTGGGACTTGACAACGTCGCCAGAAACATCATCTTGCACACGGTGCCCTTCGAGGAGTCAGCTAGGCTGATGAACTTAAAGACGGCAAAGGAGGTCTGGGATGAGCTGACAAGGATGTGTGAGGGATCTGAAAAGATCAAGGAGAACAAGAGAAATATTGCCATTCAGAAATTCGAGGCGTTCGAGATGCTGCCTGACGAGAGCATAGATCAAATGGAGTCTAGATTCATCAAGTTGATGAATGAGTTGTAGATGCTGGACAAGGATGTCCCAAGGAGAGATGTTGCTTCAAAGATCCTGAATGCTCTTCCTTAGAGATGGGACAACAGTGTAATTATGCTTAAGAACACTCAGGATATGAGTAACATAACTTCTGCTTTACTTTTTTCAGAGCTCAAAGCGCTTGAATTCGACCTTAACAAAAGAAAGAAAAAAATACAGCCAGAAGAGGAAGTGAAGGAGAAAACTCCTGAGAAAAGTGTGGCGTTCAAGGCCAGATCTGAACCTGTTGAGCCCTCATCAAACTCTTCATCAAAGTCACTGATGGAGATGAGCAGAGAAGAACTCGCTGAAGAGTACAGCCTGATGGCCAGTCGATTCGACAAGCTCAATTCCAGGTTTGGTTGTTATAAAAAGTTTTATCAGGACTCACGTGACAGGAAACCTGAAGGAACCCACCAAAGCTCAAGGAGATATGAGGAGCGAAGGAATACTGACCAGAGGAGAGAACGTGGTGATAAAAGGAGATATTCTGAACCAAAACCTGAAAGAAGAGACGAACAGAGACATACTCGTGATGATAGATATCCAACCAAGACTGAAAGCTCACCAAGAACCAGGGAACCTGACTCAAGGAGGAACCCTGAACCAAGAAAAGAAAGAGTAAGTGAGTAGGTATCATGTTACAACTGTAACAAGATTGGTCACTATCAATACGACTGCCCGGAGCTGAGTGCAAGGGAGAGAGAGGAAAGGAGAGCCACTAGGGACCTAAGATCTGCCGATCGGAGAGCGATGGTCGCTGAAGATGCAACAGATTCTGACGGTCCTGCTGAAAGGTCACCTGAACTCTTCTCAGATGACGAGTACGATGATGGCTGTCTGATGGCTAGGGATGAGCCTGAGGTAACATCAAATTCTGCTTGTGCTTCTTACACTGGTCAAAATACTGAGCTTAGCTCAGAGTCAGTTAGAGAAATGAACCTTCAGATCTGTCTTGATCAATTGATGGTTGATTTCTCCAGACTGCAGGAAACTAATGTCTTCTTGGTAGAGGAGAACAAGAAATTGAGTACTGAAGTTCAAAACCTGAATGAACAACTTACTCAGTCTGATCTTAAAGAATCAGCTCAAATTGTGAGACTAACTCATGAGATTGATTTAATCAATGTTGAGCGTCTTCCAAGAGAGAAGATTCTGAAGGAACTGGCTGAGGAAGAGCTGGTCAGGAAGGAAGAACTGAAAGTACTTAAGAGTAAGTTTGATGACCTCTTTACCAGATATGAAATCCTGAAAAAGAGTGAGGACTCTCTCAAGAAAAAGGTTGCAGCAATGAATAAATCCTCAGTGGCTAGAGAGGAAATAAATAGCAACCAGATACTTGGGAACAAGAAAAATGGACTTGGATATGTTCCTGAGAAATCCTCACAAGGTCAGTCTCATGTTGCTTCAGGGAGCAACACTGAGAGGGTAATTGTTCAGACAGGCCAGAGTGCACCTAAGGTTGTGCTCCAGGCCCGTCAAACTGATAAGGGCAAGGAAACCATTGACACAGTCAGGATTGCTCTTAAGGTAGCTAAGCCAAAACCCAAGGGAAAGGCAAAGCAACCTACGGAAGCCCCTGAGAGCTCAGGTCAGGGAAAACCTCAGCGAAAGTAGAGGAAGACTCAGGCCAAGAGCCCTCAGACTGGTCAGCAAGGGTATCATCATGCTTGGCAATACCAACAGTGAAGGCCAAACATGATGACACCCCCGTGGTTTTGGCATCCTGAGGCCTTTAACTGTTTTCCATTCCCTCACTTGCCTAGGGGGAATAGAAATCAGGGTCCTTATCAAGAACAAGGCCCAAGACCTGCTGCACCCAGACCTAGGAAGAACAGGAAGCCAGCCCAAAAGGCACCCACTCAGGCTCCTGTGAAGCCTAAGTCTAACACTCATACACCATCTTCCTCTAAGGCAAAGAAGAAGAAAGTTGTGTATGTCGATATTTCAGGGAGACAGATTTACCACTCTGAGGCAATCAGGGTTGTGAAGCAAGTCTGGATCCCGAAGGGTACAGCTGACACAATAGGACCCAACACCCAATGGGTACCTAAAGCCTGATTTGCTTGCAGGCGGCTGTGGATCATAACAAGAGGAGAGGAGACTCAATCAAAGCTGTTTGGTACCTAGACAGTGGTTGCTCAAGGCACATGACTGGAATGAAGAGTCTTCTCTAAGAGTATCAAGCTAAAGATGGTCCACAGGTAACCTTTGGTGATAACTCAAAAGGTGTTACTAAAGGTTTTGGTGTTCTAATTATAGGTACAGTCAGAGTGGAAAATGTGTCCTTTGTGGAAGGACTGAAGCATAACCTGCTGTCAGTAAGTCAATTCTGTGACAAAGGGTTCAGTGTTGAGTTCTCATCGAATACATGTTCAGTCAAGGACAAATCAACACAGGTGCTTCTATCAGGTATAAGGAAAGGTAATGTTTATCTCGCTGATTGGAGCAGCACTATTCCTAATACTTGTCTTGTTGCTAAAAGCTCTTTAGAGCTCAGTTGGTTATGGCATAAAAGATTAAGCCACCTGAACTTCAAGATTCTTAACAAAATTTCTAGACAGTCACTTGTTGATGGTCTACCTAATGAAGTTTTTAGCAAAGATCACGTGTGCAAAGCTTGTGAGGAAGGGAAGCAGGTCAGAGCGTCATTCAAAGAGAAAGCCTCTTATTCCACTGACAGGATACTTCAGCTCTTGCACATGGATTTATTTGGTCCCATAACACCTGTGAGTATGAATGGTAGAAAGTATACCCTTGTGGTTATTGATGATTATTCTAGATATACTTGGGTTATTTTCTTGTTAAATAAGAAGGAAACACAGGTGAAGCTTCCAGAGTTGCTCAGGAGACTCAGCAATGAGAAGAATCAGTCCATTACTAAGATCAGATCTGACAAGGTCACTGAATTTATAAATTCATATATTTCTGACTTCTGTAATGAACTTGGTATAGCTCATGAGACTTCTGCAGCTAGAACCCCACAATAGAATGGTGTCGCTGAAAGAAGGAACATGACACTGAAGGAGGCTGCAAGGACCATGCTGGCTGAGTCAGGATTGCCCAAGAAATTCTGGGCTGAGGCAATCAACACTGCATGCTACACTCAGAACAGATCCATGCTGAACAAACAACATGCTCAGACCCCATATGAGACCTGGAACAAAAGGAAACCTCGTATTTCTTATTTTCATGTATTTGGTTGTAAGTGCTTTATCCTCAACAATGGGAAGACCCAGTTGAAAGCCTTTGATAGCAAATCTGATGAAGGAATATTCTTAGGATATTCTGAAGTTAGTAAAGCCTTCAGGGTTTACAATTGTAGGACCCTTGTTGTGGAAGAATCACCTCATGTTGTCTTTGATGAATCTTCTAATGAGTCTAGGGTAAAGGTGTTGAATCCTGACACTGAGGAGGTCACAAGAAGTGTGACAAGGCTGAGCTTGAAGAATCAACCTGATCCCAAGATCAAGACTATGCCAATTCCGAGATGGGATGATGATGACGATCAGGATGATGAATCAGGTGCCACTCCTAAGCCCAGCACATCAGGGATTGTTGAGCCTCAGACTGAGGAATAGGCTCAACCTGAGGTAAGCACCGTCTTTGAAGATGCTGTTGCAGCTGACACGGTTCCTGAGTCACCTCATCAAGGGGGAATCAATGTTCCTGACATTGAACTTATTATTCCCTTTGGCATAGACTCAGGATCATCCCCTTCTGTTCAATTTCCTTAATTTTATGAGCCTGTAGACACTAACATTACAGGTACTTCAGGAACAACTCCTGGCAAGAGAACATGGCTAGAAGATCATCCCATTGATCAAATCATTGGTGATCCAACTGAGGGAGTCAGGACCAGACGGTTCCATGGTGAGAGTGCATTGTTTTGTTGCTTTCTCTCTGAGCAAGAGCCTCAGAACATTGAAGAAGCTCTCACTGACTCGAACTGGATCATTGCCATGCAAGAGGAGTTGAATCAGTTCACAAGGAATCAGGTTTGGGAACTGGTAGATAGACCTAGGCATCAAGGCGTAATTGGTACCAAGTAGGTCTTTAAGAACAAGAAGGATGAGAATGGTGTTGTGGTAAGGAACAAGGCTAGACTGGTTGCAAAAGGGTATTATCAGTCTGAAGGAATAGACTATGATGAGACTTTTGCTCCAGTGGCTAGGTTGGAAGCTATCAGGTTGTTCCTTGCATATGCAACATACAAGAAGTTCAAGGTGTATCAAATGGATGTCAAGAGTGCCTTCCTGAATGGTGTACTCAATGAAGAGGTATATGTTGAACAACCTCACGGGTTTGAGGTTGGAGATAGACTATACCATTTGAAGAAAGCACTCTATGGACTTAAGCAAGCACCAAGAGCTTGGTATGATACCCTCTCTCAATTCCTGACAGACCATGGGTTCAAGAAGGGAACTTTGGATAGGACATTGTTCAGGATCACTGAAGGTGATGACATTCTCTTGGTCCAGATTTATGTGGATGACATAATATTTGGATCACCAAATCATCAGCTCTGTGAGAAATTCTCTAAGTTGATGACTGGTAATTTTGAGATGTCCATGATGGGAGAGATGAACTTCTTCTTAGGATTGCAGGTCAAGCAGACTGATCAAGGTATATTCATTAATCAGGCCAAGTATACAAGAGACTTGATTCATAAGTTTGGTGTTCAGAACAGCAATCCAGCCAGGATCCCAATGAACACAAATTGGAAGATGGATCCTGATACTGAAGGGACTTCAGTAAATCAGACTGAGTATCGTGGGCTGATAGGTTCTTTATTGTACCTGACTGCAAGTAGGCCGGACATTACGTTTGCAGTTGGTGTGTGTGCTAGGTATCAGTCTGATCCCAAGAGAAGTCATTTGGAGGCTGCTAAGAGGATACTTAAGTATTTGAAAATAACAGTCAATATGGGACTATGGTATCCTTCAGATGACAACTTCGAACTGACAGTTTATTAATATGCAGATTATGGAGGTTGTAGGATTGATAGGAAATCAACCTCAGGGACATGTCAGTTTTTGGGAAGTAAGTTGATCTCGTGGTTTAGTAAGAAGCAAAATTCAGTTGCGACATCCACGACTGAGGCTGAGTATATGGCTGCAGGTAGTTGTTGCGCTCAGATTTTATGGTTGAGGCAACAGTTGAGGGACTACCAAGTGTTTGCTAATCAGGTTCCAATCTATTGTGATAAACAATAGTGCTATAACAATTACTCAGAACCCAGTGCTTAACACAAGGTGCAAGCATGTGGATATTAGACACCATTTCATTCGAGATCATGTGGAGAAGAAAGATATTAGGATGGAGAAGATTCACACTGACAGGCAAAGAGCTGACATCTTGACTAAGCCTCTGGCTGAAGCAAGGTTTATGGAACTGTCAGTGGAGTTAGGACTCTTAGATCCAGGAGAGCAAACCCGTATTTAAATGGATTTTTGATGCCGGGTTGGAAACATACTTCACCACCCGCCCCATTTCCTTGCTCCCAAGAACAGTGGTGGAAGCCTATTTAAATATGTTCTTAAGGAAGGGGGAAATCTTTACAAAGGTGACTGCGCTTAAGCCGACGGGAGAGAAGGACGGCGACGGCGAACCCCTCTACAACTCAGAGGAAGTCACTTTCGACGTCAGGAGGGCGGTGAGGGAAGTCTTTAAGTTGCCTTTCACAGGCATTAACCCAAGAACCTACAAGGAGAACTCAGAGGGAGAGCTTCTTGCGAAATGGACCAAGTCAGGGTCATCGGAGTTCAAGGCTCGTCAAAACAAGAATACTCTAAAGCCTGAGTACAGAGCGCTGGGGGACTTGGTGTCCAAGTTAGTGATGGGAGCAACTGGCTCTCACGAGCAGTTGAGTCTGCCCAAGCTGAGGCTCATGGGGGCAATTGCTGATGGAGTGGAAGCGAACTGGGAGCAGTTCTTCCTCGATCAACTCCATCAGGCAGGATTGGACAAGCTTACGCGGGACGAGGAGAAGAAGCACATTTCCGTCAGTGCCACCTTGCCATTCGGCACGAGGATGTCCATCCTGATTGCTCATGCTTGCCATGGGTATACCTTTGACTTTGAGGACAGTCTCTCCTCAAAGAAGGTAATGTTTTCTTCACTGAGTGATACCTATTCAGTGCTAGGGCTGACTGATCCCAATGCGAAAGCAAAGGGTCAGGGTAAAAAGCCAGCTGGTAAGGCCAAGAGAGTGGCAACCAGCCTCATTGAACGGGTAGATGAGCTCCTTGAGAGGAGTAAGGAGGGTGAGGAGGTTGCAGCTGAGGAGGTGGAGCAGCCGGAGGTGACCGCGGCTGAGAAGAAGAAGAGGGTGAAGATAGTACTGTCAGGGAAAAGCACGAAATCTGGGACTGAGTCTGATCCCAAGAAGGCCGGGTCTGAGGCTGAGGGAACTGACAATGACGTCAGAAAGGAGGGTGCTCAGGGAGAGAGGCCCCTGAAGAGGCTTAGGAAGGGAATAAGAAAATCCCCTGCTAAGAAGCTACCTGAGGTGAGTGAGAGGGAGAAGTCAAGCTCTCCTGGAGCCTCTGACTTGGAGGAAGAGAGAAAGAATGTCGAGACGGCTGAGTCGTTGCAGCCTGAGACAGCACCCACTCAAACACCCACACACTCTGAAACCCAAACACCTTCCATCCCTGACCCCACACCTCAAACTCCCCAACCCCCCAAACCTCAGATCCAAACCGTCCTACTGAGTCAGCGCCTTCAACCTCACACATAAATAAGCCTAACCAGTCAGCCGAGCTGAACCTTCCAAACCCCTCAGATTTTCCCTCATACCCCAATCCCAAAGACTGTCCCAAATCCATTTCAGCTGAGGAGGATGAGTTCCTTGAATTGGAGGAGGAGGAGTTAGATGAGCACATGGCAGGAGGGATTCTGGAGAACACGCTCAGGGGGAACGCCACAGAATGGGCAGGAAAGTGCTGGCCTGGGCTATACAAGTACACTGAGCTGCTGGCGTATGTGATCGAGCTCAAGGTTTGGTTGGACTTCAAACAATCAAACATGCAGGAGCAACATATGCTGGTGGATGCACGTGGGTGGGAGCACTGGGAGGCGGAAGAGGCCAAGATTTGCTCGTTCTTTGGACTTACTAGCTGGCTTCAACTCTTGAACTTTGACAACCTGAAGCAGCTAGTGGCTGAAATGATGTCCAAAAGCAAGGCTGACCTCCTATCTGATGACGAGAAGGATGGTGATGAGGATGATGAAGGAGCTCAGGGTGGAGACCTGGAGAAGGCAGTGGAGGAAACTGCACAGGAAGTTGATGAGATGAACTTTGAGCCTCAGGCTCAGGGGGAAGGTGATAAGAACACTGGTGCCAAGGGTGGACCAGTGGCTAAGGATGTTGTGAACATCTCAGCTGCCAATGAGACATCTGTCAATTAAGGGATTCCCTGCCCTGAGACAAGAGAGAAGGATGTTGAGGCATTCAAGGAGACTCTCAGTTCCGAGGGACTTACGGTTGAGGAGATCAAACCCGTAATTAAATGGATTTCCTCAGTTTTGATTAAGATCCCAAAGCCCCTGAAAAGATGATTGCCTTAATCTGTCTTTGTCAGGCTAGTCTTGGTTAGGATTAGTACTTAGTCATTTTACACTTCATAGGTACTCAGTGAGAGGAGAACTCACTGGAGACAATCAAGACTCAGAGCCTGAAGATGAAGAGCACCATCCTGAACTTATGGCAGTCCTCTAAGCTGGCTGAGTAAGTGTCAGTGATGAAGAGTATGACCCTGAGGTCATTACTAACTCAGTCCTGAAGGGAACAGGATGTCACTGAGTTAATGGGAAGACTTGGAGTAGAGCCAAGCAATGCAAAAGGAATTTCAGCGTCACGACAAGACTGGTGGGCTCAAGACAAAATGAACTTAATAAGACAAGCCTGAAGCTCAGGAATAAGTTCTGACATTCTCACCAACCTGATGACGTGGACCAATCCGAGAAGGACACGTACGTACGGAACCTGACATGAAGACTGAATTTAGACTGCATATTCAACGGGCAAGCATTCAATATGCATTTAATGCAAATACCAAATCCATGCAAGGACGGCTGCTGCATGAAGATATGTCCGTTTGAAGCCACTCTACATAGATGACTCGAAGGCTATCTCTCCAACGGATAGTTTTTCAAATCACCTATAAATACAGAAGACTTTGATCCCATTCAAGGTTATGGGAAATTTCCAAGCCAGAAATTACTCAAACTCTCAAGCATTCAAAAGAATTCAACCATTAAGAGAAGCACTCGAAACCTTCTAAATTTCCCAAGTGTTTCTCAGCAATTGAGAGTTATTCTGTATTCCAAGAACTAATTAGAATTATCTTAAGCTTAGAGAGATTATCCAATCCTTAGCATAGCTTTGCCTTGTAAGGATAATCTCAACTTAGTTGGAATCCAAACTGAAACCAAAACCCTAAGTTAGGCTTGTTGGGAGTAATTCAGTTAGAGTGTTAGTAAGTGGAGTTGTATAGATCAGTGAAGATAGCTGGTCTTGGTGCACCTTGGCACGTTAAACACAAGAATCCCTTGAGTGGATTTCCTGTTAAGTCAGGCCGTGGACGTAGGAGCTCGAGTCTCTGAACCACGTTAAACTCCTTGTGTTCTTACTGCTTTGATATTGTGCATACTTGCTATATTACTTGTTCATTCATTGCATTCAAGTTTATCAGGTCTGAATCAATCAGACTGATCTTCAAAAGAGCACTGCCTACTAAACACTTTTCAGATTTGAGTAAAACAAGTTTTTCAGAAAGCAAACTAAACAAGATTTTAAACTTTCAGGGCTCAAACATTTCCGCACTGAACTTGAACTGATAGTTAGCCAACTGACCCACACCAAGTGTAGTCAGTAGGTATATTATCAGCTCCTAGTTCTTTACCACTCTGAGTAAAGGGGACTCAGTCAGTTTTAAGGTTGAAAAATTGGTATACGCGTATTCCCCCCCCATACACGTATTCCTCAGTCTTGTACCGGGACTAACAAACGTTACCTTTCCTGATACCTGATAGAAGCACTTGTGTTGATTTGTCCTTGACTGAACATATATTCGATGAGAACTCAACACTGAAACCTTTGTCACAGAATTGGCTTTCTGACAACATTTTATGCTTCAGTCCTTCCACAAAGGACACATTTCCCACTCTGATAGTACCTATTTTCAAAACACCAAAACATTTAGTAAAACCTTTTGAGTTATCACCAAAGGTTACCTGTTGACCATCTTTAGCTTGAAATTCTTGGAGAAGACTCTTCATCCCTGTCATATGCCTTGAGCAACCACTATCTAGATACCAAACAGCTTTAGTTGAGTCTCCTCTCCTCTTATTGTGAACCACAGCCGTCTGCAAGCAAATCAGGCTTTAGGTACCCATTGGGTGTTGGGTCCTATGGTGTCAGCTGTACCCTTCGGGATCCAGACTTGCATCACAACCCTGATTGCCTCAGAGTGGTAAATCCGCCTCCCTGAAATATCAACATACACAAATTTCTTCTTCTTTGCCTGAGAGGAAGATGGTGTATGAGTGCTAGACTTAGGCTTCACAGGAGCCTGAGTGGGTGCCTTTTGGGCTGGCTTCCTGTTCTTCCTAGGTCTGGGTGCAACAGGTCTTGGGCCTTGTTCTTGATAAGGGTCCTATTTCCTATTCCCCCTAGGCAAGTGTGGGAATTGAAAACAGTTAAAGGCCTCAGGATGCCAAAACCACGGGGGTGTCATCATGTTTGGCCTTCCCTGTTGGTATTACCAAGCATGATGGTATCCTCGTTGACCAGTTTGAGGACTCTTGGCCTGTGTCTTCCTCTGCTTACGCTGAGGTTTTCTCTGGCCTAAGCTCTCAGGGGCCTCTGTTTGTTGCTTTGCCTTTCCCTTGGGTTTTGGCTTAGCTACCTTCGGGGCAACCCTGACTGAGTCAACAGTTTCCTTGCCCTTATCAGTTTGACGGGCCTAACTTAACAGGAAATCCACTCAAGGACACAGTTTCCAACCTTTTGAGTTATCACCAAAGGTTACCTGTTGACCATCTTTAGCTTGAAATTCTTGGAGAAGACTCTTCATCCCTGTCATATGCCTTGAGCAACCACTATCTAGATACCAAACAGCTTTAGTTGAGTCTCCTCTCCTCTTGTTGTGATCCACAGCCGTCTGCAAGCAAATCAGGCTTTAGGTACCCATTGGGTGTTGGGTCCTATGGTGTCAGCTGTACCCTTCGGGATCCAGACTTGCTTCACAACCCTGATTGCCTCAGAGTGGTAAATCTGCCTCCCTGAAATATCAACATACACAAATTTCTTCTTCTTTGCCTGAGAGGAAGATGGTGTATGAGTGCTAGACTTAGGCTTCACAGGAGCCTGAGTGGGTGCCTTTTGGGCTGGCTTCCTGTTATTCCTAGGTCTGGGTGCAACAGGTCTTGGGCCTTGTTCTTGATAAGGGCCCTATTTCCTATTCCCCCTAGGCAAGTGTGGGAATTGAAAACAGTTAAAGGCCTCAGGATGCCAAAACCACGGGGGTGTCATCATGTTTGGCCTTCCCTGTTGGTATTACCAAGCATGATGGTATCCTCGTTGACCAGTTTGAGGACTCTTGGCCTGTGTCTTCCTCTGCTTACGCTGAGGTTTTCTCTGGCCTAAGCTCTCAGGGGCCTCTGTTTGTTGCTTTGCCTTTCCCTTGGGTTTTGGCTTAGCTACCTTCGGGGCAACCCTGACTGAGTCAACAGTTTCCTTGCCCTTATCAGTTTGACGGGCCTAAAGTACAACCTAAGGTGCACTTTAGTCTGCCTGAACAAATACCCTCTCAGTGTTGCTCCCTGAAGCAACATGAGATTGACCCTGTGAGGATTTCTTAGGAACATATCCAAGTCCCTTTTTCTCATTCCCAATCATCTGGCTGCTATTTATTTCCTCTCTAGCGACTGAGGATTTATTCATTGCTGCAACCATTCACTTGAGTGAGTCCTCACTCTTTCTCAGGATTTCATGTCTGGTAAAGAGGTCATCAAACTTACTTTTGCGTACCTTTAGCTCTTCCTTCCTGACCAACTCTTAATCAACCAGTTCTTTCAGAATCTTCTCTCTTGGGAGACGCTCAGCATTGATTAGATCAATTTCCTGAGTTAGTCTCACAATCTGAGCTGACTCTTTAAGATCAGACTGAGTGAGCTGATCATTCAGGTTCTGGACCTCAGTACTCAATTTCTTGTTCTCCTCTACCAAGAAGACATTAGTTTCCTGCAACCTGGAGAAATCAACCATCAAGTAATCCAGGCAGATCTGAAGGTTCATTTCTCTGGCTAACTCTGAGCTAAACTCAGGATTTTGACCAGTGTAAAAACCACAAACAGAGTTAGATGTTACCTCAGGTTCATCCCTCGCCATCAGGCACACATCATCTTACTCATCGTCAGAAAAGAGTTCAGGTGACCTTTCCCCTGGTCCATCTGAATCAGTTGCATCGTCAGCAACCATGGCTCTACGATCAGCATACCTCTGATCCCTCTTGGCTCTCCTTTCCTCCCTTTCCCGGGCACTCAGCTCCGGACAGTCATACTGGAAGTGTCCGCTCTTGTTGCAGTTGTAGCACGGTGCTTGCTCATTGCCTTTATCTTTTCTTGGCTCAGGGTTCCTTCTAGATTCAGGTTTTCTTGGTCTTGATGAGCTTTCAGGCTTTGTAGGATAACAATCATCACAAGTACGTCTCTGTTCGTCTCTCCTTTCAGGCTTTGGTTCAGAATATCTACGTTCATCACCATGATCTCTCATCTGGTCAGTATTCCTTCATTCCTCATATCTCCTTGAGCTTTGGTGGGTTCCTTCAGGTTTCCTGACACGTGAGTCCTGATAAAATTTCTTATAACGACCAAACCTGGAATTGAGCTTGTCAAACCGTCTGGCCATTAGGCTGTACTCATTAGCAAGTTCCTCCTTGCTCATCTCCATCAGTGACTTTGATGAAGACTCAACAGGTTTGGACCTGGGTTTGAACGCCACGCTCTTCTCAGGAGTTTTCTCCTTTTCTTCCTCTTCTGGAACTACTTTCTTCTTCCTCTTATTTAGATCAAATTCCAGCACTTTGAGCTCTGAAAAAGTAAAGCAGAAGTTATGTTACTTATATCCTGAGTGTTCTTAAGCATTATTACACTGTTGTCCCATCTCTCAGGAAGGGCATTCAGGATTTTTGAAGCAACATCTCTCTTAGGGACATCCTTGTCCAGCATCACCAACTCATTCATCAACTTGATGAATCTTGACTCCATTTGATCTATACTCTCGTCAGGCAGCATTTCGAACGCCTCGAATCTCTGAATGGCAATGTTTCTCTTGTTCTCCTTGATTTTCTCAGATCCCTCACACATCCTTGTCAGCTCCTCCCAGACCTCCTTTGCCGTCTTTAGGTTCATCAGCCTGGCTGACTCCTCGAATGACACCGTATGCAAAATGATATTCCTGGCCACATTGTCCAGTCCTACCATCTTGATCTCATCATTGGTCATGTCTTTCCTTTCTTTAGGAACTTGCATGCCAATCTCAAGATGCTCATATCCCAGTCCTCTGACATTAGGAATAGTGATCTTGATCGGTCCATCCCTAAGTACACGCGGCATCTGGTCATGGTAAGCGTCAAGGTGTGCTTCTAATCTGAACTTCCAATAAATGAAGTTAGAGACAGAGAATTCAGGTAGTGAGGTCTCAAGTCTCCTTGAAGTTATGATTATGTGATGCAAGTTTTCGAAAGCAAAACAAACTCAGATCTGTTCTGTGACCACCAACAATTTCTCCTCTGAAACTATTAGTATACAAAGTCAGTGGTCATTGAACCACTGCTCTGATAACACTTGTTGGTCCCGGACAAGACTGATGGATACGTGTATGGGGTGGGGGGAATACACGTATACCAAATTTTCAAACTTAAAACCTTACTGAGTCCCCGTTTACTCAGAGTGATAAAGAACTGAGAACTGATAACAACCCCACTAACTACACTTGGTGTGGGTCAGTTGGCTAACTATCAAATCTAGTTCAGTGCGGAAATGCGTGAGCCCTGATTAGTTTAAAGTCTTGTTTAGTTTGCTTCTGAAAAGTGATTACTCCAACTGAATAGTGTTTAGTAAGGGCAGTGCTCTTTTTAATAGATCAGTCTGATTGATTCAAGACTGATAAGTCTTATGCAATGAATGAACAGTTAATATGGCAGGTATGCAATATATCAAATCAATAAGAACACATCAAGTTTAACGTGGTTCAAAGTCTCAAGCTCCTACATCCACGTCCTGATTTAACAGGAAATCCACTCATGGGATTCTTATTTTTAACGTGCCAAGGTGTACCAAGATCAGCTACCTCACTGACCTATACAAACTTCCTTACTAACTCACTAACTTAATTTACTTCCAACAAACCTAACAATAGGGTTTTGGTTTCAGTTTGGATTCCAACTAGGTTGAGAGTATCCTTACAAGACAAAGCTAAGCTAAGGATTGGATAATCCCTATAAGCTTATGATATTGCTAGATCGCTCTTGGAATACAGAATAACTCTCAGTTGCTAAGAAATACTTGGGAAATTTAAATGGTTTCGAGTGCTTCTTCTAAAGACTGAATGCTTTGAGTGCTTGAGAGTTTGAGTAATTTCTGGCTTGGAAATTTCCCGTAACCTTGAATGGGTTCAAGGCCTTCTGTATTTATAGGTAATTTGAAAACTATCCATTGGATAGATAGCCTTCTAGCCATCTATGTAGAGATTATTCAAATGGACATATCTTCATGCAGCAGCCGTCCTTGCATGGATTAGGTATATGCATTAAATGCACATTAAATGCTTGCCCGTTGAATATGCAGTCTGAAATCAGTCTTCATGTCGATTGGTCAACGTCATCAGGTTGGTGAGAATGTCAAAACTTATTCCTACGCTTCAGGCTGTCTTATTAAGTTCTTTTTGTCTCTTGCACAACGGTCTTATCCCGACGCTGACATTCCTTTTGCACTGCTTTGCTCTACTCCAAGTCTTCCCATAAACTCAGTATCATCTTGTTCCCTTCAGGACTGAGTAGTAATGACCTCAGGGTCATACTCTTCATCACTGAGACTTACTCAGCCATCTTAGAAGACTGCCATAAGTTCAGGATGGTAAACCGTCTTCAGGCTTCAGTCTTGATTGACATCAGTAAGTGCTCCTCTTACTGAATACCTGTGAAGTGTAAAATAACTAAGTATAAAACCTAACCAAGACTAGCCTGACAAACAAATACAAACATCTTTTCAGGGGCTTTGGGATCTAATCTAATCTAACATTATCCCAACACATAGATACAGGGAGCTGTACTCCAATGTGATTGAACTGAAGGTCTGGCTTGACTTCAAGCAGTCAAATATGCAGGAGCAGCATATGCTAGTCGATGCTAGAGGCTGGGAACACTGGGAAAGGGAGGAAGCCAGGCTATGTTCATATTTCCATATCACTAGTTGGCTGCAGCTGCTAAACTTTGAGAATCTAAAGCAGCTGGTGGATGGAATGAAGGCTGGTATGTAGGAAGACTTCGAGGATGAACCCAAGGAGGATGAAGATGATGATGAAGCTCACGGTGGAGCAAATGAGAAAGTGGTGGAAGAGACTGCCAAGGAGTTGGATGAGATGTACTCTGAGCCTCAGGCTCATGGGGAAGGTGAAAAGGAAGTTGGTGCCAAGGGTGGACTGCTCTGCTGAGGATTTTGTGAACATCTCAGCTTCCAATGATACATCAGTCGATGAAGGAATTCCCTGCCCTGAGACAAAGGAGAATGATGTAGAGGCGTCCAAGGAGACTCCTAGTTCCGAGGATATTCTATCCAAAGTTCGAGTTGGCTTAGCTGAGCCTGAGCAGACGGCTCTGACCACTCAACAACTGCCTTCAGTGCACCCTAAAGAGGGGACTGATGCTGCAGGGGCTGACAAGGGAAAGCAGCCACTCACTGACGAAGAAGAGGCTGATGACGATGTGATTATCAATGGGGAACAACAAGGCAATTTCACCAGTATTATCACGGTGAAGCAAGAAAAGACTAGTGCGAACTTGACTGAGCTTCAAGAAGAGATTCAAAAGCTCAAAGAGGAGGAGCAAGATGCCAAGGCTCTCCAAAAGCACATTCGCTGGACCAGGTCAGCCTACAACACGCTTGCTAACAAAGAACTCATTGTGCTGAAGAAAACGATGGTTGGCACTGCGAAGTCAGTGAGGCAGGAGAGAAGAAAAATGAAGAAGCAATTCCAGCAGATGCTGACCCTGCTCGAAGAGAAGCATGAGCACAGTATGACAAAGGCAGTGGAGCTTCAAGCAAGTCAGGCTGGGGAGTTTTTCACTCAGGCTCTAAATGACTCAGTGGCCAAGTTGGCATTTGAGTCAGGGAAGATTGCTCAGATCTCTTAGAGTGTCACTCAGGGGTTGGCCCAGGTAGCTCAGGAGTCTGCTAGAATTGTCTATGAAGCCAATAGGATCAGTGAAGAGACTGGGAAAGTGGAAGCCATAATTAAAAGGTTGAAGAGAAACTCCACAACAATATGGAGATTTTTGGAAAGAATATGGAGGCAACCATAGCCAATCTCTCGTTCGCTGGATCCGGGATTGCAAATGGAGTTGACATGTTGAAGGAGGGTGTGTTGGAGGTCCAGTCCTTAGCAACTTTCATAGTCAACAACGGGCAGGAGGTCGGTACGGAGGCTCTGCCTGGGGCCAATGATGATGCCAAAAAGGGGAAGAGAAGAAGAAAAGATCCTGCCCTGAGGCATCTGAGGCCCAATCCACTCCAAGGAAGTCAGCAAGGCTAGCTGCAGGGGCAAAGGCTAATGAACCTTCAGCAGAACAAATTCAAGCTCAACTTCCATCCATCCCTAAAGGAAGCTCGGAGCGCTCACCTCTTAGCACAAGGAAGAATCCGATTTCCTTAGACACCAATGAAGTGGTGTCCTTGTGCGAAGAAGCTTGGGGTCTGCCCCATTAGAAGAGTGAGGCTCAGGGCATAACTGAAATTGCTGAAAAAGAGAAGATGCGCATTCTTGAGAAGAAGGTTGAAAAGCTTTCAGAGCTTACTGATCTTCAACAAAGGTAGCTGGATGATGGGATTCTGAGCATGCTGAGGAGAAAGAAGTCGAAGCCTGAGCCAAGGAAGTACATGAAGAGGCCTACAACCAGGAAATCAACAATTCTACAAGTCAGAAAGCCGGAGGTAATTAAGAGGGAAGCTATTGTCGATGAGTTCATCTCAGAGATGTTGAAAGAGTTTTGGGTTGACGCAAGGGATGAGTTCGTCAGTCTCTGGTATGTAGTGAAGAAATGGGGCGACACTATGCCCACTTCACTGACTACATGATGGCAATCATCCTGAACTCTTTCAAAAGATCTTGGAGGAAGCTGATGCAGCAAATGTACAAGTGAAGGCCCCTGAGTTCATTGCTCGACCACCACCTCTAGTCCCTGGAACAAGCAAGTACGATACCAAGGCAATTATGACTGAAGTTTTGAAGATAGCCAAGGCTGAAGGATATGTGAATCAACCTAAAAGGGTAGATGAGTTGAAGGTCAGAGTCTATGCTGGTTATGAACTCGAGCCTGAAATGAGACTGATTTAGGTGTTCACATTCTTTTTTATGTAATAGATCAGGTTCATTGTACTCGTTCCATATTATCAATGAAATCTATTACTTTGCCCACAGACAAAAACTCATTGTGTTTTTGGCTGTTATTTAAATTCTATACTGTATCAAGAATTGCTCTAACACTGACTTATCTTATAGATAGGACCTTGTTTTTCCTCTAAGTGTTTTGAGGATCTTTTCAGTGTTTTGGCATCATCAAAAATGGGGAAATTGTTGGGATAATATCTGTTTTGATTAAATCCCAAAGCCCCTGAAAAGATGTAATGCCTTCGTAGTCAGGCTAGTCTTGGTTAGGTTAGCACTTAGTCTTTTTACAATTCACAGGAACTCAATGAGAGGAGTACTCAATGATGACAATTAAGACTGAAGCCTGAACACGCAGAGCACCATCCTGAACTTATGGAAGTCTATCTAAGCTGGCTGAATAAGTGTCAGTGATGAAGAGTATGACCCTGAGGTCATTACTAACTCAGCCCTGAAGGGAACATGATGAAATTGAGTAATGGGAAAGACTTGGAGTAGGGCCAAGCAATGCAAAAAGAATGTCAGGGTCAGGACAAGACCGTTGTGCTTGAGACAAAAAAAACTTAATAAGATAAGCCTGAAGCCCAGGAATAAGTTCTGACACGCACGTACGAACCTGACATGAAGACTGAATTCAGACTGCACTTTTCAACGGGCAAGCATTAAATGGAGCATTAAATGCAATTACCTAATTCATGCAAGGACGGCTGCTGCATGGGAGATATGTCCGTTGAACAACCCTACGAAGATGACTAGAAGGCTGTCTCTTCCAATGAATATTTTTCAAATACATCTATAAATATAGAAGGCCTTGAACCCATTCAAGGTTACGAGAAATTTCCAAGCCAAAAATTACTCAAACTCTCAAGCATTCAAAGCACTCAGCGTTCTAAAAGAAGCACTTGAAACTAGATAAATTTCCCAAGTGTTTCTTAGGTTAGTGAGAGTTATTCTATATTCCACTGAGCTTTCATGCCATATCTTAAGCTTAGAGTGATTATCCAACCTTAGCATAGCATAGTCTTGTAAGGATAATCACACCTTAGTTGGAATCCAAACTAAAACCAAAACCCTCCAGTCGGTTTGTTGGCTGAAGTTGTTTAGTAAAGTTAGGATGGAGTTTGTATAGGTCAGTGAGGTTAGCTGATCTTGGAGCACCTTGACACGTTAAAAACAAGTTAATCCCAAGTAGTGGATTATCCTATTCAATCAGGACCGTGGATGTAGGAGCTTGAGTCTCTGAACCACGTTAAAATCCTTGTGTTCTAACTGCTTTGATATTGTCCTTAATTGCTTATTTGTTTAAGTCATTCATTGCATTAACTTTATCAGGCTTGAATCAATCAGCCTGATCATTAACTTGAACACTGCCCTACTAATCACTACTTCAGAATTGAGTAACCAAGTTTTCAGAAAGTAAACATTAACAAGACTATAAACTTTCAGGGCTCACACATTTCCGCACTGAACTCAAGTTGATAGTTTGCCAACTGACCAGCATTCAGTGCAGTCAATGGGTGTGTTATCAACCCTGGGTTTTTTATCACTCTGAGCAAGGGGACTCAGTCAGTTTGAAAGTGTGAAAAATTTGTATACGTGTATCCCCCCCATACACGTATCCCTCAGTCTTGTACCGGGACCAACACATGTCTCATATGGGGTCTGTGCATGTTGTTTGTTTAGCATGGATCTATTCGGAGTGTAGCATACAGTGTTGATTGCCTCAGCCCAGAACTTCTTGGGCAATCCTGACTCAGCCAACATCATCCTGACAGCTTCCTTCAGTATCATGTTCCTCCTCTCAGTGACACCATTTTGTTGTGGGGTTCTAGCTGCAGAAGTCTCATGAGCTATACCAAGTTCATTACAAAAGTTAGAAATATATGAATTTATAAATTCAGTGCCCTTGTCAGATCCGTTCTTAGTAATGGACTGATTCTTCTCATTGCTGAGTCTTCTGAGCAACTCTGGAAGCTTCATCTGTGTTTCCTTCTTATTTAACAAGAAAATAACCCAAGTATATCTAGAATAATCATCAATAACCACAAGGGTGTATTTCCTACCATTCATACTCACAGGTGTTACAGGGCCAAACAAATCCATGTGCAAAAGCTGAAGAACCCTGTCAGCGGAGAAGGAAGCTTTCTCTTTGAATGACGCTCAAACCTGCTTTCCTTCCTGACAAGCCTTGCGCACATGATCCTTGCTAAAAAATTCATTAGGTAAACCTTCTACAAGAGAAAGTCTAGAAATTTTGTTAAGAATCTTGAAGTTCAGGTGGTTTAATCTTGTTGGTCCCACTAGAAGATATATTGCGGAAGCTTTAAGTTTAGATCTTAAAATCTTTTTACAAGCACACAAATAATCAAGCAAAAAGGTAATGAAAGAAAGCAATAAATAAAACCAGATATATAGTTGTTCGGATCTGAATATCCTACGTCCACTCTCCCTTTTATCCAAGGGGTCTCACTATCAACCAACCAACTCTCTTACGTACTGGAATTCTCGAAGTACCAGTTCCTTCTTACAACTCCTTTAGATCTAACTTCGATCTAAGGTCTGACTTACTCCAACCTTGTCTAAACGATGAACAGGTTGAGTATAAAAACTCCTTAAGAGTAGATGAGTAATTTAGAACAATAAGAGTGCTAAGAGTGATTATCAAAAGCTTGGAATATGACTTGTGCACGTAGGATCTCTAGAGCTTTTTCTTGATCTGCACTCTTGTATTTATAGAGGAGATTAATGTTTAGCCGTTGGGGAGCTAATCTAATCAGATCCTCTATAATAGGAAGCTTCAATCAATCAATTCCCTAATTGATTGATTGAGTTGGTGGGATCCTTGGATTGATTGTCTTCATATCTTTCCCAATCCGATCTTAGTTGACTTGATTTGAATCACCAACGGTCAATTGCTTCCATTTGCCTTACTCTGATTTTCTCCAGATAAGGCAGGACCAGGCACCAGGCAACCTCGGAGTCTTCTGGTCCAGAGTAGATTAAGAAACAGATTACTCATAAGAATCAGGAGATGATTCTGAGTAACTTATGTTTCACCAGACTCGTCTGGTCTGGGGAATGTTCTCTGCCTCTGGTCTTGATCTTCTCTGGTGAAGTCCTCTGGTGAAGTCTGTTGGTCCCGGTACAAGACTGAGGAATACGTGTATGAAGGGGGGAATACACGTATACCAATTTTTCAACCTTAAACTTACTGAGTCCCCTTTACTCCGAGTGATAAAGAACTAGGAGCTGATAACACACCTACTGACTGCACTTGGTGCTGGTCAGTTGGCTCAGTATCAGTTCAAGTTCAGTGCGGAAATGTTTGAGCCCTGATAGTTTAAAGTCTTGTTTGGTTTACTTTCTGAAAACTTGTTTTACTCAATTCTGAAAAGTGTTTAGTAAGACAGTGCTCTTTTTGAGAATCAGGCTGATTGATTCATGCCTGATAAACCAAATGCAATGAATGAACAAGTAATATGTCAAGTATGCACAATATCAAAGCAGTAAGAACACAAGGAGTTTAACGTGGTTCAGAGACTCAAGCTCCTACATCCACGACCTGACTTAACAGGAAATCCACTCAAGGGATTCTTGTTTTTAACGTGCCAAGGTGCACCAAGACCAGCTAACCTCACTGATCTATACAACTCCACTTACTAACACACTAACTGACTTACTCCCAACAAGCCTAACTTAGGGTTTTGGTTTCAGTTTGGATTCCAACTAGGTTGAGATTATCCTTACAAGGCAAAACTATGCTAAGGATTGGATAATCTCTCTAAGCTTAAGATAATGCTATTTAGCTCTTGGAATACAGAATAACTCTCAGTTGCTGAGAAACACTTGGGAAATTTAGATGTTTTCGAGTGCTTCTCTTAAAGGCTGAATGCTTTGAATGCTTGAGAGTTTGAGTAATTTCTGGCTTGGAAATTTCCCGTAACCTTGAATGGGTTCAAGGCCTTCTGTATTTATAGGTGATTTAGAAAACTATCCATTGGAGAGATAGCCTTCTAGTCATCTATGTAGAGAGGCTTCAAACGGGCATATCTCTCATGCAGCAGCCGTTCTTGCATGGATTAGGTGGTTGCATTAAATGCACATTAAATGCTTGCCCGTTGAATATGCAGTCTGAATTCAGTCTTCATGTCAGGTTCCGTACGTGCGTGTCCTTCTCGGATTGGTCCACGTCATCAGGTTGGTGAGAATGTCAGAACTTATTCCTGAGCTTCAGGCTTGTCTTATTAAGTTCATTTTGTCTTGAGCCCACCAGTCTTGTCCTGACGCTGAAATTCCTTTTGCATTGCTTGGCTCTACTCCAAGTCTTCCCATTAACTCAGTGACATCCTGTTCCCTTCAGGACTGAGCTAGTAATGACCTCAGGGTCATACTCATCATCACTGAAACTTACTCAGCCAGCTTAGAGGACTGCCATAAGTTCAGGATGGTGCTCTTCGTCTTCAGGCTCTTAGTCTTGATTGTCACCAGTGAGTTCTCCTCTCACTGAGTACCTGTGAAGTGTAAAATGATAGAACTGAACCTAACCAAGACTAGCCTGACAAAGACAGATTAAGGCAAACATCTTTTCAGGGGCTTTGGGATCTTAATCAAAACTGACAATGTCCCAACAATTTCCCCCTTTTTGATGATGCCAAAACACTGAAAAGATCCTCAAAATGTTTAGAGGAAATATGATAAACCTATCTATAAGATAAGACAGTGTTAGAGCAATTCTTGATAAAGTACAGAATTTAAACAAACAGCCAAAAAGACAATGAGTTTTTGTATGTGGGCAAAAGTAATAGATTTCATTGATTGATGTGGAAATGGTTACAATGAATCTAATCTATTACAAAGAAGCCTGTGAACACCTAGACTACTCTCATTTCAGGTTTGAGTCCATATCCTGCATAGACTCTTGCCTTCAGCTCATCAAATCTTCTAGGTTGGTTCACATAACCTTCAGCTTTGGCTATCTTCAAGACTTCCATCATAATGGCCTTTGTATCGTGCTTTTGAGTTCCAGGAACTAAGGGAGGAGCTCGAATGGTGAACTCAGAGGCCTTCACTTGAACTTGAGCTGCATCAGCTTCCTCCAAGATCTTTTGGAATAGCTCAGGATGGTTATCCATCATGTAGTCCGTGAAGTGGGCATTGATGTCATCAGTGTCGCCCCACTTCTTCATCACAAACCACAATCTAACAAACTCATCCCTTGCATCAATCCAAAACTCCTTCAGTGCCTCTGAGACGAACTCATGGACAAAAGCTTCCCTTACTCCTGATTCTGGCCTACTGATTTGAAGAATTGTTGATTTCCTGATTGTTGGCTTCTTTCTGTACTTCCTAGGCTCAGGCTTCGCCTTCTTCCTCCTTAGCAAGCTGATCACTGCATCATCCAGTTCTCGTTGTTGAAGCTCAGTCATACCAGATAGCTTCTCAACCTTCTTTTCCAAGATGCGCATCTTCTCCTTCTGAGCAATTTCAGCTCTGCGCATAGCCTCAGATTTCTCAGAGTGATCTCCCCATGCTTCAGCACATAGCTCCGCCACCAACTCCCCAGAGTAAGTGATGGGATTCTTCCTTGAGCTCATGGGAGAAGATCTCTGAATAGGCTCAGGTTGTTGCTTGGAAGGTTCATCAGCCTTTGCCTTTACTGCCTCCGCCTTTAACTTGGCAACAATCTCCTCTCCTTCCTTCTCCACTGCTGCCAACCTCGCTGACTTCCTCACCCTCAGCACATTTCCTTCAGGATTTGCTTCAGGATCGGCTAGAACAATTTCGCCTTGGTTGACTGCCTCAGATGCCTCAGGGCGGGATCTTTTCTTCTTTCTTTCCCCCTTTTTGGCATCATCATTGGCCCCTGATAGGAATGCGTCAGATCCGTTGTTGATTACGAAGGAGGCTAGGGAATGGACATCATTAATTCCCTCCTTCAATAATTCAACTCCCATCGAGATACCAGACCCTGCAAAGGATACAAAGCTGATTGTAGCTTGTACTTTCTTCTCAAAGACCTCCATGGAGAGTTGGAGTCTTTATTCAGCCTTCTCAATCCTCTCCTCCACCTGAGCGGATCGCTCATCTGCCTGGGTCAGTCTCTCGGCAATGTCCTTCGAAGTCTAAGCAATGCGTTCTGACTCCAGTTCAAACTTTGACGCTGAGCCAGAAATGGCCTGAGTGAATAGTGCTCCAGCCTGAGCTGCAAGCTTCTCCACAGCCTGATTGAGATCCTCCTTCCTTTACTCATCCTTCTCAGCCAACTGCTTCAAGGTCTGCCTTAGCATCTTTTTAGTGCGCTTCCTCTCACTCCTCACTGACTTGGCCGTGTCAGTCATCGTTCTCTTCAACAAAATCAACTCCCTGTTGGCAAGGGCATTGTAAGTTGACTTTGTCCACCTGATGTGTTTTGCCAGGGCCTTGGAGTCTTCTTCTTTTTCAGCTCGTAGCTTCATAACTTCCTCCTGAAGTTCAGCTAGATTTTGTGTGGTTTTCTCTTGCTTGACCTCCACTATGCTTGTGAAAATCAGTGATTGGCTGCTTTCCCTTGTCAGCCCCTGCAACATCAGTCCCTTCTTCAAGGTGCACTGAAGGCAGTTGTGAAGTAGTCAAAGCCGCCTGCTCAGGCTCAGCTAAGCTATCTTGAACCGTAGGAACAAGTCCTTCGGAACTGAGAGTCTCCTTGGATGCCTCAACATCTTCCTCTCTTGTCTCAGGGCAGGGAATCCGTTCATCGATAGATGTCTCATTGGCAGCTGAGATGTTCAAAACATCCTCAGCCACTGGTCCACCCTTGGCACCAGTGTTCTTTCCACCTTCCCCCTGAGCCTGAGGCTCAGAGAACATATCATCAACTTCCTTCGCAGTCTCCTCCACTGCCTTCTCCACATTTCCACCCTGAGCTTCATCATCATCCTCATCATCCTTCTCTTCATCAGACAGGATGTCAGCCTTGCTCTTGGACATCATATCTGTTGGGACATTGTCAGTTTTGATTAAGATCCCAAAGCCCCTGAAAAGATGATTGCCTTAATCTGTCTTTGTCAGGCTAGTCTTGGTTAGGATTAGTACTTAGTCATTTTACACTTCACAGGTACTCAGTGAGAGGAGAACTCACTGGAGACAATCAAGACTCAGAGCCTGAAGACGAAGAGCACCATCCTGAACTTATGGCAGTCTTCTAAGCTGGCTGAGTAAGTGTCAGTGATGAAGAGTATGACCCTGAGGTCATTACTAACTCAGTCCTGAAGGGAACGGGATGTCACTGAGTTAATGGGAAGACTTGGAGTAGAGCCAAGCAATGCAAAAGGAATTTCAGCGTCAGGACAAGACTGGTGGGCTCAAGACAAAATGAACTTAATAAGACAAGCCTGAAGCCCAGGAATAAGTTCTGACATTCTCACCAACCTGATGACGTGGACCAATCCGAGAAGGACACACACGTACGGAACCTGGCATGAAGACTGAATTCAGACTGCATATTCAATGGGCAAGCATTTAATGTGCATTTAATGCAAATACCAAATCCATGCAAAGGATGGCTGCTGCATGAAGATATGTCCATTTGAAGCCACTCTACATAGATGACTAGAAGACTATCTCTCCAACGGATAGTTATTCTAATCACCTATAAATACAGAAGGCCTTGAACCCATTCAAGGTTACGGGAAATTTCCAAGCCATAAATTACTCAAACTCTCAAGCATTCAACCTTTAAGAGAAGCACTCGAAACCTTCTAAATTTCCCAAGTGTTTCTTAGCAGTTGAGAGTTATTCTGTATTCCAAGAGCTAATTAGAATTATCTCAAGCTTAGAGAGATTATCCAATCCTTAGCATAGCTTTGCCTTGTAAGGATAATCTCAACTTAGTTGGAATCCAAACTGAAACCAAAACCCTAAGATAGGCTTGTTGGGAGTAAGTCAGTTAGAGTGTTAGTAAGTGGAGTTGTATAGATCAGTGAGGATAGCTGGTCTTGGTGCACCTTGGCACGTTAAAAACAAGAATCCCTTGAGTGGATTTCTTGTTAAGTCAGGCCGTGGACGTAGGAGCTTGAGACTCCGAACCACGTTAAACTCCCTGTGTTCTTACTGCTTTGTTATTGTGCATACTTGCTATATTACTTGTTCATTCATTGCATTCAAGTTTATCAGACCTGAATCAATCAGGCTGATCTTCAAAAGAGCACTGCCCTACTAAACACTTCAGATTTGAGTAAAACAAGTTTTTCAGAAAGCAAACTAAACTAGACTTTAAACTTTCAGGGCTCAAACATTTCCGCCCTAAACTTGAACTGATAGTTAGGCAACTGACCCGCACCAAGTGTAGTCAATAGGTGTGTTATCAGCTCCTAGTTCTTTACCACTCTGAGCAAAGGGGACTCAGTCAGTTTTAAGTTTGAAAAATTGGTATACGTGTATTCCCCCCCCCCATACACGTATTCCTCAATCTTGTACCGGGACCAACAAGTGGTATCAGAGCAGTGGTTCGAAAGACCACTGACTTTGAATACTAATAGTTTCAGAGGAGAAACTGTTGGTGGTCACTGAACAGATCTGAATTTGCTTTTCATAAAACTCGCATCATCATGACTTCGAGGAGACTTGAAGCTTCGTTACCTGAATTCTCTGTGGCTAACTTTGTCTATTGGAAGTTCAGATTAGAAGCACATCTAGATGCCATCCATGACCAGATGCCGCGTGTACTCAGGGAGGGACCGATCAAGATCACTATTCGTAACGTCAGAGGACTGGGATATGAGGATCTTGCGATTGTCGTGCAGGTTCCTAAAGAAAGGAAAGACATGACCAACGATGAAATCAAGATGGTGGGACTTGACAACGTCGCCAAAAACATCATCTTGCACACGGTGCCCTTCGAGGAGTCAGCCAGGCTGATGAACTTAAAGACGGCAAAGGAGGTCTGGGATGAGCTGACAAGGATGTGTGAGGGATCTGAAAAGATCAAGGAGAACAAGAGAAACATTGCCATTCAGAAATTCGAGGCGTTCGAGATGCTGCCTGACGAGAGGATAGATCAAATGGAGTCTAGATTCATCAAGTTGATGAATGAGTTGGTGATGCTGGACAAGGACGTCCCAAGGAGAGATGTTGCTTCAAAGATCCTGAATGCCCTTCCTGAGAGATGGGACAACAGTGTAATTATGCTTAAGAACACTCAGGATATGAGTAACATAACTTCTGCTTTACTTTTTTCAGAGCTCAAAGCGCTTGAATTTGACCTTAACAAGAGAAAGAAGAAAGTTCAGTCAGAAGAGGAAGTGAAGGAGACAACTCCTGAGAAAAGTGTGGCGTTCAAGGCCAGGTCTGAACCTGTTGAGCCCTCATCAAATTCTTCATCAAAGTCACTGATGGAGATGAGCAGGGAAGAACTCGCTGAGGAGTACAGCCTGATGGCCAGACGATTTGACAAGCTCAATTCCAGGTTTGGTCGTTATAAAAAGTTTTATCAAGACTCACATGACAGGAAACCTGAAGGAACCCACCAAAGCTCAAGGAGATATGAGGAGCGAAGGAATACTGACCAGAGGAGAGAACGTGGTGATGATAGATGATATTCTGAACCAAAATCTGAAAGAAGAGACGAACAGAGACGTACTCGCGATGATAGATATCCAACAAAGACTGAAAGCTCACCAAGAACCAGGGAACCTGACTCAAGGAGGAACCCTGAACCGAGAAAAGAAAGAGTGAGTGAGCAGGTGGCATGTTACAACTGTAACAAGATTGGTCACTATCAGTACGACTGCCCGGAGCAGAGTGCGAGGGAGAGAGAGGAAAGGAGAGCCACTAGGGATCTAAGATCTGCTGATCGGAGAGCGATGGTCGCTGAAGATGCGACAGATTCTGACGGTCCTGCTGAAAGGCCACCTGAACTCTTCTCAGATGACGAGTACGATGATGTCTGTCTGATGGCTAGGGATGAGCCTGAGGTAACATCAAATTCTGTTTGTGCTTCTTACACTGGTCAAAATCCCGAGCTTAGCTCAGAGTCAGTTAGAGAAATGAACCTTCAGATCTGTCTTGATCAATTGATGGTTGATTTCTCCAGACTGCAGGAAACTAATGTCTTCTTGGTTGAGGAGAACAAGAAATTGAGTACTAAAGTTCAAAACCTGAATGAACAACTCACTCAGTCTGATCTTAAAGAATCAGCTCAGATTGTGAGACTAACTCAGGAAATTGATATGATCAATTCTGAGCTTCTCCCAAGAGAGAAGATTCTGAAGGAATTGGCTGAGGAAGAGCTGGTTAGGAAGGAAGAGCTGAAAGCACTTAAGACTAAGTTTGATGACCTCTTTACCAGACATGAAATCCTGAAAAAGAGTGAGGACTCTCTCAAGAAAAAGGTTGCAGCAATGAATAAATCCTCAGTGACTAGAGAGGAAATAAATAGCAACCAGATACTTGGGAACAAGAAAAAGGGACTTGGATATGTTCCTGAGAAATCCTCACAAGGTCAGTCTCATGTTGCTTCAGGGAGCAACACTGAGAGGGTATTTGTTCAGATAGGCCAGAGTGCACCTAAGGTTGTGCTCCAATCCCGTCAAACTGATAAGGGCAAGGAAACCGTTGACACAGTCAGGGTTGCTCCTAAGGTAGCTAAGCCAAAACCCAAGGGAAAGGCAAAGCAACCTACGGAAGCCCCTGAGAGCTCAGGCCAGGGAAAACCTCAGCGAAAGCAGAGGAAGACTCAGGCCAAGAGCCCTCAGACTGGTCAGCGAGGGTACCATCATGCTTGGCAATACCAACAGGGAAGGCCAAATATGATGACACCCCCGTGGTTTTGGCATCCTGAGGCCTTTAACTGTTTTCCATTTCCTCACTTGCCTAGGGGAAATAGAAATCAGGGTCCTTATCAAGAACAAGGCCCAAGACCTGCTGCACCCAGACCTAGGAAGAACAGGAAGCCAGCCCAAAAGGCACCCACTCAGGCTCCTGCGAAGCCTAAGTCTAACACTCATACACCATCTTCCCCGAAGGCAAAGAAGAAGAAAGTTGTGTATGTCGATGTTTCAGGGAGACAGATTTACCACTCTGAGGCAATCAGGGTTGTGAAGCAAGTCTGGATCCCGAAGGGTACAGCTGACACGATAGGACCCAACACCCAATGGGTACCTAAAGCCTGATTTGCTTGCAGGCGGCTGTGGATCACAACAAGAGGAGAGGAGACTCAATCAAAGCTGTTTGGTACCTAGACAGTGGTTGCTCAAGGCACATGACTGGAATGAAGAGTCTTCTCCAAGAGTATCAAGCTAAAGATGGTCCACAGGTAACCTTTGGTGATAACTCAAAAGGTGTTACTAAAGGTTTTGGTGTTCTAATTATAGGTACAGTCAGAGTGGAAAATGTGTCCTTTGTGGAAGGACTGAAGCATAACCTGCTGTCAGTAAGTCAATTCTGTGACAAAGGGTTCAGTGTTGAGTTCTCATCGAATACATGTTCAGTCAAGGACAAATCAACACAGGTGCTTCTATCAGGTATAAGGAAAGGTAACGTTTATCTCGCTGATTGGAGCAGCACTATTCCTAATACCTGTTTTATTGCTAAAAGCTCTTTAGAGCTCAGTTGGTTATGGCATAAAAGATTAAGCCACCTGAACTTCAAGATTCTTAACAAAATTTCTAGACAGTCACTTGTTGATGGTCTACCTAATGAAGTTTTTAGCAAAGATCATGTGTGCAAAGCTTGTCAGGAAGGGAAGCAGGTCAGAGCGTCATTCAAAGAGAAAGTCTCTTATTCCACTGACAGGATACTTCAGCTCTTGCACATGGATTTGTTTGGTCCCATAACACCTGTGAGTATGAATGGTAGAAAGTATACCCTTGTGGTTATTGATGATTATTCTAGATATACTTGGGTTATTTTCTTGTTAAATAAGAAGGAAACACAGGTGAAGCTTCCAGAGTTGCTCAGGAGACTCAGCAATGAGAAGAATCAGTCCATTACTAAGATCAGATCTGACAAGGGCACTGAATTTATAAATTCATATATTTCTGACTTCTGTAATGAACTTGGTATAGCTCATGAGACTTCTGCAGCTAGAACTCCACAACAGAATGGTGTCGCTGAAAGAAGGAACAGGACACTGAAGGAGGCTGCAAGGACCATGCTGGCTGAGTCAGGATTGCCCAAGAAATTCTGGGCTGAGGCAATCAACACTGCATGCTACACTCAGAACAGATCCATGCTGAACAAGCAACATGCACAGACCCCATATGAGACATGGAACAAAAGGAAACCTCGTATTTCTTATTTTCATGTATTTGGTTGTAAGTGCTTCATCCTCAACAACGGGAAGACCCAGGTGAAAGCCTTTGATAGCAAATCTGATGAAGGAATATTCTTAGGATATTCTGAAGTTAGTAAAGCCTTCAGGGTTTACAATTGTAGGACCCTTGTTGTTGAAGAATCACCTCATGTTGTCTTTGATGAATCTGCAAATGAGTCTAGGGCAAAGGTGTTGAATCCTGACTCTGAGGAGGTCACAAGGAGTGTGACAAGGCTGACCTTGAAGAATCAACCTGATCCCAAGATCAAGACTGTGCCAATTTCGAGATGGGATGATGATGACGATCAGGATGATGAATCAGGTGCCACTCCTAAGCCCAGCACATCAGGGATTGTTGAGCCTCAGACTTAGGAACATGCTCAACCTGAGGTAAGCACCGTCTATGAAGATGCTGTTGCAGCTGAGACGGTTCCTGAGTCACTTCATCAAGGGGGGATCAATGTCCCTGACATTGAACTTATTAATCCCTTTGGTATAGACTCAGGATCATCCCCTTCTGTTCAATTTCCTGAATTTTATGAACCTGTAGACACTAACATTGCATGTACTTCAGGAACAACTCCTGGCAAGAGAACTTGGTTAGAAGATCATCCCATTGATCAAATCATTGGTGATCCAACTGAGGGAGTCAGGACCAGACGGTTCCATGGTGAGAGTGCATTGTTCTGTTGCTTTCTCTCTGAGCAAGAGCCTCAGAACATTGAAGAAGCTCTCACTGACTCGAACTGGATCATTGCCATACAAGAGGAGTTGAATCAGTTCACAAGGAATCAGGTTTGGGAACTGGTGGATAGACCTAGGCATCAAGGTGTGATTGGTACCAAGTGGGTCTTTAAGAACAAGAAGGATGAGAATGGTGTTGTGGTAAGGAACAAGGCTAGACTGGTTGCAAAAGGGTATTGTCAGTCTGAAGGAATAGACTATGATGAGACTTTTGCTCCAGTGGCTAGGTTGGAAGCTATCAGGTTGTTCCTTGCATATGCAACATACAAGAAGTTCAAGGTGTATCGAATGGATGTCAAGAGTGCCTTCCTGAATGGTGTAATCAATGAAGAGGTATATGTTGAACAACCTCCCGGGTTTGAGGTTGGAGATAGAGTATACCATTTGAAGAAAGCACTCTATGGACTTAAGCAAGCACCAAGAGCTTGGTATGATACCCTCTCTCAATTCCTGACAAACCATGGGTTCAAGAAAGGAACTGTGGATAGGACATTGTTCAGGATCACTAAAGGTGATGGCATTCTCTTGGTCCAGATTTATGTGGACGACATAATATTTGGATCACCAAATCATCAGCTTTGTGAGAAATTCTCTAAGCTGATGACTGGTAAATTTGAGATGTCCATGATGGGAGAGATGAACTTCTTCTTAGGATTGCAGGTCAAGCAGACTGATCAAGGTATATTCATTAATCAGGCCAAGTATACAAGAGACTTGATTCATAAGTTTGGTGTTCAGAACAGCAATCCAGCAAGGATCCCTATGAACACAAATTGGAAGATGGATCCTGACACTGAAGGGACTTCAGTAAATCAGACTGAGTATCGTGGGCTGATAGGTTCTTTATTGTACCTGACTGCAAGTAGGCCTGACATTACGTTTGCAGTTGGTGTGTGTGCTAGGTATCAGTCTGATCCCAAGAAAAGTCATTTGGAGGCTGCTAAGAGGATACTTAAGTATTTGAAAAGGACAGTCAATATGGGACTATGGTATCCTTCAGATGACAACTTAGAACTGACAGGTTATTCAGATGCAGATTATGGAGGTTGTAGGATTGATAGGAAATCAACCTCAGGGACATGTCAGTTTTTGGAAAGTAAGTTGATCTCGTGGTTTAGTAAGAAGCAGAATTCAGTGGCTACATCCACGACTGAGGCTGAGTATATGGCTGCAGGTAGTTGTTGTGCTCAGATTTTATGGTTGAGGCAACAATTGAGGGACTACCAAGTGTTTGCTAATCAGGTTCCAATCTATTGTGACAACAATAGTGCTCTAGCAATTACTCAGAACCCAGTGCTTCACACAAGGTGCAAGCATGTGGATATTAGACACCACTTCATTCGAGATCATGTGGAGAAGAAAGATATTAGGATGGAGAAGATTCACACTGACAGGCAAAGAGCTGACATCTTGACTAAGCCTATGGCTGAATCGAGGTTTATGGAACTGTCAGTGGAGTTAGGACTCTTAGATCCGGGAGAGCAGTCAGCGTAGGGTTCTAGGGGGAACTCAGGCCAGACTCGACTCAGCGAGGTATCAGGGTGCTACAATGTCTCCCTGACAGGTATGAATTCTAACCAGACTCTTGTGAATTTCAAGTGTCTCCCTGAGTCCTTCGTCCTGAGAATCTTTATTAAATGCATTCCGTTCTCATTAAAAGCGCGCCTTTTCATATTTAAAACCCACGCGCATGGAGCATTTAATGCCTCAGTTACTTTTTCATATACGTGTCCGTTTTATACGGAATATGACTGACATGGGGTTTAATTGAAGCTGAGATTAATCCTGGCCCCTCATTTCAAAACCTTTCGAATTCAGGGATCAATCTCAACCCCACGTTCGAGTAACTGACTTAGTCTTATCAATCAAGAGTGCCATTTGAGGTCTTTACGCAAACACAACACACAATCAGCACACTGAGTTTTCTCTTGCTCAAACACATAAATTTTCAAAAACCTTTATTTCAAAAACAATGGCATTCCTTGATTCCAACTGGACAACCGACAAGATCGTCGACGTTGTTGAGAAGAAACTGGTACACATGGAGCAAGTCATCTCCATGGAAGGTATCTGTCTTACGGTTGAGGAAATCAAACCCGTGTTTAAATGGATTTCCGATGCCGGGTTGGAAACATACTTCACCACCCGACCCATTTCCGTGCTCCCAAGAACAGTTGTGGAAGCATATTTGAATATGTTCTTGCGGAAGGGGGAAGTTTTCACAAAGGTGACTGCGTTGAAGCCGACGGGAGAGAAGGACGGCGACGGCGAACCTCTTTACAACACAGAGGTGGTCACTATCAACTTCAGGCAGGCGGTGAGGGAAGTCTTCAAGCTGCCTTTCTCAGGCATCAACCCAAGAACCTACAAGGAGAACTCAGAGGGAGAGTTTCTTGGGAAATGGACCAAGTCAGGGTCATCGGAGTTCAGGGCTCGCCAGAACAAGAGTACGTTAAAGCCTGAGTATAGAGCTCTGGTGGACTTGGTATCCAAGATGGTGATGGGCGCAACTGGCTCTCACGAGCAATTGAGTCTGCCCAAGCTGAGACTCATGGGAGCTATCGTTGATGGAGTGGAAGCAAACTGGGAGCAGCTCTTCCTCGATCAACTCCATCAGGCAGGACTGGACAAACTCACGTGAGACAAGGAGAAGAAGCACATTTCCGTCAGTGCCATCTTGTCTTTCGGCACGAGGATGTCCATCCTGATTGCTCATGCTTGCCATGGGTATACCTTCGACTTTGAGGATAATCTCTCCTCGAAGAAGGTAATGTTTTCCTCACTGAGTTATACCTATTTAATGCTAGGGCTGACTGATCCCAATGCGAAAGCAAAGGGTCAGGTCAAAAGGCCAGCTGGTAAAGCCAAGAGAGTGGCAACCAGTCTCATTGAACGGGTAGATGAGCTCCTTGAGAGGAGTAAGGATGGTGAAGAGGTTGCAGCTGAGGAGGTGGAGCAGCCTGAAGTGGAAGCGGCTGAGAAGAGGAAAAGGGTGAAGATAGTGCTGTCAGGGAAGAGCACGATATCTGGGACTGAGTCTGATCCCAAGAAGGCCGGATCTGAGGCTGAGGGAACTGACGATGACGTCAGAAAGGAGAGTGCTCAGGGAGAGAGGCCCCTGAAAAGGCTTAGGAAGGGGACCAGAAAATCCCCTGCTAAGAAGCTGCCTGAGGTGAGTGAGAGGGAGAAGTCAAGCTCTCCTGGAGCCTCTGACTTGGAGGAAGTGAGAAAAACTGTCGAGACGGCTGAGTCGTTGCAGCCTGAGACAGTACCCACTCAAACACCCCCACACTCTGAAACCCAAACACCCTTCATTCCTGATCCCACACCTCAATCTCCCCAACCACCCCAAACCTCATAGCCAAATCATCCTACTGAGTCAGCGCCTTCAACTGCAAACATGAATGAGCCTGACCAGTCAGCCGAGCCGAACCTTCCAAACCCCTCAGATTTTCCCTCATACCCTAATCCCAAAGACTGTCCCAAATCTATTTCAGCTGAGGAGGACAAATTCCTCGAAGTGGAGGAGGAGGATTTGGATGAACACATGGCTGGAGGGATTCTGGAGAACACGCTCAGGGGGAACGCCACAGAGTGGGCAGGAAAGTGCTGGTCTGGGCTATCCAAGTATACTGAACTGCTGGCGTATGTGATTGAGTTCAAAGTTTGGTTGGACTTCAAACAATCAAACATGCAGGAGCAACTTATGCTGGTGGATGCTCGTGGCTGGGAGCACTGGGAGGCGGAAGAGGCCAAGATTTGCTCGTTCTTTGGACTTACTAGCTGGCTTCAACTCTTGAACTTTGACAACCTGAAGCAGCTAGTGGCTGATATGATGTCCAAGAGCAAGGCTGACCTCCTATCTGATGACGGGAAGGATGGTGATGAGGATGATGAAGAAGCTCAGGGTGGAGACTTGGAGAAGGCAGTGGAGGAAACTGCACAGGAAGTTGATGAGATGAACTCTGAGCCTCAGGCTCAGGGGGAAGGTGATAAGAACACTGGTGCCAAGGGTGGACCAGTGGCTGAGGATGTTGTGAACATCTCAGCTGCCGATGAGACATTTGTCGATGAAGGGATTCCCTGCCCTGAGACAAGAGAGGAAGATGTTGAGGCATTCAAGGAGACTCTCAGTTCCGAGGGACTTGCTCCCAGGGTTCAAGTTAGCTTAGCTGAGCCTGAGGAGGCGGCTATGACTACTTCACAACTGCCTTCAGTGCACCTTGAAGAAGGGACTGATGCTGCAGGGGCTGACAAGGGAAAGCAGCCAATCACTGAGGCGGCCGTTGATGATGAGGATGTGATCATAACCGGGGTCGGACGTGCTGAATTCACCAGCATAGTGGAGGTCAAGCAGGAGAAAACCTCAGAAAATCTAGGTGAACTTCAGGAAGAGGTAATGAAGCTACGAGCTGAGAAGGAAGAAGACTCCAAGGCCCTGGCGAAGCACATCAGGTGGACGAAGTCAGCTTACAACACCCTTGCTAATAGGGAGCTGATTTTGTTAAAGAAAACGATGACTGACACGGCCAAGTCAGTGAGGAATGAGAGGAAGCGCACCAAGAAAATGCTTAGGAATACTCTCAAGAAGCTTGAAGAGAGGGATGCGATCAGGGACGAGAAGATGAATCAGGCAGTGGACAGGCTTGCAGTTCAGACTGGAGCTATTGTCACTCAGGCCTTGAAGGACTCAGCGTCCAAACTGGAGCTGGAGTCAGGGAGGATGGATCGCACCTCTCAGTCAGTGGTCGACACCTTGGCAAAGGCCACTGAGGAATCGGCAAAGATACTAACTGAGGCTAGCAGAGTCAGCGGTGAGTCCTTGAAGGTGGAGGAAATGATCACCAAGGCTGAACAAAGACTCCAACTCTCCATGGAGGTCTTTGAGAAGAAAGTCAATGCTGCTATCAGTTCAGTTTCTTTTGCAGGCACTGGGATTGCCACAGGAGTTGAGATGCTGAAGGAGGGCGTTTTGGAAGTACAATCCTTAGCCTCTTTTGTCATCAACAGTGGAGCTGAGTCACTCCCATCCCAGGCCAATGATCATACCAAAAAGGGGGAAAATAAGAAGAAAAGATCCCGCCCTGAGGCATCGGAGGCAGTCAATCAAGGTGAGACCGTTCTAGCTGACCCTGAAGCCAATCCTGATGGAAACATTTTAAGGGTGACGAAGTCAGCTAGGTTAGCGGCGGTGGAAAAGGAAGGAGAGGAAATTGTTGCCAAGCTGAGAGAGGAGGCAACAAAGGCAAAGGCTAATGAACCTTCCAAGCAACAACCTGAGCCAGTTCAGAGGTCGTCTCCCATGAGCTCAAGGAAGAATCCCATCACTTATTCAGGTGAGTTGGTTGCGGAGCTATGTGCTGAAGCGTAGGGAGATCAATCTGAAAAATCTGAGGCTATGCGCAGAGCTGAAATTGCTCAGAAGGAGAAGATGCACATCTTAGAGAAGAAGGTTGAGAAGCTGACGGATATCACTGAGCTTCAACAACGTGAACTAGATGATGCAGTGATCAGCTTGCTAAGGAGGAAGAAGGCGAAGCCTGAGCCAAGGAAGTACAGGAAGAAGCCAACAGTTAGGAAATCAACAATTCTTCAAGTCAGAAGGCCAGAATCAGGAGCAAGGGAAGCTTTTGTTGATGAGTTCGTCTCAGAGACATTGAAGGAGTTTTGGACTGATGCAAGAGATGAATTTGTTAGACTGTGGTTTGTTGTGAAGAAGTGGGGCGACACTGACGATATCAATGCCCACTTCACTGACTACATGATGGACAATCATCCCTAGCTATTCCAGAAGATCTTGGAGGAGGCTGAGGCAGCTCAAGTTCAAGTGAAGGCTCCTGAGTTCACCATTCGAGCTCCTCCCTAGGTTCCTGGAACTCAAAAGCATGATACAAAGGCCATTATGATGGAAGTTTTGAAGATAGCCAAAAGCTGAAGGGTACGTGAATCAACCTGGAAGACTTGAGAGCTGAAGGCAAGAGTTTATGCAGGATATGGACTCAAGCCTGAAATGAGATTAGTCTAGGTGTTCACAGGCTTCTTTGTAATAGATTAGATTCATTGTAATCATTTCCACATCAATCAATGAAATCTATTACTTTTGCCCACAGACAAAAACTCATTGTCTTTTTTGGCTGTTGTTTAAAATTCTGTACTTTATCAAGAATTGCTCTAACACTGTCTTATCTTATAGATAGGTTTATCTTGTTTCCTCTAAGTGTTTTGAGGATCTTTTCAGTGTTTTGGCATCATCAAAAAGGGGAAAATTATTGGGACATTGTCAGTTTTGATTAAATCCCAAAGCCCCTGAAAAGATGATTGCCTTAATCTGTCTTTGTCAGGCTAGTCTTGGTTAGGATTAGTACTTAGTCATTATACACTTCACAGGTACTCAGTGAGAGGAGAACTCACTGGAGACAATCAAGACTCAGAGCCTGAAGACGAAGAGCACCATCCTGAACTTATGGCAGTCTTCTAAGCTGGCTGAGTAAGTGTCAGTGATGAAGAGTATGACCCTGAGGTCATTACTAACTCAGTCCTGAAGGGAACGGGATGTCTCTGAGTTAATGGGAAGACTTGGAGTAGAGCCAAGCAATGCAAAAGGAATTTCAGCGTCAGGACAAGACTGGTGGGCTCAAGACAAAATGAACTTAATAAGACAAGCCTGAAGCCCAGGAATAAGTTCTGACATTCTCACCAACCTGATGACGTGGACCAATCCGAGAAGGACACGCACGTACGAAACCTGACATGAAGACTGAATTCAGACTGCATATTCAACGGGCAAGCATTTAATGTGCATTTAATGCAAATACCAAATCCATGCAAAGGACGGCTGCTGCATGAAGATATGTCCATTTGAAGCCACTCTACATAGATGACTAGAAGGCTATCTCTCCAACGGATAGTTATTCAAATCACCTATAAATACAGAAGGCCTTGAACCCATTCAAGGTTACGGGAAATTTCTAAGCCAGAAATTACTCAAACTCTCAAGCATTCAAAGCATTCAACCTTTAAGAGAAGCACTCGAAACCTTCTAAATTTCCCAAGTGTTTCTTAGCAGTTGAGAGTTATTCTGTATTCCAAGAGCTAATTAGAATTATCTCAAGCTTCGAGAGATTATCCAATCCTTAACATAGCTTTGCCTTGTAAGGATAATCTCAACTTAGTTGGAATCCAAACTGAAACCAAAACCCTAAGATAGGCTTGTTGGGAGTAAGTTAGTTTGAGTGTTAGTAAGTGGAGTTGTATAGATCAGTGAGGTTAGCTGGTCTTGGGTGCACCTTGGCACGTTAAAAACAAGAATCCCTTGACTGGATTTCCTGTTAAGTCAGGCCGTGGATGTAGGAGCTTGAGACTCTGAACCACGTTAAACTCCCTGTGTTCTTACTGCTTTGTTATTGTGCATACTTGCTATATTACTTGTTCATTCATTGCATTCAAGTTTATCAGGCCTGAATCAATCAGGCTGATCTTCAAAAGAGCACTGCCCTACTAAACACTTCAGATTTGAGTAAAACAAGTTTTTCAGAAAGCAAACTAAACTAGACTTTAAACTTTCAGGGCTCAAACATTTCCGCACTGAACTTGAACTGATAGTTAGCCAACTGACCCGCACAAAGTGTAGTCAGTAGGTGTGTTATCAGCTCCTAGTTCTTTACCACTCTGAGCAAAGGGGACTCAGTCAGTTTTAAGGTTGAAAAATTAGTATACGTGTATTCCCCCCCCATACACGTATTCCTCAGTCTTGTACCGGGACCAACAATATCAGCTACTAACTGCTTCAGGTTCTCAAAGTTTAGAAGTTGAAGCCAGCTAGTCAGTCCAAAGAAGGAGCAAATCTTGGCTTCCTCAGACTCCCAGTGATCCCAGCCATGAGCGTCTACTAGCAAATGCTGCTCCTGCATGTTTGATTGTTTGAATTCCAACCATACTTTGAGCTCAATCATATATGCAAGCAGCTCCTTGTACTTATACAACCCAGGCCAGCACTTACCTGCCCATTCTGTGGCATTCCCCCTGAGAGTGTTCTCCAGAATCCCTCCTGCCATATGCTCGTCTAATTCCTCCTCCTCCACTTCGAGGAACTCATCCTCTTTGGTTGAAATGGATTTGGGACAGTCTTTGGGATTGGGGTATGATGGAAAGTCTGTGGGGTTTGGAAGATTTGGCTCGGCTGGCTGGTCAGGCTCATTCGTAGGTGAAGTTAATGGCACTGACTCAGCAGGATGATTTGGCTTTAAAGTTTGGGGTGTTTCAGTAGGTTGAGAAGTAGGGTCAGGGTTGGAAGGTGTTTGGCTTTCAGGATGTGGGGGTGTGTGAGTGGGTACTGTCTCAGGCTCCAACGACTCAGCCGTCTCGACAGATTTTCTCACTTCCTCCAAGTCAGAGGCTCTAGGAGAGCTTGACTCCTCCCTCTCACTCACCCCAGGCAGCTTCTTAGCCGGGGACTTTTTGGGTCCCTTCCTAAGCCTCTTCAGGGGTCTCTCTCCCTGATCACCCTCATTCCTGACGTCATCGTTAGTTCCCTCAGCCTCAGACCCGGCCTCCTTGGGATCAGACTCAGTACCTGATTTCGTGCTCTTCCCTGACAGCACGATTTTTACTCTCTTCTTCTTCTCAGCCACATCCATCTCAGGCTGCTCCACCTACTCTACTTCCTTACTCCTCTCAAAGAGGTCATCTACCCTTTCAATGAGACTGGTAGCCACTCTCTAGGCCTTACCAGCTGGCTTTTTGGCCTGACCCTTTGCTTTCGCATTGGGATCAGTCAGCCCTAGCACTGAATAGGTATTACTCAGTGAGGAAAACATTACCTTCTTTGAGGAAAGACTATCCTCAAAGTCAAAGGTGTACCCATGGCAAGCATGAGCTATCAGGATGGACATCCTCGTTCCGAATGGCAAGATGGCACTGACGGAAATGTGTTTCTTCTCCTCATCTCGCTTAAGCTTGTCCAATCCGTCCTGATGGAGTTGATCAAGGAAGAACTGCTCCCAGTTCGCTTCCACTCCATCAACAATAGCTCCCATGAGTCTCAGCTTGGGCTGACTCAATTGCTCGTGAGAGCCAGTTGCACCCATCATGATCTTGGACACCAAATCCACCAGAGCTCTGTACTCAGGCTTTAACGTATTCTTGTTCTGACGAGCCTTGAACTCTGATGACCCCGACTTGGTCCATTTCTCAAGAAGCTCTCCCTCCGAGTTCTCCTTGTACGTTCTTGGATTGATGCCTGAGAATGGCAACTTGAAGACCTCCCTCACCGCCCTCCTGATGTCAATAGTGACTACCTCTGTGTTGTAAAGAGGTTCGCCGTCGCCGTCCTTCTCTCCCATCGGCTTAAGCGCAGTCACCTTCGTGTATACTTCCCCCTTCCGCAAGAACATTGTTGGGACATTGTCAGTTTTGATTAAGATCCCAAAGCCCCTTAAAAGATGTTTGCCTTAATCTGTCTTTGTCAGACTAGTCTTGGTTAGGATCAGTTTTGTCATTTTACACTTCACCGGTACTCAGTGAGTGGAGAACTCACTGGTGACAATCAAGACTAAGAGCCTGAAGACGAAGAGCACCATCCTGAACTTATGGCAGTCCTCTAAGCTGGCTGAGTAAGGTTCAGTGATGATGAGTATGACCCTGAGGTCATTACTAACTCAGTCCTGAAGGGAACGGGATGTCACTGAGTCAATGGGAAGACTTGGAGTAGAGCCAAGCAATGCAAAAGGAATTTCAGCGTCAGGACAAGACGGGTGGGCTCAAGATAAAATGAACTTAATAAGACAAGCCTGAAGCTCAGGAATAAGTTCTGACATTCTCACCAACCTGATGACGTGGACCAATCCGTGAAGGACACGCACGTACGGAACCTGACATGAAGACTGAATTCAGACTGCATATTCAACGGGCAAGCATTTAATGTGCATTTAATGCAACCACCTAATCCATGCAAAAACGGCTGCTGCATGGGAGATATGCCCGTTTGAAGCCACTCTACATAGATGACTAGAAGGCTATCTCTCCAACGGATAGTTTTCCAAAGGTTACGGGAAATTTCCAAGCCAGAAATTACTCAAACTCTCAAGCATTCAAAGCATTCAGTCTTTAAGAGAAGCACTCGAAAACATCTAAATTTCCCAAGTGTTTCTTAGCAACTGAGAGCTATTCTGTATTCCAAGAGCTAAATAGCATTATCTTAAGCTTAGAGAGATTATCCAATCATTAGCATAGTTTTGCCTTGTAAGGATAATCTCAACCTAGTTGGAATCCAAACTAAAACCAAATATCCTAAGTTAGGCTTGTTGGGAGTAAGTCAGTTAGTGTGTTAGTAAGTGGAGTTGTATAGATCAGTGAGGTTAGTGTCTTGATGCACCTTGGCACGTTAAAAACAAGTATCCCTTGAGTGGATTTCCTGTTAAGTCAGGCCGTGGATGTAGGAGCTTGAGTCTCTGAACCACGTTAAACTCCTTGTGTTCTTACTGCTTTGATACTGTGAATACTTGACATATTACTTGTTCATTCATTGCATTTGGTTTATCAGGCCTGAATCAATCAGCCTGGTCCTCAAAAAGAGCACTGCCTTACTAAACACCTTTCAGAATTAAGTAAAACAAGTTTTTAAGAAGCAAACTAAACAAGACTTTAAACTATCAGGGCTCAAACATTTCCGCACTGAACTTGAACTGATACTGAGCCAACTGACCAGCACCAAGTACAGTCAGTAGGTGTCTTATCAGCTCCTAGTTCTTTACCACTCTGAGTAAAGGGGACTCAGTCAGTTTTAAGGTTGAAAAAATTGGTATACGTGTATTCCCCCCCATACACGTATTCCTCAGTCTTGTACCGGGACCAACAAGTGGTATCAGAGCAGTGGTTCAAAAGACCACTGACTTTGAATACTAATAGTTTCAGAGGAGAAACTGTTGGTGGTCACTGAACAGATCTGAGTTTGCTTTTCATAAAACTTGCATCATCATGACTTCGAGGAGACTTGAAGCTTCGTTACCTGAATTCTCAGTGTCCAACTTTGTCTATTGGAAGTTCAGATTAGAAGCACATCTAGATGCCATCCATGACCAGATGCCGCGTGTTCTCAGGGAAGGACCGATCAAGATCACTATTCCTAACGTCAGAGGACTGGGATATGAGGATCTTACGATTGGCGTACAGGTTCCTAAAGAAAGGAAAGACATGACCAACGATGAAATCAAGATGGTGGGACTTGACAACGTCGCCAGACACATCATCTTGCATACGGTGCCCTTCGAGGAGTCAGCTAGGCTGATGAACTTAAAGACGGCAAAGGAGGTTTGGGATGAGCTGACCAGGATGTGCGAGGGGTCTGAAAAGATAAAGGAGAACAAGAGAAATATTGCCATTCAGAAATTTGAAGCGTTCGAGATGCTGCCTGACGAGAGCATAGATCAAATGGAGTCTAGATTCATCAAGTTGATGAATGAGTTGGTGATGTTGGACAAGGATGTCCCAAGGAGAGATGTTGCTTCAAAAATCCTGAATGCCCTTCCTGAGAGATGGGATAACAGTGTAATTATGCTTAAGAACACTCAGGATATGAGTAACATAACTTCTGCTTTACTTTTTTTAGAGCTCAAAGCACTTGTATTTGATCTTAACAAAAGAAAGAAGAAAGTTCAGTCAGAAGAGGAAGTGAAGGAGAAAACTCCTGAGAAAAGTGTGGCGTTCAAGGCCAGGTCTGAACCTGTTGAGCCCTCATCAAATTCTTCATCAAAGTCACTGATGGAGATGAGCAGGGAAGAACTCGCTGAAGAGTATAGCCTGATGGCCAGACGATTTGACAAGCTCAACTCCAGGTTTGGTCGTTATAAAAAGTTTTATCAGGACTCACGTGATAGAAAACCTGAAGGAACCCACCAAAGCTCAAGGAGATATGAGGAGCGAAGGAATACTGACCAGATGAGAGAACGTGGTGATGAAAGGAGATATTCTGAACCAAAGCCTGAAAGAAGAGATGAACAGAGACGTACTCGAGATGATAGATATCCAACCAAGCCTGAAAGCTCACCAAGAACCAGGGAACCTGACTCAAGGAGGAACCCTGAACCAAGGAAAGAAAGAGTAAGTGAGTAGGTAGCATGTTACAACTGTAACAAGATTGGTCACTATCAATACGACTGCCCGGAGCTGAGTGCGAGGGAGAGAGAGGAAAGGAGAGCCACGAGGGATCTAAGATCTGATGATCGGAGAGCAATGGTCGCTGAAGATGCAACAGACTCTGACGGTCCCACTGAAAGGTCACCTGAACTCTTCTCAGATGACGAGTACGATGATGTCTGTCTGATGGCTAGGGATGAGCCTGAGATAACATCAAATTCTGTTTGTGCTTCTTACACTGGTCAGAATCCTGAGCACAGCTCAGAGTCAGTTAGAGAAATGAACCTTTAGATCTGCCTTGATCAATTGATGGTTGATTTCTCCAGACTGCAGGAAACTAATGTCTTCTTGGTAGAGGAGAACAAGAAATTGAGTACTGAGGTTCAAACCCTGAATGAACAACTCACTCAGTCTGATCTTAAAGAATCAGCTCAAATTGTGAGACTAACTCAGGAGATTGATTTAATCAATGCTGAGCGTCTCCCCAGAGAGAAGATTCTGAAGGATTTGGCTGAGGAAGAGTTGGTCAGGAAGGAAGAACTGAGGGTACTTAAAAGTAAGTTTGATGACCTCTTTACCAGACATGAAATCCTGAAAAAGAGTGAGGACTCTCTCAAGAAAAAGGTTGCAGCAATGAATAAATCCCCAGTGGCTATAGAGGAAATAAATAGCAGCCAGATACTTGGGAATGAGAAAAGGGGGCTTGGATATGCTCCCAAGAAATCCTCACAAGGTCAGTCTCATGTTGCTTCAGGGAGCAACACTGAGAAGGTATTTGTTCAGGCAGGCCAGAGTGCACCTAAGGTTGTGCTCCAGGCCCGTCAAACTGATAAGAGCAAGGAAACCGCTGATACAGTCAGGGTTGCTCCTAAGATAGCTAAGCCAAAACCCAAGGGAAAGGCAAAGCAATCTAAGGAAGCCCCTGAGAGTTCAGGCCAGGGAAAGCCTCAGCGAAAGCAGAGGAAGACTCAGGCCAAGAGCCCTCAGACTGATCAGCGAGGGTACCATCATGCTTGGCAATACCAACAGGGAAGGCCAAATATGATGACACCCCCATGGTTTTGGTATCCTGAGGCCTTTAACTGTTTTCAGTTCCCTCACTTGCCTAGGGGGAATGGAAGACAGGGCCCTTATCAAGAACAAGGCCCAAGACCTGCTGCACCCAGACCTAGGAAGAATAGGAGGCCAGCCCAAAAGGCACCCACTCAGGCTCCTGTAAAGCCTAAGTCTAGCACTCATACGCCATCTTCCTCTCAGGCAAAGAAGAAGAAAGTTGTGTATGTCGATGTTTCAGGGAGACAGATTTACCACTCTGAGGCAATCAGGGTAGTGAAGCAAATCTGGATCCCGAAGGGTACAGCTGACACAATAGGACCCAACACCCAATGGGTACCTAAAGCCTGAATTGCCTGCAGGCGGCTGTGGATCACAACAAAAGGAGAGGAGACTCAATCAAAGCTGTTTGGTACCTAGACAGTGGTTGCTCAAGGCACATGACTGGAATAAAGAGTCTTCTCTAAGAATATCAAGCTAAAGATGGTCCACAGGTAACCTTTGGTGATAACTCAAAAGGTGTTAATAAAGGTTTTGGTGTTCTAATTATAGGTACAGTCAGAGTGGAAAATGTGTCCTTTGTGGAAGGACTGAAGCATAACCCGTTGTCAGTAAGTCAATTATGTGACAAAGGGTTCAGTGTTGAATTCTCATCGAATATATGTTCAGTCAAGGACAAATCAACACAAGTGCTTCTATCAGGTATCAGGAGAGGTAATGTTTATCTTGCTGATTGGAGCAGCACTACTTCTAATACCTGTTTTATTGCTAAAAGTTCTATTGAACTCAGTTGGCTATGGCATAAAAGATTAAGTCATCTGAACTTCAAGATCCTTAATAAAATTTCTAGACAGTCACTTGTTGATGGTCTACCTAATGAAGTTTTTAGCAAAGATCATGTGTGCAAAGCTTGTCAGGAAGGGAAGCAGGTCAGAGCATCGTTTAAAGAGAAGGCTTCCTACTCCACTGACAGAATTCTTCAGCTTTTGCACATGGACCTTTTTGGCCCTATAACACCTGTGAGTATGAATGGTAGAAAATATACCCTTGTGGTTATTGATGATTATTCTAGATATACCTGGGTTATTTTCTTGTTGAATAAAAAGGAAACACAGGTAAAGCTTCCAGAGTTGCTCAGAAGACTCAGCAATGAGAAGAATCTGTCCATTACTAAGATCAGATCTGACAAGGGCACTGAATTTATAAATTCATATATTTCTGACTTTTGTAATGAACTTGGTATAGCTCATGAGACTTCTGCAGCTAGAACCCGACAACAGAATGGTGTCGCTGAAAGGAGGAACAGGACACTGAAGGAAGCTGCAAGGACTATGCTGGCTGAGTCAGGATTGCCTAAGAAATTCTGGGATGAGGCAATCAACACAGCTTGCTACACTCAGAACAGATCCATGCTGAACAAACAACATGCACAGACCCCATATGAGACTTGGAATAAAAGGAAACCTCGTATTTCCTATTTCCATATTTTTGGTTGCAAGTGTTTCATCCTCAACAATGGGAAGACCCAGCTGAAAGCCTTTGATAGCAAATCTGACGAAGGAATATTCTTAGGATATTCTGAAGTTAGTAAAGCCTTCAGGGTTTACAACTGTAGGACCCTTGTTGTGGAAGAATCACCTCATGTTGTCTTTGATGAATCTGCTAATGAGTCTAGGGCAAAGGTGTTGAATCCTGACGCTGAGGAGGTCACAAGGAGTGTGACAAGGCTGAGCTTGAAGAATCAACCTGATCCCAAGATCAAGACTGTGCCAATTCCAAGATGGGATGATGATGACGATCAGGATGATGAATCAGGTGTCACTCCTAAGCCCAGCACATCAGGGATTGTTGAGCCTCAGACTGAGGAACAGGCTCAACCTGAGGTAAGTACCGTCCATGAAGATGCTGTTGCAGCTGAGACGGTTCCTGAGTCACCTCATCAAGGGGGAATCAATGTCCCTGACATTGAACTTATTAATCCCTTTGGTATAGACTTAGGATCATCCCCTTCTGTTCAATTTCCTGAATTTTATGAGCCTGTAGACACTAACATTGCAGGTACTTCAGGAACAACTCCTGGCAAAAGAACATGGTTAGAGGATCATCCCATTGATCAAATCATTGGTGATCCAACTGAGGGAGTCAGGACCAGACGGTTCCATGGTGAGAGTGCATTGTTATGTTGCTTTCTCTCTGAGCAAGAGCCTCAGAACATTGAAGAAGCTCTCACTGACTCGAACTGGATCATTGCCATGCAAGAGGAGTTGAATCAGTTCACAAGGAATCAGGTTTGGGAACTGGTAGATAGACCTAAGCATCAAGGTTTAATTGGTACTAAGTGGGTCTATAAGAAGAAGAAGGATGAAAATGGTGTTGTGGTAAGGAACAAGGCTAGACTGGTTGCAAAGTGGTATTGTCAATCTGAAGGAAAAGACTATGATGAGACTTTTGCTCCAGTGGCTAGGTTAGAAGCTATCAGGTTGTTCCTTGCTTATGCAACATATAAGAAGTTCAAGGTGTATCAAATGGATGTCAAGAGTGCCTTCCTGAATGGTGTACTCAATGAAGAGGTATATGTTGAACAACCTCCCGGGTTTGAGGTTGGACTTAAGCAAGCACTCTATGGACTTAAGCAAGCACCGAGAGCTTGGTATGATACCCTCTCTCAATTCCTGACTGACCATGGGTTCAAGAAGGGAACTGTGGATAGGACATTGTTCAGGATCACTGAAGGTGATGACATTATCTTGGTCCAGATTTATGTGGATGAGATAATATTTGGATCACCAAATCATCAGCTCTGTGAGAAATTCTCTAAGTTGATGACTGGTAAATTTGAGATGTCTATGATGGGAGAGATGAACTTCTTCTTAGGATTGCAGGTTAAGCAGACTGATCAAGGTATATTTATAAATCAGGCCAAGTACACAAGAGACTTGATTCAGAAATTTGGTGTTCAGAACAGCAATCCAGCTAGGATCCCCATGAATACAAATTGGAAGATGGATCCTGACAGTGAAGGGACTTCAGTAAATCAGACTGAGTATCGAGGGCTGATAGGTTCTTTGTTGTACCTGACTGCAAGTAGGCCTGACATTACGTTTGCAGTTGGTGTATGTGCTAGGTATCAGTCTGATCCCAAGAGAAGTCATTTGGAGGCTGCTAAGAGGATACTTAAGTATTTGAAAAGGACAGTCAATATGGGACTATGGTATCCTTCAGATGACAACTTAGAACTGACAGGCTATTCAGATGCAGATTATGGAGGTTGTAGGATTGATAGGAAATCAACCTCAGGGACATGTCAGTTTTTGGGAAGTAAGTTGATCTTGTGGTTCAGCAAGAAGCAGAATTCCGTGGCTACATCCACAACTGAGGCTGAGTATATGGCTGCAGGTAGTTGTTGTGCTCAGATCTTATGGTTGAGGCAACAGTTGAGGGACTACCAAGTATTTGCCAATCAGGTTCCTATCTATTGTGATAACAATAATGCAATAGCAATTACTCAGAACCCAGTGCTTCACACAAGGTGCAAGCATGTGGATATTAGGCATCACTTCATTCGAGATCATATGGAGAAGAAAGATATTAGGATGGAGAAGATTCACACTGACAGGCAAAGAGCTGACATCTTGACTAAGCCTCTGGCTGAAGCAAGGTTTATGGAACTGTCAGTAGAGTTAGGACTCTTAGATCCGGGAGAGCAGTCAGTGTAGGGCTCTAGGGCTACAATGTCTCCCTGACAGGTATGAGTTCTAACCTGACTCTTGTGAATTTCAGCGTCTCCCTGAGTCCTTCGTCCTGAAAATCTTTATTAAATGCATTCCGTTTTCATTAAAAGCGTGCCTTTTCATATTTAAACCCACGCACACGGAGCATTTAATGCCTCAGTTACTTTTTTATATACGTGTCCGTTTTATACGGAATATGACTGACATGGGGTTTTGATTGAAGCTGAGATTAATCCTGGCCCTTTATTTCAAAACCTTTCGAATTCAGGGATTAATCTCAACCCCACGTTTGAGTAACTGACTTAGCCTTATCAATCAAGAGTGCCATTTGAGGTTTTTACGCAAACACAACGCACATCTGCACACTGAGTTTTCTCTTGCTCAAACACATAAATTTTTCGAAAAATCTCTTCCTTTCAAAACAATGGCATTTCTTAATTCCAACTGGACAACCGACAAGATTGTAGATGTTGTCGAGAACAAGCTGATACACATGGAGCAAGTCATCTCCATGGATGGTATCTGTCTTATAGTTGAGGAAATCAAACCCGTTTTCAAGTGGATTTCCGATGCTGGGTTGGAAACATACTTCACCACCCGCCCCATTTCCGTGCTCCCAAGAACAGTTGTGGAAGCATATTTAAATATGTTCTTGCGGAAGGGGGAAGTATACACGAAGGTGACTGCACTTAAACCGACGGGAGAGAAGGACGGCGACGGCGAACCTCTTTACAACACAGAGGTAGTCACTATTGACATCAGGAGGGCGGTGAGGGAAGTTTTCAAGTTGCCATTCTCAGGCATCAACCCAAGAATGTACAAGGAGAACTCGGAGGGAGAGCTTCTTGGGAAATGGACCAAGTCAGGGTCATCAGAGTTCAAGGCTCGTCAGAACAAGAATACGTTAAAGCCTGAGTACAGAGCTCTGGTGGATTTGGTGTCCAAGATTTTGATGGGTGCAACTGGCTCTCACGAGCAATTGAGTCAGCCCAAGCTGAGACTCATGGGAGCTATCGTTGATGGAGTGGAAGCGAACTGGGAGCAGTTCTTCCTTGATCAACTCCATCAGGCCGAGTTGGACAAGCTTAAGCGTGATGAGGAGAAGAAACACATTTCCGTCAATGCCATCTTGCCATTCGGAACGAGGATGTCCATCCTGATAGCTCATGTCTGCCATGGGTATACCTTCGACTTTGAGGATAGTCTTTCCTCAAAGAAGGTAATGTTTTCCTCACTGGGTGATACCTATTCAGTGCTAGGGCTGACTGATCCCAATGCGAAAGCAAAGGGTCAGGCCAAAAAGCCAGCTGGAAAGGCCAAGAGAGTGGCTACCAGTCTCATTGAAAGGGTAGATGACCTCTTTGACAGGAGTAAGGAAGTAGAGGAGGTGGAGCAGCCTGAGGTGGACGCGGCTGAGAAGAAGAGAGTGAAAATCGTGCTGTCAGGGAAGAACACGAAATCAGGGACTGAGTCTGATCCCAAGAAGGTCGGGTCTGAGGCTGAGGGAACTGGCGATGACGTCAGGAAGGAGGGTGATCAGGGTGAGAGGCCCCTGAAGAGGCTTAGGAAGGGACCCAAAAAGTCCCCGGCTAAGAAGCTGTCTGAGGTGAGTGAGAGGGAGAAGTCAAGCTCTCCTGGAGCCTCTGACTTGGAGGAAGTGAGAAAATCTGTCGAGACGGCTGAGTTGTTGCAGCCTGAGACAGTACCCTCTAACACACCCCCACACCCTGAAACCCAAACACCTTCCAACCTTGACCCTACTTCTCAACCCACTGAAACTCCCCAAACCACTGAGTTAGTGCCATCATCCGCACCTACGAATGAGCCTGACCAGTCAGCCGAGCCAAACCTTCCAAACCACACAGACTTTCCATCATACCCCAATCCCAAAGACTATCCCAAATCCATTTCAACCGAAGAGGATGAGTTCCTCGAAGTGGAGGAGGAGGAATTAGACGATCATATGGCTGCAGGCATTCTGGAGAATACCCTCAGGGGGAATGCTACTGAATGTGCCTCAAAATGCTGGCCGGGGTTGTTTATCTACAAGGAGCTGTGTGCAAACGTTATAGAGCTCAAGGTGTGGCTGGACTTCAAACAGTCCAACATGCAAAAGCAACACATGTTGGTAGATGCTCGTGGATGGGAGCAGTGGGAGATGGAAGAAGCTAGGTTGTGTACCTACTTCGGGCTGACTAGCTGGCTTCAACTTCTAAACTTTGACAACCTGAAGTAGTTAGTGGCTGATAAGATGTCCAAGACTGATGCCGATATCAGGTCCGAAGAAGAGGGAGATGAAGAGGATGAGGATGAAGGTGCTCAAGGAGGAGCAACGGAGAAGGCCGTGGAGGAAACTGCAAGGGAGGTGGATGAGATGAACTCTGAGCCTCAGGCTCAGGGGGAAGGTGACAAAGACACTGGTGCCAAGGGTGGACCAGTGGCTGAGGATGTTGTGAACATCTCAGCTGCCAATGAGACATCTGTCGATGAAGGGATTCCCTGTCCTGAGACAAGGAAGGAAGATGTTGAGGCATCAAAGGAGACTTCCAGTTCCGAAGGACTTGCTCCTAAGGTTCGAGTAGGCTTGGCTGAGCTTGAGCAGGCAGCCATGACCTCTCAACAACTGCCTTCAGTGCACCCTGAAGTGGGGACTGATGATGCAGAGGCTGACAAGGGTAAGCAGCCAATCTCTGACGGAGCCGAGGCTGAGGGAGATGATGTCGTCATAACCGGGGTTGGCCGAGCTGAATTCCAATCGATAGTGGAGGTCAAGAAGGAGAAAACCTTTGAAAATCTAGCTGAACTTCAGGAGGAAGTAATGAGGCTACGTGCTGAGAAAGATCGAGACTCCAAGGCCCTGGCAAAGCACATCAAATGGACCAAGTCAACCTACAACAATCTCGCAAACCGAGAGATGATCATGCTGAAGAGAACAATGGTTGACACGGTCAAGGCTGTCAGATCAGAGAGGAAGAAGTCGAAGAAGATGCTAAGGCAGACTCTTCAGCAGCTGGAAGAGAGGGATGCTCTCAGGGATGACAGGTTCAATCTAGTGGTGGAAAAGTTTGCAGAACACACTGAGCAACTTGTCACCAAGGCCATGAGAGACTCAGCTTCAAAACTTGAGCAGGAGTCAGGGAAGCTGGAGCAAACCTCGAAATCAGTCGCAGAAATTCTGGCTAAGGCCACTTCTGAGTCAGTAAGGATACTGGCTGAGGGGAGCAGGGTCAGCGGTGAGTCCTTGAAGATAGAGGAAAGGATCACCAAGGCTGAACAAAGTCTCCAATTCTCCATGGAGGTCTTTGAGAAGAAAGTCCAAGCTGCAATCAGTTCTGTATCCTTTGCAGGTTCTGGTATTTCGATGGGAGTTGAATTATTGAAGGAGGGAATTAATGATGTCCATTCCCTAGCCTCCTTCGTAATCAACAGCGATTCTGACGCATTCCCATCAGGGGCCAATGATGATGCCAAAAAGGGGGAAATGAAGAAGAAAAGATCCCACCCTGAGGCATCTGAGGCAGTCAACCAAGGCGAAATTGTTCTAGCCGATCCTGAAGCAAATCCTGAAGGGAATGTGCTGAGGGTGAGGAAGTCAGCGAGGTTGGCAGCAGTGGAGAAAGAAGGAGAGGAGAGTGTTGCCAAGTTGAAGGCGGAGGCAGCAAAGGCAAAGGCTGATGAACCTTCCAAGCAACAACCTGAGCCCATTCAGAGATCTTCTCCCATGAGCTCAAGGAAGAATCCCATCACTTACTCTGGGGAGTTGGTGGCGGAGCTATGTGCTGAAGCATGGGGAGATCACTCTGAGAAATCTGAGGCTATGCGCAGAGCTGAAATTGCTCAGAAGGAGAAGGTGCGCATCTTGGAAAAGAAGGTTGAGAAGCTGACTGATATCACTGAGCTTCAACAACGAAAACTGGATGATGCAGTGTTCAGCTTGCTAGGGAGGAAGAAGGCGAAGCCTGAGCCTAGGAAGTACAGGAAGAAGCCAACAGTTAGGAAATCAACAATTCTTCAAGTCAGTAGGCCAGAATCAGGAGTAAGGGAAGCCTTTGTCGATGAGTTCATCTCAGAGGCATTGAAGGAGTTTTGGATCGATGCAAGGGATGAGTTTGTTAGATTGTGGTTTGTGATGAAGAAGTGGGGCGACACTGATGACATCAATGCCCACTTCACGGACTATATGATGGATAACCATCCTGAGCTATTCCAAAAGATCTTGGAGGAGGCTGATGCAGCTCAAGTTCAAGTGAAGGCCCCTGAGTTCACCATTCGAGCTCCTCCCTTAGTTCCTGGAACTCAAAAGCACGATACAAAGGCCATTATGATGGAAGTCTTGAGGATAGCCAAAGCTGAAGGATATGTGAACCAACCTAGAAGAATTGACGAGCTGAAGGCAAGAGTCTATGCAGGATATGGACTCAAGCCTGAAATAAGAGTAGTCTAGGTGTTCACAGGCTTCTTTGTAATAGATTAGATTCATTGTAACCATTTCCACAATTATCAATGAAATCTATTACTTTTGCCCACAGACAAAAACTCATTGTCTTTTTGGCTGTTTGCTTAAATTCTGTACTTTATCAAGAATTGCTCTAACACTGTCTTATCTTATAGATAGGTTTATCATATTTCCTCTTAGTGTTTTGAGGATCTTTTCAGTGTTATGGCATCATCAAAAAGGGGGAAATTGTTGGGACATTGTCAGTTTTGATTAAGATCCCAAAGCCCCTGAAAAGATGTTTGCCTTAATCTGTCTTTGTCAGGCTAGTCTTGGTTAGGATCAGTTTTGTCATTTTACACTTCACAGGTACTCAATGAGAGGAGAACTCACTGGTGACAATCAAGACTAAGAGCCTGAAGACGAAGAGCACCATCCTGAACTTATGGCAGTCCTCTAAGCTGGCTGAGTAAGGTTCAGTGATGATGAGTATGACCCTGAGGTCATTACTAACTCAGTCCTGAAGGGAACGTGATGTCACTGAGTCAATGGGAAGACTTGGAGTAAAGCCAAGCAATGCAAAAGGAATTTCAGCGTCAGGACAAGACGGGTGGGCTCAAGACAAAATGAACTTAATAAGACAAGCCTGAAGCTCAGGAATAAGTTCTGACATTCTCACCAACCTGATGATGTGGACCAATCCGTGAAGGACACGCACGTACGGAACCTGACATGAAGACTGAATTCAGACTGCATATTCAACGGGCAAGCATTTAATGTGCATTTAATGCAACTACCTAATCCATGCAAAAACGGTTGCTGCATGAGAGATATGCCCGTTTGAAGCCACTCTACATAGATGACTAGAAGGCTATCTCTCCAACGGATAGTTTTCCAAATCACCTATAAATATAGAAGACCTTGAACCCATTCAAGGTTACGGGAAATTTCCAAGCCAGAAATTACTCAAACTCTCAAGCATTCAGTCTTTAAGAGAAGCACTCGAAAACATCTAAATTTCCCAAGTGTTTCTTAGCAACTGAGAGCTATTCTGTATTCCAAGAGCTAAATAGCATTATCTTAAGCTTAGAGAGATTATCCAATCATTAGCATAGTTTTGCCTTGTAAGGATAATCTCAACCTAGTTGGAATCCAAACTAAAACCAAATATCCTAAGTTAGGCTTGTTGGGAGTAAGTCAGTTAGTGTGTTAGTAAGTGGAGTTGTATAGATCAGTGAGGTTAGCTGGTCTTGGTGCACCTTGGCACGTTAAAAACAAGGATCCCTTGAGTGGATTTCCTGTTAAGTCAGGCCGTGGATGTAGGAGCTTGAGTCTCTGAACCACGTTAAACTCCTTGTGTTCTTACTGCTTTGATACTGTGCATACTTGACATATTACTTGTTCATTCATTGCATTTGGTTTATCAGGCCTGAATCAATCAGCCTGATCCTCAAAAAGAACACTGCCTTACTAAACACCTTTCAGAATTAAGTAAAACAAGTTTTCAGGAAGCAAACTAAACAAGACTTTAAACTATCAGGGCTCAAACATTTCCGCACTGAACTTGATCTGATACTGAGCCAACTGACCAGCACCAAGTGCAGTCAGTAGGTGTGTTATCAGCTCCTAGTTCTTTACCACTCTGAGTAAAGGGAACTCAGTCAGTTTTAAGGTTGAAAAAATTGGTATACGTGTATTCCCCCCCCCATACACGTATTCTTCAGTCTTGTACCGGGACCAACAAACATATTTAAATATGCTTCCACAACTGTTCTTGGGAGCACGGAAATGGGGCGGGTGGTGAAGTATGTTTCCAACCCAGCATCGGAAATCCACTTGAAAACGGGTTTGATTTCCTCAACTGTAAGACAGATACCATCCATGGAGATGACTTGCTCCATGTGTATCAGCTTGTTCTCGACAACATCTATGATCTTGTCGGTTGTCCAGTTGGATTTAAGAAATGCCATTGTTTTGAAAGGAAGAGATTTTTCGTAAATTTCTGTGTTTGAGCAAGAGAAAAGCTCAGTGTGCAGATGTGCGTTGTGTTTGCGTAAAAACCTCAAATGACACTCTTGATTGATAAGACTAAGTCAGTTACTCAAACGTGGGGTTGAGATTAATCTCTGAATTTGAAAGGTTTTGAAATAAAGGGCCAGGATTAATCTCAGCTTCAATCAAGACCCCATGTCAGTCATATTCCGTATAAAACGGACACGTATATGAAAAAGTAACTGAGGCATTAAATGCTCCGTGCGCGTGGGTTTAAATATGAAAAGGCGCGCTTTTAATGAAAACAGAATGCATTTAATAAATATTTTCAGGACGAAGGACTCAGGGAGACGCTTGAAATTCACAAGAGTCAGATTAGAACTCATACATGTCAGGGAGACATTGTAGCACCCTGATACCTCGCTGAGTCGAGTCTGGCCTGAGTTCCCCCTAGAGCCCTACACTGACTGCTCTCCCGGATCTAAGAGACCTAACTCCACTGACAGTTCCATAAACTTTGCTTCAGCCAGAGGCTTAGTCAAGATGTCAGCTCTTTGCCTGTCAGTGTGAATCTTCTCCATCCTAATATCTTTCTTCTCCACATGATCTCGAATGAAGTGATGCCTAATATCCACATGCTTGCACCTTGTGTGAAGCACTGGGTTCTGAGTAATTGCTATTGCACTATTGTTATCACAATAGATTGGAACCTGAGTAGCAAATACTTGGTAGTCCCTCAACTGTTGCCTCAACCATAAGATCTGAGCACAACAACTACCTGCAGCCATATACTCAGCCTCAGTTGTGGATGTAGCCACTGAATTCTGCTTCTTACTAAACCACGAGATCAACTTACTTCCCAAAAACTGACATGTCCCTGAGGTTGATTTCCTATCAATCCTACAACCTCCATAATCTGCATCTGAATAGCCTGTCAGTTCTAAGTTGTCATCTGAAGGATACCATAGTCCCATATTGACTGTCCTTTTCAAATACTTAAGTATCCTCTTAGCAGCCTCCAAATGACTTCTCTTGGGATCAGACTGATACCTAGCACATACACCAACTGCAAACGTAATGTCAGGCCTACTTGCAGTCAGGTACAACAAAGAACCTATCAGCCCTCGATACTCAGTCTAATTTACTGAAGTCCCTTCAGTGTCAGGATCCATCTTCCAATTTGTATTCATGGGGATCCTAGCTGGATTGCTGTTCTGAACACCAAATTTCTGAATCAAGTCTCTTGTATACTTGGCCTGATTTATAAATATACCTTGATCAGTCTGCTTAACCTGCAATCCTAAGAAGAAGTTCATCTCTCCCATCATAGACATCTCAAATTTACCAGTCATCAACTTAGAGAATTTCTCACAGAGCTGATGATTTGGTGATCCAAATATTATGTCATCCACATAAATCTGGACCAAGAGAATGTCATCACCTTCAGTGATCCTGAACAATGTCCTATCCACTGTTCCCTTCTTGAACCCATGGTCAGTCAGGAATTGAGAGAGGGTATCATACTAAGCTCTTGGTGCTTGCTTAAGTCTATAGAGTGCTTTCTTCAAATGGTATACTCTATCTCCAACCTCAAACCCGGGAGGTTGTTCAACATATACCTCTTCATTGAGTACACCATTCAGGAAGGCACTCTTGACATCCATTTGATACACCTTGAACTTCTTATATGTTGCATAAGCAAGGAACAACCTGATAGCTTCCAACCTAGCCACTGGAGCAAAAGTCTCATCATAGTCTATTCCTTCAGACTGACAATACCCCTTTGCAACCAGTCTAGCCTTGTTTCTTACTACAACACCATTCTCATCCTTCTTGTTCTTATAGACCCACTTAGTACTAATTACACCTTGATGTCTAGGTCTATCTACCAGTTCCCAAACTTGATTTCTTGTGAACTGATCCAACTCCTCTTGCATGGCAATGATCCAGTTCGAGTCAGTGAGAGCTTCTTCAATGTTCTGAGGCTCTTGCTCAGAGAGAAAGCAACAGAACAGTGCACTCTCACCATGGAACCGTCTGGTCCTGGCTCCCTCAGTTGGATCACCAATGATTTGATCAATGGGATGATCCTCTAACCATGTTCTTTTGCCAGGAGTTGTTCCTGAAGTACCTGCAATGTTAGTGTCTACAGGCTCATAAAATTCAGGAAATTGAACAGAAGGGGATGATCCTGAGTCTATACCAAAGGGATTAATAAGTTCAATGTCAGGGACATTGATTCCCCCTTGATGAGGTGACTCAGGAACCGTCTCAGCTGCAACAGCATCTTCATAGACGGTGCTTACCTCAGGTTGAGCATGTTCCTCAGTCTGAGGCTCAACAATCCCTGATGTGCTGGGCTTAGGAGTGGCACCTGATTCATCATCCTGATCGTCATCATCATCCCATCTTGGAATTGGCACAGTCTTGATCTTGGGATCAGGTTGATTCTTCAAGCTCAGCCTTGTCTCACTCCTTGTGACCTCCTCAGCGTCAGGATTCAACACTTTTGCCAAAAGACTCATTAGCAGATTCATAAAAGACAACATGAGGTGATTCTTCCACAACAAGGGTCCTACAGTTGTAAACCCTGAAGGCTTTACTAACTTCAGAATATCCTAAGAATATTCCTTCGTCAGATTTGCTATCAAAGGCTTTCAGCTGGGTTTTCCCATTGTTGAGGATGAAACACTTGCAACCAAAAATATGGAAATAGGAAATACGAGGTTTCCTTTTATTCCAAGTCTCATATGGGGTCTGTGCATGTTGTTTGTTCAGCATGGATCTGTTCTGAGTGTAGCAAGCTGTATTGATTGCCTCAGCCCAGAATTTCTTAGGCAATCCTGACTCAGCCAGCATGGTCCTTGCAGCTTCCTTCAGTGTCTTGTTCCTCCTTTCAGCGACACCATTCTGTTGTGGGGTTCTAGCTGCAGAAGTCTCATGAGCTATACCAAGGTCATTACAAAAGTCAGAAATATATGAATTTATAAATTCAGTGCCCTTGTCAGATCTGATCTTAGTAATGGACTGATTCTTCTCATTGCTGAGTCTTCTGAGCAACTCTGGAAGCTTTACCTGTGTTTCCTTTTTATTCAACAAGAAAATAACCCAGGTATATCTAGAATAATCATCAATAACTACAAGGGTATATTTCCCACCGTTCATACTCACAGGTGTTATAGGGCCAAAAAGGTCCATGTGCAAAAGCTGAAGAATTCTGTCAGTGGAGTAGGAAGCTTTCTCTTTGAATGACGCTCTGACCTGCTTCCCTTCCTGACAAGCTTTGCACACATGATCTTTGCTAAAAACTTCATTAGGTAGACCATCAACAAGTGACTGTCTAGAAATTTTATTAAGGATCTTGAAGTTCAGATGACTTAATCTTTTATGCCATAGCCAACTGAGTTCAATAGAACTTTTAGCAACAAAACAGGTATTAGAAGTAGTGCTGCTCCAATCAGCAAGATAAACATTACCTCTCCTGATACATGATAGAAGCACTTGTGTTGATTTGTCTTTGACTGAACATATATTAGATGAGAACTCAACACTGAATCCTTTGTCACAGAATTGACTTACTGACAACAGGTTATGCTTCAGTCCTTCCACGAAGGACACATTTTCCACTCTGACTGTACCTATAATTAGAACACCAAAACCTTTAGTAACACCTTTTGAGTTATCACCAAAGGTTACCTGTGGACCATCTTTAGCTTGATATTCTTGGAGAAGACTCTTCATTCCAGTCATGTGCCTTGAGCAACCACTGTCTAGGTACCAAACAGCTTTGATTGAGTCTCCTCTCTTCTTGTTGTGATCCACAGCCGCCTGCAAGCAATTCAGGCTTTAGGTACCCATTGGGTGTTGGGTCCTATTGTGTCAGTTGTACCCTTCGGGATCCAGACTTGCTTCACAACCTTGATTGCCTCAGAGTGGTAAATCCGTCTCCCTGAAACATCGACATACACAACTTTCTTCTTCTTTGCCTGAGAAGAAGATGGTGTATGAGTGCTAGACTTAGGCTTTACAGGAGCCTGAGTGGGTGCCTTTTGGGCTGGCCTCCTGTTCTTCCTAGGTCTGGGTGCAGCAGGTCTTGGGCCTTGTTCTTGATAAGAGCCCTGATTTCTATTCCCCCTAGGCAAGTGAGGGAATGGAAAACAGTTAAAGGCCTCAGGATGCCAAAACCACGGGGGTGTCATCATATTTGGCCTTCCCTGTTGGTATTGCCTGAGGGCTCTTAGCCTGAGTCTTCCTCTGCTTTCGCTGAGGCTTTCCCTGGCCTGAGCTCTCAGTGGCTTCCTTAGATTGCTTTGCCTTTCCCTCGGGTTTTGGCTTAGTTATCTTAGGAGCAAACCTGACTGTGTCAACGGTTTCCTTGCCCTTATCAGTTTGATGGGCCTGGAGTACAACCTTAGGTGCACTCTGGCCTGCCTGAACAAATACCTTCTCAGTGTTGCTCCCTGAAGCAACATGAGACTGACCTTGTGAGGATTTCTTAGGAGCATATCCAAGCCCCCTTTTCTCATTTCCAAGTATCTGGCTGCTATTTATTTCCTCTATAGCCACTGAGGATTTATTCATTGCTGCAACCTTTTTCTTGAGAGAGTCCTCACTCTTTTTCAGGATTTCATGTCTGGTAAAGAGGTCATCAAACTTACTTTTAAGTACCCTCAGTTCTTCCTTCCTGACCAACTCTTCCTCAGCCAATTCCTTCTGAATCTTCTCTCTGGGGAGACGCTCAGCATTGATTAAATCAATCTCCTGAGTTAGTCTCACAATTTGAGCTGATTCTTTAAGATCAGACTGAGTGAGTTGTTCATTCAGGTTTTGAACCTCAGTACTCAATTTCTTGTTCTCCTCTACCAAGAAGACATTAGTTTCCTGCAGTCTGGAGAAATCAACCATCAATTGATCAAGGCAGATCTGAAGGTCCATTTCTCTAACTGACTCTGAGCTAAGCTCAGGATTTTGACCAGTGTAAGAAGCACAAACAGAATTTGATGTTACCTCAGGCTCATCCCTAGCCATCAGACAGACATCATCGTACTCGTCATCTGAGAAGAGTTCAGGTGACCTTTCAGTGGGACCGTCAGAGTCTGTTGCATCTTCAGCGACCATTGCTCTCCGATCAGCAGATCTTAGATCCTTCGTGGCTCTCCTTTCCTCCCTCTCCCTCGCACTCAGCTCCGGGTAGTCGTATTGATATTGACCAATCTTGTTACAGTTGTAACATGCTACCTGCTCACTTACTCTTTCTTTCCTTGGTTCAGGGTTCCTCCATGAGTCAGGTTCCCTGGTTCTTGGTGAGCTTTTAGGCTTGGTTGGATATCTATCATCGCGAGTACGTCTCTGTTCGTCTCTTCTTTCAGGCTTTGGTTCAGAATATCTCCTTTCATCACCACGTTCTCTCCTCTAGTCAGTATTCCTTCGCTCCTCATATCTCCTTGAGCTTTGGTGGGTTCCTTCAGGTTTCCTGTCACGTGAGTCCTGATAAAACTTTTTATAACGACCAAACCTGGAATTGAGCTTGTCAAATCGTCTGGCCATCAGGCTGTACTCTTCTGCGAGTTCTTCCCTGCTCATCTCCATCAGTGACTTTGATGAAGAATTTGATGAGGGCTCATCGGGTTCAGTCCTGGCCTTGAACGCCACACTTTTCTCAGGAGTTTTCTCCTTCACTTCCTCTTCTGACTGAACTTTCTTCTTTCTTTTGTTAAGATCAAATTCAAGGGCTTTGAGCTCTGAAAAAAGTAAAGCAAAAGTTATGTTACTCATATCCTGAGTGTTCTTAAGCATAATTACACTGTTATCCCATCACTCAGGAAGGGCATTCAGGATTTTTGAAGCAACATCTCTCCTTGGGACATCCTTGTCCAACATCACCAACTCATTCATCAACTTGATGAATCTAGACTCCATTTGATCTATGCTCTCGTCAGGCAGCATCTCGAACGCTTCGAATTTCTGAATGGCAATATTTCTCTTGTTCTCCTTTATCTTTTTTGACCCCTCGCACATCCTGGTCAGCTTATCCCAAACCTCCTTTGCCGTCTTTAAGTTCATCAGCCTAGCTGACTCCTCGAAGGGCACCATATGCAAGATGATGTTTCTGGCGACGTTGTCAAGTCCCACCATCTTGATTTCATCGTTGGTCATGTCTTTCCTTTCTTTAGGAACCTGCACGCCAATCGGAAGATCCTCATAACCCAGTCCTCTGACGTTAGGAATAGTGATCTTGATCGGTCCTTCACTGAGAACACGCGGCATTTGGTCATGGATGGCATCTAGATGTGCTTCTAATCTGAACTTCCAATAGACAAAGTTATACATTGAGAATTCAGGTAACGAAGCTTCAAGTCTCCTCGAAGTCATGATGATGCTAGTTTTATGAAAAGCAAACTCAGATCTGTTCAGTAACCACCAACAGTTTCTCCTCTAAAACTATTAGTATTCAAAGTCAGTGGTCTTTTGAACTACTGCTCTGATACCACTTGTTGGTCCCGGTATAAGACAGAGGAATACGTGTATGGGGGGGAATACAGGTATACCAATATCCTGAGTGTTCTTAAGCATAATTACACTGTTATCCCATCTCTCAGGAAGGGCATTCAGGATTTTTGAAGCAACATCTCTCCTTGGGACATCCTTGTCCAGCATCACCAACTCATTCATCAACTTGATGAATCTAGACTCCATTTGATCTATGCTCTCGTCAGGCAGCATCTCGAACACTTCGAATTTCTGAATGGCAATATTTCTCTTGTTCTCCTTTATCTTTTCTGACCCCTCGCACATCCTGGTCAGCTCATCCAAAACCTCATTTACCGTCTTTAAGTTCATCAGCCTAACTGACTCCTCGAAGGGCACCATATGCAAGATGATATTTCTGGCGACGTTGTCAAGTCCCACCATCTTGATATCATCATTGGTCATGTCTTTCCTTTCTTTAGGAACCTGCACGCCAATCGGAAGATCCTCATAACCCAGTCCTCTGACGTTAGGAATAGTGATCTTGATCGGTCCTTCACTGAGAACACACGACATTTGGTCATGGATGACATCTAGATGTGCTTCTAATCTGAACTTCCAATAGACAAAGTTAGACACTGAGAATTCAGGTAACGAAGCTTCAAGTCTCCTCGAAGTCATGATGATGCTAGTTTTATGAAAAGCAAACTCAGATCTGTTCAGTAACCACCAACAGTTTCTCCTCTGAAACTATTAGTATTCAAAGTCAGTGGTCTTTTGAACCACTGCTCTGATACCACTTGTTGGTCCCGGTATAAGACAGAGGAATACGTGTATGGGGGGGGAATACACGTATACCAATTTTTCAACCTTAAACTTACTGAGTCCCCTTTACTCAGAGTGATAAAGAACTAGGAGCTGATAACACACCTACTGACTGCACTTGGTACTGGCCAGTTGGCTCAGTATCAGTTCAAGTTCAGTGCGGAAATGTTTGAGCCTTGATAGTTTAAAGTCTTGTTTGGTTTACTTTCTGAAAACTTGTTTTACTCAATTCTGAAAAGTGTTTTGTAAGGCAGTGCTCTTTTTGAGAATCAGGCTGATTGATTCAGGCCTGATAAACCAAATGCAATGAATGAAAAAATAATATGTCAAGTATGTACAATATCAAAGCAGTAAGAACACAAGGAGTTTAACGTGGTTCAGAGACTCAAGCTCCTACATCCACGATAGTTCAGAGACTCAAGCTCCTACAATATCAAAGCAGTAAGAACACAAGGAGTTTAACAGGAAATCCACTCAAGGGATTCTTGTTTTTAACGTGCCAAGGTGCACCAAGACCAGCTAACCTTACTGATCTATACAACTCCACTTACTAACACACTAACTGACTTACTCCCAACAAGCCTAACTTAGGGTTTTGGTTTCAGTTTGGATTCCAACTAGGTTGAGATTATCCTTACAAGGCAAAACTATGCTAAGGATTGGATAATCTCTCTAAGCTTAAGATAATGCTATTTAGCTCTTGGAATACAGAATAACTCTCAGTTGCTAAGAAACACTTGGGAAATTTAGATGTTTTCGAGTGCTTCTCTTAAAGGCTAAATGCTTTGAATGCTTGAGAGTTTGAGTAATTTCTGGCTTGGAAATTTCCCGTAACCTTGAATGGGTTCAAGGCCTTCTGTATTTATAGGTGATTTAGAAAACTATCCGTTTGAGAGATAACTGTTGGGATATGTTTTAGTTTAGATGATTTTCCAAAACAACATGTAATAGGTTTGAAAGCAGTCAGGATAGTATCTTTTGTTTCAGGTCAGGCTAGGTTAGCTCCTAGAGAATAGGCTGTCAGTTGAGAAGAACTCAGTTGAGGGAACACTCAGTTGAGGGGGAACTCAGCGAGGGGGAACTCAGCCACACAGCCTAAGGATATCAAGATGACACCAAGGAGAACTGACTGAAGCCATACTTGCAACCTGAACCAGAAGAGAAGCCTGAAGGATGTCCCACTGAGTGTAAACCAGACTGGTCTAAGCTAAGTCAGGTGGACCACTCAGTGAAGAGCATGACCAGGAGGATCAGCGCTGTACCAAGTAGGCCCTGAAGGAGTCAGGCTACTGTGGTCAGGGAACTTTGTCATTCAGCCTTATGACAAAGTTCTTGGAAAGATCTTCAAAGAATCCCTGAAGGACAACTACACTGAGGACGAGTCAGTCCACTGAAGATCATCAGTCAGTGAAGGATGAAGCTGCCTAAAGTCAGTGGGATCTTGGTCAACCCACTGAGTCAAAGATTCGTTGGAATCAGTCCACGTGGACCAATCAGCACAAGGCGGTAAATCTGACACTGACAAGGCCGCATTCCAAGAAAAGTGGTTGAAACCATTTAATGTTGGATTCAAATGTATTTTCCTCTCCAACGGATACATTTGAATCCCCATTATAAATACAAGCTCATAGCTTGTTGTTAGAGTGTGTTGTGTTGTGTTGTTGTGTTGTTGTATCATTGTAAGAAAATCAAAAGAAAACCAACACCTACGAGCTGAGAGTGTGAGTAGTAGCATACGTGCATGGGAGATATAAGGAGATTCTACTCATTTCTATACACTGAGAGTTCACAAATATACACATAAGAGTGCTCAGCTTGTAACTCTAGGCTTAGAGAGGTTTTTCCTATCTTAGCTATTGGCTAACACATTGTAAAGGGAAAACCTCACCTAGTTGGAGAAAACCCTAACCGAAACCAAAACCCTGAGTCAGGCTTGTTGGGAGTAAGTTGTTAGAAGGAGAAGGGCAGCCCAGGGAGTGGCGTGAGTCCAGTTGTAAGTGCACCTTGGCACGTTAAAAACAAGAATCCAAAGGAGTGGATTTCCTGTTAAATCAGGCCGTGGATGTAAGAGCTTGAGTCTCTGAACCACGTTAAACTGAGCGTATTTATCTTTCAAAGTATTTACTAGAGTATTGTGAAAATCAGCTCACTGAGAGCTTTGTTAAGAAAACTTTAGTTAAGCAATCAGGTCAGGGAGATTCCTCACTGACCAGATCAGGCTAGGCACTCGAGAGTTCAGTCTCTCGAGTCACTGCCTTGTTGAGAGCCTGAGCTTTCAAGTCTCATCACTGACTTGATAGCTCTGACTCTCAGCAACACAGTGACTTGAGTATTTCGTCACTGAACTCAGTCAGGGTGCGACGCGTAAGGTTTTAAAAAAAAAATTTGCTCCTGAATTCCCATTTTGCCCTTCGAAAACAGGACCATCAATTGGTATCAGAGCGGGTTGTTCACATGACCACTGATCCAGTTTTGTTAAGAAAAATGGTCAACCGAACAGATCTTAAACGTTTTAAACTATGGGAATTCCTGCATATTTCAAACTATTACTTGTGCTCTGACATTATTCTTGTAATAGAAAATCATTTGGTTAGAAGTTTTGGAATCATCAAAAAGGGGGAAATTGTTGGGATATGTTTTAGTTTAGATGATTTTCCAAAACAACATGTAATAGGTTTGAAAGCAGTCAGGATAGTATCTTTTGTTTCAGGTCAGGCTAGGTTAGCTCCTAGAGAATAGGCTGTCAGTTGAGAAAAACTCAGTTGAGGGAACACTCAGTTGAGGGGGAACTCAGCGAGGGGGAACTCAGCCACACAGCCTAAGGATATCAAGATGACACCAAGGAGAACTGACTGAAGCCATACTTGCAACCGGAACCAGAAGAGAAGCCTGAAGGATGTCCCACTGAGTGTAAACCAGGCTGATCTAAGCTAAGTCAGGTGGACCACTCAGTGAAGAGCATGACCAGGAGGATCAGCGCTGTACCAAGTAGGCCCTGAAGGAGTCAGGCTACTGTGGTCAGGGAACTTTGTCATTCAGCCTTATGACAAAGTTCTTGGAAAGATCTTCAAAGAATCCCTGAAGGACAACTACACTGAGGACGAGTCAGTCCACTGAAGATCATCAGTCAGTGAAGGATGAAGCTGCCTAAAGTCAGTGGGATCTTGGTCAACCCACTGAGTCAAAGATTCGTTGGAATCAGTCCACGTGGACCAATCAGCACAAGGCGGTAAATCTGACACTGACAAGGCCGCATTCCAAGAAAAGTGGTTGAAACCATTTAATGTTGGATTCAAATGTATTTTCCTCTCCAACGGATACATTTGAATCCCCATTATAAATACAAGCTCATAGCTTGTTGTTAGAGTGTGTTGTGTTGTGTTGTTGTGTTGTTGTATCATTGTAAGAAAATCAAAAGAAAACCAACACCTACGAGCTGAGAGTGTGAGTAGTAGCATACGTGCATGGGAGATATAAGGAGATTCTACTCATTTCTATACACTGAGAGTTCACAAATATACACATAAGAGTGCTCAGCTTGTAACTCTAGGCTTAGAGAGGTTTTTCCTATCTTAGCTATTGGCTAACACATTGTAAAGGGAAAACCTCACCTAGTTGGAGAAAACCCTAACCGAAACCAAAACCCTGAGTCAGGCTTGTTGGGAGTAAGTTGTTAGAAGGAGAAGGGCAGCCCAGGGAGTGGCGTGAGTCCAGTTGTAAGTGCACCTTGGCACGTTAAAAACAAGAATCCAAAGGAGTGGATTTCCTGTTAAATCAGGCCGTGGATGTAAGAGCTTGAGTCTCTGAACCACGTTAAACTGAGCGTATTTATCTTTCAAAGTATTTACTAGAGTATTGTGAAAATCAGCTCACTGAGAGCTTTGTTAAGAAAACTTTAGTTAAGCAATCAGGTCAGGGAGATTCCTCACTGACCAGATCAGGCTAGGCACTCGAGAGTTCAGTCTCTCGAGTCACTGCCTTGTTGAGAGCCTGAGCTTTCAAGTCTCATCACTGACTTGAAAGCTCTGACTCTCAGCAACGCAGTGACTTGAGTATTTCGTCACTGAACTCAGTCAGGGTGCGACGCGTAAGGTTTTAAAAAAAAAAATTTGCTCCTGAATTCCCATTTTGCCCTTCGAAAACGGGACCATCAATCTTCTAGTCATCTATGTAGAGAGGCTTCAAACGGGCATATCTCCCATGCAGCAGCCATTCTTGCATAGATTAGGTGGTTGCATTAAATGCACATTAAATGCTTGCCCGTTGAATATGCAGTCTGAATTCAGTCTTCATGTCAGGTTCCGTACGTACGTGTCCTTCTCGGATTGGTCCACGTCATCAGGTTGGTGAGAATGTCAGAACTTATTCCTGAGCTTCAGGCTTGTCTTATTAAGTTCATTTTGTCTTGAGCCCACCAGTCTTGTCCTGACGCTGAAATTCCTTTTGCATTGCTTGGCTCTACTCCAAGTCTTCCCATTAACTCAGTGACATCCTGTTCCCTTCAGGACTGAGCTAGTAATGACCTCAGGGTCATACTCATCATCACTGAAACTTACTCAGCCAGCTTAGAGGACTGCCATAAGTTCAGGATGGTGCTCTTCGTCTTCAGGCTCTTAGTCTTGATTGTCACCAGTGAGTTCTCCTCTCACTGAGTACCTGTGAAGTGTAAAAGGACAGAACTGAACCTAACCAAGACTAGCCTGACAAAGACAGATTAAGGCAAACATCTTTTCAGGGGCTTTGGGATCTTAATCAAAACTGACAATGTCCCAACAAAGTCCTCTGGTGGGGTCTTCTGGTGACTCTTCTGGTGAGGTCTTCTGGTCTGACAGTTCCCCCTAGACTAAGTCCTAACTAATATCTCATATGGCTAACAGGTCCAGATGGTCCTATTACATCTTCTGGTTTGTTTTAACTCATCAAAACTTATACAATATTTATCCTAACAAATCTTTTATGCCATAACTAACTGAGTTCTGAAGAGCTTTTAGCAACAAAACAAGTATTAGGAACAATGCTGCTCCAATCAGCTAAATAAACATTACCTTTCCTAATACCTGATAGAAGCACTTGTGTTGATTTGTCCTTGACTGAACATATATTCGATGAGAACTCAACACTGAAACCTTTATCACAGAACTGACTTACTGACAACAGGTTATGCTTCAGTCCTTCAACAAAGGACACATTCTCCACTCTGATTGTACCTATTTTCAAGACACCAAACCCTTTAGTAAAACCTTTTGAGTTATCACCAAAGGTTACCTATGGACTCTCCTTAGCTTAAAACTCTTGGAGAAGACTCTTCATACCAGTCATGTGCCTTGAGCAACCACTGTCTAGGTACCAAACAACTTTGATTGAGTCTCCTCTCTTCTTGTTGTGATCCATAGCCACCTGCAAACAGATCAGGCTTTAGGTACCCATTGGGTTTTGGGTCCTATTGTGTCAGTTGTTCCTTTCGGGATCCAGACCTGCTTCACTACCCTGATTGCCTCAGAGTGGTAGATCTGTCTGCCAGAAACATCCACATACACTACTTTCTTCTTCTTAGCCTGAGAAGAAGATGGTGTATGATTGTCAGGCTTAGTCACAGGAGCCTGAGTGGGTGCCTTTTGGGCTAACTTCCTGTTCTTCCTAGGCCCTGGTGCAGCTGGTCTTGATGTTTGTTCCTGACGAGGGCCTTGCTTTTTGTCCTCCCTAGACAAGTGAGGGAACTGAAAGCAGTTATAGGCTTCAGGATGTCAAAACCATGGAGGTTCTATCATGCCTGGCCTTCCCTGAGGGTATTGCCATGCATGATAATACCCTTGTTGAGCAGTCTGAGTGCTCTTAGCCTGAGTCTTCCTCAGCTTACACTGAGGTTTCTTCTGGCCTGAGCTCTCAGTGGCCTCCTTTAGTTGCTTAGCCTTTCCCTTGGGTCTTGGCTTAGCAACTTTTGGGGCTACCCTGACTGTCTCAGCAGTTTCCTTACCCTTGTCAGTTTTGCGGGCTTCGAATACAATATTCTGTGTACCCTTGCCTGCCTGAACAAACACTCTCTCAGTGTTGCTCCCTGAAGCAACATGAGATTGACCTTGTGAGGATTTCTTACGGACATATCCAAGCCCCTTTTTCTCATTCCCAAGCATCTGACTGCTATTTCTTTCTTCTCTAGCCACTGAGGATTTATTCATTGCTGCAACCTTCTGCTTAAGAGAGTCCTCACTCTTTTTTAGGATTTCATGTTTGGCAAAGAGGTCATCAAACTTACTCTTGAGTACTTTCAGCTCTTCCTTCTTGACCAGCTCTTCATCAGCCAGTTCTTTCAGAATCTTCTCTCTTGGGAGACGCTCAGCATTGATCATGTCAATTTCCTGAGTTAGTCTCACAATTTGAGCTGACTATTTAATATCTGACTGAGTTAACTGGTCATTCAGGTTCTGAACTTCAGTACTCAGTTTCTGGTTCTCCTCTACCAAGAAGACATTAGTTTCCAGCAGCCTGGAGAAATCAACCATCAATTGATCTAAGCAGATCTGAAGGTTCATTTCTCTAACTGACTATGAGCTGGGCTTAGGATTTTGACCACTATGTGAACCACACACAGAGTTAGAAGTTACCTCAGACTCCTCCTAGCCATAAGGCACAAATCATCGTACTCATCATCGGAAAATTATTCAGGCGATCTCTCCTCAGGACCATCCGAGTTTGTAGCATCCTCAACGAGCATAGCTCTCCGGTCAGCATACCTCTGGTCTCTTTTGGGCCTCCTGTCCTCTCTTTCCCTTGCACTCAGCTCTGGGCAGTCATACTGATAGTGCCCACTTTTTTTACAGTTGTAACTGGTTGCTTGCTCATCTCCTCAATCTTTTACTTTGGTCAGGGTTCCTTCTTGAGTCAGGTTCCCAGGTTCTTGATGAGTCATTCTTGGCTAAGGTGCTTTTCATCACGAGTACGTCTATGTTCATCTCTACGATCGGGCTTTGGGTCTGAATATCTCATTTCATCACCACGATCGTGTCTTGGTTCAGTGTTCCTTCTCTCCTCATACCTCCGGGAACTTTGGTGGCTTCCTTCAGGTTTCCTGTCACGAGTATCCTGATAATATTTTTTATAACGACCAAACCTAGAATTTAGCTTTTCAAAGCGTATGGCCATCATGCTATACTCCTCAGCGAGCTCTTCTTTGCTTATCTCCATCAGTGACTTTGATGAAGACTCGATAGGTTCTAACTTGGCTTTAAACGCCACACTTTTCTCAAGTGCTTTCTCTTTCTCTTCAGGCTGTACATTCTTCTTTCTCTTGTTCAAATCATATTCCAAGGCTTTAAGCTCTGAAAAAAGTAAAGCTGAAGTTATATTACTCATATCCTGAATGTTTTTCAACATAATGACACTATTATCCCATCTCTCAGGAAGATCATTTAGGATTCTAGAAGCAACTTCTCTCTTGGGAGCCTTTTTTCCCAACATCACCAACTCATTCATCATCTTCATGAATCTTGACTCCAACTGATCAATAGTTTCGTTAGGCAGCATATCGAACGCTTCAAATTTCTGAATGACAATATTTCTCTTGTTCTCCTTTATCTTTTCTGAGCCCTCGCACATACTGGTCAGCTCATCCCAGACCTCCTTTATCGTCTTTAAGTTCATCAGCCTCGCTGACTTCTTGAACGACACCATATGAAGAATAATTTTCCTGGCCACGTTGTCCAGTCCTACCATCTTGATCTCATCTTTGGTCATATCCTTCCTCTCCTTAGGAACCTGTACGCCAATGTCGAGATGATCATATCCCAGTCCTCTGACATTCGGGATGGTGATCTTGATTGGTTCGTCCTTGATAACTCGCGACATTTGGTCATGGAAGGCATCTAGATGTGCCTCAAGTCTGAACTTCCAATAAACAAAGTTAGACACAGAGAATTCAGGTAATGAAGCTTCAAGTCTCCTCGAAGTCATGATTATGCAAGTTTTCAAATGAAAAGGCAAACTCAGATCTGTTCAGTGACCACCAACAATTTCTCCTCTGAAACTATTAGTATTCAAAGTCAGTGGTCTTTTGAACCACTACTCTGATACCACTTGTTGGTCCTGGTGCAAGACTGAGTGATAAGTGTATGGGGGGAATACACGTATGTAAATTTTTCTTACTTTCAAACTGACTGAGTCCCGTTACTCAGAGTGGAGTATGAACACTGAGTAGATAATCCACCTACTAACAGCACTGAGTGCAAGTCAGTTGAATAACTATCTACTTATGTTCAGTGCTGAATGTGTGAGCCCTGAAAGTTTATAGTCTTGTTTAGTTTGCTTTCTAAAAACTTGTTTTCCTTTTTGTAAAGTCATGGTTAGAAGGGCAGTGCTCAGATTAATGATCAGGCTGATTGATTCAAGCCTGATTAAATATGCAATGAATAACTTAATCAAATAAAAAATTAAGAACAAATATCAAAGCAGTAAGAACACAGGGAAGTAACGTGGTTTAGAGACTCAAGCTCCTACGTCCACAGTCCTGATTTAACGGGAGAATCCACTAAGGATTGTCTTGTTTTTAACGTGCCAATGTGCACCAAGATCAACTTCACTTACTGACCCTTACTTCCTCCTTCTAACACACTAACTAACTTCCACCAACAAACCTGACTATAGGGTTTTGGTTTCAGTTTGGATTCCAACTATGTTGTGATTATCCTTACAAGGCAAACCTATGCTAAGGATTGGATAATCACTCTAAACTTAAGATAATTCTAGTACGCTCTGTGGAATACAAAATAACTCTCTAACTAAGAAACACTTGGGAAATTTAAGATGTTTTGAGTGCTTCTTTGAATGCTGAATGCTTTGTGCACTGAGAGTTTGAGCAATTTCTTGGCTTTGAAATTTCCCGTAACCTTGCTTGGGTCCAAGGTCTTCTGTTTTTATAGGCAACTTTGAAAACTATCCATTGGAAGAGATAACCTTCTAGGTTGTCTTCTCGTAGGATTATTCAGCGGATATAATCTCCATGCAGCAGCCATCCTTACATGTATTTGGTAATGTGCATTTAATGCTTACCTGTTGAAATTGTGCAGGGATGTCAGGTTCAAGTCAGTGTTTGTACATAACTTGGCACTCTCTGATTGGTCCACATCATCAGGTAGGTGAGACTTGTCAGAACTCATTCTTTAGTTTAGTCTTGTCTTTACTGAGTTCAGGTTTGTCCTCATCTACGTATGTTTCCCTGCGCTGACATTCCTTTTGACTTGCTTGGATCCTACTCCAAGTCTTCTCCCAAATACTCAGTATCATCCTGTTCCCTTCAGGCTGAGTTAGCAATGATCTCAGGATCATGCTCTTTATCCTGACACTTACTTAGTCAGCTTAGAAGAACTGCCATAAGCTCAGGATGGTGCTCTTGTGTCTTCAGGCTTCAGTCTTGATTGTCATTAATGAGTACTCATCTCATTGAGTACCTGTGAATGTAAAATAAACTAACTTACAAACCTGCCCAAGACTAGCCTAACTACTAAGGCAACTCATCTTTTCAGGGGCTTTAGGATCTAATCAAAACTGACATTGTCCCAACAGGAATCTCAAAGAAGAAACAATGAACAACATAACATTAATCAGAACCAGGGACCTCAAAAGAGATTTACTCTAAGAAAATATTTCCAGAACATATACACTCAGAGGGATTATAATCACCAGAGAAGGTCTATCTTTCATCAGAACCAGAGACTCATCTACAGAAAACCAGTTGATCTTGGTGACCATGACACCAGAGATGGTTCTTCTAGGATGTACCCTTATAACCAGACCTTTAAGACCATATCCTTGAGGCAGGCCATTCCTAAGGCCAGATTTGATAAGAGATATACCAGACCTATCTGTAGGAAAGGTATATGCATTAGACCATCAGCTCAATATGTTATTGTCAGAGGATATTTGCTGGTAAATAGATTTGGAAGAAAGATAAGATCTCCTCACCCAGCAAGGAATGGTCTTTATCTTTGGATTCCTACAAAGAAAGTGACTAACCAATCAGGACCCAGCACCAGTAGGAGACCTAATTGATCTCTCTGCAGGAGGACAAGAGCCCATTGGAGAAAGGACTTTCACGCAATGGTGTTTGGTACATTGATAGCGGATGCTCCAAGCACATGACATTTGTGAAAGATCATCTCCAGGATTTTAAGCCATTGAATGGGCCAAGAGTGATGTTTGGTGACAACAACTTTGAAGTCACCAGAGGAGTTGGGAAGTTGATCATTAATGATGTATCTGTAGATGAAGTTTACTATGAGGAAGGACTCAAGCATAATCTGTTTTAAGTATCCCAATTCTGTGACAAGGGATACTCAGTGAAGTTCTCTAGTGACTCTTGCTCTATATTTTACTCTAATTATGATGATATTTTTCTTGTTGGCTTGAGGAAAGGTAATATTTATCTTGCAGATTTCAACAGTTGTCCAAGGAACACTTGCCTGGTAGCTAAAGGATCTATAGAGAATAGTTGTCTATGGCATAAGAGGTTGAGTCACCTGAATTTCAAAGCACTCAACAAGATTGCTAGAAAGGGTCTAGTTCGAGGTCTTCCAAATGAAGTGTTTAAGAAGAATCAGACTTGTGGTTCCTGCCAGAAGGGAAACTAACCCAAGGCTTCTTTTAAAGATGTCCAGAGCACAACCACAACCAGAGTTCTTCAGCTACTTCACATGGACCTGTTTGGACCTGTTTCGCCACTCAGTTTTAGTGGAAGGAAGTACACCTTGGTGATAGTAGATGACTTCTCAAGATACACTTAAGTAGTGTTCTTGTTTAAGAACAATGAAACTGTCACTAAGCTGCCAGAATTCTTCAAGCAGATTCTGAATGAGCAGAACTAGAGCATAGTGAGGATTAGAAGTGACAAAGGGACATAATTATTGAATTCACACATAGCAGAGTACTGTAAGGACAAGGGTATCTTTCATTAGACCTCTTCTGCCAGAACACCTCAACAGAATGGAGTGGCAGGAAGGAGGAACAGAACACTCAAAGAAGTTGCCAGAACTCTTCTAGCAGAGTACAACACACCTCAAAGGTTTTGGGAAGAAGCCATCAACACAACATGTTTCACCCAGAACAGATGCTTCATTGCCCGAAGACATGGTAAGATACCATATGAGGTATGGAAATGTAAAACCCCATCTGTTTCATTATTTCATATTTTTTGATGTAAGTGTTTCATCCATGACAATGTGAAGTCTAAATTAAAGACCTTTGATGCTAAAGTGGCAGATGGAATATTTTTATGATATTCCAGTACCAGTAAGGCATACAGAGTCTTTAATAGGAATTCTCTTTATGTGGAAGAAAAACCTCATGTTGTTTTTTATGAATCTACTCTTGAGTGCAAGGTAGACTTAAGGAATCTGTCTCTAGAAGAGACACAGGATCAGAGGACTCTAGGAACTATCAAAGTCAAGCCACCTGTTATTGATTCAGAGTCAAATTCAGAAGCCTCCATAAGGAGCAGAACCAGAAGAGGTTGGAACTCCTGTAGGGGGAAGCACTTCTGCAGTTGGTGATAATCACCAAGGTACTGCAGAAGATGGTCAATCAGGCAAGTCCAAGGGAAGGAAAACCCTGGTTAATCACCCAAAGAGTTGATTATAGGAGATCCAACTAGTAGTGTCCAGACCAGGAGAACCTTGAACTTAGCTGCCTTGTTAAGTTGCTATGTATCCTTGATTGAGCCGAAGAACATCAAGGAGGCACTGAAGGATTCAAATTGGATAGTTGCAATGCAAGAGGAGTTGAATCAATTCACCAGACAGGATGTTTGGGAGCTGGTAGACAGACCAAGACATCAAAAGGTGATAGGCACTAAGTGGGTTTTCAAGAACAAGAAAGATGAGAATACTGTCATTACTAGAAACAAGGTAAGGCTAGTAGCTCAGGGCTATTCTCAGTCTGATGGAATAGACTATGATGAGATATTTGCTCCTGTTGCCAGACTAGAAGTAATTAGATTATTTCTAGCATATGCTGCTCACATGAGGTTCAAAGTTTATCAAATGGATGTGAAATCTGCATTTCTTAATAGGATTCTCATTGAGGAAGTGTATGTGGAACAACCCCCTAGCTTTGAACAAGGTGACAAGGTGTATAAGCTTAAGAAGGCTTTTTATGGGCTTAACCAGGCACCAAGAGCACGGTATGACACTCTATCTCAATTTTTTCTGGACAATGGTTTTACTAAGGGTAAGATAGACGGAACCTTTTTTAGAATATAAGAAGGAAAAGACATCCTTCTGGTCCAAATATATGTGGCTGACATTATATTTGGATCCCCTAACAAGAAGCCGTGTGAAAAATTTGGAAATCTCATGCAGAGTCAGTTTGAGATGTCCATGATGGGTGAAATGAATTATTTCTTAGGTCTATAAGTGAAGCAACCAGAGATGGAAATCTTCATAAATCAAGCAAAATACACCAGAAACATGTTAGAAAAATTTGGAGTAGGATCTAGCAAAGTTGCCAAGATTCCTATGATGACAAATTTTAACGTGGATCCAGATGAGTCTGGAGAGAGTGTGGACCAGACTTAGTACATAGCACTTATTGGATCTCTTTTATACCTGACTGCAAGCAGACCAGACATTACTTTTGCCATGAGTTTATGTGCCAGATTTCAAGCTAATCCTAAGAGGAGTCATCTGGAAGCAGTTAGGAAGATATTGAAGTATCTTAAGGGAACATTTAATTTGGGATTATGGTACCCTGCAGATGACAACTTTGAATTAAGTGGATATTCAGATTCAGACTATGGTGGCTGCAGAATAGATAGGAAGTCTACTAGTGGTACATGCCAAGTTATTGGGAATAAGTTGGTATCTTGGTTTTCTAGGAAGCAGACTTCGGTTGCTACATCAACTACAGAAGCAGAGTACATGGCAGCAGGAAGCTGTTGTTCACAACTACTCTGGATTAGTCAGCAGCTTAGGGACTACCAGATTAGAGCTAAGAATATTCCAATATTTTGTGATAGCAACCATGCAATTGCCATTACCCAGAATCCAGTTCTTCACACCAGATGCAAGCATGTTGATATAAGGCATCATTTCATCAGAGACCATGTTGAGAAAGGTGATATAAGGATGAAAAAGATTGCAACAGAGAAGCAGAGAGCAGATATTCTCACTAAGCCTTTGGCAGAGACCAGATTTAGAGAGTTAGCTTTTGAGTTGGGATTATTAGATCCAGAGACATATTTGATTTAGGGGGAACATCAGAAGAGTATCCTTTTTCTCTATAATACTTACTTCTTTTATTATTTGTACTAACCTGTCTGCAGATCAGATATACCAGAGGAGTTACATCTCCAGATGAGCTATAAAGCCAGATGACTTGCAATTTCAAATGACAGGCAAGTTGCACCAGAGGAGAGATACCTCCAGAAGAGGTGTAACACCAGAGTACTCATGGTATCTTCTGTTTCCTATACCAGATGACAGGTAAGTCTTTACTCTTCTGCGCCTGCTCATTGGGATACTGCTTTCAAATGACTAAATACACTCAAAACCTTTCATATCCTAAGTGTATTTAACTTGGGCCGTGGGCCAAGGCAATTATTTTACTTTATCTCTTGACTGCCTCAAAACCCCTCTAACCCAGTTCCAATGACTGCGCCACACACACTACTTAAATCCATATCTTGCCTATTTTAATCTTGGCCTTCGGATTTAATTAAAGTGCAACATGTCAATCAATTAATTAATTGATTATGTCCCCTCAATTAATTTCAAATCCACGCGTATTCCTCTCTTATAAACCAAAATTATCTCACTCTGTCTCTTCACGTTTTCAAAATTTTCAAACCCTAACTTCCTGCAAAAAGCACTCTCTCAATTTTCTCTAGTTTTCTCAGATGGCCTCCGTTGTTCACTTTGATGCTGCTCACGTCTGTGAGAAACTGAAATCGTAGATGGTGCTCGATTTCTACTCCACTAGGAACGCTGCTGCGTTGGAGATTCTGGATCTCCTTCGCAAATCTGGATTGGAGTCATTTTTATCCACTTTTCCCAAGGGTTTCCGCACCCTTGATGCGCATGCTGCCTATTTCTTGGTAAAGTTGAGGATTCATGATGATGAGTTGATTTCCAGAGTGGATGATACGAGGGTGGTTATCACCAACAAGGAAGTTAGCACTCTGTTCGGAGGATTGTCAATGGAAGGAGTGGACCCCCTTACCTACAAGGAGAAGGAGCAGATCGAGCCGTTCAAGATGTTTGCTAGGGCATATTTCTAGAATATCACACGAAGGTTTGTTGATAAACATTTACGCCAGAAGTACAAACTTCTATTCGACATCGTTGTGAAGATCTTGATGTGTGAGAACCACAGTACAGACGCACTCTTTGCTGGAAGATTGTGTGTTATGAGGGCCATTTTGGATGGTGTTAAGTGCGATTGGGTATCGTTCTTCTGGAATGTGTTGAAGAAGAACAAAGTAAAGGTTCAACAGGAGCCTAGTAATGAGGATGATGGAGAAATCCAGTATTGCTTCAATGCAAATGTTTCTCTGGCCACCAATATCACCATTCTGTTGGAGTTCAAGTGTCCACAGAAGGCTTGGGCTGTTGAAGGTTGCAAGATATTTGGGAAATCTAAGGTTTTCTTGAGTAAGGATGGGCCCCTTCATGGGCAAGTAGATTCGGATGGAGGAGATGCAATTCCTGCCCAACCCATCCAAGCTATTCCCTCTCCAGACAAGGGAAAGAAGAAGAAGACCAGTGTCAGTGTCACTAAGAAGGTTGTTGTTACTATTTTTCGGAGGATGACCAGGTGCCTCTCTCTTCTGCTCTAAAGAAACAGAAGAGAAATGAGGAAGGACAAGTCTCATCTCCTGAGGCCAAGAAGGGTGGTCTGAAGAAGAAGATGAGCAGACCAGCTAAAGGAGGAGATGCTGGAAAGTCCTCTGCTAAGAAAAAGAAGCAGAAGAGGACTACAAAGAAGTCCCTCTTGGTCGATGAACCCACAGACAAAGAAGAAGATGTTGAAGAGGAGGAGGTTCCTCTTAAGAAGAAGCCTAGAGTTAAGAGAGCTATTCTGCAGGACCCAGAGTCGGACTATTATCTAGGTACATCTCTGGACCAAGTAGTAGAGGAGGCTGCTCAATAGGAGACGGATATCATCTCTCCTGCTGCTGATCTTCCAGGTGGAGAGGCCCCTGTGTTTGCACCTGCCTCGTTTCCAGCTGATGTTGACTCAGCCGAGGTAAATCCTTCTACCCCTCTCTCTATACATCTTATCTCACCTTCCCTTTCCCCCCCAGAAGCCCAAAATCAAGCCTCTGGTCTGGATGCACATCCTTCTGCATCTGCACCAGATCAGACTACCCAAAACCCAAACACTCCCCTACTTCCATATACTCATACATCCCCCAACTCTTCACCCTCACAAACAGCCTCTGTACCAGAGGTGGTTATTTCACCCATTCTCACTTCCGGTACAGAAATACCCCCTCCATCTCACACCAAACTAACCCCTCCACCTCTCATGCTTCCCAGAATCCCTCACCTGGTACAGCCCTGGGATTCCCTGGACCTCCCCATTCCCCCACCTGCTCCATTAGCGATGATAGTGAAGATGAGGATGCTTCACTGTAGCCTTCTGGTCCTACCACATCCTCCTTTGCCAGAGGGCCCATCCCTTTTTGTTTCACTGATCCAGAGATGGGACCAATCCGGCAGAGTATGAGCAAAGATGCTCAGCTCTGGCTCAGAGAGCATTTCCCTATTCTGCTGGAGCACCTTCCTTTGTTGGCAGATCTCACTGATGGCAGAGTGTGGAGCACAACCAGAGAGGAAGATGTAGAAGACTTTGTTCTTCTACTTGATGAGATGGGTATTTCAAATTTCTCCAAGTGGGAGTTCGACCTAAAGAAGAAGCTGAATGTCCAGCATCTTGTAGAATTGGTGTCTGTTGACTCTGCCAGAGTTGTGATCAGGACTCTCCTGATCCAGAGAGGAGTGATGATATCTCCTACTGGCACTTACTCTTTTAGGCCTCATTTCACATTTCCTCCAGAGCTCTACTCTGATGAAGAGGACTTTGAATTCACTCTTGTGTTGGAGTTATACGTGAAAGTATGTTTTTACTTTGTATAAATCATGTATTAAACACTTATCTATTAGAATAATTCTTTTATCGCATTTGATTTAGATACGATTGAATGTTGAATATTTATTGCAACCAGTTCATTATAAGTAGTACATGTTACATTGTAGTTAATGTGGTGATACCCGATCACGGAAGATCACATTGACAGTTACTTGTAACTAAAAGTACAAATTCACGACCTAGGTGGAATTAAACAATCTGCCATGAAAGGTCGATGTGTAATTCTCAGATTGCCCTGTCTTGACAAAGAGATTGCACTAGCACATTTAGTATGTGTTGAAGAGGACCTACATCGAGGATAAATTCTTATGTTCTGAAATGTGAAGAATTAGACCTCAGTGGTTATTGATTTCTTAATCTCCGTCACTTAAATATGATCGTGTGTGCTTAATGGTTACTGCTTTAATTCATATTGGGTGAGAATCATCGTGACTTCGAACCTTGTGTTTTGGGCAGTAATATTAATCATACGACGATTGCTAAGATTTAATACGGAGAAACGCATGCGAGTATGGCTCGTGTGATTTGACCCCTTGGTGGGCTCAGAAGTTTTATCGTACCAAATCTTGCAAGTGAAGAATTAGTTTCTTCGGTACGGATAATAATCTTGAGCTGTCTTTACTCCAAGGTGAAAGATATTAATTAATTTAGAACTATTCAGAAGCTTAATTAATTAATGGACTAGATAATCTTAAACGCGGGAAATAATAACCGGGAGCCCATATTATCGTAATATGGATTAAGATGGATAATGCAATATTAATTTATTAGTGGTACTAATTAATATTAATGGGCTGAATTATATTGGGGCTCAATATTGAAATTCAGAAGCCCATTGGAGGTCCAATCTTAATTCTTCTAAAGGCCCCTCAATTAGCCCATTAAGTAGCCCAATAATAATAAGGTGATTAAAATAAAAGAAAATATAATTACTGATTTTTCATGCATATTTTCAAAAATTGATTATTAGATTGAACAAAGATTTTGTTGATTTTCTTGGAAATATATTATGGAAGATAAGTATTCTATGAATACAATATTATCTCATAAATTCAAGAAGATCCAAATCTTGGATATTCTCTCTATTATTTTCGAAAATAAGGCCTTGAATATGAGAGTGAGATTTTTGTGGAATAATTTATTATGGAGAAAATAACATATGGGATATATTCAAGATTTCTTAGAGATTAAGAAAAGATTTTCTCTTCTCCTTTTCTCCTCAAATTTTCGGCCACTACCTCTATAAATAGTGGATGATTATTTCATCCTCAAGTACATGATTCCATGTGTTGGAAAAATCAAGAGAAAAAATATTGGTCCCGGTACAAGACTGAGAGATACGTGTATGGGGGGGAATATACATATACAAATTTTTCTTTTCTTTCAACTGACTGAGTCCCCTTTCTCAGAGTTGTGTAGAACTCAGGATTGATAACACACCTACTAACTGTAAATAAATGCTGCTCAGTTGTCTAACTATCAACTTGAGTTCAGTGCGGAATGCGTGAGCCCTGAAAGTTTATAGTCTAAATTAAAGTTTGCTTTCTGAAAACTTGATTACTCTTTTCTGAAGTAGTGATTAGAAGGGCAGTGTTTAGTTTGATGATCAAGCTGATTGATTCAAGCCTGATAAGCAATGCAATGAATGACTTAATGAATAAACAGTTAAGAGCAGTAATCAAGCAATAAAGAACACAAGGAAGTAACGTGGTTCAGAAACTCAAGATCCTACATCCACGATCCTGATTTAACAGGAGAATCCACTAAGGTTTGGATTGTTTTTAACATGCCAAGGTGCACCAGAATCAGCTACACTCACTGACCCTTACTTCCTTTTTCTAACTCACTAACAACCTTAACCAACAAACTTGACTAGAAGGTTTTGGTTTTAGTTTTGTTTCCAATTAAGGTTGTGATTATCCTTACAAGGCTAAGCTATGTTAAGGATGGATAATCACTTCTAAGCTTAAGATATTACAATGAACGCTCAGTGGGATACAAAATAATTCTCTTTGCTAAGAAACACTTGGAAAATTTATAGTTTTTGAGTGCTTCTTTGAACGCTTAATGCTTTTGTACACTTGTGAGTTTGAGTAATTTTTGGCTTGGAAATTTCCCGTAACCTTGAATGGGTTCAAGGCCTTCTGTATTTATAGGTAACTTTGAAAACTACCCGTTGGAAGAGATAACCTTCTAGGTCATTTACGTAGGGTTGTTCAACAGATACATCTCTCATGCAGCAGCCGTTCTTGCATGGATTTGGTAATGCATTTAATACTCCATTTAATGCTTGCCCATTGAAAAGTGCAGTCTGAACTCAGTCTTCATGTTAGGTTCGTACGTGCGTGTCCTTCATGGATTGGTCCATGTCATCAGGTTGGTGAGAATGTCAGAACTCATTCCTATGCTTCAGGCTTATCTTATTAAGTTCTTTTTATCTCAAGCACAACGGTCTTGTCCTGATGCTGACATTCTTTTTGCATTGCTTGGCCCTACTCCAAGTCTTTTCCCATTACTCAGTATCAACCTGTTCCCTACAGGACTGAGTTAGTAATGACCTCAGGGTCATACTCTTCATTACTGACACTTACTCAGCCAAGTTAGAGAGACTGCCGTAAGTTCAGTATGGTGCTCTTGTGTCTTCAGGCTTCAATCTTGATTGTCATCAATGAGTACTCCTCTCATTGAGTTCCTGTGAAATGTAAAACAACTAAGTACAAAACTAACCAAGACTAGCCTGACCAAAACACACTAAGGCAAATCATCTTTTCAGGGGCTTTGGGATCTAATCAAAACTGACATTGTCCCAATAATTTCCCCCTTTTTGATGATGCCAAAACACTGAAAAGATCCTCAAAACACTTAGAGGAATTAAAATCTTATCTATAAGATAAGTCAGTGTTAGAGCAGTTCTTGATAAAGTACAGAATTTAAATAACAGCCAAAAAGACAATGAGTTTTTGTCTGTGGGCAAAGTAATAGATTTCATTGATAATATGTTTCAGTGAGTACAATCATCTTAATCTGTTACAATAGGTTGTGAACACCTAAACTAATCTCATTTCAGGCTCGAGTCCATAACCAGCATAGACTCTGACCTTCAGCTCTTCAACTCTCTTAGGCTGGTTCACAAAACCTTCAGCTTTGGCAATCTTCAAGACTTTAGTCATAATGGCCTTTGTATCATGTTTGTTCGAACCAGGGATTAGAGGTGGAGGTCGTGCAATGAACTCAGGGGCCTTCACTTGGACTTTGGCTGCGTCAGCTTCCTCCAAGATCTTCTGAATTAGTTCAGGGTGATTGTCCATCATGTAGTAAGTGAAGTGGGCATCGATGTCTTCAGTGTCACCCCATTTCTTCACTACGTACCAAAGTTTGACGAACTCATCCCTTGCATCAACCCAAAACTCTTTCAGGGTCTCTGAGATAAACTCATCGACAAGAGCTTCCCTCATTGTTACCTCCGGTTTTCTGACTTGAAGTATTGTCGACTTCCTTGCTGGCGGCCTCTTCCTGTACTTCCTTGGCTCAGGCTTCGCCTTCTTCCTTCTCAACATGCTCAGGATCCCATCATCCAGCTCCCTCTGCTGAAGTTCATTAATCTCAGAAAGTTTTTCAACTTTCTTCTCCAGTATGCGCAACTTCTCCTTTTTTGCGATCTCTGTTCTACGCTGAGCCTCACTCTTCTCATGGGGCAAGCCCCAAGCCTCTTCATAGAGGGATGCCACTTTATTGGTATCTAGGGAAATTGGGTTCTTCCTTGTGCTTAAGGGTGAGCGCTCTGAACTTCCTTCAGGGATGGATGGGAGTTGAGCTTGAACTTGCTTATCTGAAGGTTCATTAGCCTTTGCCACAACCGCAAATCTTGCTGACTTTCTTGGAGTAGACTGAGCCGCCGATGCCTCAGGGAGGGATCTTTTCTTCTTCTCTTCCCCCTTTTTGGCGGAAGGATGTGGCAGAGCCTTCCTGAGGACCTCCTGCCCATTGTTGACGATGAAAGAAGCTAAGGACTGAACCTCCATCACTCCTTTCTTCAACACAAGCGATGCTTGCTTTCAACTTCTTCTCAAAGATTTCCATGTTCGTATGAAGACTTTGCTCAGCCCGAGTAATCCTGGCCTCCACTTTCCCAGTTTCCTCACTGATCTGATTGGCCTCTAAAGTAATCCGAGCACATTCCTGAGCAGCTTTAGCTAACCCCTGAGTAACGCTCTCAGAGATTTGAGCTATCTTCCCTGACTCCAGTGCCAGCTTGACCACTGAGTTATTAAGGGCCTGAGTGAAGAGCTCTCCAGCCTGACTTGTCAGATGCTCCACTGCCTTAGTCAATCTCTGCTCATGCTTCTCTTCGAGCAGGGTCAGGGTCTGCTTGAATTATTTCTTCATCTTTCTTCTCTCCTGCCTCACCGAATTTTCAGTACCAATCATCGTCTTCTTTAGCATGATGAGCTCTTTGTTGGCAAGCATATTGTAGGCTGATTTGGTCCAGCAGATATGCTTATGGAGAGCCTTGGCAGCTTCCTCTTTTTCCTCCCTGATCCTCTGGATCTCTTCCCGAAGCTCAGCCAAGTTCTTAGTTGTCTTTTCTTACTTTACCTCAATGATGCTGGTAAAGGTGCCTCGCTGAGTCCCCGTGATGATCACATCATCATCAGCCTCCTCTTCAGTGATTGGTTGTTTCCTTTGTCAGCCCCTACAGCATCAGTCCCCTCATCAGGGTGCACTGAAGGCAGTTGTTGAGGGATTAGGGTCGACTGCTCAGGCTCAACCCCATCTGCTCGATCTTTGGATAGGATACCCTCAGAACTAGGAGTCTCCTTTGGTTCCTCCACATCATCCTCCTTTACCTCATGGCAGGGAATCCCTTCATAGGCTGATGTGTCATTGGTAGCTGAACCAACCTTGTTGGTTTTAGTAACTGCTCCACCCTTGGACGCAGTCCCAGTTTCACCTTTCCCCTAAGCACTAAGCTCAGAGTTCATCAGATCCACTTCCCTATCAGTTTCCTCCACTAACTTCTCCTGGGCATCACCGCCCTAACTACCGTTACGGCCATCATCATCATCATCATCATCCTTAGGCTCATCTTCGTAGTCCTCCTTCCTGGCTACCTTCATGCTTTCCACCAGCTGCTTTAGATTTTCAAAGTTAAGCAGTTGCATCCAACTGGTGATATTGAAGTAGGAACACAATCTTGCCTCCTCCTTCTCCCAATACTCCCATCACCTTGCATCAACAAGCATGTGTTGCTCTTGCATGTTGGACTGCTTGAAATCAAGCCAGACCTTCAGTTCAATTACATTTGCATATAACACCTTATATTTGTTAAGCCTGGGCCAACACTTCGACACCCATTCGCAGGCCTTCTCCCTGAGCGTACTCTCGTACATGCTCGCCATCATTCCTTCATCTAACTCCTCCTCCTTCGCCAAGTCAAGGAATTCGTCAGCTGAAAGTCTTTTGGGTTGGGATAGGAAGGAAAGTCTTCAGGATTGGGTAAAGAAGTGTTTGGTTCTGGGTTATTGTCAGGCTCATGGGTGTTTGAGGTGTTTGGCTCTGACTTATTTTGAGGTGTAGGAAGGTCAGTGTTTGGATTGGAGGGTTCAGTGGGTTGTGATGATGGTTCAGGTTTAGATGAGTGTAGGGTAGGTTCAGTGGGGTGTGTGGATAGGTCAGGGTGAGATGAGGTGGGTGGGTTCAGGGATGGTTAGTTTTTGGGGTTGGGGTTCAGAGGGTAGTTCAGGCTGAAGGATCTCCACAGACTCAATAGTCTCACGGACTTGAACTAAGTTAGAGGCTTGAGGAGAGCTTGACTGATGCGATACTCCCTCAGGGCTTACCTCCTTTAGTACCTTCTTAGAAGATCCCTTGACACCCTTTCTTAACCTCTTCAGAGGCCTAGCCTCCACCTCTGCAACGCTCCCCTGGGCTTCATTGTTGACTTCCTGACCCTCTTTCAGGTCACTCGAGGAAGTCTTCTCAGCTCCCTTCCTTACTCCTTTAGCAGTGGCCTTTGCCTTCAGCACCACCTTCAAATTGACTCTCTTCTCCTCCAGAGCCTTCTCCTCTTTCTCTTTCTCATCCTCTCTCTCTGTGGCTACATCAGCCTCAGTCTCCTTTCCTTTCTACAGGAGATCCTCCACACACTCCAGCAAGTTGGTGACAACCTTCTTGCTTTTTCCTCCAGTCTTCTTCCTCTGACCCTTCTGCTGAGCATTGGGGTCAGGCATGCCCAAGATGGCATAGGTGTCACCCTCAATGGTGAACATCACCTTTTTGGAGGAGAGATCGTCCTCCATGTCGAACGTACATCCCTAATAAGCTTCAGAGATCAGCAGACACAGCCGGGTCCCAAAGGGAAGAATTGCACCCACTGAGATGTGCTTCTTCTCATTGTCCCTTTTTAGTTTGTCCAAGCCAGCCTGAGTGATCTGGTCAAGGAAAAACTGCTCCCAGTTAGCTTTAACACCGTCTACCAAAGCTCCCATGATCCTCAGCTTTGGCAGGCTTAGCTGCTCGTGGGACCCTATTATGCCCATGATCATCTTAGAGACCACATCAATCATGGCACGATACTCAGGCTTGAGAGTATCCTTGTGCTACCTTGCCTTGAACTCAGAGGAGCCTGACTTCGTCCACTCCTTCGGGATCTCTCCCTCTTTGTTCTCCTTGTACGTTCGCGAATTAATTCCAGAGCATGGAAGTCCAAACACTTCCTTCACCGCCTTGCAAAGGTCGATGTCACGAGGTTCCTCGTTGTAGAGCTCTTCTCCATCTTCGCCCTTCTCTCCAGTTGGCACTAGAACGGCCACCCTTGTGAACAGCTCACCCTTGCGAGTGAAGAAGTTCAGATACGCCTGCACGACTGCCTTAGGAAGCATAGAGGTGGGCTTCCTCGTGAAATACTTCTCCATCCGGGCCATGGAGATCCAATTGAAGACAAATTTGATCTTCTTAACATTAGTGCAGACCCCTTCCATGGTGATGATGTGGTCCATGTTCACCAGCTTGTTCTTGACAACATCGGAGATGTCATTAGTAGTCCAGGTGGTTTCAAGAAAAGCCATTGAGATTGAGAATTGAGAAATTTGCAAAAAGAATTTGAATTAAGAGATAATTCAGTGTGCAGTGTGAGATTGTGTTTGCGTAAATTTCTCAAAGGACTTTTCTAATTGATATGATAAAGTCAGTTATTCAGACGTGGGGTTGAGATTAATCCTGAATTTGAAAAGATTCTGACATGAAGGGCCAAGATTAATCTCAAGTACAATCATTTACCCAAGTCAGATATATTCCGTATAAAACGGACATGTATATGAAAAAGTAACTGAACGCATTAAATGCTCCAATGCGCGTGAGTTTAAATATCAAAAGACGCGCTTTTAATGAAAACAAAATGTATTTAATGAAGATTTTCAAGCCGAAGGACTCAATGAGATGCTTCAAATTCACAAAGGTCAAGATTGAATGCATACCTGTCAGGGAGACATTGTAGCACCCTGATACCTCGCTGAGTCGAGTCTAGCCTGAGTTCCCCCTAGATCATATACTGACTTCTCTCCCGGATCTAAGATGATCTTGAATAAAGTCATGTCTAATATCCACATGCTTGCACCTTGTGTGAGGCACTGGGTTCTGCGTAATTGCTATAGCACTATTGTTGTCACAATAGATATTGGGACCTCATTTGCAAACACTTGATAGTCTCTCAATTGTTGCCTCAACCACAAAATCTGAGCACAACAACTACCTGTAGCCATATACTCAGCCTCAGTTGTGGATGTCGCCACTGAATATATGCTTCTTACTAAACCACGAGATCAACTTACTCCCCAAAAGCTGACATGTCCCTGAGGTTGATTTCCTATCAATCCTACAACCTCCATAATCTGCATCTGAGTAACCAGTCAGTTCTAAGTTGTCATCTGAAGGATACCATAGTCCCATATTGATTGTCCTTCTCAAATACTTAAGTATCCTCTTATCACCTTCCAAATGACTTCTCTTGGGGTTAGACTGATACCTAGCACACACACCAACTGCAAAAGTAATGTCAGGCCTACTCGCAGTCAGGTACAACAAAGATCCTATCAGCCTTCGGTACTCAGTCTGGTTTACTGAAGTTCCTTCAGTGTCAGGATCCATCTTCCAATTGGTGTTCATTGGGATCCTAGCTAGATTGCAATTCTGAACCCCAAACTTTTGAATCAAGTCTTTTGTATACTTGGCATGATTGATGAAAATCCCTTGATCAGTCTGCTTGACCTGCAATCCTAGAAAGAAGTTCATCTCTCCTATCATTGCCATCTCAAATTTACCAGTCATCAACTTAGAGAATTTCTCACAAAGCTGATGATTTGGTGATCCAAATATTATTCCATCCACATAAATCTGGACCAAGAGAATGTCATCACCTTCAGTGATCCTGAACAAAGTCCTATCCACGGTTCCTTCCTGAACCCGTGGTCAGTCAGGAACTGGGAGAGGGTATCATACCAAGCTCTAGGAGCTTGCTTAAGTCCATAGAGTGCTTTCTTCAAATGATATACTCTATCTCCAACCTCAAACCCGGGAGGTTGTTCAACATATACCTCTTCATTGAGTACACCATTCAGAAAGGCACTCTTGATGTCCATTTGATACACCTTAAACTTTTTGTATGTTGCATATGCAAGGAACAACCTGATAGCTTCCAACCTAGCCACTGGAGGAAAGGTCTCATCATAGTCTATTCCTTCATACAGATAATACCCCTTTGCAACCAGTCTTGCCTTGTTCCTTACTACAACACCATTCTCATCCTTCTTGTTCTTGAAGACCCACTTGGTACCAATAACACCTTGATGCCCTGGTCTATCTACCAGTTCCCAAAACTGATTCCTTGTGAACTGATTCAACTTCTCTTGCATGACTATGATCCAGTTCGAGTCAGTGAGAGCTTCTTCAATGTTCTGAGGCTCTTGCTTGGAGAGAAAGCAATAGAATAGTGCGCTCTCACCATGGAATCACCTGGTCCTGACTCCTCCAGTTGGATCACCAATGACCTGGTCAATGGGATGACTCTCTAGCCATGTTCTCTTGCCTGGAGTTGTTCCTGAAGTACCTGCAATGTTAAATGTTAGTATCTACAAGTTCATAGAATTCAAGATATTGAACAGAAGGAGATGATCCTGAGTCTATACCAAAGGAATTTACCAACTAAATGTCAAGGACATTGATTCCCCCTTGATGAGGTTTTTTTAGGGTACTCCCGGGAACAGATCCAGTGGAGACGGGGTGGGACCTGTAGCTCAGAGGATTAGAGCACGTGGCTACGAACCACGGTGTCGGGGGTTTGAATCCCTCCTCGCCCACAACGACTCAGGAACCGTCTCAGCTGCAACCACATCTTTATAGACGGTACTTAACTCAGGTTGAGCTTGTTCCTCAGTCTGAGGCTCAACTATTCCTGATGTCCTGGGCTTAGGAGTGGCTCTTGAGTCATCTTCCTGATCGTCGTCATCATCCCATCTTGGAATTGGCAAAGTTTTTACCTTTGGATCAGGTTGATTCTTTAGGCTCAGCCTTGTCACTCTCCTTGTGAACTCCTCAGTGTCAGGATCCAACACTCTTACCCTAGACTCAGTAACATTTTCATCAAACACAACATGTGGTGATTCTTCCACAACAAGGGTCCTACAATTGGAAACCCTGAAGGCTTTACTGACTTCAGAATATCCTAAGAATATTCCTTCATCAGATTTGCTATCAAAGGCTTTCAATTGGGTCTTCCCATGGTTGAGGATGAAGCACTTGCAGCCAAATATATGGAAATAAGAGATATGTGGCTTCCTCTTGTTCCATGTCTCATAGGGGTCTGTGCATGTTTCTTGTTTAGCATGGATCTGTTTTGAGTGTAGCATGCAGTGTTGATTGCCTCAGCCCAGAACTTCTTAGGTAATCCTGACTCAGCCAGCATGGTCCTGGCAGCTTCCTTCAGTGTCTTGTTCCTCCTTTCAGCAACACCGTTTTGTTGTGGGGTTCTAGCTGCAAAAGTCTCATGAGCTATACCAAGTTCATTACAAAAGTCAGAAATATATGAATTTATAAATTCAGTGCCCTTGTCAGATCTAATCTTAGTAATGGATTGATTCTTCTCATTGCTGAGTCTCCTGGGCAACTCTTGAAGCTTCACCTGTGTTTCCTTTTAATTTAATAGGAAAATAACCCAGGTATATCTAGAATAATCATCAATAACCATAAGGGTATACTTCCTACCATTCATACTCACAGGTGTTACAAGGCCAAACAAATCCATGTGCAATAGCTGAAGAACTCTGTCAGTGGAGAAGGAAGCTTTCTCTTTGAATGATGCTCTGACCTGCTTCACTTCCTGGCAAGCCTCGCACACATGATCCTTGCTAAAAACTTCATTAGGTAAACCTTCTACAAGAGAAAGTCTAGAAATTTTGTTAAGAATCTTGAAGTACAGGTGGTTTAAACATTTATGCCATAACCAACTGAGCTCTTGTTGGGACATTGTCAGTTTTGATTAAGATCCCAAAGCCCCTGAAAAGATGATTTGCCTTAGTTTGTCTTAGTCAGGCTAGTCTTTGTTAGGATCTTGTACTTAGTTATTTTAAACTTCACAGGTACTCAGTGAAAGGAGAACTCACTGATGGCAATCATAACTAAGAGCCTGAAGATGAAGAGCACCATCCTGAACTTATGGCAGTCTTCTAAGCTGGCTGAATAAGTGTCAGTGATGAAGAGTATGACCCTGAGGTCATTACGAACTCAGTCCTGAAGGGAACAGGATGTTACTGAGTTAATAGGAAAGACTTGGAGTAGAGCCAAGCAATGCAAAAAGAATGTCAGCGTCAGGACAAGACCGTTGTGCTCGAGACAAAAAGAACTTAATAAGACAAGCCTGAAGCCTAGGAATAAATTCTGACATTCTCACCAACCTGATGATGTGGACTAATCCAGGGAGGACACGCACGTACGGACCCTGACATGAAGACTGACTTCAGACTGCATATTCAACGGGTAAGCATTAAATATGCATTAAATGCAATTACCAAATCCATGCAAGGACGACTGCTGCATGAAGATTTGTCCATTTGAGCCACTCTACATAGATGACTAGAAGGCTATCTCTTCCAACAGATAGTTTTCAAATCACCTATAAATATAGAAGACCTTGAACCCATTCAAGGTTACGGGAAATTTCCAAGCCAGAAATTACTCAAACTCTCAAGCATTCAAAGCATTCAGCCTTTAGAAGAAGCACTCGAAACCAACTAAATTTCCCAAGTATTTCTTAGTTACTGAGAGTTATTTAGTATTCCAAAAAACATACTAGCATTATCTTAAGCTTAGAGTGATTATCCAATCCTTAGCAAAACCTTATCTTGTAAGGATAATCACAACCTAGTTGGAATCCAAACTGAAACCAAAACCCTAAGTTAGGTTTGTTGGTAGTAAGTTTAGTTAGTGAGTTAGTAAGGAGTTGTATAGATCAGTGAGGTTAGCTGATCTTGGTACACCTTGGCACGTTAAAAACAAGAATCCCTTGAGTGGATTTCCTATTAAATCAGGCCGTGAACGTAGGAGCTTGAGTCTCTGAACCACGTTAAACTCCTTGTGTTCTTATTGCTTTGATATTGTGCTTACTTGTCATATTACTTGTTCATTCATAGCATTTGGTTTTATCAGGTCTGAATCAATCAGCCTGATCATCAAACAGAGCACTGCCCTACTAATCACTATTCAGAATTGAGTAAACAAGTTTTTCAGAAAGTAAACTAAACAAGACTTTAAACTATCAAGGCTCACGTATTTCTGCACTGAACTTGAATTGATAGTTAACCAACTGACCCGCACTAAGTGTAGTCAGTGAGTATATTATCAGTTCTTAGTTCTTTATCACTCTGAGTAAAGGGGACTCAGTAAGGTTTAAGTTAAAAAATTGGTATACGTGTATTCCCCCCCCCCCCATACACGTATTCATCAGTCTTGTACCGGGACAACCAAGTGGTATCAGAGCAGTGGTTCAAAAGACCACTGACTTTGAATACTAATAGTTTCAAAGGAGAAACTGTTGGTTGTCACTGAACAGATCTGAGTTTGCTTTTCATAAAACTTGCATCATCATGACTTCGAGGAGACTTGAAGCTTTGTTACCTGAATTCTCTGTATCTAACTTTGTCTATTGGAAGTTCAGACTAGAAGCACATCTTGATGCCATCCATGACCAAATGCCGCGTGTTATCAGGAAAGGACCGATCAAGATTACTATCCCTAATGTCAGAGGACTGGGATATGAACATCTTGAGATTCGCATACAAATTCCTAAAGAAAGGAAAGACATGACCAATGACGAAATCAAGATGGTGGGACTGGACAATGTGGCCAGGAACATTATCTTGGATACGGTGCCTTTCGAGGAGTCAGCAAGGCTGATGAACTTAAAGACGGCAAAGGAGGTTTGGGATGAGCTAACCAGGATGTGCGAGGGGTCAGAAAAGATAATGGAGAACAAGAGAAACATTGCAATTCAGAAATTCGAGGCGTTCGAGATGCTGCCTGATGAGAGTATAGATCAGATGGAGTCAAGATTCATCAAGTTGATGAATGAGTTGGTGATGCTGGATAAGGATGTCCCTAAGAGAGATGCTGCTTCAAAGAACCTGAATGCCCTTCCTGAGAGACGGGACAACAGTGTAATTATGCTTAAAAACACTCAGGATATGAGTAACATAACTTCTGCTTTACTTTTTTCAGAGCTTAAAGCACTGGAATATGATCTTAACAAGAGAAAGAAGAAAGTTGAGCAGGAAGAGAAGGAGAAAACTCCTAAAAAAAGTATGGCGTTCAAGGCCAGGTCTGAACCTGTTGAATCTTCATCAAAGTCACTGATGGAGATGAGCAAGGAAGAGCTTGCTGAGGAGTACAGCCTGATGGCCAGACGCTTTGAAAAGCTTAATTCCAGGTTTGATCGTTATAAGAAATTTTATCAGGACTCAAGTGACAGGAAACCCGAAGGAACCCACCAAAGCTCAAGGAGATATGAGGAAAGGAGAAACACTGGCCAGAGGAGAGATCGTGGCGATGATAGGAGATACTCAGACCCAAAGCCCGATCATAGAGATGAACAGAGACGTACTCGCGATGACAGACACTCAGGGAAGACTAAAAGCTCATCAAGACAGAGGGAACCAGACTCAAGGAGGAACCCTGAACCTAGGAAAGAAAGAGCAGATGAGCAAGCAACATGTTACAACTGTAACAAGAGCGGGCACTATCAATATGATTGTCCGGAGCTGAGTGCAAGGGAAAGAGAGGACAGGAGGGCCAAGAGAGACCATAGATTTGCTGACTGGAGAGCCATGCTCGCTGAGGATGCAACTGACTCTGATGATCCTGAGAAGAGGTCGCCTGAACTCTTTTCCGATGATGAGTACGATGATGTTTGCTTGATGGCTAGGGAAGAGCTTGAGGTTACATCTAATTCTGTTTGTGGTTCTTACACTGGTCAAAATCCTGAGTTTAGCTCAGAGTCAGTAAGAGAAATGAACCTTCAGATCTGCCTGGATCAATTGATGGTTGATTTCTCCAGGTTGCAGAAAACTAATGTCTTCTTGGTAGAGGAGAACAAGAAATTGAGTACTGAGGTCCAGAACCTAAATGATCAGCTCACTCAATCTGATCTTAAAGAATCAGCTCAGATTGTGAGACTAACTCAGGAAATTGATCTAACCAATGCTGAGCGTCTCCCAAGAGAGAAGATTCTGAAGGTACTGGCTGATGAAGAGTTGGTCAGGAAGGAAGAAGTGAATGTACTTAAGAGTAAGTTTGATGACCTCTTTGCCAGACATGAAATCCTGAAAAAGAGTGAGGACTCTCTCAAGAAAAAGGTTGTAGCAATGAATAAATCCTCAGTGGCTAGAGAGGAAATAAATAGCAGCCAAATGCTTGGGAATGAGAAAAAGGGACTTGGATATATTCCTAAGAAATCCTCACAAGGTCAGTCTCATGTTGCTTGAGGGAGCAACACTGAGAGGGTTTTTGTTCAGACAGGCCAAAGTGTACCAAAGGTTGTACTTCAGGCCCGTCAAACTGATAAGGGCAAGGAAACTGTTGACTCAGTCAGGGTTGCCCCCAAGGTTGCTAAGCCAAAACCCAAGGGAAAGGAAGAGCAACCAAATGAGGTCTCTGAGAGCTCATGCAAGAGAAAGCCTCAACAAAACCAGAGGAAGACTCAGGCCAAGAGCCCTCAGACTGGTCAGCGAGGGTACCATCATGCTTGGCAATACCAACAGGGAAGGCCAAACATGATGACACCCCCATAGTTTTGGCATCCTGAGGCCTTTAACTGTTTTCTTTTCCCTCACTTGCCTAGGGGGAACAAAAAACAGGGTCCTTATCAAGAATAAGGCCCAAGACCTGCTGCACCCAGACCTAGGAAGAATAGGAGGCCAGCCCAAAAGGCACCCACTCAGGCTCCTGTGATGCCTAAGTCTAGCACTCATACACCATTTTCATCTCAGGCAAAGAAGAAGAAAGTTGTGTATGTTGATGTTTCAGGGAGACAGATTTACCACTCTGAGGCAATCAGGGTTGTTAAGCAAGTCTGGATCCCGAAGGGTACATCTGACATAATAGGACCCAACACCCAATGGGTACCTAAAGCCTGAATTGTTTGCAGGCGGCTGTGGATCACAACAAGCGAAGAGGAGACTCAAACAAAGCTATTTGGTACCTAGACAGTGGATGATCAAGGCATATGACTGGAATTAAGAGTCTTCTCCAAGAGTTTCAAGATAAAGATGGTCCACAGGTAACCTTTGGTGATAACTCAAAAGGTGTTACTAAAGATTTTGGTGTCTTGATAATAGGTACAGTCATAGTTGAGAATGTGTCCTTTGTGGAAGGACTGAAGCACAACTTGTTGTCAGTAAGCCAATTCTGTGACAAAGGTTTCAGTGTTGAGTTCTCATCGAATATATGTTCAGTCAAGGACATATCAACATAAGTGCTTCTATCAGGTATCAGGAAAAGTAACTGTTGATGACCTTGATCCAAATTGATGATTAGTGGCTGTTTTGTCTTATAAGATCATCAAACAAGAGTTTAGATCAAGGATTAAAGCTAGATTTTTATAAGGAAGAATTGAGAAGTTAATTTGCAAGAGTTTGGCTTCTTTTTGAATTGAGTAACCCCTTTATTCTTCCCATGAAGGGGTATTTATAGAGTTACAAGCAAGTAGGAGGTGTCACCTTCTTAATCATCTTCATTTTCTTTGTGACAAGTGTTAAGACACTTGTCAACTCCTAAGCTATTACATATTTACACAATGACAAGTGTTAAGACACTTGTTTGTTCCTAATGTAATGCCTAATTATTGGGATTTCTGATGATCTTCCGAGGTACCCTCTTGCTCGGCTGCTCGTCTCTGATTAGGTCTTCGTGTCACTTGGTCTGGTTGCTCGCTGCTTTATAGTGACCTCAGATGCCCAGCTGCTCGCCACCTAGGCTTTATGACCAGCTGTTCGCCACATGAGTTCTATGACCAGCTGCTCGCCTACTTTATCTTGGTCTTCAAGCCCGGCTGCTCGCCCCCTAGTGCTCTGATCCCTGCTGCTCGTCCTTTTTGAATTATTATTCTTGATGACTTCTTAATCTTTATTATTTTAATATTTCTTTTTTCTAATCTCATGTCCCTGCTGATTGCCTATCAACAATGCCCCCTAGTTTGGCATATAAGGGGAAATTGTCCTTTTTTGTCAAACTATAAGATAGGCGAAAATTTTGACAAGGAGGCGAGCAACAAGGACCTTGTTCTTTTCATTCTCATGGTGAGCGAGCAACAGGTTTTGAATTTATTGGGCGGGAAATTCAGGAGGCGACCAGTGGGGAATGACTTTTGGCCTTGCGTCATTTCGGTTCCCGAGGCACGAAGCACGAGGTGTCGTGGTGTCATCACCTGCACCCACGCGCACGTCCCTAAATTGCGTATAGGGGCCTTCTTTTTTCAATTCTTTCAATTTCGCCCCCAAGTCCATATCTATAAATAGTCTTCTTCTTCTTTATTTTTCCTTTTTTCGACTTCTCACGCAAAAACCTCCATTGACGAACTTGCAAGCTTTTCCTTCGTCGTTTCTTCCGATTTCTTAGTCGATTTTATCCAAATTAAAGGTGAATCCTTTGATTCTTTTCATTCCTTTTCGTATTTTGCTTGATTTTATCTTCAATTTTGCATTTTTTCCGCTGTTTTTACTGTTCCGTCGCCATTGCCACCGCCTTACCGCCGCGTCGCCGCCATTTTGCCGCCGTCGCCTTTTGTTTTCTTTCATCCTTGCATTGCATTAGAAACTTTTGAAATGGCATCTCCCTCATCAAGTGATACTCAATCCTTTGAACTCGTCCAACGAAACCCGGGAAAAAGACCCATGGAACCCTCTCACGCCGGCGAGTAACCGGTCAAATTCCAAGAACCTTACTTATTGACGAGGACACGGGATCCGAGGCGAGCTCTGTTGCTCGCTCCATTGACGAGTTCTATGTTGTAGAGAGTTCGGGCGAGCAGGACGTCCCATGCCCTGTTGCTCGCTCCTCGCCACAAGAAGGGACCTCTTCAGACTTAGGTGAAGACTCCGCCAAAGTTGCTGCTGAGATAGAAGAAATGAGTCTCCCTGAGGATACTGGAGCGAGCAGCGAGCAACGTGTCAGGGGCGAACAGGTGGGCCCATCCGGGAGCGAGCAGGTGGGAGTAACCTGGGAGTTTCTCCGGGAAATTAACTTCCCAATTTCGAGGCCGACTCCTGAGTCCCTTATCCCGAAGGCCGTAGTCCGGAGGCAAGAATGGATTGATTACGCCAACAAGTACAGCAATACATTCCCTACCCCTGCTCGTCCTACTGTGGAGGCCCGTACATCTTTATATACGGCGGGTCGAATAGCCAGTGCGGTCCTGGAGGAGGATTTGGTTCGGATACGATCTTCCTATCGTATTCCATACGATATCCATTTGTATGCCCCCCAGCCAGACGAGAGAGCTGACAACCCTCCTCCGGGTTGTACTGCCATCAACCTAGACACACTCAACACGGGATTCCCCCTTCCCTTGCACTCGGTGATTGGGCAATTCCTGGAGGATACCAACTTGGCGATCACCCAGATTACCCCGAACGGGTGGAGCAACCTGCTTGCCTTCATCACCCTTTTCGGAATAGAAGGTTATAAGAACAAGATCAGCATGTTGGAGATACATTACGCCATGACTATCTCCTCCGCCGTCCATGAAGAGGGGGAGGGGTGGTATTATCTCAAAGCCCGGAGTGGTGTTAAGCTGATAGAGGGAGTGCCCAATAAGATTAAGGGGTGGCACAGGCAATTCTTCTTTATCGGTGGCGATTGGCGGGCGTCCTCTGATTTTTCGGGAGGACCGGGTCATATAAACTCTCCCACGCATTTTGGCGAGATTCGGCGTAGGTTTCGATTTCTAGTTCATCGCACCTCAGGTGAACTAATTTTAATCTTTTTCTCCTTTGTTTTGCAGGTCCGCGTATCCTGAGGTGGGGGCAACCAGGGTTGAGCGAGGAATTCACATACGTCCTTGCCTTGATCTCGTTGCGGAGCGTCAAGGACCGAAGCATAGACCATCTCTCACAAACCCACTGCCGTAAGCTTGCCCAACTTGTTACCTGTGCCCATCACTTAGAGGCACAAGCCGAGATCCCCGAAGGTAATTTTACTTAACTTTCTCAATTTTCCCTGTTGGTCGTCTTTGACCTGCTGGTCGCCTATAACTAGTTGGTCGCCCATGACCTGTTGTTCGTCTTTTACTAACTGGTTTTTGCATGTCTTGCTCTTTTTTCAGCTCAAAGGGTAACGGTTGCTGTCCCTCAAATCCCCGAGAGCTATCATCTTCTTGCGCAACGAGTTAAATAGATGGCGGCCAACCAGCCTTCGAAGAAGAAGAAGTTTGACCCATGCATGTCATTGATCAAGCTTCGGGCCGAGGAGGATTTGGAGGAAGCTCCTCCTGCGCCTGCCCCTACTCCTCGCCCCCCGGTGCGCTCCTCGCCCCCTCCCAAGGATACGAGGGGTAAGAGAAGACTCACCAAGGAAACTGCTCCTCGTAAGGACGAGGACCGTTCTAAGCGGGCAAAGGGGCAAGGGCCTTCTCAAGCAGGCAAATCTGCTGCTCGCTCCTTGCCCATAGAAGAGGTGACCGAGCAACAGGTCATTGGCGCGCTGCTCGCCTCTCAAGGTCGGAGCACGTCTCCAGATAATTCCTACCTGGGCTACGACCCGGTGAAGATGAGGGAGTAAGAATTTCCCCTCCTGCTCGACTGCTCGCCCCTCCCTTTAACTGGTTTCTAACAACTTCATTTTTTGGCGTAGGTACCGGAAAAACGATTACCCCGGACGTTCCAAAGTGCTTCAAAATTTTAGCTGTGTGAAGTCCCCTCCGCCTCTTCACAAAATAAAGGACTCTCACGTTCGAAGAGCTATAGAGTATGTCCCTCGCTCCTGGACTAAGACGGGTGAGGAGACTCTTCAGAACCAAAGCCTTAGTGACAACGCCCACCTTCTAAGCTATAATGCGAGTCACCAGTCTATTTCTGCTCAGAGGGTGCTGGACCAGGCCATTGAGCTTGAGCGAACGAACAACAGTCTGGGGCGGAAGATTGAGCATGTTGAGGCGGATCGGGACGCCCAATTGAAGAAGAAAGATGAGGAGCTGGCTAAGCTAAAAGCCAATTTTGAGAGGGCCAAACTCAACTGGGACCGAGAGAAGAAGTCTCTCGAGGATAAGGAGCGAGTTGCGTCCAACTCCTCAGAAAAGCTGAAGCTAGATTTGGGGGTTGCCACCGATCGCATCCAAGTCTTGGAGACGGAGCGAGTCGGGCTAGTGGAGCGGGTCGAGTTGCTGAAGGTCCACGTTACCCGACTGGAGAGCCATAGGCCTGGGTTTGTCTCGTTCAAGACGTACATACAAGATGTGACTGACAACACCAATCTCGGTTACATCTGTGCGTATGCTGATAATGTAAGGAACCTGAAGTATGCCTTGGACAACAATCTGGATGTGATGACATCAACTATCAAGGACTTTATGGACTATGTCACCGAGAACCCCCCGGCTCCTGGCTTCGAACTCCCGGTGGCTGATCTAGGGGATATGGGGGTTGATCTGAGTGTCTTCAAAGATGACGTTCGGATTGTGGCCCCTAAGGAGAGAGATGAGGCTGATCGGGATATTACCATCTTTGATGCCTTGGGCCCTCTTGTCCCGGACCCTCTTGGTGAGACCAGCTCCTCTGTTGCTGTGGGCGAGCAGCAGGTCTCTGGGGTCATTGCTCAAGATGTTCAGCCTCCTCCTACTTCCCAGGGTCCTCCGACACCACCAGCCCCGCCAGCTTCTTAGACTTTAAGTTTTATTTTGTCTTTCTTAGTTGATGTAGTAGGACTTACGGTTGTATGTTTCCCATTTCCTTGTAACCTCTTTTTGATGAATGAAGACCGTACTTTCTGTTCACCTTTCGTTTGCCCTTTATTCAATTTTGCTTAAGTATTTCTTTCTTAAGTTGAAAGTAAACACTTTTTTCTGCAAGTTTTTGTATGTTAATTAGTTAATGGGTCCATTTGGTTCTTAAAGAACTTGACCTTTACCATACTTATTTTCATGCCCTGTTGCTCGCCACTTGCTGTGTTTGTGCTTAAGTGCATCCAGTTCTGGGACGAGCAACTATGTTATGGGGTTTTTGCTTGTGCCCTGTTGCTCGCCTCATTTATACTTGTGCTTTTAAGCATTTAGTATTTTGGGCGAACAACTCTTTGTGATGGGGCAATTAGGTGGGGCTCCTGAGTCTCATGGACCCTGCTGCTCGCCTCCTTCTGGACTTGTATTTGTAATACTTGTTTGTCTCCGGTGAGCAACTTTTTCCTTGGGCGATCAGCTGGGCTTCTTGTGCCTTTTTGTCCATTCGATTGTGTGATACAATAAATAACTCATCTTTTTACAATTTTTGCCAAAAAAGTTTTAAAAATTTTATCAAACTTACATATAAACTTACAATGATGTAAAAAGAACTTTGCTAGTCTACTTTACTAGTCTATATAGAACACCTTACAATGGTTAACTAACTATTGATAATACTTCTTCAATAAAGCTGCGTTCCAGGTGTATTGGACCGACTTGCCTTTCATGTCTTCAAGGTCGTACGTGCCGTTGTACCACTTGTGGGTTATCTTGAATGGGCCCTCCCAAGTCGGTCCAAATACTCCTGGTGGTGGTGCTAGGACTTTTCGGAGTACGAGATCTCCAACTTCAAATTCTCTGACTTTTACTTGCGAATTGTAGTACTTTGCGATCCTTCTCTTGTATACCCCGTTCTTTATTTCTGCTGATATTCTTTTTTCATCGATCAGATCCATTTCTGCCGCCAGTGCCTTATTATTTTCTTGTTCATTGAAGTCAGCTATTCTTTCAGTTCGTACTTTAAGCTCTACAGGTATAACTGCTTCGGTACCGAACGCCATAGCGAACGGTGTTTCTCTGGTACTGGTTCTGTATGATACTCTGTATGCCCAAAGTACTTCTGGCAGTTCTTCTGACCACTTGCCCTTCTTATCTACCAAGCGAATCTTCAAAATGTGTTTGATTATTTTGTTGACTGCTTCCACTTGGCCGTTAGACTGGGGATGATAAGGAGTTTGAAAGTGTTTTTTGATTCCCCATTTCTTGCAGAAATCTCTTATCTTCTTCCCTTCAAACTGTTTTCCATTGTCAGTTACTATTGCTTGTGGAACTCCGAACCGACATACTATGCTTTTCCAGATAAAACTGATCATTTTTTCTTGAGTTATTGTTACTAGTGCTTCAGCTTTGGCCCACTTTATGTAATAGTCCACGGCCACTACTGCAAACCTAACATTCCCCTATCCCGTTGGGAAAGGTCCTATGATGTCTATCCCCCACTTTGCAAATGGCCATGGACTATTTACTGAGATTAGCTCTGTTGGCGGATTATGGATACTGGGGGCGAACAGCTGGCATCTGTGACATGTTTTTGCCACCTTGATTGCATCTTGCAACAATGTTGGCCAGTAATATCCTTGCCTTACCGTTTTGTATGCCAATGCTCGCCCTCCTGCGTGATTCCTGCACATACCTTCGTGGATTTCCTTTAGTACCTCCTGCCCCCTTGCCAAACATTTTAGTAGGGGCAGTGAAAAACCTCTTTTGTAGAGTTGGCCTTCCATGATTGTGAACCTTGCTGCTCGTTTAGCTATCTTAGCTGCTTTTTGCGGGTTTTCAGGCATTTGATTATCTTTGAGGTACTTGTATATTGGTGTTCTCCAGTCCTCATCTGCCAGCTCTTCTTCAACTTGATTGATCTTGTAGTCGCTGGTGGATGGATTGGAAATTCTTGTTATTGTGACTTCTGAAAGTTCTGCTGGTCCCGTGCTAGTGGCCAGACGAGCAAGTGCATCTGCTTGTGCATTGTTGTCCCTTGGCACTTGTTCGATGTAAATTTGTTCGAATAGCGAAGCTAAGTGAGCAACGATTTTTTGGTATAAGGCCATGTTCTCATCCTTAGCTTCGTACTCCCCACGGACTTGATTGACTATCAGTTGGGAATCTCCATAGATCTGGACTCTTCGAACCCCCACAGCCAGGGCCAATCGAAGTCCGGCTATCAGGGCTTCGTATTCAGCTTTGTTATTTGTTGCCATGAATTCGAACCTGACAGCCGAGGTGAATACTTGCCTATCTGGACTGATTAGTACTATCCCAGCTCCCGCTGCTGTGTTGTTGGACGATCCATCCACATACATGTGCCAGGGATGGCTATGACCTCTCGTCGGATCTTGTGGGAAGGTTAATTCGACTATGAAGTCGGCTAACGCTTGTCCCTTGATCGATGTTCGAGGTGCATAAGATATCCCAAATTGGCTTATTTCGAGTGAACACTTGAGGAGATGACCAGCAGTGTCCGGCCTTTGCAAAATTTGCCTTAGTGGGAAAGTTGTTAAAACCTCCACCTGATGATCGAAGAAATACGGCAGTAGCTTTCTCACACTCATCACCAATGCGTAGGCCAACTTTTCCATAGGTGAATATTTGATCTCTGCTTCATGTAAGGCCTGACTTACGTAGTAGATGGGCAAGTGAAACTTTCCTTCTGCCCGGACTAAGACCGAGCTGATTGCTACCTCCGATGCAGCTAGGTACAGGTACAGTTTTTCCCCTGAGACAGGCTTCGATAGGGTCTTAGTGTCACTTAGGTACTCCTTTAGCTGTTCAAATGCTTGTTGGCAATTATTTGTCCACTGGAATTGTCCTTTCTTGATTGCGTCAAAGAAAGGCCTGCATTTGTCACCGGACCTGGAAATGAATCTGTTCAGGGCCGCCAAGCATCCAGTTAGTCGTTGAACCTCTCTGACCGACCTAGGTGGCTGCATGTCAATAATTGCTTTAACTTTTGATGGATTTGCCTCAATGCCTCACTGACTGACCAGGTGCCCGAGGAACTTTCCCGAGTGAACTCCGAAGCTGCTTTTCTTTGGGTTCAGCTTCATGTTGTATGCTCGGAGTATCTCAAATGCTTGTGCCAAATGCTCCAAGTGATCTTCCTTCCTTGGGCTTTTCACAACTATGTCGTCCACGTACACTTCCATTGTTTTGCCGATATGCTCATCTAACATTTTGTTGACAAGTCTCTGGTACGTGGCTCCTGCGTTGATCAATCCAAATGGCATCCTCTTCCAACATAGCAAGTTCTTGTTGGTGTAGAATGCGGTATGTTCTTGGTCGTCTGGATGCATCGGTATCTGATGATAGCCTGCGAATGCATCCATGAAGGTGAGAAACTCATGTCCTGCTGTGTTGTCCACCAACTGGTCAATATGTGGCAGTGGGAAGTTGTCCTTAGGGCATGCAGCGTTTAAGTCGGTGAAATCAATGCATAACCTCCATGTGTCATTCGGTTTTTTCACCAACACTGGATTTGCCACCCACTGAGGACATAGGGCTTCCTTGATCAAATCGTTATCCAGTAGCTTTATCACTTCAACATCCAATGCCTCGTACTTGTCGGGCCCAACTTTTCTTCTTTTTTGCTTTACCGGCTTTTGGGTTGGATCAATATTTAGCCTATGACAGGCATGCTCCGGGCTAATGCCTACCATATCGGCATGTGACCATGCGAATACGTCGAGATTGGACTTGAGGAATTCCTCCATTCTGGATCTGTATGGCTCAGGGAGCTCAGACCCAATGAATTATTCCAAGTCTTCTCGATTCGGGTCAACTCTTATTGCCTCCAACTCCTCGACCGGGGTTGCCCTCCTCTTCTGGTTCTTCCACCTGGGATCGATAATGGGCCTCTCCAAGCTGATTTCGTCCTCGATCATGGGTTCCGCATCTATCCTTGGCTCTATATCATCAACCTCTTCTGGCCCGGGTACGACTTTCATTCCTTGCTGTTCGCCCAAGCCCTCCTGCTCGTCCTCGCCCTGCTGGTCGTCCACCTCCATCATCTCGGTGTCAACGGACTCCATGATTTCATCTAGGATGGAGGGTTCACTTTCATCCCTGTTGTTCGGCTGCTCGTCTATTACAGACACCTTGTCATCCCTTGGCTGGATCTGCAGAAGGCACTCTCGTGCTTTCTTTTGATCACCTTTGACCGTACCTGACCCTTTTGGAGTTGGGAACTTAAGATAGCAATAGTACGTTGAAACAGCCATTTTGAATTCATTCATAAAGGGTCGACCGAGAAACCCGTTGTAGGCATTCTGTTGATTTACAACTAGGAACTCTACCATTCTAGTCAGTCTCCTTTCGGGATTCTCGGTCGATACAAGTTCGACCGGCAACGTTACTAGACCTACGGGAACGGTTACAGCATCTCCGAACCCTACTATCTTATGATCACACTTTTTTACATACTCCTCACAGTCACCTATCTGATCTAGTGTGCTCTTGAATAAGATATTTGTGTAGGAACCGGTGTCCACAAGCAGGCGATGAACTCGGGCTCCCATAATGTTGGCACAAATGACCAGCGAATCGTTATGCGGAGTGAGTATCCCATCTAGGTCCTTCTCAGAAAACACCAAGTCACCTGTCTTATTGGTTGCTTGATTTACTCCAACTTCTCGAACTTGAGCTACAGCTCTTATCTCTGCCTTCCTTTTCCTTTTAGAGATTGGGGGTCTCCCGTCAGAACATCCCCCTACCGGTCCGGATGGTTCGAGCATTAGGATCTCCCGTACAGGTTCGGCTGGTGCTGTCATTGCCTTTTTCCTCTTTTGATCCCTCCTGCTCGGCTGTTCGTCACTGTCATCATCTTCCGAGCCGGAGGATACTGCCACTCTTGGTTTCTTTCCCGGTTGCCGCTTCACAAACTCTGATAGTTTCCCTTCTTCATAGAACCTCCATAGCTGTTTCAGGAGGTCTCGACATTCACTTGTGAAGTGGCCGATGGTTTGATGGTATGCGCAGTATTTGTTGGGATTCATTTTCCCTCGCTCTTGCTGTATCTTTCTAGGTTCTGACATCATATCCTTATCTTTGACGTTGTTGTATACAGCCTCTATGGATGTGGATAGGACATGGCTCAACTTTTCTTTCAACCCGGAACCTTCGCTGAAGGCCTTCATGTTCTTAGGAGCCTTGTAGTCTCCTCCTGACTTCTTTCCTGACTTCTTAGTGTCAGCTTTGTCTCCTAGCTCCTTTTGCAGAGTTTCTTGCATTGAGATATATACCCCAGCCTTATGTCTAAATTCCGAGTAAGTCTTCGGGAATGCCAGGTGCATCTCCTTCCAGAGGTCCGTTCCTTTCTTAAGTCCTGCCATGACTGCCACGATCTTTGTATCCTCACTCACCGATTCTCCTTCTAGCAGGACTTTGTCGAATCTTTCAAGGAAAGTACTATCAGATTCATCATCTCCTTGTTTCAGGTCTGCAAGCCTATGTCTTTGTGTAAGGTAGGATCCGACCGTGGAAAAGTGTGACAGGAACTCCTTGCTAAGCTGTGTGAATGAACTGATGGAGCCCGAAGTCAGTGCGGAAAACCATCTGTGGGGACCATCACCAAAGGTTAATGGAAAATTCCGACATTGAGTTGCATCAGACGCTTTCACCGATATCATGTAATCAGTGTATTTGGACAGGTGCACCTTCGGGTCTGTGTTTCCCTCGTACAGGCTGACGGCTGGGAACTGCACCTTTTTCTGAACTGGCGCATTCAATATAGCCGGGGACAGTGGTGATGACGGGAGTACAGTTGATCCGCCACCGTTCTGGGCATCTAACTGCTTTTTCATTTCCTCGATCGTTTTCTTGAGATTGAGCCACTCGTTCGGAGACGCTCCTCCGTTATAAGGCTGTTCACTGTGGTTTGGCTCTAAGCCTTCTTCATGGTGCAGTCCCTTGCTAACGGGATGTTTCTCCTGAGTGACTCGTCGGGCCACATTACTTGCCCCGTTGGGTCCCAGACGGCCGAAAGCTGACCTCCTGAGTCTGTCATGAATTGAGGGGCGAACAGCAGGGTGTGCTCGTTCCTCGCTTCTCAACGAACTTTCCTTCCTATGCTCAGTACCCCTGCTGCTCGCTTCCCTATCCCCACCTGGCGTAGACTCACCACGACTTCCGAGTCGTTCACTTATTGGTGCTTTTCCTCTGGCCTTTCTTATTTGTTCACTATCCACCTCATCTACTCTCGCATCTTCTCGGTGTTTGGTTCTTCTTTCAGTCGCCCGGTTGCTCGCCTCTGGGGTTTTAGAGGACCTATGCCCTGCTGCCCGGTTGCTCGCCTCCCGGGCTTTTGACGGACCTGCGACTTCTTGTCGCCGCTGCAAGGATTGCAAAACGGCGATTGTTTTGGCCAATTCCTCCAGATTTTGAGCCAAAGCTTCTACTTCCGGGGGAAGAGTGTCAATGGTGACTTGAACATTTCGCCGGGATGTTGCCCGCACCGTTCTTGCATGTTCACCCGTCGACGAGACCCTTGTTCGTGACCTATTTGACGGATGTGTGCTCGACTCTTGCGGTTCTTGTGATCGTGCCATTTTCAAATTCCAATGTATTTTTGATGAAGATCTTGTGTTTGTGGATGTTTTGGCCTACCAACAACTAGCCTTGCATGCAAGAATTTGGTTGTTTACAAACCCTTTTTCTCACATGCATGCATTCAAGTTTGTAAGTTTTGTGTATCACCACCTAAAAACACTCAAATCTTCTTCGAATTCCAGTTTCCGGCGACTTATTACCGGAATTATGCAGTTTCCGGCGGATTTTTCCAGCAATTCCTACGAATCTTCAACCGATGGAGGTTCGACCCTCCTTCTAGCGCCAATTGTTGATGACCTTGATCCAAATTGATGGTTAGTGGCTGTTTACTCTTATAAGATCATTAAACAAGAGTTTAGATCAAGGATTAAAGCTAGATTTTTATAAGGAAGAATTGAGAAGTTAATTTGCAAGAGTTTGGCTTCTTTTTGAATTGAGTAACCCCTTTATTCTTCCCATGAAGGGGTATTTATAGAGTTACAAGCAAGTAGGAGGTGTCACCTTCTTAATCATCTTCATTTTCTTTGTGACAAGTGTTAAGACACTTGTCAACTCCTAAGCTATTACATATTTACACAATGACAAGTGTTAAGACACTTGTTTGTTCCTAATGTAATGCCTAATTATTGGGATTTCTGATGATCTTCCGAGGTACCCTCTTGCTCGGCTGCTCGTCTCTGATTAGGTCTTCGTGTCAACTTGGTCTGGTTGCTCGCTGCTTTATAGTGACCTCAGATGCCCAGCTGCTCGCCACCTAGGCTTTATGACCAGCTGTTCGCCACATGAGTTCTATGACCAGCTGCTCGCCTACTTTATCTTGGTCTTCAAGCCCGACTGCTCGCCCCCTAGTGCTCTGATCCCTGCTGCTCGTCCTTTTTGAATTATTATTCTTGATGACTTCTTAATCTTTATTATTTTAATATTTCTTTTTTCTAATCTCATGTCCCTACTGATCGCCTATCAACAGTAACGTTTATCTCGCTGATTGTAGCAACATTATTCCTAATACAATTAAGCCACCTGAACTTCAAGATTCTTAACAAAATTTCTAGACAATCACTTGTTGAAGGTCTACCTAATGAAGTTTTTAGCAAAGATCATGTGTGCAAAGCTTGTCAGGAAGGGAAGCAGGCCAGAGCGTCATTCAAAGAGAAAGCTTCCCATTCCACTGACAGGATTCTTCAGCTCTTGCACATGGATTTATTTGGTCCCATAACACCTGTTAGTATGAATGGTAGGATATATACCCTTGTGGTTATTGATGATTATTCTAGATATATTTGGGTTATTTTCTTGTTGAATAAGAAGGAAACACAGGTGAAGCTTCCTGAGTTGCTCAGAAGGCTCAGCAATGAGAAGAATCAGTCCATTAATAAGATCAGATCTGACAAGGGCACTGAGTTTATAAATTCATATATTTCTGACTTTTGTAATGAACTTGGTATAGCTCTTGAGACTTCTGCAGCTAGAACCCCACAACAGAATGGTGTTGCTGAAAGGAGGAACATGACACTGAAGGAAGCTGCCAGGACCATGCTGGCTGAGTCAGGATTGCCCAAGAAATTCTGGACTGAGGCAATCAACACTGCATGCTACACTCAGAACAGATCCATGCTGAACAAGCAACATGCTCAGACCCCATATGAGACATGGAAAAAGAGGAAGCCTCGTATCTCTTACTTTCATGTATTTGGTTGTAAGTGTTTCATCCTCAACAATGGGAAGACCCAATTGAAAGCCTTTGATAGCAAGTCTTATGAAGGGATATTCTTAGGATATTCTGAAATTAGCAGAGCATTCAGGGTTTACAATTGTAGGACCCTTGTTGTGGAAGAATCACCACATGTTGTGTTTGATAAATTTGCTAATGAGTCTAGGGTAAAGGTGTTGAACCCTGACACTGAGGAGGTCACAAGGAGAGTATCAAGGCTGAGCTTAAAGAATCAACCTGATTCAAAGGTCAAAACTATGCCAATTCCAAGATGGGAAGATGACGACGATCAGAAAGATGACCTAAGAGCCACTCCTAAGCCCAGCACATCTGGGATTGTTGAGCCTCAGACTGAGGAACAGGCTCAACCTGAGGTAAGTACCTTCTATGAAGATGCGGTCGCAGCTAAGATGGCCCCTGAGTCACCTCATCAAGGGGGAATCAATGTCCCTGACATTGAACTTGTTAATCCCTTTGGTGTAGACTCAGGTTCATCCCCTTCTGTTCAATTTCCTGAATTTTATGAACCTGTAGATACTAACATTGCAGGTACATCAAGAACAACTCCGGGCACGAGGACTTGGATAGAAAGTCATCCCATTGACCAAGTCATTGGTGATCCAACTGAGGGAGTCAGGACCAGACGGTTCCATGGTGAGGGCACATTATTCTGTTGCTTTCTCTCAGAGCAAGAGCCTCAGAACATTGAAGAAGCTCTCACTGACTCGAACTGGATCATTGCCATGCAAGAGGGGTTGAATCAGTTCACAAGGAATCAGGTTTGGGAACTAGTAGATAGACCTAGGCATCAAGGTGTGATTGGTACTAAGTGGGTCTTTAAGAACAAGAAGGATGAGAATGGTGTTGTAGTAAGGAACAAGGTAAGACTGGTTGTAAAGGGGTATTGTCAGTCTGAAGGAATAGACTATGATGAGACTTTTGCTCCAGTGGCTAGGTTGGAAGCTATCAGGTTGTTCCTTGCATATGCAACATATAAGAAGTTTAAGGTGTATCAAATGGACGTCAAGAGTGCCTTCCTGAATGGTGTACTCAATGAAGAGGTATATGTTGAACAACCTCCCGGGTTTGAGGTTGGAGATAGAGTATGCCATTTGAAGAAAGCACTCTATGGACTTAAGCAAGCACCAAGAGCTTGGTATGATACCCTCTCTCAATTCCTGACAGACCATGGGTTCAAGAAGGGAACCGTGGATAGGACTCTGTTCAGGATCACTAAAGGTGATGACATTCTCTTGGTCCAGATTTATGTGGATGACATAATATTTGGATCACCAAATCATCAGCTCTGTGAGAAATTCTCTAAGTGGATGACTGGTAAATTTGAGATGTCAATGATGGGAGAGATGAACTTCATTTTAGGATTGCAGGTCAAGCAAACTGATCAAGGGATCTTCATTAATCAGGCCAAGTATACAAGAGACTTGATTCAAAAGTTTGGTGTTCAGAACAGCAATCCGGCAAGGATCCCAATGAACACAAATTGGAAGATGGATCCTGACACTGAAGGGACTTCAGTAAATCAGACTGAGTATCGAGGGCTGATAGGTTCTTGTTGTACCTAACTGCAAGCAGGCCTGACAGTACATTTGCAGTTGGTGTGTGTGCTAGGTATCAGTCTGATCGCAAGAGAAGTCATTTGGAGGCTGCTAAGAGGAGACTTAAGTATTTGAAATGGACAGTCAATATGGGACTATGGTATCCTTTATATGACAACTTAGAACTGACAGGTTATTCATATGCAGATTATGGAGGTTGTAGGATTGATAGGAAATCAACCTCAGGGACATGTCAGTTTTTGGGAAGTAAGATGATCTCGTGGTTTAGTAAGAAGCAAAATTCAGTGGCGACATCCACAACTGAGGCTGAGTATATGGCTACAGGTAGTTGTTGTGCTCAGATTTTGTGGTTGAGACAACAATTGAGAGACTACCAAGTGTTTGCTAATGAGGTTCCAATCTATTGCGACAACAATAATGTTATAGCAATTACTCAGAACCCAGTGCTTCACACAAGGTGCAAGCATGTGGATATTAGGCATCACTTCATTCGAGATCATGTGGAGAAAAAGGATATTGGGATGGAGAAAATTCACACTGACAGACAGAGAGCTGACATCTTGACTAAGCCTTTTGTTGAAGCAAGATTTATGGAACTGTCAGTGGAGTTAGGACTCTTAGATCCGGGAGAGCAGTCAGTATAGGGTTTAGGGGGAACTCAGGCCAGACTCGACTCAGCGAGGTATCAGGGTGCTACAATGTCTCCCTGATAGGTATGAGTTCTATCCTGACTCTTGTGAATTCAAAGCGTCTCCCTAAGTCCTTCGTCCTGAAAATCTCCATTAAATGCATTCCGTTTTCATTAAAAGCGCGCCTTTTCATATTTAAACCCATGCCGCTACGCGCATCGGAGCATTTAATGCTTCCGTTACTTTTTCATATACGTGTCTGTTTTATACGGAATATGACTGACATGAGGATATGATTGATGCGGAGATTAATCCTAGCCCTTAATTTCAAAACTTTTCAAATTCAGGATTAATCCCAACCTCACGTTTGAGTAACTAACTAATTCATATCAATCTAGTCTGCCATTTGAGGATTTTACGTAAACACTAACGCACATTGCACACTGAGTTTTCTCTTGCTTAAACAAAAATCCTTTGCAAAATCTTTACTCAAACAAATCAAACCAAATGGCATTCTTGATTCCCACCTGGACAACTGACAAGCCAGAGGACGTTGTCAAGAACAGGCTGGTAAACATGGAGCACATTATCACCATGGAGGGTGCATGCCTTTCTGTGAAGGAGATTCTTCCAGTCTTCGAATGGATCTCCAAGGCTGGATTGGGGAAGTATTTTACCCTGTGACCCACTTATGTGCTTCCAAAGACAGTGGTGGAGGCTTATTACAATCTATTTGTTCGCAAGGGCGAAATATTCACCAGGGTAACTGTGCTGGTTCCCTCGGGAGAAATGAACGAAGATGGTGAGCCTCTATACAATGAGGAGACGCGAGATATCAATTTGAGGAAGGCCATAAAGGAGGTTTATGCGCTTCCATGCTCCGGGATCAACCCCAAGTCATACAAGGAGAATGCTGAAGGAGAACTCCTTGGGAAGTGGACCAAGAATGGGTCACCTGAGTTCAGGGCGAGACAGCACAAGGAGACCCTGAAGCCTGAGTATCGCGTGCTGGTCGATTTGGTGTCCAAGATTATAATGGGCTCTACTGGCTCGCATGAGCAACTCAGTCTGTCCAAGCTGAGGATTATGGGTGCTCTCATTGATGGAGTGGAGGTCAACTGGGAGCAGTTCTTCTTGGACCAGATCAATCAGGCTGCTGGAGATAAGCTGAAGAAGGATGCTGAGAAGGAGCACATCTCAGTAGGTGCCATCCTTCCCTTTGGGACTAGATTATATATCCTCATCGCCCACGCTTGTCAGGGCTGTACTTTTAACTTGGAGGATAATCTAACCTAAAAGAAGATCATGTTCACATCAGCGAGTGACACCTACGTTGTTCTTGGTCTCACTGACCCTAATGCTCCTCAGAAGGGTCAGAGGAAGAAGCCTGCGGGCAAGGCCAAGAAGGTGGTCATGAGCCTCATGGAGCGAGTGGAGGAGCTCTTTGAGAAGAGCAAGGAGGTGGAAGCTGAGGTTGCTGCGGAGCGTGCTGAGACACAGGAAGCTGAGAAGAAAGTCCTGGAGGAGAAAAAGGACTAAGCTGAGGGTGGTCCTGAAAGAAAAGGCCACAGCCAAAGGTGTTGACAAAGGGACTGAGAAAGTCTCCAAGAAGGCCGTCTCTGCAGCTGAGGAGACTGACTATGAAGTCAGGTCTGGGGAAGAGGAAGGTGATAGGCCTTTGAAGAGGCTAAGGAAGGGACCCAAGAAATCCCCAGGCAAGGGTCTGAAGGAGGTGAGTTCTGAGAGGGAGAAGTCAAGTTCTCCTTGAGCCTCTGACTTGGAGGTAGTGAGAGGAATAATCGAGACGATTGAGCTTCTGCAGCCTGAGATTGTATTTAACCCAACCCCTTCACCAAAACCCACTGAACCCACCCCACCATCCAACCCTGAACCCACACCCCAACAGCAAGATATACCCATCCCTGCCACCAACCCCAACCCATCTGAGTCAGTGCCATCAACCTCACAAACCACTGAGCCTGACCAGATCACTGAACCCACAATAGATCATCCAAACCCTGACCAATCTTCTGAACCCACCCATCCTAACCTTGATGACTTCCTCGCATATCCCAATCCCAAAGACTGCCCCAAAACCTCTCAAGCCGGAGATCAGGATGATGATTTCTTGGAGATGCAGGAGAAGGAGGAGCTAGATGCCAACATGGTTGGAGGGATTTTGGAGAACAATTTGAGGGGGAACGCCACAGAATGGGCAGCCAAGTGTTGGCCTAATCTGAGTAAGTACAGAGAGCTGTGTGCCAATGTCGTGGAGCTCAAGGTTTGGCTTGACTTCAAACAGTCAAACATGCATGAACAATACATGCTCGTAGATGCCAGGGGCTGGGAGCACTGGGAGCAAGAAGAAGCTAGGCTCTGTACATACTTTGGTCTCACTAGCTGGCTGTAACTCCTATATTTTGAAAATTTGAAGCAGCTGGTTACTGAGATGATGGCGAGGATGAAGACTGATCTTCTCACGGAGTCAGAGAAGGAGGATGAGGATGATGATGATGGTTCTCAAGATGGAGCCTGTGGGAAGATGGTGGAGGAGACTGCTGGAGAAGTTGATGAGATGATCCCTGAGTCTCAAACTCAGGGGGGGGTGTTAAAGATGTTGGTGCCAAGGGTGGACCAACGGCTGAGGATGTTGAGAACATCTCAGCTGCCGATGACACATTAGTCAATTACGGGATTCCCTGCCCTGAGACAAAAGAGGATGATGTTGAGGCATCTAAGGAGACTCCTAGTTCTGAGGGACAAGTTCCCACTCAACTGCCTTTAGTGCACCCTAAAGAGGGGACTGAGGATGCAGGGGCTGATGAGGGAAAACAGCCACTCACTGATGAAGCTACCGGAGAAGAAGATGATGTGATAATCACAGGAGTAGGAAGAGCTGAGTTCACCAGCATTGTTGAGGTGAAGAAGGAAAAGACAAAGGAGAACTTAGCTGAGCTTCAGGAGGAGGTCAGGGCTGAGAAAAAAGAAGACTCCAAGGCCCTGGCTAAGCACATCAAATGGACCAAGTCAGCGTACACCACCCTTGCCAATAGGGAGTTGATACTGCTGAAGCGAACAATGGTGGATACGGCTAAGTCTGTGAGGAGGAGAACGAAGAAGATGCTAAGGCAGACTCTAAAGCAGCTTGAGAAGAGGGATGAGCTCAGAGAGGAAAAGCTTAATCTTGCTGTAGAGAGGCTTGCAGTTCAGGCTGGGGCGCTCTTTACTCAGGCTCTGAACGACTCAGCGTCCAAGTTGGAGCTGGAGTCAGGGAAGTTAGCTCAGACTTCTCAAACTGCTGCTGAGGTTTTGGATAAGACCACTGATGAGTCAGCTAAGATATTGGCTGAGGCGAGCAGGATCAGCTGTGAGTCCTTGAAGGTAGAGGAAAGGATCACCAAGGCTGAACAAAGTCTCCAACACAACTTGGAGGTCTTTGAGAAGAAGTTGAAAGCTGTCATCAGTACAGTATCGTATGCAGGCACTGGGATAGCCACGTAAGTTGAAATGTTGAAGGAGGGCGTGCTGGAAGTTCAATCATTATCTACCTTCGTCATCAACAGTGGAGCTGAAGTGTTCCCATCCCAGGCCAATGATGATGCCAAAAAGGGGGAAAAGAAGAGGAAAAGATCCCGCTCTGAGGCATCCGAGGCAGTCAATTAAGAATAGATTGAAGTGGCAGACCCTGAGGCAAACCCTGATGGGAATGTCCTTTTTGTGCGGAAGTCAGCCAGGCTGGCTGAAGCAGAGGCAGTGGCAAAGAAGGCTAAGGACCCTTCCAAGGAACTCCCTTCCAAACCAGTTGAGGCCATTCAGAGGTCTCCCCCAGTCAATATAAGGAAAAACCCCCATCACATACTCTGCGGAGACAGTGGCTGAACTTTGCGCTGAGGCATGGGGAACACCTTCTGAGAAGTCAGAGGCTGAGTACAGGGCAGACATAGCTCAGAAAGAGAAGATGCACATACTGGAGAAGAAGGTGGAGAAGCTGACTGATCTCACTGATCTACAACAGCGTGAACTTGACGATGCTGTGGCCAGTCTGCTGAGGAGGAGAAAGGCGAAGCCTGAGCCACGCAAGTACAGAAAGAAACCAACAGCTAGGAAGTCAACATTACTACAAGTCAGGAGGCCGGAAACAGTTCAGAGGGAAGCTTACGTTGATGAGTTCATCTCAGAAACGTTGAAGGAGTTCTGGATTAATGCAAGGGACGAGTTTGTCAAGCTATGGTATGTAGTGAAGAAGTGGGGCGACTCTGAAGATATCTATGCTCACTTCACTGACTATATGATGGACAACCACCCTGAGTTGATTCAGAATATCTTGGAGGAAGCTGAAGCAGCCCAAGTCCAAGTGAAAGCTCCCGAGTTCGTTGCTCGACCACCCCCTCTTGTACCTGGAACAGGAAAGCACGATACAAAGGCCATCATGACTGAAGTTCTGAAGATTGCTAAGGCTGAAGGTTATGTGAATTAGGTTAAGAGAGTTGACAAGTTGAAGGTCAGAGTCTATGCTGGTTATGGACTCGAGCCTGAAATGAGATTAGTCTAGTGATTCACATCCTTTCTTGTCACTACAAGAAAAAAGATGTTCTGCAACGCCAGAAAGACAACGGTTCTCGGTAAAAATCGTTGTCTATGGTATAATGCATGTTGTAGAAGGTGTAACCGTTGTCTATCTAGGTAGGATTTCGCAGATATACAACGGTTAAGGTTAACCGTTGTAGTTGTACGTTGTCTATGATTGCTTTTCAGGAGAAACCCACTAATACTACAACAATTAACTTAACCGTTGTAGTTCTGTATTAAATACGTTGGATGACAACGTCCTAGAACCGTTGTAGATAATTATATCCGTGTTTAAAAAAAAATTGAAGTACAACGTGTGTTAACCGTTGTTGTACACTATTATTTTGACTACTAAATTAAATCTTGCACTTTTAACTCTTTGAATTTACACTTTTAAGTATTTTGAATTAGCACTTTTAAAATTTAAAGTAACACTTTTGTTTCTATACTTAGATTTTTTTTCCAAATCCCTCTCATTCTCTTTTCACATCAAGTTTTTAAATTTACACTTTTAATTATTATATATTATCACTTTTAAAAATTAATCATTTAAGCATTGTGAATTAGCACTTTTAAGTTTAAAATTACACTTTTATTTCTATAGTTAGATTTTTTTTCAAATCTCTCTCATTCTCTTTCACATCAGGGTTTTAAATTTACAATTTAAAAAATTAATGTAGCACTTTTATTTCTTTACATTTTTAAGTATTTTGAATTAGCAATTTTAAACATTAATACTTAATTTTATTTTTTTCAAATCTCTCTCATTCTCTTTTCACACTTTAAATTACATTTTTAAGTATTTTGAACTAACATTCTAAAAATTAAATGTAGTACTTTTATTTCACTACTAGAAAAAAGGGTTCTTAGTATCGAAAAATTTGTATTGGAAATTTTTTCTAATACTAAAAATATATATTAGTATCAGTTTTTTACCATCCGACACTAATTATATCAGGTCTAAAGATTTTGTATCAGAAAAAAATTATTCAGATGTTAATTAGTTTTAGTGTCAATTTTATTTCCGATGCAAAATATTTTTAGTGTCAAAAAATTTATTAATTGGTACTAATTTTTAGTATTGGATTCTTTTTAAATACTAAATATCTAATTCATATACTTTCAGCTATAATACTAACTACAGTGTACAGAGCATAGTAACAAGGCATTTTCTTAGATCACACACCCTGTCGAGTTGACTGATATCAGGTATGTTCTATAAACCTTCAGATCTAAAATCTAATGAAATCTAATGGTTTATATTTGATGACTTGCTACCTGTTGAGTTAATGATCTAATTTTCTATCGCGTTGCATCGAGTTGTGTCATCTTATTTAAATATTATATTAAATTTAATAATTTATAAATCTGAAATTATTAATTTATAAATTTATCCTTATTTAATTTATAAAAAAAATCTAATTATTTTTAATTATAAAAAATTCCTAGATTTCTTAAGATCATCCACGGTCATATCATTCTTCAAACTTCGCTGGTAATATCCATCGCCGGCAACAACCTACCTCAGACCACAACCTAGTTTAAACACAGATAGCGCCCACCACAGCCACCGTGCTCATCGCCACATAAAATTGCATAAATTATGTAATTAATATTTCTCTTTTCGTTTTTCTAGATCTCTTCTCATCATCTTCTACCCCACATCAAATTTTCAAAAAACACTTTAAAAAAAAACTTTGTTTATTTATTTACGAATTCCATAACATTTGTCTTTTCTTGCCATATTTTTAATCTCCCTTTTGTACATTGGGGATGCCTTGATTCTTATCGACAGGAATATTTTGTAACTATAATTTCATATGTTGGGCTTAAGTTCTGTTGGAAACATGGCCATGGCCGCTGAGTTTGGTGTGGACACATGCGAATGATCAAAATTATTAAGCGCCCATTCCCCAAACTTGTCGCCACCCTTCTTCCTTCACCGGATCCGATTTCCAAAGAAGTTTTTAATAGGTTTACAGATCTGGGGCCTTGAATGCTGAGAATTTCACTTTTAATATTTGAATTAATATTTATAAAAATACAGTAAATAAATAACCTAATACATATATTAAAATTTAAATTAAAAAGGGTATATTTGAATTAATATTTATAAAAATACAGTAAATAAATAACCTAATACATATATTAAAATTTAAATTAAAAAGGGTATAACAGTAAATTCAAAATTATAATTTAAAAAAATTATTTTAAAATAATACGTGAACTCAACAGGTAGAAGGTTAGTGCGACACAGAGCGATGACACGTGACACAATTATAGACTGTTACTGATATCAGGTAACTCGATAGAGTGTCTGATCTAAGAAATTCCCTTCCACTTTTTATAAAGTATAATTCTTATCTCAAAAAATATTAGAGAAATACACGAGAAAATTTGGAAAGAAGAAACAAGGAGCCATGGCTCCGTAGGTGCGTACGAAAAAGAGCATTTTCTCTCAAATCGATCAGTGCCGCCTGTAAATCTGGTTTCCGGCGTACGATCCCTCCACCTATTCTGTACATCAATAATCTCGTTGAAAACCTTCTGATTCCGACCTAAAAGGTATGATTTCAATTATTTTAATATCATTTTGCGGGGTTTTGTTCTTTCTTAATCATTATATTCTCAAATTTAGAGCTCATTCGTTTTAATCTGCATTAAAATCGACTCCTCTTCTGGAAATGTTAACTTTCGGTAGTAATTTTATTAATTTCGAGAATTTAGGGATTTTTATTGTACAAATAGATCTATATATTCAAATTTGGCCTTATACTTAACTGCGCCTGTCTTGCTGTAATTGGAGTTGTTTCTGTGATTTCGATTTTTATAACCGATGCTAGCTATTTTTCTGATTTCGGCTTACCGTTGTTATGCACTGAAACAGAACAACGCCGTTAGATATATACTTATATATATGTATGTATGTATGTATATATTTCACACGCACATGTGTGTGTTTTGAGTGTGCTTAGTTAATTAATTAATTAATTACCCAGACTGGGGACTCTGGTGTTGCCATTACCAGTGGAGAGATTATCGACGGGTTCTGAGCAGCAATTGCCCATTTTCACCTTTGCTTTCTCTCTCCTCCTTAGAGTTTTTATTTTGTTACTCTCTCTCTCTCTCTCTCTCTGTGAGCATTGGTTAATTGATTTTTCCCTCTTTCTCTATCCGAGTTTCTATTTAGGTTTCTCTCTATAGGTATTGTTGCAGAGATTGATATAAAAATGAGGAGAGTGAGAGAGTTTCAGGGAAGGTGGGGGGAAGAGGGAGGAAAGTTGGCGCAAAGAAATTTTAATACCTCAATTCTAATTACAATTTTATTTTTAGTATTGACGCTGTGTATATTTATTTATGTGTGTGTGAACATATAAAGTTATATATATAGAGACATTCCGTGGCAATATAATATGTAGAAGAAAACTTTTTGTTTCATGTGTGGACCTTTTCAAACCTCTCTTAACCCCGACCAAGTCCTCTACATTTCATTAGAGTTGATATGCTAACATATTTAGTTAGAGTTGCATCTTTTAGAATTGAAAAGAGCAATTTCAATTCTTATGTCGAGATTCATGCAGTGAAGATAATGATGATCTTTCAAGTTAAAAAGAAAAGAGAAACAAATTGCTCTGCTGCATATCTATGTCAATTGTATCTCATCTACTAAATTGTTTACTGTGTCTTTCAGGCTTAGAATGGTGTTGTTGTTGCTCTGACGTTGAGAAAAGGTTCTTTAACTTTAAGTTCTTACTAACTGGAAAAGTTATTAGTTTAATTATCTATCTTAATTTAAACTTTATCTATTGAAAAGGTCCATCCCCTATTTAAATTGCAGCGGAAGCCGCAAGGTTTTCGACGAGGATAAGGGGCAGAGCAACATATGCTCTGAATGCAATGAAAACGGGCTAATGCATTGTCCCCTGTGCAGTGCTGAATCGAATCAGTAGGAAGGAAGCTGGTGCGTAATTGAGAATGTTGGTGAGGCAGGATGAATGGTACATTGTGTATAAATGCGGTCGAATCGAATGATTTTGAGGCTGATCCTTTTCACTTGTATTGCAGCTTAACTGACTAACATGTTTTATGCATGCTCAGGTGTTTTTTTATGGCTTGTTTATACTGGAACATTTATCATCAATGTATACAAATTATGCTTACCAACTCATAGATATGACGAATCTTGAAATTGTTTGATTTATTGGAATTATCCAATTGGATATGGTTTCCTCATAATGTCTACCTCGTTTTTCAGTTGTAATATGGTATATTATCACTAAATTATGCAATTGAAGGTCAAGAGAAGGATGTTATTGTACCTTCCACAGTGAAATATATCCTCAAATGAAATCTTATTGATTGTCAAATTATCTTTACATTATGTAGTATTAGGATGGTTCCATTCCTTTTGATCAAATGATTTTCATTTGCACAATTGTAGGCTAAATATTTTATGCTACACAACAGTTGTATCAGATGTGATTTGAAACTAGACTGAACTTTGTAGCTCATTTAAATTAAAGGTGCAGAATGGCCTAGAGATTTGTATATTATTATCATTGTTGTTATTATGAGAATGACAAATATCTTGGTTATTGATGTATTATGGTGTTTGTAGCTTTGGTTTTTATAAGTTCCTATGTTCTATAGTGATTTTCATTTTGTTTCAGATCAAAAGGAAGGCTCTAATAAGAAGATCAGTGTAATTCTGGCTGTTGTTGGCCTTGTTATCTTATCCATATGCTTCTTTTTTTCTTGGAAACTGATCGCTAAGCACATAGGTAATAGTTCTACAGCTTGTCGCTTGGTTTTGGTGATTATGTGCAGTTTTTACTTAACATGTATCTCCTTGTTGATTAGGCAGAAAAATACCTATTGAAGAGCTACCGTTGTATAAATTTGAGGTACTTGCAATTGCCACCGATCATTTCTCAGAAGCTAACTACCTTGGGACGGGCGGTTTTTGCCCTGTTTACAAGGTAGCTTCTCATGCTTGTTCATATATGTCACTTGATTTTTATTATGTCCGGTCAATATTAAGTATTGAAACTATTGCAACCATAGGTAGTATTGGTTAATGGAAGAGAAATTGCTGTGAAGAGGCTTTCCCAGACATCTAGACAATTATATAGTGTTTAACTATAGGGTTGCAGAGAACTTTGTGTAGGAGGAAGGAATTGGTTGGTACTATGTAGAGAATGGGGAAATATTGCTGCACTAAAACTTGGGGATCTGTTTTTGCTTATGCACTAAAAATATTGCTGCACTAAAACTTAGAGACATCTACTGCGGAAACCATATGCTGGTTGCAGAAAATTTAGAAACGCTAAAATTAATCTAAACATAATATTGCGCTATACTATCTAATCTACTCTTAAGTTGTCGTTCCAGGATTATAATTACTAGTTATACTACTCTACCTCAAGATTCTTAAAGTGATAGCTCACATTCAGGTTATAGCAAAACTTAAAGTATATAACATTCTAAAGACTAGTTACCGACACTATATTTTTTCGATACTAAAGACTTGCCTTTTAGTATCGGAAAAATATTTCTGATACTATGTCTATAGTGACGCCTACATAAGTATCGGAAGAGTATCAGCTATAATTTCTGATACTAAAGACTTTTAGTATCAAAAAAATTACTAATAGTATCAGAAAATTTTCGATACTAAAAGCCTTATTTCTAGTAGTGTTTCTTTATAGCCGAGTGCTAGCAATTTCTATAATTTTGAGAATTTTTACGATTTCGAGATGAACTTCCATAAAGAAGTCATATATATGATTCTAAAAGCCTTATCCATGGATTTATGTGATTCTGTGATTTTGGGACTTCCATAAAGATGAACTTGTTTACAGTTATCTCAGTATTTACTGTTGTTACAAAAGAAATCATATGCTGCTGAATTTTAGTTTTAAGTTGTTTTCATGTTTTATTAAATTATGTTTACTAAAATAAGGGGTTGTTTCCTATGTGATAGATTAATTTGATTGGTATGTTTGCTAATATATTATTCATTCATTTTTCAATGTAGTGACGAGAGCTACGAAAATGGTGCATGAATGTTGCTGGGGAACAGAAGAAAAATGCACAAGGTTTTTGAAATTTTTGTAAATGAATGTTAAGGCATTCATTTAATTAGTACTTTAAACTTTTATAAACTAATATTTATGGTATTTTGTTGATGGTGTGGAACACTTTTATACAATGATTGTGTAGTATTTGGAATGAATGTTGATAGTATTATGGTTATTTTTGCTTAAATTTTGTCTTGAAAATTTATTACAGGTTTTATTATATATTTACGTAATTGAAAAAAATAATACAATATAACTCATATTTAGGAAAGACAAAGGTTCAAAACTGATGTAGTAAATATAAATAGACAATTGTTTATAACTGTTGTCTATCCAAGAAATTTGTGAAATATCTATGTGTATTTTAATGGAAAGACAACGGTACAAATACGATGTAGATAACATGAACGGACAACGGTTAATAAACATTGTCTTTCCTTGAAATTTAAGAAAAATATGTGGTACGACAACTTCTTTTTTAAAGAAAGACAACGGTTATAAGACGTTGTATGTGTTAAAGAACAACAACGGTTGACCACTGTTGTCTATCCCAATATTTATGAAATTATTATGCGACAACAACATATTTGAATAGTTATACACGACTGTTCTTGACCGTTGTAGTAATTGAGGAAATACAACGGTCAGCTAACTGTCGTCTATTCATACCCACCTACTACAACGTGATCTTCTACATCGGCAATTTTTTTCGAGAGACAATGTTTTTGAACCGTTGTAAAACTTTTTTTTTCTTATAGTGTGTAATAGATTAGATTCATTGTAACATTCTCTATATCATTCAATAAAACCTATTACTTTGCCCACAGACAAAAAATCATTGTCTATTTTGACTGTTATTTAAATTCTGTACTTTATCAAGAATTGCTCCAACACTGTCTTATATATCTTATAGATAGGATCTTATATTTCCTCTAAGTGTTTTGAGGATCTTTTCAGTGTTTTGGCATCATCAAAAAGGGGGAAATTGTTAGGACATTGTCAGTTTTGATTAAGATCCCAAAGCCCCTGAAAAGATGATTTGCCTTAGTTTGTCTTAGTCAGGCTAGTCTTGGTTAGGTTCTTGTACTTAGTTATTTTACACTTCACAGGTACTCAGTGAAAGGAGAACTCACTGATGACAATCAAGACTAAGAGCCTGAAGACGAAGAGCACCACCCTGAACTTATGGCAGTCTTCTAAGCTGGCTGAATAAGTATCAGTGATGAAGAGTATGACCCTGAGGTCATTACTAACTCAGTCCTGAAGGGAACAGGATATTACTGAGTTAATGGGAAATACTTGGAATAGAGCCAAACAATGCAAAAAGAATGTCAGCGTCAGGACAAGACCGTTGTGCTCGAGACAAAAAGAACTTAATAAGACAAGCCTGAAGCCTAGGAATAAGTTCTGACATTCTCACCAACCTGATGACGTGGACCAATCCGGGGAGGACACACACGTACGGACCCTGACATAAAGACTGACTTCAGACTGCACATTCAACGGGCAAGCATTAAATGTAAATTAAATGCAATTACCAAATTCATGCAAGGACGGCTGCTGCATGAAGATATGTCCGTTTGAGCCACTCTACATAGATGACTAGAAGGCTATCTATTCCAACAGATAGTTTTCAAATCACCTATAAATACAGAAGACCTTGAGCCCATTCAAGGCTACGGGAAATTTCCAAGCCATAAATTACTCAAAATCCCAAGCATTCAAAGCATTCAGCCTTTAGAAGAAGCACTCGAAACCAGCTAAATTTCCCAAGTGTTTCTTATTTACTAAGAGTTATTCTGTATTCCAAAGAGCGTACTAGCATTATCTTAAGCTTAGAGTGATTATCCAATCCTTAGCAAAGCCTTGTCTTGTAAGGATAATCACAACCTAGTTGGAATCCAAACTGAAACCAAAACCCTAAGTTAGGTTTGTTGGTAGTAAGTTTAGTTAGTGAGTTAGTAAGGTGTTGTATAGATCAGTGAGGTTAGCTAATCTTGGTGCACCTTGGCATGTTAAAAATAAGAATCTCTTGAGTGGATTTCCTGTTAAATCAGGTCGTGGACGTAGGAGCTTGAGTCTCTGAACCACGTTAAAATCCATGTGTTCTTATTGCTTTGATATTGTGCTTACTTGTCATATTACTTGTTCATTCATAGCATTTGGTTTTATCAGGTCTGAATCAATCAGCCTGATCATCAAACAGAGCACTGCCCTACTAATCACTATTCAGAATTGAGTAAACAAGTTTTTCAGAAAGCAAACTAAACAAGACTTTAAACTATCAGGGCTCACGCATTTCCACACTGAACTTGAATTGATAGTTAACCAACTGACCCGCACTAAGTGTAGTCAGTGAGTATATTATCAGTTCTTAGTTCTTTATCACTCTGAGTAAAGGGGACTCAGTACGGTTTAAGTTAAAAAATTGGTATACGTGTATTCCCCCTCATACACGTATTCATCAGTCTTGTACCGGGACCAACAGCTCTGAAGAGCTTTTAGCAAAAAAACAAGTATTAGGAATAGTGCTGCTCCAGTCAGCTAAGTAAATATTACCTTTCCTAATACCTGATAGAAGCACTTGTGTTGATTTGTCCTTGACTGAACATATATTCAATGATAACTCAACACTGAAACCCTTGTCACAGAACTAACTCACTGACAACAGGTTATGCTTCAGTCCTTCCACAAAGGACACATTCTCCACTCTGACTGTACCTATTTTCAAGACACCAAAACCTTTAGTAAAACCTTTTGAGTTATCACCAATGGTTACCCGTGGACCATCCTTAGCTTGAAACTCTTGGAGAAGACTCTTCATTCCAGTCATGTGCCTTTAGAAACCACTGTCTAGGTACCAAACAGCCTTGATTGAGTCTTCTCTCCTCTTGTTGTGATCCACAGCTGCCTCAGTCTCCTCCCTAGCCATAAGGTAAAGATCATCGTACTCATCGTCGGAAAAGAGTTCAGGCGACCTCTCCTCAGGACCATCTGAGTCAGTAGCTTCCTCAACGAGCATGGCTCTCCGATCAGCGTACCTCTGGTTTCTCTTAGCCCTCCTATCTTCTCTCTCCCGTGCACTCAGTTCTGGGCAGTCATACTGATAATGCCCATCTTTGTTACAGTTGTAACATGTAGCTTGCTCATCTCTTCTCTCCTTTCGTGGCTCAGGGTTCCTCCTTGAGTCAGGTTCCCTTTGTCTCGATGAGCTTTCAACTTTTCCTGAATGCCTATCATCATGAGTACATCTCTATTCATCTCTACGATCGGGCTTTGGATCTGATTGTCTCCTTTCATTGCCACGATCACGTCTTGGTTCAGTGTTTCTTCTTTCCTCATATCTCGGAGAACTTTGGTGTCTTCCTTCAGGTTTCCTGTCACGAGTATCCAGATAATATTTTTTATAACGACCAAACCTGGAATTAAGCTTTTCGAAGTGTCTGGCCATCAGGCTGTACTCCTCAATGAGCTCTTCTTTGCTCATCTCCATCAGTGACTTTGATGAAGACTCGACAAGTTCTGGCTTGGCTTTGAACGCCACACTTATCTCAGGTGCTTTCTCTTACTCTTTAGGCTGACCTCCGGAAAAAGTAAAGCCGAAGTTATATTACTCATATCTTGAGTATTTTTCAACATAATGACACTATTATCCTATCTCTCAGGAAGAACATTCATGATTTTAGAAGAAACTTCTCTCTTGGGAACCTCTTTTCCCAACATCACCAACTCATTCATCATCTTGATGAATCTTGACTCCATCTGATCAATAGATTCGTCAGGCAGCATCTCGAACGCCTCAAATATCTGAATGACAATATTTCTCTTGTTCTCCTTTATCTTTTCTGAGCCCTCACACATGCTGGTCAGCTCATCCCAGACCTCCTTTGCCGTCTTTAAGTTCATCAGCCTTGCTGACTCTTCGAACGGTACCGTAAGAAGAATAATGTTCCTGGCTACGTTTTCCAGTCCCACCATCTTGATCTCATCATTGGTCATATCCTTCCTCTCCCTAGGAACCTGTATGCCAATGTCGAGATCATCATATTCTAGTCCTCTGACATTTGGGAAGGTGATCTTGATCGGTCCGTCCTTGATAATTCGCGACATTTGGTCATGGAAGGCATCTAGATGTACCTCAAGTCTGAACTTCCAATAGACAAAGTTAGACATACATAATTCAAATAATGAAGCTTCAAGTCTCCTCAAAGTCATGATGATGCAAGTTTTCAAATGAAAAGGCAAACTCAGATCTGTTCAGTGACCACCAACAGTTTCTCCTCTGAAACTATTGGTATTCAAAGTCAGTGGTCTTTTGAACCACTGCTCTGATACCACTTGTTGGTCCCGGTACAAGACTGAGAGATACGTGTATGAGGGGGAATACACGTATACATATTTTTCTTACTTTCAAACTGACTGAGTCCCCTTACTCAGAGTGGAGTATGAACACTGAGTTGATTTCTGAACAACTGAAGGCTCTTGATTCGAAGGGATTTGAGGAACATCTCCTGAAGGTTCACTAGCCTAACCCGCCGCTGCCGCCAATCTCGCTGACTTCCTCGGAGATTGCATAAGCACAACATCTTCTTCAGGGTTTACCTCCGGTACCTCAGGGCGGGATCTTTTCTTCTTTTCCCCCTTTTTGGCATCATCCTTGGCAGGAGGAGGTGGTAACACTTCTCTGAACACCTCTTGACCACTGTTGACAACGAAGGCAACTAATGATTGGACTTGTTGCACTCCTTCTTTCAACATGTCAACCCCTGAAGTGATTCCAGTTCCAGCGTAGGAGACACTGGTGATGGTAGCATTTAACTTCTTCTCAAAGATCTCTATGTTGGTGTGGAGACTTTGTTCAGCTTTGGTGATTCTGGCCTCAACTCTTGATGTTTCATCACTGATCCTGTTGGCCTCTGACATCACCTTCGCAGACTCCTGAATAGCCTTGACCAACTCTTGTGCAACTGACTCAGAGTACTGAGCGATTCTCCCTGACTCCAGCACCAGCTTGGCCGCTGATTTATTCAGAGCCTGAGTGAAAAGCTCTCCAGCCTGAGTTGCTAGATGCTCCACTGCCTTTTCTAGCTTCTGCTCACGCTGTTCCTCCTTCTCATCAAGTCGATTCAGAGTTCGCCTTAGCACCTTTTTCATTTTCTGCCTCTCCTGCTTCACTGACTTCGTCGTGTCAACCATTGTACGTTTAAGCAAAATAAGCTCCTTGTTTGCAAGAGTGTTATAGGCTGACTTGGTCCATTTGATGTGCTTTGCAAGGGCATGAGCATCTTTGTCCTTTTCAGCCCTGAGCCTCATCACTTCTTCTTGAAGCTCAGCCAGGTTCTCAGTAGTCTTCTCCTTCTTCACTTCGACGATGCTTTTGAACTCAGCCCTCTGTACCCCAGTGAAAATCACCTCATCATCCTCTTCGGCCTCGTCAATGAGCGGCTGTTTTCCCTTGTCAGCCCCTGCTGCATCAGTCCCCTCGTCAGGGTGCACTGAAGGCAGTTGTGGAGTGGTCATAGCCACCTGCTCAGGCTCAGCTAAGCCAGCTCGAACTTTGGGAACAAGTCCCTCAGACCTAGGAGTCTCCTTGGATGCCTCTACATCATCCTGCTTTATCTCAGGGTAGGGAATCCCATCATCGAATGATGTATCATTGGCAGCTGAGATGTTCACAACATCCTCAGCAGTTGGTCCACCCTTGGCACCAACTTCCTTTTCACCTTCCCCCTGAGCCTGAGACTAAGAGTCTACTGCACCTATCTCTTTCGTAGTATCTTCCACTTCCTTTTCATCCACTCCGCCCTGAGGGTTATCTTCCTCATCATCATCATCCTTCGGCTCCTTCGGCTCATCCTCGAGGTCCTCCTGTATACCAGCCCTCATTCCATCCACCAGCTGCTTTAAATTCTCAAAGTTCAGCAGCTGCAGCCAACTAGTGATATAGAAATACGAGCATAGCCTGGCTTCCTTTAACTCCCAGTGTTCCCAGCCTCTGGCATCGACTAGTATATGTTGCTCCTGCATATTCGACTACTTGAAGTCAAGCCAGACCTTTAGCTCAATCACATTGGAGCACAGCTCCCTGTATCTTTGCAGACTGGGCCAACACTTTGCAGCCCATTCACAAGCATTCCCCCTGAGGGTGTTCTCAAATATCCCTCCCATCAGCCCGGCATCCAACTCCACCTCCTCCGCCATGTCCAGAAACTCATCAGCTAAGTCTCCTTCGGTAGTAGTTTTGGGGCAGTCTTTAGGATTGGGGTAGGATGGGAAATCTTCAGGGTTAGGCGTGGAAGTGATTGGCTATGGGTTTTGGTCAGGCTCAGTGATGTTTGAAGTGCTGGGTACTGACTAAGTTTGTGGAGGGGTAGGTTCAGGGTTAGATGTAGGTAGGACAATTTCAGTGGGGTGAATGATGGGTTCAGTGATGGTTGGGGTGGGGTCAGGGTTTGATGTGGTTTGGGGTTCAGGGTGAGTTGAGGGAGAGGTTGAGGGTGGGGGTTCAATGGGATTGGACTCAGGTTGCAGCAGCTCTGCAGAGTTGATTGTTTCTCTAACCTTTTCCAAGTCAGAGGCTCGTGGAGAGCTTGACTCCTCCCTGATCGTGCTGATCTCCCTCAGCTTCTTGGCTGGAGATCTCTTGGGCCCTTTCCTCAGCCTCTTCAGTGGCCTGTCAACAACCTCCTCACCTCCTGACCTGGCGTCATCGTCAGTCTCCTCAGCCTCAGAACCGGCCCTCTTGGAGATCTTCTCAGTCCCTTTTCCAATACCTTTGGCTGTGGATTTTCTTTTCAGTACCACATTTAGCCTAGCCGTCTTCTTTTCCACGGCCTTCTCTGCTTTCTCTTTCTCAGCCTCCTTCTCAGCTGCAATCTCAGCCTCTATCTCCTTGTTCTTCTCAAACAGGTCGTCCACCTTCTCGAGCAGGCTGGTCACCGCCTTCTTGTCTTTCCACGCAGGCTTCTTCCTCTGACCCTTAGGAGGGGCATTGGGGCCAGTCAGGCCCAGAACAGCATATGTATCACCAGCAGTGGTGAACATTATCTTCTTTGAAGACAAGTCGTCCTCCAAATCAAAGGTACAACCTTGACAGGCATGGGCGATCAGGATTGACAACCTTGTCCCAAATGGAAGGATAGCTCCTACGGAGATATGCTTCTTCTCCTTATCCTTCCTTAACTTGTCTGTGGCGGCCTGACTTATCTGGTCGAGGAAGAATTGCTCCCAGTAGGCTTCAACACCATCAAATAGGGCTCACATAATCCTTAACTTGGGCAAACTGAGCTACTCGTGAGAGCCAGTAGTACCCATGATTATCTTGGAGACTACATCAATCAGCGCACGGTATTCTGGCTTCAGGGTGTCCTTGTGTTACCTCGCCCTGAATTCCGGTGACCCAATCTTGGTCCATTCCTGAAGAAGCTCGCCTTCTTTGTTCTCCTTATATGTCCTGGGATTAATGCCAGAGCACGGAAGTCCATACACCTCCTTTATAGCCTTCCTAAGGTCGATGTCACGCATTTTGACATTGTATAGTTCCTACCCATCCTTGTCCTTCTCACCCATCGGAACAAGTACGGTCACCCTGGTAAACAGTTCACCCTTGCGAATGAACAGATTCAGATATACCTCCACTACTGCCTTTGGAAGTACAGAGATGGGTTTCTAGGTGAAGCACTTTTCCATTTGTGCATTGGAGATCCAGTAAAAAACTGGGAGAATCTCATTTACCGATTGACATGCTCCCTCCATGGAAATGATCTGTTCCATGTTAACCAACTTGCTATTGACAATATCTTCAAGCTTGTCAGTAGACCAGGTGGTGTCCATGAATGCCATTGAAGAATTTGGGAAGTTTTGAGAAAGTTGAGATTGAGGGTTTGAACAAGGGAATGTTCAGTGTGCAATGTGCGTTTGTGTTTGCGTAAATTTCTCAAATGGCATTCTAGATTGATATGAATTAGTCAGTTACTCAGACGTGAGATTGGGATTAATCCTGAATTTGAAAAGTTTTGAAATGAAGGGCCTGGATTAATCTCCGTATCAATCATTTTCCCACGTCAGTCATATTCCGTATAAAATGGACACGTATATGATAAAGTAACTGAATGCATTAAATGATCCGTTGCGCGTGGGTTTAAATATCAAAAGGCGTGCTTTAAATGAAAATGGAATGCATTTAATAAAGATTTTCAAGAAGAAGGACTCTGTGAGACTCTTGAAATTCACAAGGGCCAGGATAGAACTCATACCTGTCAGGGAGACATTGTAGCACCCTGATACCTCGCTGAGTCAAGTCTAGCCTGAGTTCCCTCTAGATCCTACACTGACTGTTCTCCCGCATCCAAGAGTCCTAACTCCACTGACATTTTCATAAATCTTGTCTCAGCCAGAGGCTTAGTCAAGATATAAGCTCTCTGTCTGTCAGTGTGAATTTTCTCCATCCTAATATCTTTCTTCTCTACATGATCTCGAATAAAGTCATGTCTAATATCCACATGCTTGCACCTTGTGTAAGGCACTGAGTTCTGCGTAATTGCTATAGCACTATTGTTGTCACAATAGATATTGGGACCTCATTTGCAAACACTTGATAGTCTCTCAATTGTTGCCTCAACCACAAAATCTGAGCACAACAACTACCTGCAGCCATATACTCAGCCTCAGTTGTGGATGTCGCCACTGAATTCTGCTTCATACTAAACCACGAGATCAACTTACACCCCAAAAACTGATATGTCCCTGAGGTTGATTTCCTATCAATCCTACAACCTCCATAATCTGCATCTGAGTAACCAGTCAGTTCTAAGTTGTTATCTGAAGGATACCATAGTCCCATATTGATTGTCCATTTCAAATACTTAAGTATCCTCTTATCAGTCTCCAAATGACTTCTCTTGGGGTTAGACTGATACCTAGCACACACACCAACTACAAAAGTAATGTCAGGCCTACTCGCAGTCAGGTACAACAAAGATCCTATCAGCCCTCGGTAATCAGTCTGGTTTACTGAAGTTCCTTCAGTGTCAGAATCCATCTTCCAATTGGTGTTCATTGGGATCCTAGCTAGATTGCAATTCTGAACCCCAAACTTTTGAATCAAGTCTCTTGTATACTTGGCATGATTGATGAAAATCCCTTGATCAGTCTGCTTGACCTGCAATCCTAGAGAGAAGTTCATCTCTCCCATCATTGACATCTCAAATTTACCAGTCATCAACTTAGAGAATTTCTCACAAAGCTGATGATTTGGTGATCCAAATATTATGTTATCCACATAAATCTGGACCAAGAGAATGTCATCACCTTTAGTGATCCTGAACAAAGTCCTATCCACGGTTCCCTTCCTGAACCTGTGGTCAGTCAGGAACTGGGAGAGGGTATCATACCAAGCTCTAGGAGCTTGCTTAAGTCCATAGAGTGCTTTCTTCAAATGATATACTCTATCTCCAACTACAAACCCAGGAGGTTGTTCAACATATACCTCTTCATTAAGTACACCATTCAGGACGGTACTCTTGACGTCCATTTGATATACTTTAAACTTCTCGTATGTTGCATATGCAAGGAACAACCTGATAGCTTCCAACCTAGCTACTGGAGCAAAGGTCTCATCATAGTCTATTCCTTCAGACTGACAATACCCCTTTGCAACCAGTCTTGCCTTGTTCCTTACTACAACACCATTCTCATCCTTCTTGTTCTTGAAGACCCACTTTGTACCAATAACACCTTGATGCCTAGGTCTATTTACCAGTTCCCAAACCTGATTCCTTGTGAACTGATTCAACTCTTCTTACATGCCTATGATCCAGTTCGAGTCAGTGAGAGCTTCTTCAATGTTCTAAGGCTCTTGCTCAGAGAGAAAGCAACAGAACAATGCGCTCTCACCATGGAACCGCCTGGTCCTGACTCCCTCAGTTGGATCATCAATGACCTGGGCAATGGGATGACTCTCTAGCCATGTTCTCTTGCCTGGAATTGTTCCTGAAGTACCTACAATGTTAGTGTCTACATGTTCATAGAATTCAGGATATTGAACAGAAGAAGATGATCCTGAGTCTATTCCAAATGAATTTACCAACTCAATGCCAGGGACATTGATTCCCTCTTGATGAGGTGACTCAGGAACCGTCTCAGCTGCAACTGCATCTTCATAGATGGTACTTAACTCAGGTTGAGCCTGTTCCTCAGTCTGAGGCTCAACTATTCCTGATGCAATGGGCTTAGGAGTGGCTCTTAAGTTATCTTCTTGATCGTCGTCATCATCCCATCTTGGAATTGGCACAGTTTTTACCTTTGGATCAGGTTGATTCTTTAGGCTCAGCCTTGTCACTCTCCTTGTGAACTCCTCAGTGTCAGGATCTAACACTCTTACCCTAGACTCAGTGACAGATTCATCAAACACAACATGTGGTGATACTTCCACAACAAGGGTCCTATAATTGGAAACCATGAAGGCTTTACTGACTTCAGAATATCCTAAGAATATTCCTTCATCAGATTTACTATCAAAGGCTTTCAATTGGGTCTTCCCATTGTTGAGGATGGAGCACTTGCAGCCAAATATATGGAAATAAGAGATATGTGGCTTCCTCTTGTTCCATATCTCATATGGGGTCTGTGCACGTTGCTTGTTTCGCATGGACCTGTTCTGAGTGTAGCATGCAGTGTTGATTGCCTCAGCCCAGAACTTCTTAGGCAATCCTGACTCAGCCAGCATGGTCCTGGCAGCTTCCTTCAGTGTTCTGTTCCTCCTTTCAGCAACACCATTTTGTTGTGGGGTTCTAGCTGCAGAAGTCTCATGAGCTATACCAAGTTCATTACAAAAGTCATAAATATATGAATTTATAAATTCAGTGCCCTTGTCAGATCTAATCTTAGTAATGGATTGATTCTTCTCATTGCTGAGTCACCTGAGCAACTCTTGAAGCTTCACCTGTGTTTCCTTTTTATTTAACAGGAAAATAACCCAGGTATATCTACAATAATCATTAATAACCTCAAGGGTATACTTCCTACCATTCATACTCACAGGTGTTACAAGGCCAAACAAATCCATGTGCAATAGCTGAAGAACTCTGTCTGTAATATCCTAGATTTTCATGACCTTATCTGCTATACTAAGTACTTTATAATTCTATATGAATCTATGTGATGCATTTACATCCAAATTTATGCAAAGACACGTTTATGTGTTTTAATTACTCGATAGTTACAATTACTGTATTACTTGCTCAATACATGCTATTTCTTGAGACTTTATATTTTTTATATGATCTTTATTTTATATCTTAAAGTGCTTAATATAGAAATTAATGAAGTCCTTAAGTATAGTAAATTATTTCATAAGTTATAAGTTGTAAAATGAAAGTTTCTTTAAGAAACGAACTACGTAACGATTACTCGATATTTTCTATGATTAGTATATAGACCTTGTAATTTATTTAGAGTCCTAGAAGAGTTTTAATTTTATTACATATGATAGTATATGTTGGTCCCACTAGTTAGATTAATTGCAGAAGCTTAAATTAAATGTCTTTCAAAGTCTTTTAAAAAAGAACAATAATCAACAAACAATAAGTAAAATAAAGCGATAAAGAACACAAGATGTATAGTGGTTCGGATTGAATATCCTACGTCAACTCTCTCTTATAACCAAGGGGTCTCACTATCAACCAACTCACAAACTTACTTACTGGAATTGGGAAGTACCAGTTCCTTCTTATAGCCTCTTTAGATTTAACTTCAATCTAAAGATCAACCAGCCAACAACTTTGTCTAATAGATGAACAGGTTGTGGTTTGAATAACTCCTTTAGAGTAGATAAATATTATGAATAGTAAGAGTGCTTGGTATGAATATCAAAAGCTTGGATCACTTATGCGCGTGTAGAGTCTTTAGTGCTTTTTCTTGAACTGCACTCTCATATATATAGAGGGGATTAGGGCTAGCCGTTTGAGGGCTAATCAAATCAGATCCTCTATATAAGGAAGCCTCAATCAATCAATTCCCTAATTGATTGATTGGGTTGGTGGGATCCTTGGATTAATTATCTTCAAAACTTTCCAATCCTGATCTTGTTGACTTGATTTGAATCACCAACGGTCAATAGCTTCCTCTGCCTAACTCTGATTCTCTCCAGAGAAGGCAAGACCAGACACCAGGCAACCTCGGTGTCTTCTGGTCCTAATCTGGTGAATCAACCAGAATACTCAGTAGAATCAGGGGATCAAACTGAGCATCTTTTGTTCCACCAGACTCGTCTGGTCCGAACTCGTCTGGTCTGGGGAAAGTCCTCTGCCTCTGGTAAGATCTCATCTGGTGAAGTCTTCTGGTGGAGTCCTCTGGTGAAGTCCTCTGGTGGGGTCTTCTGGTGACTCTTCTGGTGAAGTCTTCTGGTCTGGCAGTTCCCCCTAGACTAAGTCCTAATCTAGATCATCATCTGGCTAACAGGTCCAGATGGTCCTATTACATCTTCTGGTTTGTTTTAACTCATCAAAACTAACAATTTTTATCCTAACAATTTCCCCCTTTTTGATGGAGTTAAAACACTACCAGAACTGATCAAGAATAATAAACTTAAGCAAGAAAACATTAAAGGATAAGACCTTAGAATAGATCTTTTCAGACAAACAATTAAGACAACAAGAGGTTGTCTTTTGAACAGAGAAGATATGAATTTCATTGATAATAAGGACAATATGATTACAAATCACATTGAAGATCAGATCCTATTCTATGCATATCTTCTGTTATCTTTAGGCACCAGAAACCAATCCAGAAACCTATCCTGGACGGCCTTCAACTCTGCAGAAGATGTTGGAGTGAAGTTCACCAACACCTTGGTCTTGTACAGTTTCTTCAGCTCAGCCCAATCAACCTGGTCTCCTGCCATTGGAGTGTTGAGAAAATGGAACTCAGGAGCAGTGACTTCCAGGTTGAATTCAATAGTTGAATCCATCAACTGCTTGTACAAGTCTGCATCATATGCCTGCATCCAAGAATGGAAAGTCCTGTTGATGAGAGCTGTTAGGATATAGATTAGATGTTTTGAAGATGTTAAAACAAGAACTTGTAATAGGACTAGCTGAACCTGTTAGTCAGCTACAGATTAGTCTTGGTCTAGAATAGGTCTTTGGTTAAGGGGGAAGAAATCTGTGCAGACCAGAGGAGGTACCAGAGAAGGTACCAGATGAGGTGACCAGAGAAGGTACCAGAGAAGGTGACCAGAGAAGGTACCAGATGAGGTGACCAGATGAGATGTCCAGAGCAGAAGAGTCACCAGAGCAGAAGAGTCACCAGAGCAGAAGAGTCGCCAGAGCAGATGAGGTCCAGAGGAGTCTGACCAGAGGAGTCTGACCAGATGAGCTTGGACCAGAGGAGTCTGCCAGAGGAGCTTGGACCAGAGGAGTCTGACCAGAGGAGTCTGCCGGGAGACCTCTTCCAGATGAGGACCAGAGCTGTAGTGTTACCTGACCAGATGAGACCAGACCAGAAGACCCCAGACCAGACGAGAGACGGATTAGTTCACCTACCAGAAGCATCTTAGTAATCTGGAGACAAGGAGATCTTGGAGTTTCTATGATGGAGAAGAAGGCAATCTGGAAGTCAACTGATGGAGGATCTGATTGATTGATTGCTTGATTGAAAGTCAACTAATCAATCAATATAATCAATCTTTGATTGATTATATCCCTCCAATTATGGTTGTTTGAATTGCTAGTTCCCAACGGCTAGTTAATTCCTACAACTATATATATGAGTGATTTTGATGAGTTCATATGACAAGAGTCGCGCGAGAGCACACAACAAGAACACACGAACTCTTCCAAACACTCACCTTGTTTATACAAGTTTATATACACTCTATTAGGAGTTCTAGTTGGAGCTTTATTCAACCTGTTCATCTACAAGATAAGGTTGTTGTAAGCAGTTGTACGAAGGAGCTGGTACTTCGCAATTCCAGTGGTTCGTGAGTAAGTTGGTTAGAGAGTGAGAAAGACCCCTTTGGAGAAAGGGAGAGTGGACGTAGGACCTGTTGTCCGAACCACTATAAATTCCGGTGTTCTCTACTTTTCTGCAATTTAGATTTCTGCATTTCAATTTTAGTACTTAATTCATAAATTGGGTTTTCATTAAAATAAACTTAAAAACGCTTTCCGCTGGATAACCTTTTTGGGACCAACAAGAGCATCATCCTCTGGTGGAGGTCTCTGGATGTAATGTTGAATGAACCAGAGAGTCTTGGCTTCTCTCCATTTTTCTATCAAAGGCACAGGAACAGTTGAGTCAAAAGACCCTTCTGTCCTGAGAGGGAGGATGTTCATGACTTCAACAGGCCCTTTCCTCTTCTGGCTTGAACCACTGGCACCAGAAGGAACACCAGCTTCTCTGTTCTTCTTATTTTGCCTTCTAACATATCTGAGCCTCTGCTCTTCATCTATGTTTTTCCTTATCCTTGCTTGCCTCTCTTCAGGCGACTCTTACTTGAATCTCTTCTCTGCTTCTTCAACCACAGATTCAAGGAAGCTCTTCTTCACTTTCCTTATCTTCCTCTTTGCAGGTCCAAATATGGAAATTGGATCCTGCTCTGCTTCGGACTCCTCTTCTGCAGCAAGCTGCTTAGCCATGGAAAGAGATTTGAGCTCTTCCTTCTTCTTCTTCTGCAACTCAGCCTGGGCCAATGTATTCTCCAGCAGGTCCAGACGAGCTCCATGGCTGAAGAGAGTTTCATTTGTGGTCTTCGCCAGATCAGTTATGGCCTTCTCTTCCCCTTTTTTAACTGCATCAAGGAGGGGTTCCACTACCTGCCTTATAAGATCAGGCAAGGCAGTGTTGGAGGAAGAGTGAAGATCACGCAGCTGCTTGGCCTCCTCCAGGTAAGCTTTAGACTCTGCAACAAGTCTCTCTTGCTTCTCCAGCATCTCCTGGAGGGAGTCTTTCAGCTTGGCAGTTTGAATCATCTGGCTGGCCATCTCCACTTTAAGCACAGAGACAGGTCGCAACTGCTCCAGCACGTGCTCCTGTAGCTACTTCTGGCTGTGCATGACATCCATCTTGATAAATAAGCCATTAGCCTTAAAAGAAGCCTTTACCTCTGCCAGAGAAGACTTTAACTGCTTCAGAAAGATTCTCCTCTCATGCCTGATCTGGTGCTCTATCATAGCAGGGGGCATATGTTGAATAGCTTTTGAAAAGCGCCCAATCTGCATGATTTGCTCATTGAAGAAAGCTTTCATCTTCTGGAGCACGGCAGGAGACATCTCAAAGTCTTCCTCATCTGAATATAGCTCTGGAGGGAAGATAAAATGAGGACCAAACTTGTAAGTGGGGCCCTCTGGAGTGAGCATTACTCCTCTCTGGATGAGCAGGGTGCGAATCAAGACTTTAGCAGCACCAGGAGTCTCTAGCTCTGCTGGGTTCTGAATATTCATCCTCTGCTTTAGCTCAATCTCCCAAGCAGTGAAGTTGGAGGGACCCATTTCCTCAAGCAAAAGCATTAGGTCCTCCACATCTTCAAGTCTGGCCTTGCTCCAGACCTTGGCATCAGTAAGCTCTGCCAGAAGTGGTAAGTGCTCCAGAAGAACTGGGAAATGCTCTCTTAGCCAGAGCTGAGCACTTACACTCATACTCTGCCTAATGGGACCCATTTCTGCAGATGTGAAAGTGAAGGGTTTGGGCCCAGAGGCAGAGGAGGAAGGTGCTAAGTCAGCAGGCTCAAGTGAAGCTTCCTCATCTTCACTATCATCGCTGGTTAAACAGGTAGGAGAAGGGGGAGGGCCAACGAATCCCAGAGCCATAGAAATGGTTGGGTCCTGGTCTGTATGGGTTTGGGGAGGGTTAGGATTTTGTGAAGTAGAGGTGGAAGGAATGGGTTGCTCTGCACCAGAAGATGATGGAATATCTGGTACAGAAGGTGTAGGAGGTATCTGGGAGGTGTAAATGTTTGGAGGGGGAATTCTGCACCAGAAGAGGTTGAGGGTACCTCTGGTACAGAAGGTGGGGGAGAGGGGTTTGTGGGAAGATATGTTTGGGAATTTGGGGGAGAAGGTGTTTGGGTATGAATGGTAGAGGGAGTATATACTGGGGTATCTGGGATAATCTGCTCTGGTGGAACAATAGGGTTACCAGAGGCAGATGGGGTTTGGGGAATATTATCTGGGGGAGAGGTAGAGGGGGTGACAAGATTAATGGGGGAAGAAGATGGAATGGAGGGATTTACCTCTGCTGGGTCAACACCAGCAGATACAGCAGTCACTGGAGCATCCTCCATCATCTGGGAAGAATCCTCAATTGCCTTCTCCAAGGCCTCTCCAAGATCAGATCCAGAGTCTGAATCTTGAAGAAGAGCTCTCTTGGCCTTGGATTTCTTCACAAGAGGCACATCCTCGTCTTCATCTTCCTCTTCTGATGGCTCATCCACCAGAAGGGTTTTCTTGGCTTTCCTGCTAGTCCTTGACTTCTTAGCAGAGCCTCTCTTGGCCTCCTCTGGCCGCTTCCTCTTGGCTGCTCCAGCCTTCTTAACAGCTTTATCATCATCACCATTCTTCTTAAGCACATCAAGAAGGGGAATCTGGTCCTCCTCTAAGGAACCAGAAAAGGCAACGGTTGAAGAACCAGTTATTTCAGAAGCTTTCTTATGGGTCTTCTGCTTCTGCTGCTTTCTCTGCCCCTTTGGAGGTGAGGGAATAGATTGAATAGGAGGGGCAGGGATAGCCTGCTCTCCATCAGAGTCGGCATGGCCATGAAGAGGGCCATCCTTAGAGAAGAGGATCTTGGATTTGTGATAACTATGGCACCAAGATGATTTCCACTTCTTCTCTGGAAGGAGAGAATCCAGAATAAGAGTTAACTTAGTCCCCAAAGAGACATTTGCAGTGAAGAAGAACTGCAACTCCCCTGTCTTGGAAGGACAAGACTCCTTCTTCACCTTCAATCTGTTCTTCCTCAACACATCCTAGAAGAACTCCGCCCAATTACACTGAACACCATCATATAAAGCCCTCATCACACACATCCTGCCGTTGAAAATGGCATCTGTGCTGTGATTCTCACACATAAGCACCTTTACCACAATATCGAACAACACCTTGTACTTCTGCCTTAAATGTTTGTCCAAAAAGCCCTTTGTGATATTCTGGCAGGAAGATCGAGCAAAGATCTTGAAAGAACCAATAATGTCATCCTCCTTGTACGTCAAAGGATCCACTCCCATCGTAGAAATGTTCTCGAAAAGAGCGCAGAAATCGTGCTTTGAAAACACCAAATCATCTTCATCAATCTTGGACGAAATGTAATCCTCATGAATCTTCATACGAACCAACAACTGGGCCGCATATCCGTCAAGAGTACGAAAATCCTTGGGAACAGTGGAGATCAACTTCTCCACCCCTGCGTTCTGGAGCAACTCCAGAATCGACAGCGCCACAGGGTTCTTGGTGGTATAAAAGTCCACCACCATCTCCGTCTTTAGCTTTTTCATCATCAGGACATGGTCAAAATTGCATGGAGGGGCCATTACTGTGAAAGAGAGAGAGAGAGAAAATGCTTTGCAGAGAGAAAGGTAAGGATTTGAAAGTATGGAAACGTGAAAAGACAGATTGAAAGGAAAATGGATTTAAATAGGGTAATATGCGTGGCTTGATTATTAAATGAAGTAGGAACGCGTGTAATTTCAAATTTAATTGGAGAAACAAAATCAATTTTAGCATTGATTGACATTTTGCACAGTGATTAAATCCGATGGCCATGATGAAAGGCGAGATACAGATTTAATCTGGTGCGTTGGCATAGTCATTGGGACTGGGCATAAAGGGGTTTTGTGGCAGTCAAGAGAAAAAGCGAAATGATTGCCTAGGCCCAATACCCTAGTCTTAAATACACTCTGAAGTTGAAACGTTTTGAGTGTACTTATTAATTTGAAAGGTGTATCCCAATGATCAGAGGCCAGAGAAGTAAAGACATACCTGTCACCTGATATTGTAACCAGATTATACCACAACTAGTCTGGTGATATATCTCCCCTGATGGAACTCATCTGGTCCTGGTCAGAAAAGACTTTGGACATATCTCTGACTCAGCACCTCATTTGGGATAAGTGTCACCTGGTGGATACCTCATCTGGAAATATACATTCTCTGATATATCTAATCTGCAGGTATGTTAGGTTAAGAAAATAAATATATGAAGAAAAGTAATGAAACAAGGATACTTCTCTGATGTTCCCCCTAAAACAAATCTGTCTCTGGATCCAACAAACCCAACTCAAAGGCTAACTCTCTGAATCTGGTCTCAGCCTAAGGCTTGGTTAAAATATCTGCACTCTGCTTCTCTGTTGCAATCTTTTCCATCCTTATATCTCCCTTCTCAACATGATCTCTGATAAAATGATGTCTTATATCAACATGTTTGCACCTGGTATGAAGAACTCGATTCTGGGTGATGGCAATTGCACTATTACTATCACAGAAAATAGGAATATCCTTAGCTCTAATCTGGTAATCCCTAAGCCGTTGACTTATCCAGAGAAGTTGTGAACAACAACTCCCTGCAGCCATGTACTCTGCTTCTGTTGTTGATGTAGCAACTGAAGTCTGCTTCTTAGAAAACCAGGATACCAATTTATTCCCTAAAAATTGGCAAGTTCCACTAGTAGACTTCCTATCTATTCTGCATCCACCATAGTCTGAATCTGAATAACCACTCAATTCTAAGTTATCATCTACAGGATACCACAAACCTAAATTCACTGTTCCCTTAAGATACTTCAATATCTTCCTAGCAGCTTCCAAATGACTCTTCTTGGGATTAGCTTGAAATCTGGCACAAACACCTACGGCAAAAGTAATATCTGGTCTGCTTGCAGTCAGGTACAAAAGAGAACCAATAAGTGCTCTGTACTGAGTCTGGTCCACACTCTCTCCAGACTCATCTGGATCCATGTTGAAATTTGTCATCATAGGGATCTTGGCTGCTTTGCTAGATCCTATTCCAAATTTCTCTAACATGTTTCTGGTGTACTTTGCTTGATTAATAAAAATTCCCTTCTCTGATTGCTTTACCTGCAAACCCAAAAAGTAATTCATTTCTCCCATCATGGACATCTCAAACTGACCCTGCATGAGCTCACCAAACTTCTCACACAGCTTCTTGTTAGGGGATCCAAATATGATGTCATCAGCATATATTTGGACCAGAAGGATGTCCTTTCCTTCTTCTTTCCTAAACAAGGTTCTATCAATCTTACCCTTAGTAAAACCATTGTCCAGAAGAAACTGAGATAGAGTGTCATACCATGCTCTGGGTGCCTGCTTCAGCCCATAAAGAGCTTTCTTAAGCTTAAACACCTTGTCACCTTGTTCAAAACCAGGAGGTTGTTCCACATACACTTCCTCAATGAGAATCCCATTAAGAAAGACAGATTTCACATCCATCTGGTATACTTTGAACTTCATGTGAGGAGCATATGCTAAGAACAATCTGATGGCTTCTAGTCTGGCAACAGGAGCAAATGTATCATCATAGTTTATTCCTTCAGACTGAGAATAGCCCTGGGCCACTAGCCTTGCCTTGTTCCTAGTAATGACATCAGTCTCATCTTTCTTATTTTTGAAAATCCACTTAGTGCCTATCACCTTTTGATGTCTTGGTCTGTCTACCAGCTCCCAAACATCCTGTCTGGTGAATTGATTCAATTCCTCCTGCATAGCAACAATCCAATTTGAATATTTCAGTGCTTCCTTGATGTTCTTGGGCTCAATCAAGGGCACATAGCAACTGAATAAGGCAGCTAAGTTAAGAGTTCTCCTAGTCTGGACACCCTTAGTTGGATCTCCTAAGATCAGGTCATTGGGGTGATCAACCAGGGTTCTCCTTTCCGTGGTCTTACCTGGTTGATCATCTTCTGCAGTACCCTGATGATTATCACCACCTGCAGAAGAGCTTCCCCCTACAGGAGTTCCAACCTCTTCTAATTCTGCTCCTTGTGAAGGCTTCTGCTTCAGAGAACCAGGAGATGGGTCATCATCTGAATCTGAATCTGAATCAAGAATAGGTGGATTGACCTTGATAACTCTGGGAGTAGTCTGATTCTGGGTCTCATCTGAAGACTTAGAATCCACCTTGCACTCAAAAGCAGATTCATCAAAAACAACATGAGGTGTTTCCTCCACACAAAGTGAATTCTTATTAAAAACTCTAAAAGCTTTACTGGTGCTGGAATATCCTAAAAATATTCCATCAGCCACTTTAGCATCAAAGGTTCTTAATTTAGATTTCCCATTGTCATGGATGAAACACTTACATCCAAAAACATGAAAATATGAAACAGATGGGGTTTTACCTTTCCATACCTCATATGGAGTCTTATTATGTCTCTGGGCAATCAGGCATCTGTTCTGAGTGTAGCAAGCTGTATTAATGGCCTCTGCCCAAAATCTCTGTGGAGTGTTGTATTCTGCCAGAAGTGTTCTTGCAGCTTCTTTGAGGGTCCTATTCCTCCTTTCTGCTACTCCATTTTGTTGGGGTGTTCTGGCAGCAGATGTCTCATGAAAAATCCCATGGTCCTTGCAGTAATCTGCAATGTGTGAATTCAAAAACTCTGTTCCTTTGTTACTTCTGATTCTGACTATGCTCTGGTTCTGCTCATTCTGAATCTGATTGAAGAACTCTGGTAGCTTAGTCATAGTTTCATTTTTCTTAAACAAGAACACTACCCAAGTGTATCTTGAAAAGTCATCTACTATCACCAAGGTGTACTTCCTTCCACTGAAACTAAGAGGAGAAACAGGTCCAAACAGGTCCATGTGAAGTAGTTGAAGTACTCTGGTTGTGGTTGTGCTCTGGACATCCTTAAAGGAAGTCTTGGGTTGTTTACCCTTCTGGCATGAACCACAAACCTGATCCTTCTTAAACACTTCATTAGGAAGACCTCGAATGAGACCTTTTCTGGCAATCTTGTTCAATGTTTTGAAGTTAAGATGACACAATCTCTTGTGCCAAATCCAGCTGTTCTCTGCAGATCCTTTTGCAACCAGGCAAGCATTTCTTGGGCAACTGCTAAAATCTACAAGATAAATGTTACCCTTCCTCAAGCCTATTAGCAAAATATCATTATAATCAGAAGAGAAAACAGTGCATGAATCACTAGAAAACTTCACTGAGTATCCCTTGTCACAGAATTGGGATACAGAAAGCAGATTATGCTTGAGTCCTTCTACGTAGTAGACTTCATCTACAGATACTCCATTGAAGGTCAACTTTCCAACTCCTCTGGTGACTCCATAGTTGTTGTCACCAAACATCACTCTTGGTCCATTCATTGGCTTGAAATCTTGGAGATTATCCTTCTGGAAGGTCATGTGCTTGGAACATCCACTATCAATGTACCAGACATGGTTGCTTGAAAATCCTTTCTCCAATGGACTCTTATCTACCTGCAGAGAAATCAATTAGGTCCCCTACTAGTGCTGGGTCCTGATTGGTTAGTTGCAGGTTTTGTAGGAATCCATAGATAAAGATCATCCCTTGATGGATGAGGAGATCTTATCTTCCTTCCAAATCTATCTACCAGCACATGTCCTCTGACAATGCCATATTGAGCTACTGGTCTGATAAGGACACCTTTCCTATAAACAGGTCTGGTGTACCTTTTCTCAAATTTGGCCTTTGGAATGGCCTGCCTCAAAGACATGGTCTTAAAGGTCTGGTTATAAGGATACATCCTAGAAGAACCATCTCTGGTGTCATAACTACCCAGATCAGTTGGTTTTCTATAGATAGGTCTGGAAGACCTCCTCTGGTTCTGATAATTAGACTTGCTCTGGTGATTATAGTTCCTTTGAGTATACCTATTCTGGAACTGATTCCTCTGAGAAAACTGTCTCTGGGGTACCTGGTGCTGTTGAACATTGTTCCTTCTCTGGTAGTTATTACTCTGATTGGTATTCCCCTTTCTTGAGTGTTTCCTTTGAGGTCCCCTAATCTGTTTAGGTTCCCTTTGAGGATTTCTCTGGGGTCCTCCAATTTGAGTAATTTCTACTCCTTGGGACTCATTGTTCACAGAACCATCAATCTTTAATGGTTCCCATTTTTGACACTTATTCTCTAGCATATTCTCTTCCAGAACAGTTAACTCTTCTGGACCATATGTAATGTGATTAACAGAGCGATTCCTTTTCCAGTCAGGATTGTGAACCACCTTGTAACCATTACCAGTTAAGTCTTTATCATCCCAGATTTCTACCAATTTACCAGCTCTTACAGACTTGTCTTTATTATAAAAGTATTTATGAGTTTTAGAGGAAATTCCAGAATATCCTAAACCACTCTTATCACAAATGCGCTGAGAAGACTCTGATATGATAGATACAACAGATGGCATCTTAGGAGCTTCTCAGGGCATAGGTATCTCCTCTATGTTGTGAGCAACTTGTTTTCCCTTGATAAGAGTCTGGTATTTGGCTCTGAGTTCAGTGATCTCATCTTCTTGAGAGTTCTTTTCTTTCATGAGTTGATCTACCAGAGTATCTCTTTCTGTGATCTTATCCTGAAGTTCAGAGACTTCTTTGGAATGATCATTCATGAGTTCTCTGGTGGATTTATGCTCATGAGAGAGAGATTGAACTTCAGCTCTGAGCCTACCATTCTCTTTCTCAAGTTTTTGACAAAGATGGACACAATTTTGGAGATCTGATAGCATTTGTTGCATATCAGACTCTTTGGAGTTACCAGATGAATTAGAGAATTCAGTACATTTGGAATTTGATAAAACTAGAGTAGTTTCATTTACCTCAGTGATGTCTGCCATAAGACACACATCATCATCTGATCCAAAGTCAGAAGAAGAAGAACTGGAACTAGTATCCTCCTCCTCTGCTTCTGCCAGCAATGCTCTTTTATCTGCATATCTCATATCTCTCTTGATTCTTTTCTCTTCTCTTTCCCTAGGAGTAAGCTGAGGACAATCATAACTGTAGTGACCAGTCTTGTTGCATGTGTAGCAGGAATTGTCTCCTCTGGGACTAGGACTTGGCTCTCTCCTCCTCTGGTTGTAGTCTGATCTGGCTGGACTACTCTCTCTCCTCTGGTAGTCAGGTCTGCCAGAGCTACCATCCCTCCTCTGATAATCTGATCTCCCAGAGTTGCCAGGGTTGTCATCTCTCCTCCTCTCTGGAGTTCTGAATCTGGTCTCCCTTGAGTCTCCAGATGTCTTCTCCTTCTCTGCAGGCTTGAAGGAACTCTTTCTGTCTCGGGTAGATTCCTTCCAATGCCTTTTGTACCTGCCATATTTTGAACTCATTTTATCTAATTTACGAGTTAGAAGTGCTACCTGCTCCTTGAGGCTCAAGTCATCTGCAGTAGACTCCTTTGGCTTGACATCAGGCTTGATGGTTGAAGAGAATGCAACACCTTTCTGACCAGAAGAGGAAACCTCTTCTGTTTGATCCTCCTCTTGAAATCATACTCATAGGCTTTGAGATCAGACAACAGAAGATGATGATCCAGAGTATTGAGATCCTTGTTGTCCTTGATCACAGTGACATTAATTCTCCACCTGCTGGTTAGTGAGCGCAAGATTTTACTATTAATTTCTTTTTCAAAGTAGGTCTTACCTAAGGCACTAGCCTTGTTTAGGAGGTTTGTGAGACACATGTCCAGCTGGTCAATGGTCTCGTCTGGTTTCATCTTGAAAGTATCAAACGAGTGTTGAACAGCTTGGAGCTTGTTGTCTTTGATCTTCTCTGTTCCCTCACAGAGAAGTGCAAGTTTGTCCCACATCTCCTTGGCAGTGGCACATGTTCTGTCCTTTTCAATCACCTCTTTAGTAAGTGTGTTGATGATCTCTGTTCTTGCCACCTGGTCCAAGTTGTAGAGCTTTCTTTCATCATTGTCAAGCTCATCTTTCTTTTTTAGGATTCTTTGCCTGGGGACTCTATCCTCTGCAGCTTCACTAGTTTCTTCCCTGGACTCTGACCTGCCACTATCAATAGGAGTCCAGTAAAATTGAATGGGGCCACTTTCAACCACATCTAACATGCGGTGGTGAATAGCTCCAAGATGATTGCTCATCATGAAGCTCCAGTGGCTGTAATCCTTAAAAGAGAATTCTGGGAGCTTACGGCTCTTGTAAGAAGATTTTGCAGACATTTTGATAAGAAATTTAGGGAAATAACAAGAACTTGAACAAAAGCACTAAAGAGCAATGGATCTGCCCGGTGACCACCAAAAGCTTTACAAAGCAGTGGTCGTTGGACACACTGCTCTGATACCACTTGTTGGTCACACTAGTTAGATTAATTGCGGAAGCTTAAATTAAATGTCTTTCAAAGTCTTTTACAAGAGAACAATAATCAACAAACAATAAGTAAAATAAAGCGATAAAGAACACAAGATGTATAGTGGTTCGGATTGAATATCCTACGTCCACTCTCCCTTATAACCAAGGGGTCTCACTATAAACCAACTCACAAACTTACTTACTGGAATTGGGAAGTACCAGTTCCTTCTTATAGCCTCTTTAGATTTAACTTCAATCTAAAGATCAACCAGCCAACAACCTTGTCTAATAGATGAACAGGTTGTGGTTTGAATAACTCCTTTAGAGTAGATAAATATTATGAACAGTAAGAGTGCTTGGTATGAATATCAAAAGCTTGGATCACTTATGCGCGTGTAGAGTCTCTAGAGCTTTTTCTTGAACTGCACTCTCATATATATAGAGGGGATTAGGGCTAGCCGTTTGAGGGCTAATCCAATCAGATCCTCTTTATAAGGAAGCCTCAATCAATCAATTCCCTAATTGATTGATTGGGTTGGTGGGATCCTTGGATTGATTATCTTCAAAACTTTCCAATCCTAATTTTGTTGACTTGATTTGAATCACCAACGGTCAATAGCTTCCTCTGCCTAACTCTGATTCTCTCCAGAAAAGGCAAGACCAGACACCAGGCAACCTCAGTGTCTTCTGGTCCTAATCTGGTGAATCAACCAGAATACTCAGTAGAATCAGGGGATCAAACTGAACATCTTTTGTTCCACCAGACTCGTCTGGTCCGGACTCGTCTGGTCTGGGGAAAGTTCTCTGCCTCTGGTAAGATCTCATCTGGTGAAGTCTTCTGGTGGAGTCCTCTGGTGAAGTCCTCTGGTGGGGTCTTCTGGTGACTCTTCTGGTGAAGTCTTTTGGTCTGGCAGTTCCCCCTAGACTAAGTCCTAATCTAGATCATCGTCTGGCTAACAGGTCCAGATGGTCCTATTACATCTTCTGGTTTGTTTTAACTCATCAAAACTAACAATTTTTATCCTAACAGTATAAGTAAATTTTATGCATAATGTACTTAGAATTATCCAATAATCTTATTTCTTATTTACTAATTTCAATGCAAACATGTGTCATAACCATAAAATACAAGATTTTCTCTTGTACACCCTATAAATTTCGGCCATATTAGATAAGTTAGGAAGGTTAGCAAAGCTTCAAGATTAAGGTCAAAATTAGGATAGGAATGAAGAAAAGTCAAAATTTAATTACTAATTTCAAAGAAACATGTGTAAAAAATCAAAGCTTCAAGATTTCTCCATAATCTTCTCATAATTTCGGTCCATGCATGCATTGGAAGGGTAGGGAGAGTTCCACAAACTTCTTTTCTCAACTATAAATAGGGGCTAAGAGTTCTTCATTCCTTACACACAAAAATCATAAGAAATCTTCACTATATCCTTAGCTTTGCTTAAGTTTGAAGAGGAGTTTGTTCTAAGCTTTCAACATCTTCTAGGTAAGCTTCTTATCTTACTCAATTAAGTTATTACTTGAATTATAAGATTTGAAGTAAGATTAAAGTGATATGTTCTTCATATGTACATGAATCTACATTTTCGACACAGTTTGGTAGGAATTTCGGTTTGATCTTTTCCCTCGATGAAGTTTCTGAAATTTTTATATTTTATTAGACTGGTTAAGGAACTTAGGGTATAAATTTCATAGTAAAATGAGTTATGGTTAATGAGATATGAAGTTCTGAAGTTGAGCTAGGGTTTTGGTCAGAAAAACTGTAATCCGTGTGTTTTGCATGAAATAAATAGTAAGAATTTGCAGGAAATAAAAAGTATTTGAATAAACTATATGAAGTTAAGAATATGAGGTTAAAATTTCAGAAGTATTGGACTTATGGTTGATTTATGGTGAATTTTCAAAGTTAGGCGTGTAATCTGCCAAAAACTGAAATTTTAGGTTCGAAATGATCCGTTTACATTTTATGGTAGATATTTATAACTTGTTAATTGATGCTCATACATAAGTAATTGATACTTATGATCTATAATATTACTTTTGAACATGTGTTAGGACTTGAGTTTGAATGTGAAAATATGTGTGAATTTTTACAAATGAAGGGATAAGTAATAAATGTTTCTATTGTAAAATTTTTACTTGTAGGTACAACCTCCAAGGTGGGGAATCATTTCGCTCTTCATCGAGTGTTCTATTATTATTTAATTGCACTATTAAACATCGAATGTTAAATTTTGAGTATGGCCCGCTATCGGCTGGCCCCACATATAGTCCAACTTTATGTTGGCAAGCATATAGTCCGGTCGTTTCGGCACCACGGGTTGATCAAGCCACCTCAGCATATACCTGGTGAAATTTTGGGGGCTCCACGTTATATGCATTTTATGTTTAGTTTGTGCAATTATAAAGAGATTTCCCACTAAGTGTTTACAAATGCCTATCCCTTCCACTTTTCAATTTTTCAGATGCGAAGGATCCCAGTATGGACGAATGAGCTCGGAGGCGGGCTGTCAAGTTTTAATATACTTTAATTTGAAATTTTTTATTTGTAAACTCAAGGCTATGGCCGTATGTACTTACTACTTCCGCTGTGTAAATAAGTGTGGCGTTATTTTAATTATAAAACTAAACTTTAGTAGTCTACTTATGCCACATCACGTCTTCCTACTATTTTAAGTGGGGACGCTACAGGTGGTATCAGAGCAGGTTTGCCTACTAAAGAATTATTAAAAGAGTGTGTGTGTTTTAAAATTTAAATGAAACTGCCGCACCGAGATCATTCTCCATGACGGGATCAGGTAAATATTTCATATGTGCTTAAATTATGAAATTGTGATTAATTATTTGAAATTATGTAATATTCTATTTGAACTAACCAATATAATATATTTAAGTAAGCAGATGGACGACAACACTAGAAGATTAAATAATAACCGACTAGAAAGAATAGCTAGAACGGGTAGGACTGAAGAAGACGATATAGGAGCCCTTGTGTGAGAACTTACTTCTCAATATAAACAGGACCTAATAAATGAGCATGATATTGATGATGACTATTACTGTTATCTGCTTATTGATACTTAGCCACATACGTGGGTAAATATTGCCTGGGAAATGCTAGATTTCGTGTATAACCAGTATGGTTATATATATTTTCCTTATTTTTCTTTTTTGTTATACCATGAATGGCTGCAATTCGAGACCATCCATTTCGATCCTCTACAACCGGGGTTTGAAATGGGTGGCAATCAGGAATTAATATCAGTTCAAGAAAGTAGTGGGAATCAGAATAACAGATTGGAGGAAATGGAGGCAACAAACAAGAATAATGATATCGAGATGTGGGAGGAGAAAAAGAAGGAACCCGAAATCATCATCATCGATGATGATTGAACAAAGACCAGTTGCAGATTATGTGTTCTATGCAAACTTATATGATATTAGCAGATATATGTACTTAATATGTACTAAATGCTCTGGATGTACTATATGCTTTTGAATGTAATATATGTATTATGATGTAATGCATGTAAAATATATGTACTCAATGAACTTGATGTATAATACTTTTGAATGTAACATTTATATATGTAAAATATGATGTGTTTTATATGAAATATCTGTTATGTTTGTATAATTGATACTAATAAGTTGATTTTGAATAGAACCATGAGCCGAAGAGGGAATCAAAGCAACTCAGAAATAAGCAATGACCTAGCTTCTGTTTTAAGAGGATTAGCTCAGCAACTAAATCACCAAAGCCAATCATCCCAAACACCTGTATCCTCAACCCAAAACCATGATATTGTTAGCCAATTTAAGAAGTTTAGACCCTTAACCCTAACCGGAAAGGAAAACCCTATGGAAGTGGAAAATAGGATTCGGAGCTTGGAAAATATATTCACTTATCTTAAGTGCACAAATGAGCAGAAAGTTTCTTGTGCTATTTTTCAGCTGACTGAGGATGCAGATTATTGGTGGGAAGCTCACTGTAGGACAATGACTGAAGAAGAATGAACTACAGTTACTTGGGAGAAATTCGTAGAAGCAGTGGTTAAGAATTATATACCACAGTCATTCTTAGATCAGAAGGAGACTGAATTCCTACAATTGAAATAAGGAAATCTGACAGTACATGAATATGAAAGGAAATTTAATCAATTGGGAAGATATGCTTCTCATTTGATTAATACTGATGAAAGGAAAGCAAAAAGATTTGTGCAGAACTTATGACCGGAAATCAGTACTATCTTAGCAGCACAAGATATTAAGTCTTATGCCCCGGCATCCGAGAAAGCTCAGATGATAGCAGCATATATGAAATCGGAGGAAGTAAGAACGCCAGAATCACAACGAAACAAAAGGAAGTGGATTGGTACGAACCAAGGAGGAAATTCTAAGCAAGTTAAAAGGACAGAAATAGTGCCACGACAACAACAGAGGCCACCTAAGTGCAGAAATTGTGGGAAGGAACACTTGGGTCAATGCCTGAAGGGGACATGAATCTGCTACAGATGTAAGGAATTGGGACATGTCATAACTAATTGTCCAAAATGGAAAGAACAACAAAGGTCGGCACCTGCCTGAGTATTCACTATGAACCAGCAGGAGGCTACAGTAAACCCGGAAGTAATGACAGGTATGTTAAAAAAAATTCAAGTACCTGCTCTTACACTATTCGATACTGGTGCCACGCATTCTTTTATCTCTAGGAATATATTTGAGCGAATCAAGAATACTCATATGATAGTAGAAGGAAATTTCCTAGAGGTAAATATTCCTTCTGGTACTACAATACAATCCTTAGGATTGTGTAGGAATAAAAGGATGGATTTTGATCATACGGTTTTTCCAGCGGATCTACATATATTAGAGATGAAGGATTTTGATGTTATATTAGGAATGGGTTAGCTTAAGGCTAATCGTGCTCTTATAAAATGCCAAGAGAAAGAAATATCGGTGCAAAAACCGGAAGGTATGAATTTTACAATCTATGGCGCAAAAGTAAGAAATATACCTCGGGTAGTTTCAGCAGTAAAGGCTCGGAAAATTTTAAGGAAAGGAAAATGTACAACATTTCTAGTAAATGTTGTAGCAACAGATTCTGATGGTCCAACATTGGACGATATGCCAGTAGTATGTGAATACAAAGATGTATTTCCAGATGATTTGCCAGGACTACCCCCAGATCGTCAGTTGGAATTTACTATTGATTTAATTCCCGGAGCAGCGACTATTTCAAAAGCACCTTATAGAATGGCACCAAAAGAATTGCAAGAATTGAAGGTGCAACTGCAAGAATTACTGGATAAGGGTTTTATTCGACCAAGTGTGTCACCCTGGAGAGCACCGATGTTATTTGTGAAGAAGAAAGATGGGTCATTAAGAATGTGCATCGATTATCGGGAATTGAATAAGCTTACCATCAAGAACAAATACACTCTTCCCAGAACTGAAGATCTGTTCAATCAATTAAAATGAGCTAGTGTATTTTCAAAGATTGATTTGAGATCGGGGTATCATTAGGTGAAAATAAAGGAAAGCGATATTCCGAAGACAGCTTTCAGGACTCGATATGGTTATTATGAGTTCGTGGTGCTACCATTTGGACTCAGTAATGCACCAGCTATTTTCATGGATTTGATTAATCGGGTATTTCATCAATATCTGGATCAATTTGTGATCGTTTTTATTGATGATATTCTGGTGTATTCAGGAAGTCAGGAGCAGCATGCGGAACATCTTCGGATTACACTAGAAATCCTGAGAAAGGAAAAATTGTATGCTAAATTCAAGAAATGCAATTTTTTGCTGGATAAAGTGGTATTTCTTGGACATACAATTTCAGCTTTGGGAATAGAAGTGGATCCAAACAAATGGAAGACACCAACTACGGTGAATGAAGTCAGGAGTTTTCTTGGGTTAGCTGGATATTATCGAAGATTTATTGAAGGGTTCGCTCGGATTGTAAAACCTTTAACTCAGCTAACTCGGAAAGAAACAAAATTTGAATGGACGAAAGAATGTGAAAGGAGTTTTCAGGAGTTAAAGCAAAGATTAACAACAGCTCCAGTTCATACAATTCTGGAGGGTACGAAAGGATTTACAGTATTCAGTGATGCTTCTAAACAAGGTTTGGGATGTGTACTTATGCAAAATGGGAAAGTTGTAGCGTACGCATCAAGACAGTTAAAACCACACGAGCAAAATTATCCTATACACGATTTGGAATTAGCGGCAGTGGTGTATGCGCTAAAAATTTGGAGGTATTACTTATACGAAAGTAAGTGTGAAATATACACAGATCATAAGAGTTTGAAGTATATCTTCGAACAAAAGGAATTGAACATGAGGCAAAGGAGATGGTTGGAGTTAGTAAAATATTATGATTGCTAGATATTGTATCATCTGGGAAAGGCAAATGTAGTGGTTGATGCCTTAAGTGGCAAAGCAAAGGTAAAGATCAATGCCTTGGTTGTGAAACCAACATTGAAGGAAAAAATAGCAAAGGCTCAAATGGATGATACATTCTTAAAGAAGATGAAGCAAAAGATCGAGGAAGGAAAAGAAAAAGAGTTTTAAGTACGTGAAGATGGTACATTAGTATGTCGAGGAAGAATGTGTGTACCAGAAATAAAAGAACTCAAGAAAGAAATATTAGTGGAAGCACATTCTACTCCATATACAGTACATCCTGGAGGAACGAAGATGTACCAAGAATTAAAAAGGTTATTCTGGTGGAAAAATATGAAGAAGGATATTTGAAATTTTGTACAGAAATATTTGACATGCCAACAGGTAAAAGCTGAACATCAAAGACCATAGGGATTGCTGAAACCACTTGAGATTCCTGAATGGAAATGAGAACACATTACGATGGATTTTGTGGTAGGATTGCCCAAATCAATACAAGGAAATGAAGCTATTTGGGTAATTGTTGACAGATTGACCAAGACGGCACATTTCCTACCGATAAAGATGACGTTCACATTGGATAAATTGACTCATATTTATATTAAGGAAATTGTCTTCAAGAAGCTTTGGGTACAAAGTTGGAATTCAGTACAACTTTCCATCCTCAAACAGATGGACAATCAGAGAGGACAATCCAAACTTTGGAAGATATGTTAAGAGCTTGTATCATTGACTTTGGAGAAAGTTGGGAGAGGTACATACCTTTAGTAGAATTTGCCTATAACAACAGTTATCAGGCAACAATTGAAATGACACCATATGAAGCATTATATGGAAGAAAGTGTAGATCTCCTCTATGTTGGGATGAGATTGGAGAAAAGAAAGTGTTAGGGCTAGAATTGGTGGAAGAAACTACTAAGGTAATAAGAAAAATCAGAGAAAAGATGCAGGCAGCTCAGGATCGACAGAAAGCATATGCTGATAAACGAAGGAAAGAATTGAATTTAAGGTTGGAAATAAGGTGTTCTTGAAAGTATCTCCAATGAAAGGAATTTTCCGCATTGGGAAAAGAGGAAAGTTGAAGCCTAGATATATTGGACCTTACGAGATCCTGGAAAGAGTTGGAGGTTTGGCTTATCGACTAACATTACCACCATCTTTGGCAGGAGTACATAATGTATTCCATGTCTCTATGCTCCGAAAGTACATACCTGATCCTACCCACATAGTAAACTTACCTGAATTAGAACTGGATACCGACTTAACCTACGAGGAAATTCCCACAGCCATACTTGATAGAAAACTTCATAGGTTGAGGAATAGAGATATTCCTATGGTTAAAGTTCAGTGGGATAGGCATGGAACAAAAGAAGCTACATGGGAGCGAGAGGACGAAATCTTAGCCAAATACCCTTACCTCAATAATCCTGGTAACACTTGAAATTTCGAGGACGAAATTTATTTAAGAGGGGTAGGTTGTAATATCCTAGATTTTCATGACCTTATCTGCTATACTAAGTACTTTATAATTCTATATGAATCTATATGACGCATTTACATCTAAATTTATGCAAAGACACATTTATGTGTTTTAATTACTTGATAATTACAATTACTGTATTACTTGCTCAATACATGCTATTTCTTGAGACTTTATAATTTTTATATGATCTTTATTTTATTTCTTAAAGTGCTTAATATAGAAATTAATGAAGTCCTTAAGTATAGTAAATTATTTCATAAGTTATAAGTTGCAAAATGAATGTTTCTTTAAGAAACGAACTACGTAACGATTACTCGATATTTTCTATGATTAGTATATAGACCTTGTAATTTATTTAGAGTCCTAGAAGAGTTTTAATTTTATTACATATGATAGTATAAGTAAATTTTATGCATAATGTACTTAGAATTATCCAATAATCTTATTTCTTATTTACTAATTTCAATGCATACATGTGTCATAACCATAAAATACAAGATTTTCTCTGGTACCCCTATAAATTTCGGCCATATTAGATAAGTTAGGAAGGTTATAGAAGCTTCAAGATTAAGGTCAAAATTAGGATAAGAATGAAGAAGGAAAGTCAAAATTTAATTACTAATTTCAAAAAACATGTGTAAAAAATCAAAGCTTCAAGATTTCTCCATAATCTTCTCATAATTTCAGTCCATGCATGCATAAGAAGGGTAGGGAGAGTTCCACACACTTCTTTTCTCAACTATAAATAGGGGCTAAGAGTTCTTCATTCCTTACACACAAAAATCATAAGAAATCTTTACTATATCCTTAGCTTTGCTTAAGTTTGAAGAGGAGTTTGTTCTAAGCTTTCAACATCTTCTAGGTAAGCTTCTTATCTTACTCAATTAATTTATTGCTTGAATTATAGGATTTGGAGTAAGATTAAAGTGATATGTTCTTCATATGTACATGAAATCTACATTTTCGACACAGTTTGGTAGGAATTTCGGTTTGATCGTTTCCCACGATTAAAGTTTCTGAAATTTTTATATTTTATTAGACTGGTTAAGGAACTTAGGGTATACATTTCATAGTAAAATGAGTTATGGTTAATGAGATATGAAGTTCTGAAGTTGAGCTAGGGTTTTGGTCGGAAAAACTGTAATTAGTGTGTTGTGCATGAAATAAATAGATTTTCGTAAGAATTTGCAGGAAATAAAAAGTATTTGAATAAACTATATGAAGTTAGGAATATGTGGTTAAAATTTCAGAAGTATTAGACTTATGGTTGATTTATGGTAAATTTTCAAAGTTAGGCGTGTAATCTGCCAAAAACCGAAATTTTAGGTTCGAAATGATCCGTTTACATTTTATGGTAGATATTTATAACTTGTTAATTGATGCTCATACATAACTAATTGATACTTATGATCTATAATATAACTTTTGAACATGTGTTAGGACTTGAGTTTGAATGTGAAAATATGTGTGAATTTTTACAAATGAAGGGATAAGTAATAAACGTTTCTATTGTAAATATTTTACTCTTCATCGAGTGTTCTATTATTATTTAATTGCAGTTATTAAATGTCGAATGTTAAATTTTGAGTCTGGCCCGCTATCGACTGGCCCCACATATAGTCCAACTTTATGTTGGCAAGCATATAGTCCGGTCGTTCCGGCACCACGGGTTGGTCACGCCACCCAAGCATATACCCGGTGAAATTCCGGGGGCTCCACGTTATATGCATTTTTTGTTTAGTTTGTGCAATTATAAAGAGATTTCCCACTAAGTGTTTACAAACGCTTATCCCTTCCATTTTTCAATTTTTTAGATGCGAAGGATCCCAGTATGGACGAATGAGCTCGGAGGCGGGCTGTCAAGTTTTAATATACTTTATTTTGAAATTTTTGATTTGTAAACTCAAGGCTATGGCCGTATGTACTTACTACTTCCATTGTGTAAATAAGTGTGGCGTTATTTTAATTATAAAACTAAACTTTTGTAGTGTTCCTACTTGTGCCACATCACGTCTTCCTACTATTTTAAGTGGGGACGCTACAATGTTAGTGGAGAAGGAAGCTTTCTCTTTGAATGATGCTCTGACCTGTTTCCCTTCCTGGCAAGCCTTGCACACGTGATCCTTGCTAAAAACTTCATTAGGTATACCTTCTACAAGAGAAAGTCTAGAAATTTTGTTAAGAATTTTGAATTTCAGGTGGTTTAAACATTTATACCATAACCAACTGAGCTCTGAAGAGCTTTTAGCAACAAAACAAGTATTAGGAATAGTGCTGCTCCAGTCAGCTAAGTAAACATTACCTTTCGTAATACCTGATAGAAACACTTGTGTTGATTTGTCCTTGACTGAACATATATTCGATGAGAACTCAACACTGAAACCCTTGTCACAGAACTGACTCACTGACAACAGGTTATGCTTTAGTCCTTCCACAAAGGACACATTCTCCACTCTGACTGTACCTATTTTCAAGACACCAAAACCTTTAGCAAAACCTTTTGAGTTATCACCAAAGGTTACCTGTGGACCATCCTTAGCTTGAAACTCTTGGAGAAGACTCTTCAATCCAGTCATGTACCTTAAGAAACCACTATCTAGGTACCAAATAGTCTTGATTGAGTCTTCTCTCCTCTTGTTGTGATCCACAACCACCTCAGGCTCCTCCCTAGCCATAAGGTAAAGATCATCGTACTCATCGTCGGAAAAGAGTTCAGGCGACCTCTCCTCAGGACCATCCGAGTCAGTAGCTTCCTCAGCGAGCATGGCTCTCCGATCAGCATACCTCTGGTCTCTCTTGGCCCTCCTGTCTTCTCTCTCCTGTGCACTCAGTTCTGGGCAGTCATATTGATAATGCCCAACTTTGTTACAGTTGTAACATGTAGATTGCTCATCTCCTCTCTCCTTTCGTGGCTCAGGATTCCTCCTTGAGTCAGGTTCCCTTTGTCTCAATGAGCTTTCAATTTTTCCTGAGTGCCCATCATCATGAGTACGTCTCTGTTCATCTCTATGATCGGGCTTTGGATCTGATCGTCTCCTTTCATTGCCACGGTCACGTCTTGGTTCAGTGTTTCTTTTTTCCTCATATCTCCGAGAACTTTGGTGGCTTCCTTCAGGTTTCCTTCAGGCTGTACTCCTCAGCGAGCTCTTCTTTGCTCATCTCCATCAGTGACTTTGATGAAGACTCGGCAGGGTCTGACTTGGATTTGAACACCACACTTTTCTCAGGTGCTTTCTCTTCCTCTTCAGGCTGAACTCTGGAAAAAGTACAGCCGAAGTTATATTACTCATATCCTGAGTGTTTTTCAACATAATGGCACTATTATCCTATCTCTCAGGAAGAGCATTCAGGATTTTAGAAGCAACTTCTCTCTTGGGAACCTCTTTTCCCAACATCACCAACTCATTCATTATCTTGATGAATCTTGACTCCATCTGATCAATAGATTCGTCAGGCATCATCTCGAATGCCTCAAATTTTTGAATGGAAATATTTCTCTTGTTCTGCTTTATCTTTTCTGAGCGTACATGCTGGTCAGCTCATCCCAGACCTCCTTTGCCATCTTTAAGTTCATCAGCCTTGCTGACTCCTCGAACGGTACCGTATGAAGAATAATGTTCCTGGCTACATTGTCCAATCCCACCATCTTGATCTCATTATTGGTCATATCCCTCCTCTCCCTAGGAACCTGTATGCCAATGTCGAGATCATCATATTCCAGACCTCTGACATTTGGGATGGTGATCTTGATCGGTCTGTCCTTGATAACTCGCGACATTTGGTCATGGAAGGCATGTAGATGTGCCTCAAGTATGAACTTCCAATAGATAAAGTTAGACATACAGGATTCAGGTAATGAAGCTTCAAGTCTCCTCGAAGTCATGATGGTGCAAGTTTTCAAATGAAAAGGCAAACTCAGATCTGTTCAGTGGCCACCAACAGTTTCTCCTCTAAAACCATTAGTATTCAAAGTTAGTAGTCTTTTGAACCACTGGTTTGATACCACTTGTTGGTCCCGGTACAAGACTGAGTGATACGTGTATGAGGGGGAATACACATATACATATTTTTCTTACTTTCAAACTGTTGGGATATAGTTTAGTTTTGATGATTTTCCAAAACAACATGTAATAGGTTGATGCAGTCAGGATAGTATCTTTTAGTTTCAGGTCAGGCTAGGTTGTTTCTCAGTAGAACTGGTTATCAGTTGAGGAAGAACTCAGCTGAGGGGGAACTCACTGACAGAGCCTGAAGAAGTCAAGATGACATCACAAGGAGAACAGACTGAAGCCATGTCAGAAGACCTGAACCTGAAGAGAAGCCTGAAGGAAGTCCCACTGAGTATAAACCTGACCTTTCTAAGCTGGTCAGTGGACTACTCAGTGAAGAGCATGATCAGGAGGATTAGTGCTGAGCCTAGTAGGACCTGAAGGAGTAAGGCTACTGAGGCTGGGAAGCTTGACAAATAGCCTTATGTCAACTCCCCTGAGTGGACTTCAAGTCTACTGAAGGAAGGACTTCAAGTCTACTGAAGGAAGGTATCCTGAGAGGATTACAAGTTAGCTGAAGATAAGTCGTCTGAAGTCAGGACTACCCTGATCAAGTACCCTGAACAAAAGAGCCGTTGGACTCAGTCCACGTGGACCAATCAAGTCAAGGCAGAGAATCTGACGAAAGCTGACAAGGCCATACTTTCCTGAAAAGGAGAATTTCACTCCAGAGATAGTCTGGATTTGAATGTTATTCTCTCCAACGGTAACATTCAAATCCACACTATATATATACAAACTTAAAGCTGCATTTAAAAAGGGTGAAGCTGATGTGAGAGTGGTGCAAGTTAAAGGGAGGCATAAGGAGGCACCATCTCCATCAATAACACTGACATTGAGTTCTTCATAGTCATATTTGAGTGTTCTAGTTTGTATACTCGAGCCTATCATATACATCCTAAGCTTAGAGAGATTTTCCCAATCCTAGCTTTAAGGCTAAAATCATGTAAGGGAAAATCTCACCTAGTTGGAGAGAACCAAACCAAACTAAACCCTTTCCATAAGAGTGTTAGGTGTTTCAGTGAGGGGAGGAGAGGCAGTCCCTGAGAGAAGAGGGATGTGAGACCAGTTCGAGAGGTAGCTCCGCGGAGGGGTGCGAGTCCAGTTGTGAGTGCACCTTGGCACGTTAAAAGCAAGAATCCCAAGTAGTGGATTTCCTATTAAATTAGGCAGTGGATGTAGGAGCTTGAGCCTCTGAACCACTTTACATTGTTATGTTCTTTATTGCTTTACTGACTTGCATAACATCAGTGTTAAAACAAAAATTTCTCCTAATTTCCCATATTGTCCTTGTTTGTGAATGAAAAACGGGACCAACAATTGGTATCAGAGCAGTGGTTCAAAAGACCATTGTTCTAAGTATACCTTTATGATAAAAAGGTATTTTATTTGGTCAACTGAATTTGATCTTTTGATAAACTTGTTTAGATATCATGGCTGACAATGCAGCTAGGGTGGCACCACCAGCAAAGAACAACATGGGAGTCAATCCCTTGAACCATATGTCTCATCACAAACTTCCACAATTCTCAGTGGAAAATTATGACTTCTGGAAGATCAGAATAAGAGCTCATCTTACCTGTGTGCATGATGAAATGTTAAGGGTAATTACAAAAGGTCCATTTATATTTATGACCCCTAACCCTAGAACCACAGCTGAGACCATTGCAGATCCAAGAGAAGAATGGCCCAAGGATGAAGATAACTTCACTGCAGATGAAAGGAGGAGAAACAACCTCAACTTCATAGCCATGAATATTCTCTACACAACCATTCCAGATTCTGTAATGGGAAGAGTGATCCATTGCAAGACTGCAAAGGAACTATGGGACACTCTAGCTCTCATGTGTGAAGGAACTGACAAGATAAAGGAGAACAAGCTTTCTGTAGCTGTTCAAAAGTATGAGCAGGTCACCATGGAGTCCATTGAGACCATTGATCAACTTGATGGGAGGTTCACTGACATCATGAATGAGATAAATTCTCTGGGAAATGTCTATACCAAAAGAGAAATTGCCTTAAAGATCCTGAGAGGTTTAACCTCAAGATGGGATGTGTACTCTGTGATGATGCAGAATACCAAAGACTTATCAAGCATGTCTATGCAACAGGTATTCTCTGAACTTAAGGCTTATGAGTTTGATCTTAAGGAGACCTCAGCTGAGAAGGGAGTTGCCTTCAAAGCTAAGGAGACTGAGCCAAGATCCCCAAAGCCTCAGAAGAGTACAAAGGCAAGTAAATCTCAAAGCAAGGCTGAGATGCAAGAGGAACTCAGCCTAATGGCTAGAAGGTTTGAACAACTTAACAGCCGGTTTGGCAAGTATAAAAGGTTTTACAGGGAAAACAGGGAAGGAAGAAGTTATCCACAAAAGACCACCAGAGAAGGAGAGAAAAGCTCATCTGAGCCAGAGAAGAAGAAGGAATACAAGAGTTACACCAAGGCTGAAGGATCATCATCAAAGGCCAGAGAGTCTACTGAGGAGAAGAATGATGATGCCAATAGGTGTTTCCAGTGCAAGAAGGTTGGGCACTTTCAATATGGTTGTCCTCAACTAAGCACAAAAGAAAGAAAGGAAAGGCAAGCCAAAAGAGACAGAAGATATGGAGAAAGGAAAGCCATGGTGGCTGAGGATGTTGATGAAGATCTGGAGTCATCTGATGGACTGTTTTCAGACAACAGTGATGATGACATGTGCCTCATGGCAAGGGAAGAACCAGAGGTACAATCTAAACCATCCATTTCTCTAGAACACACACTTGAGCTAAGATCAGAGTCAACTGAGGAACTCAATCTTCAGTCCGCTTTGGAACAATTGATGATTGATTTCTCAAGGTTGCAAGAAGCAAGTTTCTGTCTCCAAGATGAAAACAAACAACTCTTGAGTGAAAACTCCAAGTTAATTGAGTCTGGGAATCAAGCAGATCTGAACTCAGCCAAATCTACCATTGAACTGACAAAAGAGATGGAAACCCTCAGGAGTCAAGGAAGTGGTAGAGATCAACTGATAAAAGATCTCAATGAATCTAAGACAAAGTTAACTGAAGAAAATTTAAAATTGGTAAGCCAAATAAAGGATTCTCTCCTGAAAATTGATGTCTTACAAAAATCTGAAGAGACTTTGTTAAGAAGGATTGATGCTCTAAACAAACCCTCTCTTGCCATAGAGGAGATTCAAAACTTTCAAATCAATCCTAATAACAAATGTGGAATAGGTTACATTCCAAAACCTTCAGAAGGTCCTCTGAGTGTTGCTTCTTCGAGTGGCACAAAGAGAGTTTTTGTTAAGTCTGTAACATTTCAACAACAGACTTTGGATATAGGAAAAAGACCAACTGAGGTCAAACAAAAGAAAAGTCAATCAAAGCCAAAACCAAATGGAAAGGCTCAGTTGACTGATCAGATCAGACCTCAGCAGAGGTACTATCAGCCGAGGTCTTCTCAAATGAAGCAACCTCAGCTGAGAGCACCCAGGCATGAGCAATCCTCAAGGAATGTCTCATATGAAAGATCTATTCCTTTTGTGCCTAAAGGAAAAGGTCCTTCATACCTTTATCAACAAAGACCAAGACCTGGTGCACCCAAGCCTAAAAGGAAGTATGTTAAGAAGGTTCATGTTCCTTCAAAGGCTGACACCCATAGAAAGTATACTCCTAAGGCACCCAAGGAGGTAACAATCTATGTAGATGTTTATGGAAGACAAATTAGCCATTCTAAAGTAATTAGAACTGTGAGACAAATTTGGATTCCGAAAGGTACAGCTAACCTGGTAGGACCCAACACAAAATGGGTACCTAAAGCTTGATTTTGTATACAAGGCTCAGTGGACCTCAACAAAGGAGAAGCTCTAAAGTCTTCAGTCTGGTACTTGGACAGTGGATGTTCCAGGCACATGACTGGCAATAAAGATCTCCTATCTGATTTTGTTGAGAAGGAAGGTCCACAAGTCACCTTTGGTGACAATTCACAAGGAGCCACTAAAGGTTATGGTACTTTAATTATTGGCTCAGTAAGAGTAAGCAATGTATCCTATGTCAGTGGACTTAAGCATAATCTTCTGTCCATAAGTTAATTTTGTGATAAAGGATACAGTGTTGAATTTTCATGTAACCTGTGTTTTGTCAAGAATATATCTTCACAACAGGTATTACTAACTGGGTCAAGGAAGGGAAATATCTATCTTGTAGATTGGAAGTCTTGCACACCAAATGCATGTCCTATAGCAAAGAGCTCAACTGATACTAATTGGCTATGGCATAAAAGGCTGTTGGGATATGCTTTAGTTTTGATGATTTTCCAAAACAACATGTAATAGGTTTGAAAGCAGTCAGGATAGTATCCTTTAGATCAGGTCAGGCTAGGTTAGCTCTCAGTAGAATAGGTTGCTCAGTTGAGGGGGAACTCAACGAGGGGGAACTTCTCAACACAGCCTGAAGATATCAAGATGACAACCAGAAGAGCTGACTGAAGACATGCCATCAACCTGAACCAATGGAGAAGCCTGAAGGAAGTCCCGCTGAGTGTAAACCAGGCTGATCTAAGCTAAGTCAGGTGGACCACTCAGTGAAGAGCATGATCAGGAGGATCAGTGCTGCACCAAGTAGGCCCTGAAGGTGTCAGGCTACTGTGGTCAGGGAAGTTTGTCATTCAGCCTTATGACAAACTTCTTGGAGTGATCTTCAAACAGTCTCTGAAGGACAACCAAACTGAAGACGTTCAGTCCACTGAAGATCATCAGTCAGTGAAGGAGGAAGCTACCTAAAGTCAGTGGGTCTTGGTCAACCCACTGAGTCAAAGATCCGTGAATCCAGGCCACGTGGACCAATCAGCACGAGGCAGCAACTCTGACACTGACAAAGGCCGAATTCCAAGAAAAGTGGTTGAAACCATTAAATGTTGGATTCAAATGTATCTTCCCTCCAACGGATACATTTGAATCCCCATTATAAATACAAGCTCATAGCTTCATTGTAAGGGTGTGTGAAAGAAGAAAATAAACACCTACAAGCTGTGAGGGTGTGTTAGTTGTTAGGGAGTCATAAGGAAGTATTACACACCCACGACACTGACCTTTAGGGTTATCACTTATATTCATTGAGTGTCAAGCTTGTAACTCATAGCTTAGAGAGGTTTTCCCAATCCTAGCTATTGGCTAACACATTGTAAAGGGAAAACCTCACCTAGTTGGAGAAAACCCTAACTGAAACCAAAACCCTCTTGTCAGGTTTGTTGGGAGTAAGTTGTTAGTAAGGAGAAGGACAGCCCAGGGAGTGGCGTGAGTCCAGTTGTAAGTGCACCTTGGCACGTTAAAAACAAGAATCCAAAAGAGTGGATTTCCTATTAAATCAGGCCGTGGATGTAAGAGCTTGAGTCTCTGAACCACGTTAAACTGAGCGTACTTATCTTTCAAAAGTATTTACTAAAGTATTGTGAAAATCAGCTCACTGAGAGCTTTGTTAAGAAAACTTTAGTTAAGCATTTGTCAGGAGGATCCATCTCACTGACTAAATCAGGCAAGGCACTCGAGAGTTCAGTCTCTCGAGTCACTGCCTTGTTGAGAGCCTGAGCTTTCAAGTCTCATTACTGACTTGATAGCTCTGACTCTCAGCAACGCAGTGACTTGAGTATTCCGTCACTGAACTCAGTCAGGGTGCGACGCGAAAGTTTTTAAAGAAAAAATTTATGCTCCTGAATTCCCATTTTGCCCTTAAAAAACGGGACCATCAAAGGCTAAGTCATCTGAACTTCAAGATGATGAACATGATAGCAAGACATGGACTGGTGGAAGGAATGCCAAATGAAGTATACAACAAAGAACATATTTTCAAAGCCTGTCAGGAGGGAAAACAAGTGAAAGCATCCTTCAAAAGCAAAGTAGCAACCTCTACTGAAAGAGTACTTCAATTGTTACATATGGATCTCTTTGGTCCAGTAACCCCTGTAAGTATCAATGGGAGAAAATATACACTTGTAGTTGTTGATGATTTCTCCAGGTACACATAGGTGGTATTTCTAGCAAGCAAAAAAGAGACTCTACTGAAGCTACCAGAGCTCCTGAAAAGAGTTAGCAATGAAAAGAGCCTGAACATTATAAAAATAAGATCAGATAAGGGCACTGAATTCATTAACTCAATTATATCTGACTTTTGCAAAGAGTTAGGTATTGCTCATGAAACATCAGCTGCAAGAACTCCACAACAAAATGGAGTAGCTGGGAGAAGAAATAGGACTCTCATGGAGGCAGCATGGACAATGTTAGCTGAAGCTCAGGTTCCTAAAAGATTTTGGGCTGAAGCAATTAATACTGCCTGCCACACTCAAAACAGATCCATAGTAACCAAACATCAAGGAAAAACTCCATATGAGTTATGGAATGAAAGAAAACCTCAGGTATCCTACTTTCATATTTTTGGTTGCAAGTGTTTCATTCACAACAATGGGAAAACCCAAGTGAAAGCTTTTGATTCAACAATTGGTATCAGAGCGGGTTGTTCATAGTCATATTTGAGTGTTCTAGTTTGTATACTCGAGCCTATCATATACATCGTAAGCTTAGAGAGATTTTCCCAATCCTAGCTTTAAGGCTAAAATCATGTAAGAGAAAATCTCACCTAGTTGGAGAGAACCAAACCAAACTAAACCCTTTCCAAAAGAGTGTTAGGTGTTTCAGTGAGGGGAGAAGAGGCAGTCCCTGAGAGAAGAGGGATGTGAGACCAGTTCGAGACGCAGCTCCGCTGAGGGGTGTGAGTCCAGTTGTGAGTGCACCTTGGCACGTTAAAAGCAAGAATCCCAAGTAGTGGATTTCCTGTTAAATCAGGCAGCGGATGTAGGAGCTTGAGCCTCTGAACCACTTTACATTGTTGTGTTCTTTATTGCTTTACTGACTTGCATATCATCAGTGTTAAAACAAAAATTTCTCCTAATTTCCCATATTATTCTTGTTTGTGAATGAAAAACGGGACCAACACAAACTGACTGAGTCCTCTTACTCAGAGTGGAGTATGAACACTGAGTAGATAATCCACCTACTAACAGCACTGAGTGCAAGTCAGTTGGATAACCATCTACTTATGTTCAGTGTGGAATGTGTGAGACCTGAAAGTTTATAGTCTTGTTTAGTTTGGTTTCTGAAAACTTGTTTCCCTTTTTATAAAGTCGTGGTTAGAAAGGTAGTGCTCAGATTAATGATCAGCCTGATTGATTCAAGCCTGATTAAATATGCAATGAATGACTTAATAAAATAAACAATTAAGAACAGATATCAAAGTAGTAAGAACACAGGGAAGTAACGTGGTTCAGAGACTCAAGCTCCTACGTCCACGGTCTTGATTTAACAGGAGAATCCACTAAGGATTATTTTATTTTTAACCTGCCAAGGTGCACCAAGACCAGCTTCACTTACTGGCCCTTATGTCCTCCTTCTAACACACTAACTATCTTCCACCAACAAACCTGACTAGAGGGTTTTGGTTTTAGTTTAGATTCCAACTAGGTTGTGATTATCCTTACAAGGCAAACCTATGCTGAGGATTAGATAATCACACTAAGCTTAAGATAATTCTATTGCTTCTTTGAATGCTGAATACTTTGTGCGCTGAGAGTTTGAGTAATTTCTTGGCTTTGAAATTTCCCGTAACCTTGCTTGGGTCCAAGGTCTTCTGTATTTATAGGCAACTTTGAAAACTATCCATTGGAAGAGATAGCCTTCTAGGTTGTCTTCTCGTAGGATTGTTCAGCGGATATAATCTTCATGCAGCAGCCATCCTTGCATATATTTGGGGGGGGGGGGGGGGAATACACGTATACAAAATTTTCTTTTCTTTCAACTGACTGAGTGCCCTTTCTCAGAGTGGTGTAGAACTCAGGGTTGATAACACACCTATTAACTGCAAATTAATGTTGGTCAGTTGGCTAACTGTTGGTCCCACTAGATAGATTAATTGCAAAAGCTTTAAAGTTTTATGTCTTTAACAAAGTCTTTTAATAAGAGCACAATAAATAAGACAACAAGTAAAGAGAAAGCAGTAAATAGACCAGATTTATAGTGGTTCGGATTTGAAAATCCTACGTCCACTCTCCCTTTTATCAAAGGGCCTCACTAACCAACCAACAAACCACTTGCTTACTGGAATTGCGAAGTACCAGTTCCTTCTTACAAACCCTTTAGGTCTAACTTCGATCTAAAGTTAATATCCTTCAACCTTATCTTTACAGATGAACAGGTTAAGGTCCAACAACTCCTTAAGAGTGAATATGAAAGAATGAACAATAAGAGTGCAAGTGCGTGATAATCAAAGGCCTGATATGACTTCGTGCGAGTAAGAATCTCTAGAGCCTTTCTTTGAGTCTACACTCTTGTATTTATAGAGGTGATTAGGGTTTAGCCATTGGAGAGCTAATCTAATCAGATCCTCTAAATAAGGAAGCTTCCAATCAATCAATTCCCCAATTGATTGATTGGGTTGGTGAGATCCTTAGATTGATTGACTTCATATATTTCCAATCCGATCTTGAGTTGACTTGATTTGAATCACCAATGGTCAAGTGCTTCCAATGCCTAAATCTGATTCTCTCAAGAGAAGGCAGGACCAAACACCAGGCAATCTTGATGTCTTCTGGTCCAGAGTCGGTTAAGAAACAGACTACTCAGAGGAATCTGGAGATGATTCTGAGTATCTTTTATTTCACCAGACTCTTCTGGTCTGGGGAAGGTCCTCTGCCTCTGGTCTTGATCTCCTCTGATGAAGTCCTCTGGTGGAGTCCTCTGGTGAAGTCCTCTAGTGGGGTCTTCTGGTGACTCTTCTGGTGAGGTCTTCTGGTCTGGAAGTTCCCCCTAGAATAAGTCATATTCTATTCCTCATCTGGGTAACAGGTCCAGATGGTCCTATTACAACATCTGGTTTGTTTTAACTCATCAAAACTAACAATTATTATCCTAACAATTTCCCCTTTTTTTATGAAGTTAAAACACTACCAGAAATGATCACAAAAATAAAGACTTAAGCATGAAAATAAAAAGATACGACCTTAGAATATATCTTATCAGGCAAACAAGAAGACAACAAAAAGTTGTCTTTAAGACAGAGAAGATATGATTTTTCTATTAATAATAAGGACGGAGAGATTACATTTTACATATCAGATCAAGTCCTATACTAAGCATATCTTTTATTCTCCTTTGGCACTAGAAACCAGTCGAAGAATCTGTCCTAAACGGCCTTGAGCTCAGCAGAAGATGTTGGGGTGAAATTTACCAACACCTTGGTCTTGTAAAATTTCTTCAGCTCTGCCCAATCAACCTGGTCACCAACCATTGGAGTGTTGATGTAGCTAAACTCAGGGGCAGTTACTTCTAGGTTGAACTCAATAGTTGAATCCATCAGCTGCTTGTACAGGTCCGTATCGTAAGCCTTCATCCAGGAATGGAAGGTTCTATTGATCAGCTCATCATCCTCTGGTGCTGGCCTCTGGATGTAGTGTTGGATGAACCAGAGAGTCTTTGTTTCTCTCTATATCTCAATCAGAGGAACAGGCACAGTAGAGTCAAAAGACCCTTCTGTCCTGAGTGGCAAAATGTCCATCACTTCAACAGGACCTTTCTTCTTCTGGCTTGAACCACTGGCACCAGAAGATATTCCAACTCCTCTGGTCTTCTTATTCTGTCTCCTAACATATCTGAGCCTTTGCTCTTCATCTATGTTCTTTCTTATCCTTGCTTGCTTTTCCTCTAGAGTCTCTTCTTTATACCTTTTCTTTGCTTCCTCAACAACTTCTTCAAGGAAGCTCTTCTTCACCTCTTGGATCTGTCTCTTGGCAGGGCCAGAAATAGAGACTGGATCCTGCTCCGCATCTGGAATCTCTTCTTCTGCTGCAAGCTACTTTTCCATAGTAATAGATTTAAGTTCTTCCTTCTTCTTCTTCTGCAGCTCAGCTTGAGCCAAGGTATTCTCCAGCAAGTCCAGGCGGGCTCCATGATTGAAGAGAGTCTCATTGATGGTCTTCTCCAGATCAGTTATGGCCTTCTCTTCCCCCTTTTTAACATCATCAAAGAGGGGCTGCACCACCTGCCGAATGAGATCAGGCAAGGCAGTGGAAAAGGAAGAGTGAAGATCACGCATTTGTTTGGCCTCTTCCAGATAAGCTTTGGATTCAGCTATCAATCTCTCCTGCTTAGCAAGCATCTCCTGGAGGGAATCCTTGAGCTTGGCAGTCTCCAAAATTTGAGAAGCCATCTCCACCTTGAGCACAGAAACTGGCCGTACTTGGTCCAGAACATATTGTTGAATCTGCCTCTGGCTCTCATAGACATCAAACTTGAGGTAGAGACAGTCAGACTTGAAGGAAGCTTTAGCAGAGGCAAAGACAACCTTGATCTGTTTGAGGATTTTTCTTCTTTCTTCTTTGATCTGGTGCTCAACCAGGGCAGGCGCCAGATGTTGCATTGCCTTAGAAAACATGCCAATCTATAGAATCTGCTCATTGAAGAATAACTTCATCTTCTGGAGAATGGCCGGGGTGACATCGAAATCCTCCTCATCGGAATAGAGCTTAGGAGGGAAAGAGAAGTGAGGACCAAAAGTATAAGAGGGGCCCTCAGGGGAGATCAAAACTCCTTCCTGGATCAGCAGAGTGTGAATCAATACTTTGGCAGCCTCTGGAGTCTCGAGCTCTGCTGGATTCTGAATGTTAAGCCTCTTCTTCAGGTCTATCTCCCAAGCAGTGAATGCAGAGGGAGACATTTCTTCCAATAACAGCATCAGGTCCTCTATATCTTGGAGTCTGGCCATGCTCAAGACCTTGGCATCCGTCAAGTCCGCCAGAAGAGGTAAGTGCTCCAGCAAGATAGGAAAATACTCTCTAAGCCAGAGCTGAGCACTTACACTCATGCTCTGCCTGATGGGACCCATATCATCAGATGAGAAAGTAAAGGGTTTGGTTCCAGAGGCAGAGGAGGAAGGTGCTAATTTTTCAGGCTCAAGTGAAGCTTCCTCATCTTCACTATTATCGCTAATTGAGACTGGGGGAGAGGCAGGAGGACCAGGGAACCCCAAGGACATAGAAGAGGGGGGGGGGGGGGGGGGTTCTGGTCAGATTGGGTTTGGAGAGGAAAAGGTATTTGACTTGGAGAAGTGGATGGGATTGTAAAAACAGATGGTTCTGCACCAGAAGAGGTTGAAGGCACTTCTGGTACAGAGTGAGAGGGATCTGTTGGGAGGGGCATTTGGGATTGAGGGGGAAGAGGAGTTTGCATGGGAATAGTGGAGGATGTAAAAATGGTTTAATCTGGAATGAATTGCTCTGGTGAAGGAATGGGAGCACCAGGAGCAATGGAGGGGTTTTGAGTGTGTGTCTCTGGAGGAGAAGTAGTAGGGGTAACAAGATTAATGGGGGAAGAAGAGGGTATAGAAGGTGGGATGGAAGGGTTTACCTCAGCTGAGTCAACATCGGCTGGCACAGTCAGCTCTGGGCCTGTAGCCTCTCCCATCAGTTGAGAAGCCTCCTCTATCGCCTGCTCCAGGGCCTCTCCCAATTCAGAGCTAGAGTCTGGATCTTAAAGAATGACTCTCTTTGCCCTGGGTTTTCTCTTCAGAGGTTCAACCTCCTCTTCCACTTCTTCTTCATCATCTTCTGGTTTATCCACCAGAAGAGTTCGTTTTGAAGCCCTCTTTGAGGTCCTTGGCTTCTTGGCAGAGGCTTTTCTGGCATCATCTTGTCTCTGCCATTTCTTGGCTACTCCTGCTTTCTTTGCAGCCTCAACTCCTCCACCCTTCTTCTTTAAGGTAGCATGAAGGGGGATCTGGTCATCATCTGATGAACCAGAGAATGCTACTGCTGAAGAATCAGTCGCCGCAGACTTCTTCGGCTGGCTCTTTTTGGTCTTCTGCCCCATAGCAGGTGAAGGCACTGCCTGGATAGGAGGGGCAGGGATGGCTTGCTCCCCATCTGAGTCAGCATGGCCATGGAGAGGACCATCCTTGGAAAATAAAATCTTGGATTTATGGAAGGCCTTGCACCAAGAATCTTCCCATCGCATCTCTGGGAAGAGAGAATCCAAGATCAGGGTTAATTTCGTTTCCAACGAAACATTTGCAGTAAAACAGAACTGCAACTCTCCAGGCTTGGATGGGCAAGCCTCCTTCTTCACCTTCAATCTGTTTTTCCTCAAAACATCACAAAAGAATTCTGCCCAATTACATTGTACTCCATCATACAATGCTCTCATAATGCACATCCGTCCATTAAAGATGGCATTTGTGCTGTGATTCTCGCACATAAAAACCTTCACAACAATATTAAAAAGTACCTTGTACTTTTGTCTCAAGTGCTTATCCAGAAATCCATTTGTTAAATTCTAGCATGAAGATCTTGCAAAGATCTTAAAGGATTCAACAATCTCATCCTCCTTATACGTCAATAGATCTATGCCTTCACTCGAAATATTCTAAAAAAGAGCACAAAAGTCTTGCTTTGAGAATACCACCTTTTCCTCATCGATCTTGGAAGAGATGTAGTCGTCACGAATCTTCATGCGAACCAGGAACTGGGCCGCATAACCATCCAAGGTCCTGAAATTCCTTGGAATTGTGGAGATCAACTTCTCCACCCCTAATCTCACCTGAAGGTTTCTGTGTCTGTGTCTGTTTCTGTGTCTTATCTGAAGGTTTTAACTCTACCTTGCACTCAAAAGTAGATTCATCAAAAATAACATGAGGTGTTTCCTCCACACAAAGTGAATTCTTATTAAAAACTCTAAATGCTTTACTGGTGCTGGAATATCCTAAGAATATTCCATCTGCCACTTTAACATCAAAAGTTTTTAATTTAGATTTCCCATTGTCATGGATGAAACACTTACATCCAAAAATATGAAAATATGAAACAGATGGGGTTTTACCTTTCCATACCTCATATGGAGTCTTACTATGTCTCTGGGCAATTAGGCATCTGTTCTGAGTGTAACAGGCTGTGTTGATTGCTTCTGCCCAAAATCTCTGTGGTGTGTTGTACTCTGCTAGAAAAGTCCTTACAGCTTCTTTGAGGGTTCTATTCCTCATTTCTGCTACTCTATTCTGTTGGGGTGTTCTGGCAGCAGATGTCTCATGAAGAATTTCATGGTTCTTGCAATACTCTGCAATGTGTGAATTCAAAAACTCTATCCCTTTGTCACTTCTGATCCTTACTATACTCTTGGTTCTGCTCATTCTGAATCTGCTTGAAGAATTCTGGAAACTTTGTGATAGTTTCATTTTTCTTAAACAAGAACACTACCCAAGTGTATCTTGAAAAGTCATCTACTATCACCAAGGTGTACTTCCTGCCACTGAAACTAAGAGGAGAAACAGGTCCAAACAGGTCCATGTGAAGTAGTTGAAGTACTCTGGTTGTGGTTGTGCTCTGGACATCCTTAAAGGAAGTCTTGGGTTGTTTACCCTTCTGGCATGAACCACAAACCTGATCCTTCTTAAACACTTCATTTGGAAGACCTCGAATTAGACATTTTCTGGCTATCTTGTTCAGTGCTTTGAAGTTAAGATGGCTCAATCTCTTGTGCCAGATCCAGCTGTTCTCTACAGATCCTTTGGCAACCAGACAAGCATTCCTTGGGCAACTATTGAAATCTGCAAGATAAATGTTACCCTTCCTCAAGCCAATAAGCAAGATATCATTATAATCAAAAGAAAAGACAGTGCATGAATCACTAGAAAATTTCACTGAGTATCCCTTGTCATAAAATTGGGATACAGAAAGCAGATTATGCTTAACGTAGTAGACTTCATCTACAGATACGCCATTAAAAGTCAACTTTCCAACGCCTCTGGTGACTCCATAGTTATTGTCACCAAACATCACTCTTGGCCCATTCAGTGGCTTGAAATCCTGGAGATGGTCTCTCTGGAAGGTCATGTGCTTGGAACATCCACTATAAATGTACCAGACATGATTGCTTGAATATCCTCTCTCCAATGGGCTCTTATCCTCCTGCAGAGATATCAATTAGGTACCCTACTAGAGCTGGGTCCTGATTGGTTAGTTGCAGGTTTTGTAGGAATCCAAAGATAAAGATCATCCCTTGCTGGATGAGGAGATCTTATCTTCCTTCAAAATCTATTTACCAGCACATGTCCTCTGACTATGACATATTGAGCTACTGGTCTGATCAGAACACCTTTCCTATAAACAGGTCTGGTGTATCTTTTCTCAAATCTGGCCTTTGGAATGGCCTGCCTTAAAGACATGGTCTTAAAGATCTGGTTATAAGGGTACATCCTAGAAGAACCATCTCTGGTGTCATAACTACCCAGATCAGTTGGTTTTCTATAGATGGGTCTGGAAGACCTCCTTTGGTTCTGAAAATTGGATCTATTTTGGTTATTATAGTTCCTCTGAGTGTTTCTGTTCCGATATTGATTCCTCTGAGAAAACCGTCTCTGGGATCCCTGATTCTGATAGAAGTTCTGTTGTCCATTATTCCATTTTTTAGAATTCCTATTCTGATTAGAATTCCCCCTTTTTTAGGATCTCCTCTGGGGTCCTTCATTCTGAATAGGTTCTACTCTTTAAGGTTTAATGTTACCAGAACTATCTATCTTCATAGTTTTCCCTTGTTGAGGTTGATTCTCTAGAATTTTCTCTTCTAGAACAGTTGTCTCTTTTGAACTATATTCTGAATGATTAGCAGAGTAGTCCTTTTTCCAACCAGGTTTGTGAACTACTTTGTAACCATTACCAGAAAGATCCTTTTCATTTCAGAACTCCACAAATTCGCCAGATCTTACAGACTTGTCTTTGGTAAAACAATATTTATGGGATCTTTTAATAATTCCAGAATATCCTATACCACTCTTATCATTTATGCGTTGAGAAGATCCTGATGTAATAGATACAACATCTGGTATTTTGGAAGCTTCTCTGGGCATAGGTATGTCCTCAATAGTATCCACAACTTGTTTTCCCTTGATAAGAGATTGGTATTTGGCTCTCAGTTCATTGAACTCATCTTCCTTAGAGTTCTTTTCTTTCATGAGTTGATCTACCAGAGTATCTCTTTTTGTGATCTTATCCTGAAGTTCAGAGACTTCTTTGGAATGATCTTTCATGAGTTCTCTGGTGGATTTTTGCTCATGAGATAATGAATGAACTTCTGCTCTGAGCCTACCATTATCTTTCTCAAGTTTTTGACAAAGTTGTACACAATTTTGGAGATCTGATAGCATTTGCTGCATATCAGACTCTCTGGAGGTACCAGATGAATGAGAGAATTCAGTATATTTGGAATCAGATAAGCATAAGGTAGTCTCATTTACCTCAGTGATGTCAGCCATAAGACATACATCATCATCAGATCTGAAATCAGAAGAAGAAGAACTGGAACTGGTATCCTCCTCCTCTGCTTCTGCCAGTAGTGCTCTCTTGTCAGCATATCTCCTATCTATCTTGAGTCTTTTCTCCTCTCTTTCTCTAGGAGTCAACTGAGGACAACCATAGCTGTAGTGACCAGGCTTGTTGCAGGTGTAACAGGCATTGTCTCCTCTGGGACTAGGACTTGGATCTCTCCTCCTCTGGTTGTAGTCTGATCTGGCTGGACTACTTTCTCTCTACTGGTAGTCAGGTCTGCCAGAGCTGCTATCCCTCCTCTGATAATCTGATCTCCTAGAGCTGCCATCTCTCCTCCTCTCTGGAGTTCTGTATCTGGTCTCCCTTGAGTCTCCAGATGTCTTTTCCTTATCTGCAGGCTTGAAAGAAGTCTTCCTATCTCTAGTAGATTCATTCCAATGCTTCTTATACCTGCCATATTTAGAACTCATTTTATCAAGTTTTTGGGTTAGGAGTGCTACCTGCTCCTTGAGGCTCAAGTCATCTGTAGTAGACTCCTTTGGCTTGTCATCTGTCTTGATTGTTGAGGAGAAAACAACTCCTTTCTGACCAGAAGAAGAAACCTCTTCTATTTGATCCTCCTCTTGAAGATCATACTCATAAGCTTTGAGATCAGACAACAAAAGATGATGATCCTGAGTGTTGAGATCCTTGTTGTCTTTAATAACAGTCACTTTGATTCTCCACCTGCTGGTTAGTGAACGCAAAATTTTACTATTTATTTCTTTCTCTGAATAAGTCTTACCTAAGGCACTAGCCTTGTTGAGAAGGTTTGTGAGACGCATATCCAGCTGGTCAATGGTCTCGTCTAGTTTCATCTTGAAGGTGTCAAACGAGTGTTGTGTTTTCCCAACATGTTGAACAACTTGGAGCTTGTTGTCCTTGATCTTCTCTGTTCCCTCACAGAGCAGTGCTAGTTTATCCCACATCTCCTTGGCAGTGGTACATGTTCTGACCTTTTCAATCACCTCCTTTGTAAGAGTGTTGATTATCTCCGTCCTTGCCACGTGGTCCAAGTTGTAAAGTTTTCTCTCATCATTATTTAGCTCGTCTCTCTTCTTGAGAATCTTTTGTCTAGGGACTCTGTCCTCAACACCTTTCTGAGCAGTTTCACTTGTTTCTTCCCTGGACTCTGACATGCCATCATCAATGGGAGTCCAGTAAAATTCAATGGGGCCACTCTCTACCACATCTAACATGCGGTGATGGATAGCTCCAAGATGATTACTCATCATGAAGCTCCAGTGGCTATAATCCTCAAAAGAGAATTCTTGCAATTTGGGGCTCTTATATGAAGATTTTGAAGACATATTTTACCAAATAAAAATTTAATAAGAAATTGACCAAAAACACAATAAAAAGCAATGGATCTGCCCGGTGACCACCAAAAGCTTTTTCAAAGCAGTGGTCTTGGACACACTGCTCCAATACCACTTGTTGGTCCCACTAGATAGATTAATTACGGAAGCTTTAAAGTTTTATGTCTTTAACAAAGTCTTTTAATAAGAGCACAATAAACAAGACAAGAAGTAAAGAGAAAGCAGTAAATAGACCAGATTTATAGTGGTTCGGATTTGAAAATCCTACGTCCACTCTCCCTTTAATCAAAGGGACTCACTAACCAACCAACAAACCACTTGCTAACAGGAATTGCGAAGTACCAGTTCCTTTTTACAAACCCTTTAGGTCTAACTTTGATCTAAAGTTAATATCCTTCAACCTTATCTTTACAGATGAACAGGTTAAGGTCCAACAACTCCTTAAGAGTGAATATGAAAGAATGAACAATAAGAGTGCAAGTGCGTGATAATCAAAGGCTTGATATGACTTCGTGCGAGTAAGAATCTCTAGAGCCTTTCTTTGAGTCTGCACTCTTGTAATTATAGAGGTGATTAGGGTTTACCCATTGGAGAGCTAATCTAATCAGATCCTCTAAATAAGGAAGCTTCCAAACAATCAATTCCCTAATTGATTGATTGGGTTGGTGAGATCCTTAGATTGATTGACTTCATATCTTTCCAATCCGATCTTGAGTTGACTTGATTTGAATCACCAATGGTCAAGTGCTTCCAATGCCTAACTCTGATTCTCTCAAGAGAAGGCAGGACCAAACACCAGGCAACCTCGATGTCTTCTGGTCCAGAGTCGGTTAAGAAACAGACTACTCAGAGGAATCAGGAGATGACTCTAAGTATCTTTTGTTTCACCAGACTCATCTGGTCCGGACTCGTCTGGTCTGGGGAAGGTCCTCTGCCTCTGGTCTTGATCTCCTCTGATGAAGTCCTCTGGTGGAGTCCTCTGGTAAAGTCCTCTAGTGGGGTCTTCTGGTGACTCTTCTGGTGAGGTCTTCTGGTCTGGCAGTTCCCCCTAGAATAAGTCTTATTCTATTCCTCATCTGGCTAACAGGTCTAGATGGTCCTATTCCAACATCTAGTTTGTTTTAACTCATCAAAACTAACAATTATTATCCTAACACTAACTATCAACTTGAGTTTAGTGCGGAATGCGTGAGCCCTAAAATTTTATAGTCTTGTTAAAGTTTGCTTTCTGAAAACATGATTACTCTTTTTTGAAGTAGTGATTAGAAGGGGAAGTGTTCAATTTGATGATCAGGCTGACTGATTCAAGCCTGATAAGCAATGCAATGAATGACTTAATGAATAAACAGTTAAGAGCAGTAATCAAAGCAATAAAGAACACAAGGAAGTAACGTGGTTCAGAGACTCAAGCTCCTACGTCCATGGTCCTGATTTAACAGGAGAATCCACCAAGAATTGGCTTATTTTTAACGTGCCAAGGTGCACCAAAATTAGCTACACTAACTGACCCTTACTTCCTTCTTCTAACTCACTAACAACCTTAACCAACAAACTTGACTAGAGAGTTTTGGTTTCAGTTTTGTTTCCAACTAAGGTTGTGATTATCCTTACAAGGCTAAGCTATGCTAAGGATGGATAATCACTTCTAAGCTTAAGATATTACAATGAACGCTCAATGGGATACATAATAACTCTCTTTGCTAAGAAACACTTGGGAAATTTATGGTTTTTTAGTGCTTCTTTGAACGCTGAATGCTTTTGAACACTTGAGAGTTTGAGTAATTTCTGGCTTGGAAATTTCCCGTAACCTTGAATGGGTTCAAGGCCTTCTGTATTTATAGGTAACTTTGAAAACTACCCGTTTGAAGAGATAACCTTCTAGGTCATCTATGTAGGGTTGTTCAACGGATACATCTCTCATGCAGCAGCCGTCCTTGCATGGATTTGGTAATGCATTTAATGCTCCATAATGCTCGGTGGGTGCTGTGGCACACGTGCGTAAGGCACTTCCTGCCCGGTGCTTGGCGCTCGGTAGCCGTGGCACCGAGAGGTTCCTGTGATTCCAAATGTCGAGCCAAACCCCAAATGAAGTTTTTGACGAATGAGGAAAGCAACGAGGACGATTTCTCGCATCAAGACGTGAAGAAAATTAAATCGTGACAATTGGATTTGAGTGCTCCAATGTGTTTTAATTTTTGTTTTGATGGATTTTTTTTCGTGCACTTATTATTTGTTAATATGTGTTTGCATGATTTTAATTATCCAAGAAAAACCTTACTTTCAAAAATTACTAAGTATGTTTCTTTAATCACAATTTTATTCTGGATAATAAAATTGGATTAATTTGACCTCCATAATTTATTTATTTGTGAAGTCATTTTGGAATACATTTCCCCCTCGGATCGGCCAAAAGGACGATATTCACATGAATAAATTCTGAAAGGATGATTGTGGATTATTACTAGCGGCGGTATTGACCCTCACCACGAGTGGCTTGTTCAAAGAGAAATAATAATCCTATATTGAACTATGGTTATTACTTAGGCATAAGAAATTGATATTAACTTACTCCCGCGGTGTCCCTGTCAATTTTTATGTGGTCAAAGTGGGAGCCAACTATTAATTTTAAATTAAGGATTTGTAACTTTTAAGTTTGTGATCCGCTTGAATGTGTTTAAATTTATAGACCATCCCTCGTGGCACATTTAAATTGTTTCGAGATGTTGGCTGATGCATGATTATATTATTTTAAGGTTTCAATATAATTTATGTGATCAAATTATGTGATAATTTCGTATTTTTCTAGACATTAATATGAATGTATATTTTATTCTCAGTTCATTATGTCGCAACCTTTTAATCCACTATTTAGTATACTTAAAGATAACAAACTTGTTGGTGAGAACTACAATGAATGGAAACGTAACATGAAAATGGTCCTACCCGCACAAGAATACTATTGGATAATTTAACATTGACGTACCCAAGAAACCTAATGATAAGTCAAGTAATGGGGAAAAGGCGGTATACGATGATTGGAAGCGCTCCAATGAGCACATGAAGCACATCATCTTGACTTTTATGTCAGAAGATTTGAAATGCATTCATGAAGGCATTGAAGCCACTATTGAAATCATGGGTAGCCTTGAAGAGATGTTTCACCATCAGAACCCCATGGCTAATCTGTTCACCATTCGTGAGAAGATCAAGAAGGAAATGGTGAAGGGGACACCTGTAAGGGATCATGTTCTAAAATTTAGGCGTGAGTTTGACAAACTTGAGTTTCTTGGTGCCAGTCAAAGTGAAGAAAGTCAAATTGATTCCATACTCCTAAAGTTATCGAGCAGTTTTGATGGGTTCTTTTGGGAATACGTGTTATCGAAATACAAATTCACTTTTGATACTCTGTTCAAAACTTTGGTATCGGTAGAGTCACACTTAGGGAGTAAGGATGAGGTTTTGGTGATTAAGAGCCTTCTCTCGAAATCTAGGCCATTGGAAGGTAAGATTAAGGGAAAAGAAATTTATCTGAACCAAACCAACCGACTTACTCTTGAAGGCAAAAAAAGAGAAATCAAACCGTGCGGTGTGAAGATATCTGGTAAGAGTAAGTGCTTCAATTGCGGTGAGAAAGGACATTGGAACTTTGTCTGTTCTAAGCCTAAAAAAGCGATAAATTAAGGTAACTCTCATACTTTAGTCGTTGAAACTTATGTTGCGGCATATGCTACCCACGTTTGGGTAGTGGATACCTGGGCAACTGATCATATTTGTTTCACCCTTCAGGGGTTCCAGCTAACCCGGCGACTTAGCGAGAATAAGATCCTCATCACTTTGGGTGATGCTACGAGAGTGGCAGCTGAAGTAGTGGGAGTCGTGCACCTGTCTTTTGATGGATATTCAATTTCTTTTAATAAAGTAATTTCTATTTTTCGTAAGAATGAATATATCTGCCATGGAACGTTGGTGAACAATCTCTATATGATTAAGTGTGCACACCACTCAAATAATGAATCTAATAACACGTTGATCATTTCGAGTAATAAAAGAAAGCGTTCTTCGAACATGAACGAAACACTTCTATGGCATCTTAGACTAGGTCATATTAATTTAAAGCGGATAGAAAGATTGGTGAAAGATGGATCCTTGGAATCATTCTAAGTCGAGTCGTTTCCAACTTGTGAATCCTGTTTAGAGGGTAAAATGACCAAGAGGACATTTGGAGCCGAGGGGAATAGAGCCACAGAAGTGTTAGAACTCGTTCATACCGATGTGTGTGGTCCAATGTCGATCAAAGCAAGAATGGAGTATGAGTATTTTATCACTTTCATTGATAATTACTCGAGATATGGGTACATCTACCTTATGAGGCATAAGTCTGAAACTTTTGACAAGTTCAAGAAGTTTAAGGCCAAAGCCGAGAAACATAGGGAAAAGAGTATCATGTTTCTATGATTAGATCATGGAGGCGAATACCTCAACGATGAATTCTTGAACTACCTATCGGACAAAGGGACCATATCCCAGTTAACCACACCAGAAACCCCTCAACAAGAACGATGTGGCTGAACGAAGGAACCAGACTCTTTTAGAAATGGTCAGATCCATGATGAGTTATTCAGATTTACCCAAATCATTTTGGGGTTACACCTTGGAAACGATGGCTTACATTCTAAACTTTGTGCCATCCAAATCGGTTCCTAAAACCCCGGTAGAATTATGGACCGCAAGCCCAGTCTGAGACACCTGAGGATATGGGGGTGTCCGACATACGTGCTAGACAAAGAAGCTTGTAAATTGGATCCACATTCGGAGTTAAGGCTATTTATAGGATATCCCACGGGAACGAAAGGGTGTATGTTCTATAGTCCCAAGGATCAAAAGACTGTGATTAGTACACACTTTAAATTCTTGGAAGATGACTATATGAATAATCGGAAGCCTAACCTTAGAAGAATTGAGAGGGAAAACCCCGATACCAAGTATACAAGATGATATACCACACGCCACACCTTCACAACCGGAACCCCGTTGCAGTGGGATGTTTATTTGATAACTCGAGAGATTTGTGGGAATAGGAGAATCTTCGGATTTGATTTCCGGTGATGAATCAGACCCATGGATATACGACGAGGCAATCCAAGACAAAGATGCGGACTCATGGCAAACAGCAATGGAAGTCGAGATGGGTTTGATGGATCATAATTAAGTGTGTGAGTTGGTCGAACCATCCAATGGGGTAAAACCCATTCGATGCAAGTGGGTATACAAGAGGAAAAGAGGATCGGACGGAAGGATTAAGATCTTCAAGGTAAAGTGATTAAGTCTTATGGGTTTGATCAAAACGAGTTCAAGAGTTGTGTGTATAAAAAGTGTGACGAAACTGCGGTGGTATTCTTAGTATTATACGTAGACGATATTCTGCTCATTGGAAACAATGTAAAGGTATTGTCAAATGTAAAGGTATGGCTATAAAAATAATTTGATATGAAGGACTTAGGGGAAGCCGGTCACATCCTTGGGATCAAGATCACTCACGATCGCAAGAAAATGATGTTGGGCTTATCGCAAGCTTCATACATTGACACTGTTTTGAAGTGTTTCAGCATGCAAGATTCCAAAAAAGGTTATGTACCTTTTAGGCACAGAATCCATCTATCGAAAGAAATGAGCCCTAAGACGCAGCAGAGATAGATGACATGAAAGGCGTTCCGTATGCTCCAGCCATCGGAAGCCTTATGTATGCAATGTTGTGTACGAGACCGGATATCATCTTTGTCGTGGGCATGGTGGCGAGATATCAGAGTAATCCCGGGAAAGACCATTGGACCGCCGTAAAGTGCATTATGAGGTATCTGAAAAGAACACGTGATAGGATGCTGATTTACCAGTCGGATAGACTCGGATTTCCAATCAGACTTAGACTCCAGAAAGTCTACCTCTGGTAGTTTGTTTTGCATGGGAGGAGGAGCCATTTCATGGAGAAGCGTTAAACAGAAATGCATCGTCGATTCGACCATGAAAGCTGAATATGTAGCTGCTTGTGAAGCAGCAAAAGATGCAGTATGGTTCAAGAACTTCTTAGTGGACTTGGACGTTGTTATGAATTTATCCGACATGATCATTGTCTATTGTGACAATGCCAGAGAAGTTGCAAATTCAAAGGAACTGAGAGCCCACAAGGCCAGCAAACACATAGAAAGAAAATACCATCTTATACGAGAAATAATTAAGAGATGATATATAGAGGTGGCAAAGATAGCGTCGAAAGATAACCTAGCGGATCCATTCATAAAGGGTCTGCCTCAGAGTACATTCGAGAGACATGTGGATGGAATGGGAGTCAAGACTATTGCCAATTTGCTTTAAATATAAGTGAGAGGAATTATTAGGTTAGTGTAGGTTGACATGAGATGTCACACAGAGCTACTACACTAGACATGCATGATGTATACTAAAAAGCAGACTTTAAGTATAAGTGGGAGATTGTTGGAGTTATACGTGAAAGTATGCTTTTACTTTGTATAACTCATGTATTAAACACTTATGAGAATAAATCTTTTATCACATTTGCTTTAGATATGATTGAATGTTGAATATTTATTGCAACCAGTTCATTATAAGTAGTACGTGTTACATTGTAGTTAATGTGGTGATACCCAATCACGAAAGATCACATTGACAGTTACTTGTAACTAAAATGTACAAATTCACGACCTAGGTGAAATTGAACAATCCACCGTGAAAGATCGATGTGTAATTCTCAGATTGGCCTGTCTTGACCAAGAGATTGCACTAGCACATTTAGTATGTGTTGAAGAGGACCTATAATGAGGATAAATCTTCTGTTCTGAAATGTGAAGAATTAGACCTCAGTGGTTATTGATTTCTTAATCTCCGTCACTTAAATAGGACCGTGTTTGCTTAATGGTTACTGCTTTGATTCATGTTGGGTGAGAATCATCGTGACTTCGAACCTTGTGTTTTGGGCAGTAATATTAATCATACAACGGTTGCTAAGATTTAATACGGAGAAACGCGTGCGAGTACGGCTCGTGTGATTTGTCCCCTTGGTGGGCTCAGAAATTTTATCGTACCAAATCTTGCAAGTGAAGAATTAGTTTCTTCGGTACGGATAATAATGTTGAGCTGTCTTTACTCCAAGGTGAAAGATATTAATTAATTTAGAGCTATTCAGAAGCTTAATTAATTAATGGACTAGATAATCTTAAACGCGGGAAATAATAACCTAGAGCTCATATTATCGTAATATGGATTAAGATGGATAGTGCAATATTAATTTATTAGTGGTACTAATTAATATTAATGGGCTGAATTATATTGGGGCTGAATATTGAAATTCAGAAGCCCATTGGATGTCCAATCTTAATTCTCCTAAAGGCCCCTCAAGTAGCCCATTAAGTAGCCCAATAATAATAAGGTGATTAAAATAAAATAAAATATAATTTCTGAATTTTCATGCATATTTTTTAAAATTGATTATTAGATTGAGAAAAGATTCTGTTGATTTTCTTGGAAAGATATTATGGAAGACAAGTATTCTCGGAATACAAGATTATCTCATAAATTCAAGAAGATCCAAATCTTAGATATTCTCTCTATTATTTTTTAAAATAAGGCCTTGAATATGAGAGTGAGATTTTTGTGAAATATTTTATTATGGAGAAAAGAATATATGGGATATATTAAAGATTTCTTAGAGATTAAGAAAAGGTTTTCTCTTCTCCTTTTCTCCTCAAATTTTTGGCCACTACCTCTATAAATAGGGGATGATTATTTCATCCCCAAGCACATGATTCCATGTGTTGGAAAAATCAAGAGCAAAAATATTTTTCTTTTTCCTTGGTTATTTTAATTGCTTGAGAGTATTTCCCACCAGTGATCAAGCAAGGCTAAAGAGACATACTTGAGAAGGTCTTTTGGTTGGTAGCACGTTCGTGATAGTCCCATATGATTATCAAAGGCCATATCTACAAGAGGTATGTAATCACATACTTTCCTAGTTTTTCCGCCATAGGTTTTATGTGAATTAATTTTGCATGCATGATGATAAAATTGTTGTTGGAATTATTATTTGAATTAATTAGCATTAATTCATGCTAGTAATAATTGTATTTAAATTCATATTTAAATTTCATCCCGAATAGATTTTGGGCACCCCTATTTCCCAACATCCTTCTATGCTGAAGAAGATGAAGGTGTTCTTCAATGCCCAGATTCAGGAGATTGGCAGATTCAGTAAGTCCATGCAGCATTTTGGCCCAGATCTAATTGAGCACTAGATCAGAGAGGAAAGGAAGAAATTTCTCAAACAGATCAAGGCCACATTCCAATCTGCCAAAGCTGCATTCAAGGAGAATGGGATTTCTCTCAAGATGGATATCATTCACAGCCAGAAGCAGCTCCACGAGCATGTGCTGAAGAAATTGAGGCCAGTCTCATTTCTCAAGACTTCCATGGCCACCCAGATGCTAGAAACTTCCCAGATGAAGGATAAGCTACAACAGATGATGGATATGCAGGAAGCTCTGGTGGCTGAGGCCAAGTCCTATTTGGAGGAAGCCAAGAAGCTGAGAGACATGCACTCTTCCTCTTCCACCGAGATGCCTACTCTGATCCACATGTGGTAGAGCCCCTTCTTGATAAAGTTAAAAAAGGGGAAGATAAGGCCAGAACTGAATTGACCAACTCCACAAATGAGACCTTGTTTTCTCATTCTGGTCGCCTTGACCTTCTGGAGAGCACTCTGGCTCAAGCTGAATTGAACCAGAAAAAGAAGGTAGATTTGAAGTCTATTGCAATGGCCAGGCAGCTCACAGCAGAGGAGACTAAGTCTCAGTAGTCAGAACAGGAGCAAGATGCTGGCCCAGCTAAGAGAAAGCTTAAAAAGGCAAAGAAGACCTTTCTTGAAGAAGTAGTTGAAGAAGCTGAGAAGAGATACAGAGAGGAGAATGAAGAAGAAAAGAGAGCAAGAATAACAAAGAACATCAATGAAGAGCAGAGTCAAAGGTATGAGAGAAGGCAGACCAAGAAAGCCAGAGAAGCTGGTGGTAGCAGTAGTGGAAGCTCAAGGAAGAAAAAAAAACCAGATTGAAATCATGGAGCAGTTGCCACTTAGGACAGAAGGGTCTTTTGACTCTACTGTGCCTGTTCCCCTGATTGAGAAATAGAAGGAAGCCAAGGCACTCTGGTTCATCCAGCACTACATACAGAAGTTGCCACCAGAGGATGAAGAGCTTATCAACAGAACCTTCCATGCCTAGATGAAGGCTTATGACAGGGAACTTTTTGAGCAGTTGATGCAGTCCACCTTTCAGTTCAACCTTGAAGTAACTGCACCAGAGTTCCACTATCTCAACACTCCTCTGAATGGAGATCAGGTAAAATGGACAGAGCTGAAGAAGTTGTTCAAGACCAAGGTGATGCACAACTTCGACCCTCCAAGCCAAGCAGAGCTCAAAGTGATTCAAGATAGGTTCTTGGACTGGTTCCTAGTCCCTAAGAAAATGAAAAAGATACTGCTAATAGTTGATAGGGTATTTCTTGTAATCTGTAATCATCTCTGATCACTCTTAATGAAAATTTCCTATCTTTGTTCTGTTGGAAGACAACTTCTTGTTGTCTATTGTTTGCCAGATGAGATCTATTCTAAATTTTTATCATTATTTTTCATGCTTATCTATTTTTAAACTCAGTTCTGGTTGTGTTTTAACTCCATCAAATGGGGGAAATTATTAGAGTAAAAGTTATTAGCTTTGATGAGTTAGAAACAAACCAGAAGATGTAATAGGACCATCTGGACCTGTTAGCCAGATGAGGATCTAGATTAGGACCTAGTCTAGGGGGAACTACCAGACTAGAAGACTTCACCAGAAGAGTTACCAGAAGACTACACCAGAAGACTCGAACAAAAGACTTCATCAAATAAGATCAGATCAGAGGCAGAGAAGTTTCCCCAGAACCAGACGAGTCCAGAAGACCAGACGGGTCTGGTGAAACAATAAAAGCCTTAGAATCATCTCCTAAATCTAAGGAACTAACTGTTTCACAAGTCGACTCTGGACCAGAGGACCTCAGAGACATCTGGTGCCTGGTCTCACTACTCTAGAAGAATCAGAGTTTGACCAAGGAAGTTTTCCAACCGTTGGTGTACTTAATGCTGATTGAAGATCGGATTGGAAAGTCAATGAAGAATCAATCCAAAGGATCTCACTAACCCAATCAATCAATTAGGGAATTGATTGATTTAAACTTCCAATTATAGGGATCTGATTGGATTAGCTCTCCAATGGCTAAACCCTAATCCTCCCTATAAATACAAGAGTTGCTGCAATGAAGAAAGCTCTACACGCGCGAATTACACATTCAAGCTTTATCATTTTTACATAGCATTCAGTACTCTATACGCATTTGTACATATATACTCATAAGGAGTTTAGTAGTTGGATTATCTACTCAACCTGTTCATCTTATAGACAAGTTTGTAGTATTGAAAGTTTAGATCGAAGGTTTGATCTAGATTGTAACAAGGAGCTAGTACTTGTTAATTCCAGTGGATAGTGAGTTGGTTGGTTGATAGTAAGGCCCCTTGAAGAAGGGATAGTGGACGTTGGATCGTTATATCCAAACCACTATATATCCGGTATTTTTACTGCTTTAGTCTCTTATTGCATAGCTTATTTTGAAGGCAAAAACAGTTTACTAAAAGACAAGTTATCTAAGCTTCCGCATCACATTAGATTTGACTAGCGAGACCAATACAAATACATGGAAATAAGAGATACGGGGCTTCCTCTTGTTCCATGTCTCATTGTTGGTCCCACTAGATAGATTAATTGCGGAAGCTTAAACTTAAATTAAAGTCCTTTTCAAAATTCTTTTTCAAGAGCACACAATAAAACAATATAAATGAAAGCGATAAAGAAGACAAGATATATAGTGGTTCGGATATAATGATCCTACGTCCACTCTCCCTTTTTATCAAAGGTGCCTTACTAACCAACCAACCAACAACTATCTTTCTGGAATTGAGAAGTACCAGATCCTTCTTACAGCAGCCTTTTGATCTAACTTCGATCTAAAGTTGATCTTACTACAACCTTATCTAACAAGATGAACAGGTTGAGTATTCCAACAACTCCTTAAAGAGTGAATATGAATATGAACAAAAAAAGAGTGCTAAAGCGTGGTAATCAAGGGGCTTGGATATGAACTTCGTGCGCGTGTATCTCTAGAGCCTTTCTTCAATGATGCACTCTTGTATTTATAGAGATGATTAGGGTTTAGCCGTTGGAGAGCTAATCTAATCAGATCTCTAATTAAGGAAGCTTCAATCAATCAATTCCCTAATTGATTGATTGGGTTGGTGAGATCCTTGGATTGATTGACTTCAAATACTTTCCAATCCGATCTTATTTAACTTGATTTGAATTACCAATGGGCAAATACTTCCATTGCCCAACTCTGATTCTTCCAGAGAAGGCAGGACCAGACACCAGATGACCTCGATGTCCTCTAGTCCAGAGTCGGTTAAGAACCAGAATACTCAGTAGAATCTAGAGATGATTCTGAGCATCTTTTGGTTCACCAGACTCGTCTGGTCTGGACTTGTCTGGTCTGGACTCGTCTGGTCTGGGGAAGGTCTTCTGCCTCTGGTCAGATCTCATCTGGTGAAGTCTTTTGGTGGAGTCCTCTGGTGAAGTCCTCTGGTGGGGTCTTCTGGTGAAGACTTCTGGTCTGGCAGTTCCCCCTAGACTAAGTCCTAATCTATTTCCTCATCTGGCTAACAGGTCCAGATGGTCCTATTACATCTTCTGGTTTATTTTAACTAATCAAAACTATACAACTTTTAGCCTAACAATTTCCCCCTTTTTGATGGAGTTAAAACACTAACCAGAACTGATCAAAGACTTAAGCAAGAAAACAAATAAAAAGATAAGACCTTAGAATAGATCTTATCAGGAAAACAAGGAGACAACAAGAAGTTGTCTTTAAGACAAAGTAGATATGGCTTTTCATTAATAATAAGGACAAAGAGTTTACATATTACATTTCAAATCAGGTCTTATACTATGCATATCTTCTGTTCTCCTTTGGCACCAGAAACCAATCAAGGAATCTGTCTTGAATCGCCTTGAGCTCTGCAGAGTTTGTTGGGGTGAAATTCACCAACACCTTGGTCTTGTACAATTTCTTCAGCTCGGCCCAATCAATTTGGTCCCCATTCATTGGTGTGTTGAGATAATGAAACTCAGGGGCAGTGACTTCCAGATTGAACTCAATGGTAGAATCCATGAGTTTCTTGTACAGCTCTGCATCATATGACTTCATCCAAGGGTGGAAGGTTCTGTTGATAAGCGCATCGTCCTCTGGAGGTGGCCTCTGGATGTAGTGCTGGATAAACCACAAAGTCTTGGCTTCCTTCCACCTTTCATTAAGGGGAACAGGAACAATAGAGTCAAAAGACCCTTCTGTCCTGAGTGGCAGAATATCCATCACCTCAACAGGTGCCTTCTTCCTTTGATTTGATCCACTGGCACCAGGAGTGATTCCAGCTTCTCTGGCTTTCTTGTTTTGCCTCCTAACGTATCTGAGCCTCTGCTCTTCATCTATGTTCTTCCTTACTCTTGCCAACCTCTCCTCTGCAGTCTCATCCTTGAATCTCTTCTCTACCTCTTCAACTACCTGCTCCAGAAAGCTTTTCTTGACCCTTCTGATCTTTCTTTTGGCTGGGCCAGGAATGGAGACAGGATCTTGTTCAGAGTCAAGAGATTCCTCCTCTGCTGCAAGCTGCTTGGCCATGGTTAGAGATTTGAGCTCTTCCTTCTTCTTCTTCTACAGCTCATCTTGCGCCAAAGTATTCTCTAACCCGGTCCAGGCGAGCTCCATGGTTGAACAACGTCTCATTTGTGCTCTTCGCCAGATCAGTTCTGGCCTTCTCTTCCCCCCTTTTAACTTCATCAATAAGGGGCTGAACCACCTGCCTTATCAGATCAGGTAACTCGGTGGAGGAGGAAGAGTGAAGATCACATAGCTTCTTGGCCTCATCCAGATAAGCCTGAGCTTCAACAACTGAAGGCTCCTGCTTGGCCAGCATCTCCTGGAGTGAGTCCTTCATCTTGGCAGTCCCGAGCATTTGAGAAGCCAATTCCACTTTGAGCACAGAGACAGGCCGCATCTGATCCAGGACATGCTCTTGCAGCTTTCTCTGGCTCTCAACCACGTCCAGCTTAAGGAAGAGGCAGTTAGCCTTGAAAGATGCCTTAGCAGAGGCAAAGACTGCCTTGATCTGCTTTAGAAATTTCCTCCTCTCTTCCTTGATCTGGTGCTCAACCAGAGCAGGCACCAGATGCTGCATGACCTTAGAGAAATGGCCGATTTGCTAGATCTGCTCATTGAAGAATAACTTCATCTTCTGGAGCACAGTAGGGGAAACGTCGAAGTCCTCCTCATCAGAATAGAGCTCTTGAGGAAAGGATAATGAGGGCCAAAAGAGTAAGAGGGGCCATCTGGAGGAAACATGATTCCTCTCTGGATCAACAAGGTCCTCACCACGACCTTGGCTGCTTCTAGAGATTCAAGCTCTGCAGGATGTTGAATATTGAGCTTCTTCTTAATGTCAATCTCCCAGGTTGTGAATCCAGATGTGGTCATTTCTTCAAGAAACATGACCAAGTCCACATCTTCTAGTCTGGCCTTGCTCCAGACTTTGGCATCAGTCAGATCTGCCAACAATGGTAAGTGCCCCAACAAGATTGGAAAATGCTCTCTCAGCCAGAGCTGAGCACTTACACTCATACTCTGCCTAATGGGACCCATATCGGCATTATTGAATGTAAAGGGTTTGGGCCCAGAGGCAGAGAAGGATGGTGCTAAGACCTTCGGCTCCAGTGAAGCATCCTCATCTTCACTATCATCGCTAGACAGATATATTAGGGAATGGGGAGGAGCAGGGAACCCCAATGTCATGGAAGAAGGGGAGATTTGATCAGTTTGAGTTTGGGGAGGGGTATGTGTTTGAGTGTTTGAGGTTGAGGGGTGTTCTGCACCAGAGGAGGTAGAAGGCACCTCTGGTACAGGGGCTGGGAGAGAGGGATCTGTGGGTAAGGGTGTTTGTGATGGAGGGGGAGAAGGTGTTTGTGTGGGTAGGGTGGAAGTAGTGAATATGGGTGTATTTGGGATGGTCTGCTCTGGTGAGGAAGTGTGCACACCAGAAGCAGGATGGAGGGGTTGTGTTTGGGCTTCTGGGGAAGAGGTAGAAGGGGAAATAAGGTTAACAGGAGAGGGAGAAAGGTTTACCTCAGCTGAGTCAACATCAGCTGGTACAGACAATTCTGGGGTTGTGGCTTCCCTCATCAGTTGAGAAGCTTCATCAATAGCCTGCTCCAAGGCATCACCCAGATCAGAGTCAGACTCGGGATCTTGCAAAATAGCCCTCTTAGCTTTAGATTTTCTCTTCAGAGGGATCTCCTCCTCCTCCTCTGACTCCTCCTCTGATGGCTCATCCACCAGAAGGGTTTTCTTTTAAGCCTTCTTAGAAGTCCTTGGCTTCTTGGCTGAGGCCTTGCTTGCACCTCTTTCCTCTTGCCTTGGCCTCTACTTAGCTGCACCAGCCTTCTTTGCAGCTTCTTCACCATCACCCCTCTACTTCTTCAAAGTAGCAGTGAGGGGGATCCGGTCATCCTCTGATGAGCCAGATATCACCAGATTGGAAGAAGCAGGAGTTGTTGGTCCAAAAATGGTTATCCAGCGGAAAGCGTTTTGAGTTTATTTTTAATGAAAAACCCTTTTAAAATAAAGTGCTAAAAGAAATGCAGAAAACTAAATTGCAGAAAAGTAAATAACACCGGAATTTATAGTGGTTCGGATATAACGATCCTACGTCCACTCTCCCTTTCTCCAAAGGGGACTCTCTTTCTCTCCAACCAACTTACTCACGAACCATTGGAATTGGGAAGTACCAGCTCCTTCGTACAACTGCTTACAACAACCTTTCTATAGAGATGAACAGGTTGAGTAAAGCTCCAACTAAAAACTCCTAAAAGAGTGTATAAAAACTTGAATGAACAAAGTGAGTGAGTGGAAGAGTTCGTGTGTTCTTGGTGTGCTCTCGTGCGACTCTTGTGTAATGAACTCATCCAAGCACTCCTATTTATAGTTGTGAATTAACTAGCCGTTGGAAGCTAGAAATTCAAACAACCATAATTGGAGGAAGATAATCAATCACAGATTGATTATATTGATTGATTAGTTGACTTCAATCTCTCAATCAATCAATTAGATCCTCCATCAGCTGACTCTCCAGATTGTCTTCTTCTCCATCAATGATCTCCAAAATCTTCTTGTCTCCAGATTACACGCAGCCTCCATGTGGGTGAACTAATCCATCTCCCTCATCTGGTTCTGGACTTGTCTGGGAGAGGTCTTCTGGCAGACTCCTCTGGCAGACTCCTCTGGCAGACTCCTCTGGTCAGACTCCTCTGGCAAACTCCTCTGGTCAGACTCCTCTGTTCAGATCTCATCTGGTCAGACCTCATCTGGTTACCTCCTTTGGTCACCTCATCTGGTCACCTCCTCTGGTCTGCCCCTTAACCAAGGACCTATTCTAGACCTATACTAATCTGTAGCTGGCTAATAGGTTCAGCTAGTCCTATTACAAGTTCTTGTTTTAACATCTTCAAAATATCTAATATATATCCTAATAATTTCCCCCTTTTCGATGATGTTAAAACTGAAAGAACTGAAATAAAATAAGACAAGAAAATTTAAAATATATAAATAGAGATTCTTGCAGGCTGGGTCAACTGATCTTCCCCCTCAAAATATGCTTAGCTGATATTGAGGCAAAACATCAGCTGGTCTTCTTGTGTATCTGCAGGCAATCAAGTTTTTGGTACCCTTCTGGGTCCAGGGGGGTTAGCACAATTTTTAGGAAGCCACAAGAATAGATCATCCCTTTTTGAATCGGGTGATCTTATCTTTCTTCCATATATATCCACAAAAACACACTGAACATAAGAAGCTTCGACATGGTTATTTCTTCTAGAGGCTCTTCTTCTCTTATGAGCTTATCCAGTAGAAGGAATAACTTGTCTTAATGCAACAGTCTTGAAATTTTGTTGATAAGGATAAGTCTTACTAGAACCATCAAAAGTTCCAGCTGGTCTGGCAGATGACTTGAAAGTCTTCTGCAGGTGAGTAGAAGTCATCTGGTTCTGCCTCTTTTGAGAAGATCCAGACTGTCTTCTACTCTGCTGGCCTGACTGAGGTCTTTTATTCTGGGTATAACCCTTCTTATAATTCCTCCTCTGCCTTCTGGGTTTTTTAGTTTTAGAACTCATCTGCCCATTAGGCTGAGTTGCCTGGTCAGCTGACCTCTTGCCCTTATCAATAAAATTTCTAGGTTGTTCTTCTTTCTGAACATGTGAGGATTCAGGTTTGGAATAGCCAAGGCCTGTTTTATCATGCTCTCTTTGAGATGAGGCAGCTATGTATGACACAACATTGCTTGATGTAGTCAGCTGCTCCAGTGTCATCTTGAGCTTGTCATCACTTTCTCTTACAATTTTGTTTTGATGGAAGAGTTCATCAAACTTAGCTTTTAGCAGGTTATATTCATTGTCTTTCTCAATATTTTCAACAACCAACCTTTCTGTCAGCTTGACTTGTTTAGTACACCTGGTTGTCAAGTCAGAAGACTCTTCTACCAGTGTATGATTTTGTTCAGCTGGTAGATTAGCTGAGTTGACTAAACATTGTGAAAGCTTCTGATTTTCTGCTTTCAGCTTTGAGTTCTCATCTTCCAATTTTTGACAAAGTTGTATAGATTTTTGGAGATCTAATAGCAGGGTTTGCGTATAAGACTCCTCTGATTGTTCAGAAAAAGAAGAATAGGAAGAAGAAGAGGGAGTTCGATTGCATACCTCATCTGTCACAAGACATATCTCTTCGTCTGGTCCAAAATTGGATGATGAACCAGAAGTGGACACCTCTTCTTCCTCATCTGCTAAGCTTCTTTTGGAGTACCTCCTAGTGTCTCTTCTACTATTTCTCTTTGAGCCCATTTCTGCAAAAATTGTTAGCACAACAAATATTTGGGTTTTCAAAAAAATGGATCTGCCATGGTGACCACCGAGATAATTTCAAAACAGTGATTCATAGGACACACTGCTCTGATACCACTTGTTGGTCCCAAAATGGTTATCCAGCGGAAAACGTTTTGAGTTTATTTTTAATGCCCTTTTAAAATAAAGTGCTAAAAGAAATGCAGAAAACTAAATTGCAGAAAAGTAAATAACACCAGAATTTATAGTGGTTCGGATATAACGATCCTACGTCCACTCTCCCTTTCTCCAAAGGGGACTTTCTTTCTCTCCAACCAACTTACTCATGAACCACAAGAATTGGGAAGTACCAGCTCCTTCATACAACTGCTTACAACAACCTTTCTATAGAGATGAACAGGTTGAGTAAAGCTCCAACTAAAAACTCCTAAAAGAGTGTATAAAAACTTGAATGAACAAAGTGAGTGAGTGGAAGAGTTCGTGTGTTCTTGGTGTGCTCTCGTGCGACTCTTGTGTAATGAACTCATCCAAGCACTCCTATTTATAGTTGTGAATTAACTAGCCGTTGGAAGCTAGAAATTCAAACAACCATAATTGGAGGAATATAATCAATCACAGATTGATTATATTGATTGATTAGTTGACTTCAATCTCTCAATCAATCAATTAGATCCTCCATCAGTTGACTCTCCAGATTTCCTTCTTCTCCATCAATGATCTCCAAAATCTTCTTGTCTCCAGATTACACTCAGCCTCCATGTGGGTGAACTAATCCGTCTCCCTCATCTGGTTCTGGACTCATCTGGTCTGGGGTCTTCTGGTCTGGTCCGGTCAGGTAACACTTCTGCACCTCATCTGGGAGAGGTCTTCTGGCAGACTTATCTGGTCAGACTCCTCTGGCAGACTCCTCTGGTCAGACTCCTCTGGTCAGATCTCATCTGGTTACCTCATCTGGTCACCTCATCTGGTCACCTCATCTGGTCACCTCCTCTGGTATGCCCAGATTTCTTCCCCCTTAACCAAGGACCTATTCTAGACCTATACTAATCTGTAGCTGGCTAACAGGTTCAACTAGTCCTATTACAAGTTCTTGTTTTAACATCTTCAAAACATCTAATCTATATCCTAACAGGAGCTTCAACCTTCTTCTTCGAGCTGCTCTTCTTCTTCTACCCTTTAGCAGGAGAGGACATTGCTTGGATAGGGGGGCAGGGATGGCATCTTCTCCATCAGAATCAGCATGGCCATGGAGTGGACCATCCTTAGAGAAGATAATCTTGGACTTGTGGAAGCTCTTGCACCAGGAGCCCTTCCACGCCTTGTCTGGGAAGATGTAATCCAGAATCAAGGTCAATTTTGTCCCCAGGGAGATATTTGCATTCAGATAGAACTGCAACTCCCCTGGTTTGGTGGGACACTCCTCCTTCTGCACCTTGGCTTTGTTCTTCCTCAAAACATCCCAGAAAAACTCTGCCCAATTGCACTGGACACCGTCATAGATAGCCTTCGTGGCACAAAGATGACCTGTGAAAATCGCATTTGTGCTATAGTTTTCACACATCAACACCTTGACAACAATGTCGAAAAGTACCTTGTACTTTTGCCTCAAGTGCTTGTCCAGAAATCCCCTAGTCAGATTCTGGCAAGATGAACGCGCAAATAACTTGAATGACTCCAAGCCTTCATCTTCCTTGTACTTGAGTGGATCTACACCTTCTGCAGAAATATTCTCGAACAAATTGCAGATATCATACTTGGAGAACACCAAATCTTCCTGGTCGATCTTGGAAGAGATATGGTCATCGTGGATCTTCATCCGTACCAAAAACTGGGCAACATACCCATCCAGTGTGCGAAAATCCTTGAGGATGGTTGAGATCAACTTCCCGACACCGAAATTCTACAACAACTCTAGAATGGCCAACGCCGCTGGATTGTGAGTGGAATAAAAGTCAACCACCATCTCCGACTTGAGTTTCTTGCAAACGTAATCTGGGTCGAAGTTGTATTTTGGAGCCAATCCTGAAAAGATAGAGAAGAAAGAGAGAGAACTGTTTTTGCACAGAGTGGTTAGGGTTTTGAAAAGTTTGAACAAGTGAAAAGACAGATGAAAAATTTTGAGTTTATAAAGGAAAAGAAGCGTGGCTTTGAAATTAAATGAAGTGTGAAGGCGTGTAAAATCAAAATTAAATTTAGGGGACAAAATCAATTTATCAATTGATTGACATCTTGCACATTAATTAAATCTGACGGCCAGGATTGAAAAGGCAAGATACATATTTAATTGTGTGCATGGGCATGGTCATTGGGACCGAGTTCGGGGGGTTTTGTGGCAGTCAAGATAAAAAGTGAAATGATTACCTTGACCCTCTACCCTAGACTTAAATACACTCTGAATATGAAACATTTTGGGTGTATTTAGTAATTTGAAAAGTGTGTCCCAATGATCAGAGGCAGATAAGTAAATACATACCTGTCACCTGATATTGTAACCAGATGATATCTCAGTTAGTCTGGTGTTACATCTCATCTGATGGAACCCATCTGGTTCTGGTCAGAGTTTACTCCGGATTTCTCTGGAATCTTACTTTGTACCTCATTTGGTACATACCTCATCTGGTACATACCTCATCTAGTACATACCTCATCTGGAGATGTAACTTCTATGGTATATCTAACTTGTAGGCATGTTAGTATAACATATAAAAATAAGGTATAATTGAAATAAAGGATACTTCTCTGATGTTCCCCCTAAACCAATTCTGTTTCTGGATCCAACAAACCTAACTCAAATGCTAACTCTCTGAATCTGGTCTCAGCTAAAGGCTTGGTGAGAATATCTGCTCTCTGCTTCTCTGTTCCAATCTTTTCCATCCTTGTATCTCTCTTCTCAACATGGTCTCTTATAAAATGATGCCTTATATCAACATGCTTGCATCTGGTATGAAGAACTGGATTCTGGGTGATTGGTATTGCACTGTTGCTATCACAAAATATTGGAATATCCTTAGCCCTAAACTGGTAGTCCCTAAGCTGCTGACTAATCCAGAGTAGTTGTGAACAACAGCTACCTGCAGCCATGTACTCTGCTTATGTAGTTGATGTAGCAACTGAAGTCTGTTTCTTAGAAAACCAAGATACCAATTTATTCCCTAAAAATTAGTATGTTCCACTTGTAGACTTCCTATCTATTCTGCATCCACCATAATCTGAATCCGAATAACCATTTAACTCTAAGTTATCATCTGCAGGATACCATAACCCCAAATTTACAATTCCCTTAAGCTATTTCAATATCTTCCTAGCTGCTTCCAAGTGACTTTTCTTAGGATTAGCTTGAAATCTGGCACACACCTTAACAACAAAGGTAATATCTGGTCTGCTTGCAGTCAGGTACATAAGAGAACCAATAAGTGCCCTAGACTGAGTTTGGTCCACACTCTCTCCAGACTCATCTGGATCCATGTTGAAATTTGTCATCATAGGAATCTTGGCTGCCTTGCTAGATCCTACTCCAAATTTCTCTAACATGTTTCTGATGTACTTTGCTTGATTGATAAAAATTCCCTTCTCTGATTGCTTAACCTGCAAACCTAAGAAATAATTCATCTCACCCATCATAGAGATTTCAAACTGGCTCTGCATGAAATCTCCAAACTTCTCACATAACTTCTTGTTAGGGGATCCAAATATAATGTCATCAACATATATCTGGACCAAAAGGATGTCCTTTCCTTCTTCTTTCCTAAACAGGGTCCTATCAATCTTTCCCTTAGTAAAACCATTGTCCAGAAAAAACTGAGAAAGAGTATCATACCATGCTCTGGGGGCCTGCTTTAGCTCATAAAGAGCCTTCTTAACCTTATACACCTTGTCACCTTGTTCAAAACCAGGAGGTTGTTCCATATACACTTCCTCAACGGTCATCGTCCTTCATGCAGCCGCCTACTTGCATGGATTTAGTAAATGCATTAAATGTATGCCCGTTGAAAACTGCAGGAACGGTCAGGCTTGATGTCAGGTCCGTACGTACATTGTCCTCTTCTGATTGGTCCACGTTATTAGGTTGGTGAGAATATCAGAACTCATTCTTCAGTTCAGTCTTATCTTTTCTGAGTTCATCTTTGTTATCATCTTCATACATGGCCTATCGCTGACATTCCTTTTGTTTGCTTGGATCCTACTCCAAGTATTTCCCAAATACTCAGGCAGCCTGACTCCTTCAGGTCCGTGAATTAGCAATGATCTCAGGATCATGCTCTTCATCCTGACACTTACTTAGCCAGCTTAGAAAGACTAAAATAAGTTCAGTGATGGTGCTCTTGTGTTCTTTAGTCTTTAGTCTTGATTATCATCAGTGAGTTCTCCTCTCACTGAGTACATGTGAATGTATAAACTTCTAACTTATCTAATATTATCAAGACTATCCTGACTATTACATACCTAGGCAAGTCAACTTTTCAGGGTCTTTGGGATCAACTCAAAACTGACATTGTCCCAACAATTTCCCTCTTTTTGATGATGCCAAAACACTGAAAAGATCCATAGAACACTTAGTGGAATAATCCTATCTATAAGATAAAAGATCAGTGTTAGAGCAGTTCTTGATAAAGTACAAAATTTAAATAACAACCAAAATAGACAATGGGTTGTTGTCTCAGGGCAAAATCAATAGATTTTATTGATGAATATAGCAAATTTACAATGAACCTATCTATTACAATTTCCAACAGGATATAATCAAATTCTACACATCTCAGGTGAAACTCCCCATGCCTCTGAACATAAGTCAGCAACTTGATCACCATCAAGAGTGATGGGATTCCTTCTTGAATCAATAGGAGAGTGCTCTGAAGTCTTAGGGATTGGAGGAAGTTGAGGAAGAGTCGAAGGTTCATTAGCCTGAGCCGCCAATCTCGCTGATTTCCCCGGAGTGGATTGGATAAGTGCTATTTGAGTTGCCTCAGATGCCTCAGGGATGGATCTTTTCCTTTTCACACATTTTCCCCCCTTTTTGGCATCATCCTTGGCCATGGGAAGATCTCGCGGCACTATATCCTTCAACACCTCATCTTGATTGTTGACGATAAAAGCTGTTAAGGACTAAACCTCGTTTAATTGCTCTTTCATCAACTCTACCCCGGCCAGGATTCCAGCTCTAAAAGTCTTCAACTGAGACAACCCTAAGCCCAACTTCTTTAGGAATTCTTGCATGTAGCTATTCAGTGACTTCTCAGTTTCCTCCAGTCTTGCCTCCATCTTCTCCGACTCAGATGTCATCTTCTTAGACTGATCTGAAATGGCCTTAGTGAAGAGCTCAGAGGACTTTTCAGTCAGCATCTCCAAAGCCTTCAGCATCATCTGCTCATTGTTCTCCTTCATCTGGGTCAGAGCCCCTTCAAGAAGCTTCTTGGACTTCCTTCTTTCAGCTTTGATCGATTTGACAGTAGCCTTCATGGTGTCATCAAGATATCTCAGCTTATTGTTAGCCATCCCCGTGAGTTTAGCCTGATATATGTTCCAAGAGAGATCAATCCCAAGTGCTGACTTCATCCATTGCATCTTCTTCTGAAGAGCCTTGACTTTACTATTTTGATCGGACACCAGAACACTGAGTTTGTTCTCTAAGTTAGCAAGGTCTTCAGAGGCTTACTCTAGCTTCACTGTTATGATGTCAGTGAAGTTTCTTGGATGAACGTCAGTGGCAATTACTTCATCGTCATCACCATCTTCTTCGACCAGTGGCTGTTTTCCCTTGTCAGCCCTTGTCGGCTCAATCTCTCCTTCAGGATGCACTGAGGGCAGTTGTGGAGTGATCACAGCCGCCTGCCTATCAGGCTCAGCTGAGTCAGCTCGAACTTCAGGGCTGATCTCCTTAGAGATGGGCCCGTCAGAACTAGAAGTCTCCATTAGCGTCTTAGCAACTTCCTTTTGTGCCTCAGGGCAGGGAATCCCTTCATCGGAAGTTGCCTCATTGGCGGACGAACCAACCTTGTTGGTCTCGTCGTCTGATCCACCCTTGGATCGAGACCCTTTATCACCTTCCCCCTAAGCACAAGGCTCAGAGTCCATCACATCCACCTCCTTGGCACATTCATCTACAATGTCTTCATTGGCCTTTTCTCCAGCGCTATCAGTGCCATCATCATCCTCATCTCCTTCACCCTTTTTCTCAGGGGTGTCCCCAAATTTACCCTTCTTCTTCCTCATAGCTTTCATCTTTGTTGGGAAATGTCATCAATGTATGTTTTGATTAAGATGCCAAAAGGTTCTCCCTAGGTTAAGTAAGTAAATTGTATTCAGTAGAGTTAGTCTAAAGTTAGTCAGTTCACTTGTTAGGGAACTGAAGTGCATTTACTAAATTCTAGAGTGTATTTAGTTTAATAAAGAGAAGTCCGCTGAGAAGACAAGTGTTAGGATAAATATTGTTTAGTTTTGATGAGTTAAAACAAACCAGAAGTTGTAATAGGACCATCTGGACCTGTTAGCCAGATGAGGATTAGATCAGGACTTAGTCTAGGGGGAACTGCCAGACTAGAAGACCTCACCAGAAGAGTCACCAGAAGACCCCACCAGAGGACTTCACCAGAGGACTCCACCAGAAGACTTCAACAGAAGAGATCAAGACCAGAGGCAGAGAACATTCCCTGACCAGACGAGTCTGGTGAAATATAAGTTGCTCAGAATCATCTCCTGGTTCTTCTGAGTAATCTGTTTCTTAATCGACTCTGGACCAGAGGACACCGAGGTTGCCTGGTGTCTGGTCCTGCCTTCTCTGGAGAGAATCAGGGTTAGGCAATTGGAAGCATTATTTCGTTGGTGATTAATCAAGTCAAATCAAGATTGGATTGAGAAAGATATGAAGACAATCAATCAAGATCTCACCAACCCAATCAATCAATTAGGGAATTGATTGATTGAAGCTTCCTTATATAGAGGATCTGATTGGATTAGCCCTCCAACGGCTATGTCCCTAATCCCCTCTATATAAACTTGAGTGCAGATCAAGAAAAAGCTCTAGAAGTCTTTCACGCGCACATAGCATACCAAGCTTTTGATCACTACGCATTTGCACTTACTTTTGTTCTTAATTATTCATCTACTCTTAAGGAGTTGTAATACTCAATTTGTTCATCGTTTTAGACAAGGTTGAAGTAAGTCAGACTTTAGATCAAAGCTAGATCTAAAGTGGTTGTAAGAAGGTGCTGGTACTTCGGAAATTCCAGTAAGAAAGTGAGTTGGTTGGTTGATAGTGAGACCCCTTTGATCAAGGGAGAGTGGACGTAGGATATTCAGATCCGAACCACTATAAATACGGTCTTATTTATTGCTTTCTTTAATACTTGTTTGATTATCATTTGTGCTCTTACAAAAGATTTCTCCTAAAGACATATTGTTTTAAAAGCTTCCGCAATTAATCTATCTAGTGGGACCAACAAGTGGTATCAGAGCAGTGTGGCCACGACCACTACTTTGAAAAGCTTTTGGTGGTCACCGGGCAGATCCATTGCTCATTTATTGTTTTTGTTCAAATTCTTGTTAAATCCTTATTTTAGTAAATATGTCTTCGAAATCTTCTTATCAGAGTCGCAAATTGCCAGAATTCTCATTCGAGGATTATAGCCACTGGAGCTTCATGATGAGTAATCATCTTGGAGCTATCCATCACCGCATGTTAGATGTGGTAGAGAGTGGCCCCATTGAATTTTACTGGACTCCTATTGATGATGGCAGATCAGAGTCCAGGGAAGAAACAAGTGAAATTGCCCAAAAAGCTGCAGAGGACAGAGCTCCGAGGCAGAAGATATTGAAGAAGAGAGATGAGCTTAACAATGATGAAAGAAAGCTCTACAATCTGGACCAGGTGGCAAGGACAGAGATTATCAACACTCTTACTAAAGAAGTAATTGAAAAGGTCAGAACTTGTATCACTGCCAAGGAGATGTGGGACAAGTTAGCTCTGCTCTGCGAAGGAACAGAGAAGATTAAAGATAACAAGCTCCAAGCTGCTCAACACTCGTTTGATACCTTTAAGATGAAACCAGACGAGACCATTGACCAGCTGGACATGCGTCTCAGGAATCTCTTGAACAAGGCTAGTGCCTTAGGTAAGACCTATTCTGAAAAAGAGATTAATAGTAAAATATTACGTTCACTAACCAGCAGGTGGAGAATCAAAGTAACTGTGATCAAGGACAACAAGGATCTCAACTCACTGGATCATCATCTCCTGCTATCTGATCTCAAAGCCTATGAATATGATCTTCAAGAAGAGGATCAAACAGAAGAGGTTTTCTCTTCTGGTCAGAAGGGTGTTGCTTTTTCCTCAACTATCAAGTCTGATGATAAACCAAAGGAGTCTACTGCAGATGACCTAAGTCTCAAGGAGCAGGTAGCACTTCTAACTCGTAAACTTGATAAAATGAGTTCTAAATATGGCAGGTACAAGAAACATTGGAAGGAATCTACCAGAGACAGGAAGAGTTCTTTCAAGCCTGTAGATAAGGAAAAGACATCTGGAGACTCAAGGGAGACCAGATTTAGAACTCCAGAGAGGAGGAGAGATGACAACCCTGGCAGATCAGATTATCAGAGGAGGGATGGTGGATCTGGCAGAACTGACTATCAGAGGAGAGAAAGTAGTCCAGCCAGATCAGACTACAACCAGAGGAGGAGAGAGCCAAGTCCTAGTCCCAGAGGAGACAATGCCTGCTACACCTGCAACAAGCCTGGTCACTACAGTTATGATTGTCCTCAGTTGACTCCTAGGGAAAGAGAAGAGAAAAGACTTAAGAGAGATATGAGGTATGCAGACAAGAGAGCTCTACTGGCAGAAGCAGAGGAGGAGGATACTAGTTCCAGTTCTTCTTCTTCTGATTTCGGATCAGATGATGATGTATGCCTTATGGCAGACATCACTGAGGTAAATAACACCACTTTTGTCTTATCTGATTCCAAATGTACTGAATCCTCTAATTCATCTGGTAACTCCAGAGAGTCTGATATGCAGCAAATGCTATCAGATCTCCAAAATTGTGTACAACTATGTCAAAAACTTGAAAAAGAGAATGGTAGGCTTAGAGCTGAAGTTCAATCTCTATCAGATTAGCAAAAATCTGCCAGAGAACTCATAAAGGACCATTCCAGAGAAGTTTCTGAACTTCAGGAAAAGGTTACTGAAAGAGATACTCTGGTAGACCAGATCTTGAAAGAGAAGAATTCTCAGGTAGAAGAGTTCAATGAACTCAAGGCCAAATACCAATCTCTTATCAAGGGAAAACAAGTTGTAGATACTATTGAGGAGTCATATGTGCCCAGAGATATTTCCAAGATAGCAGACAGTGTGTCTATTATTACTGGAAAATCTCAACGCATAAATGATAAGAGTGGTTTAGGAGATCCTGGAATCATTAAAAGATCTCATAAATATTGCTTTGTCAAAGACAAGTCTGTAAGATCTGGTGAACTTGTGGAACTCCGGAATGAAGAGGATCCTTCTGATCGCATGGTGGTTCACAGACCTGGTTGGAAATGGGACCCCCCTGCCGATAATTCAAAACATAGTCCAGAAGAGGTGAATGTTCTGGATGAAAAAATTCTAGAGAATACAAGTCAGAAAAGATAACCTATAAAGATTGATGGTTCTGTTCAGAAGCCTAACCTGATTGGAGAACCTCAGAGGAATCCTAAAAGAGTGGAACCTAAGCAGAATAGGGGACCTAAAAAAGGAGACTCTAAGAGGAAACCTAATCAGAATAGGAGATACCAGAGGTGGTATACTGAACCAGAGAACCTCAATCAGAATCAGGGATCTCAAAAGTGGAATGCTCCAAGAAGATTCCAGAACAGGAAACCTCAGAAGGAATCCTATAACCAGAGTAGATCCTCTTTCCATCAGAGAACATCTTATAGAAAGCCAACTGATCTGGGTAGTTATGACACCAGAGATGGTTCTTCTAGGATGTACCCTTACAACCAGACCTTTAAGACCATGTCTTTGAGGCAGGCCATTCCTAAGGCCAGATTTGAGAAAAGATACACCAGACCTGTTTGTAGGAAAGGTGTTCTGATCAGACCAGTAACTCAATATGTCATTGTCAGAGGACATGTACTGGTAGATAGATTTGGAAGAAAGATAAGATCTCTAAGTCTTCTGATGAGACACAGAATCAGACTACTCCCAGAGTAATCAAGGTCAATCCACCTGTTCTTGATTCAGATTCAGATTCAGATGATGACCCTTCTTCTGGTTCTCTGAAGGAGAAGTCTTCACAAGGAGCAGAACCAGAAGAGGTTGGAACTCCTCTAGGGGGAAGCTCTCCTGTAGCAGGTGATAGTCACCAAGGTACTACAGTAGATGGTCAACCAGGTAAGGCCACGGGAAGGAGGACCCTGGTTGATCACCCCAATGACCAGATAATAGGAGATCCAGCTAAAGGTGTCCAGACTAGGAGAACTATTAACTTAGCTGCCTTATTCAGTTGCTATGTGTCCCTCATTGAGCCCAAGAACATCAGGGAAGCATTGAAAGATTCAAATTGGATTGTTGCTATGCAAGAGGAGTTGAATCAATTCACCAGACAGGATGTTTGGGAGCTGGTAGACAGACCAAGACATCAAAAGGTGATAGGCACTAAGTGGGTTTTCAAGAATAAGAAATATGAGAATGATGTCATTACTAGGAACAAGGTAAGGCTAGTGGCCCAGGGCTATTCTTAGTCTGAAGGAATAGACTATGATGAGACTTATGCTCCTGTTGCCAGACTAGAAGCCATCAGATTGTTCTTAGCATATGTTGTTCACATGAAGTTCAAAGTATATCAGATGGATGTGAAATCTGCTTTTCTTAATGGGAATCTAATTGAGGAAGTGTATGTGGAACAACCTCCTGGTTTTGAACAAGGTGACAAGGTGTATAAGCTTAAGAAAGCTCTTTATGGGCTGAAGCAGGCACCCAGAGCATGGTATGACACTCTATCTCAGTTTCTTCTGGACAATGGTTTTACTAAGGGTTTGATTGATAGGACCTTGTTTAGGAAAGAAGAAGGAAAGGACATCCTTCTGGTTCAAATATATGTTGATGACATTATATTTGGATCCCCTAACAAGAAGCTGTGTGCGCAGTTTGGTGATCTCATGCAGAGCCAGTTTGAAATGTCTATGATGGGTGAGATGAATTATTTCTTAGGTTTGCAGGTAAAGCAATCAGAGAAGGGAATTTTTATTAACCAAGCAAAGTACATCAGAAACATGTTAGAGAAATTTGGAATAGGATCTAGCAAGGCAGCCAAGATCCCTATGATGATAAATTTCAACATGGACCCAGATGAGTCTGGAGAGAGTGTGGACCAGACTCAGTACAGAGCACTTATTGGTTCTCTTCTGTACCTGACTGTAAGCAGACCAGATATAACATTTGCCGTGGGAGTGTGTGCCAGATTTCAAGCTAATCCTAAGAAAAGTCACTTAGAAGCAGCTAGGAAGATATTGAAGTATCTTAAGGGAACAGTGAATTTAGGGTTATGGTATCCTGCAGATGATAACTTAGAGTTAAGTGGTTATTCAGATTCAGATTATGGTGGGTGCAGAATAGATATGAAGTCTACAAGTGGAACATGCCAATTTTTAGGGAATAAATTGGTATCCTGGTTTTCTAAGAAACAGACTTCAGTTGCTACATCAACCACAAAAACAGAGTATATGGCTGCAGGTAGCTGTTGTTCACAACTACTCTGGATTAGTCAGCAGCTAAGGGACTACCAGATTAGAGCTAAGGATATTCCAATCTTCTGTGATAGTAATAGTGCAATAGCAATCACCCAGAATCCATTTCTTCATACCAGATGCAAGCATGTTGATATAAGGAATCATTTTATCAGAGATCCTGTTGAGAAGGGAGATATAAGGATGAAAAGATTGCAACAGAGAAGCAGAGAGCAGATATTCTGACTAAGCCTTTGGCTGAAACCAGATTCAGAGAGTTAGCATTTGAGTTAGGATTGTTGGAACCAGAGACAGGTTTGGTTTAGGGGGAACATCAGAGAAGTATCCTTTATTTCAATTCTTACTTATTTTATTATTCTCTCAACTAACATGTCTACAGGTTAGATATACCAGAGAAGTTATATCTTCAGGTGAGGTATGTACCAGATGAGGTGCATCCCAGATAAGGTGCAGAGTCAGACTCAAGAGAAATCCAAAGTCTCCTCTGACCAGAACCAGACAAATGCTATTCAGATGAGATGTGACTCCAAACTAGTTGAGGTATCATCTGGTTACAATACCAGGTGACAGGTATGTGTTTACTTCTCTGGACTCTGATCATTGGGATACACTTTTCAAATTAGTAAATACACCCAAAACCTTTCAACTTCGGAGTGTATTTAAGACTAGGGTGTAGGGCCTAGGCAATCATTTCGCTTTTTACCTTGACTGCCACAAAATCCCTTTAACCCACTCCCAATGACCATGCCAACGCACCAGATTAAATCTGTATTTCACCTTTCAATCTTGGCCATCAAATTTAATTGCGTGCAATATGTCAATCAATTCAAAATTGATTTTGTTCCCTACTTTAAAATTAAAATTCTTACACGCGGTTTTACTTCATTAAATTTTATTGCCACGCGTTCTTTCTTATTTAAACCAAAATAATTTCAAACTGTCTCTTCACGTTTCATTTCTCAAACCCTAACCTCTCTCTCTGCAAGTTTCTTGCTTTCTCTAAATCTTACAGAAATGGCTCCCAAATGCAATTTTGATCCCGATTACGTGATGAAGAAGATGAAATCAGAGATGGTGGTTGATTTCTACACCACCAAGAACCCAGCAGCGCTATCAATTCTGGAATTGCTCCAAAGATCTGGAGTAGAGAAGCTGATTTCAACAGTTCCTAAGGGGTTTAGGACTCTTGATGGTTATGCGGCCCAGTTCCTGGTTCGCATGAAGATTCATGATGATCATATTTCTTCGAAGATTGAGATGATGATGTGGTGTTTGCGAAGGAAGATTTCTGCAATCTGTTCGAGAACATTTCTGCACAGGGAGTTGATCCGTTAACTTACAAGGAGGATGATATTGTTGGTTCATTCAAGATCTTTGCCAGATCTTCTTGTTAAAATTTGACGAAGGGCTTTTTGGATAAGCATTTAAGGCAGAAGTACAAGGTTTTGTTTGATATTGTGGTGAAGATTTTGTTGTGCGAAAATCACAGTACAGATGCCATCTTCAATGGAAGGATGTGTGTGATGAGGGTGTTGTACGATGGAGTACAGTGCAATTGGGCAGAGTTCTTCTGGGACGTGTTGAGGAAGAACAGGCTGAAGGTGAAGAAGGAGCCGTGCCCATCCAAACCAGGGGAGTTGCAGTTCTACCTTACTGCAAATGTTTCATTGGGGACCAAGTTGTCTATCATTTTGGATTCTTTACTCCCAGACATGAAGTGGGATGAATCCTGGTGCAAGGGATTTCACAAATCCAAGATATTGTTTTCTAAGGATGGTCCTCTCCATGGTCATCCAGATTCAGATGGGGAGCAAGCCATCCCTGCCCCTCCCATTCAAGCAGTGCCTTCGCCTGCTAAGGGGCAGAAGACCAAGAAGTCTCAGAAGCAGCCTGAAGCTTCTAGGTCTTCAATTGTTTTCTCTGGTTCATCAGATGATGACCAGATCCCCCTTCAGACTGCATTGAAGAAGAAGGGTGGAGGTGTTGAGGCTGCCAAGAGAGCAGGTGCAGCCAAGAAACGGCAGAGACCAGAGGAGCCAAGGAAGGCCTCTGCCAAGAAGGCCAGAACTTCAAGAAGGGCCAAGATAACACTTCTGGTAGACGAGCCATCAGAGGAAGAAGAGGAAGAGGAGGTTGAGCCTCTGAAGAGGAGACCCAGGGCCAAGAGAGCCATTCTTCAAGATCCAGAGTCTGATTCAGATCTTGGAGAGGCACTGGAGAGAGCTATTGATGAAGCTGCTCAAATTTTGGGAGATGCTCCAGAGCCTGTTGTTCCAGCTGGTGTTGACCCAGCTGAGGTAATCACTTCTTTCCCTTCCCCTTCTCATTCTTCTTTATCCATTAACCTTGAAACCCCCACTACCTCTCCACCAGACACTCAAACACCCTCTGTTTCTGGTGCCCCTCCTACCTCACCAGAGCAGACCATCCCTGATACACCTGTTTTCACCTCAACATCCTTACCTACTCAAACCCCCTCACCCCCTACCCCTCAAACACATCTCCCCACAGATCCCTCTCCCTCAGCCCCTGTACCAGAGGTTCCTTCAACCTCCTCTGGTGCAGAACCTTCTACTTCACACATTTCTCCCCCTGTTTCTGTACCAGAGGTTCCATCTACCTCTTCTGGTGCAGAGCAACCCATCCCATCTACCTCTACCTCACAAAATCCTACCCCTCCCCAAACTCATACAGATCAAAACCCAACCCAAGACCCCCTTCTATCCATGGCTGTGGGATTCCCTGCCCCTCCTCCCTCCCCCACATGCCTTTCCAGCAATGATAGTGAAGATGAGGAAGCTTCACTGGAGCCGGATCACTTAGCTCATTCCTCCTCTGCCTCTGGGCCCAAACCCTTTACATTCTCTTCTAATGATATGGGTCCCATCAGGCAGAGTATGAGTGTGAGTGCTCAGCTCTGGCTAAGAGAGCAATTTCCAATTTTGTTCGAGCACTCACCCCTCCTGGCAGATCTGACTGATGCCAAGGTTTGGAGTATGGCAAGACTCCAGGATGTTGAAGATCTCATGCTTCTGCTAGAGGAGATGTCTCCTTCTGCCTTCACTGCGTGGGAGATTGAGCTGAAGAAGAATTTAAACATTCAAAACCCAGCAGAGTTTGAGACACCAGAGGCGGCCAAGGTCCTCATCAGAACCCTCTTGATCCAGAAAGGCGTCATGCTCACTCCAGAGGGCTTCTTCTATAACTTTGGTACGCATTTCTCATTCCCTCCAGAGTTGTACTCTGATGAGGAAGATTTTGATATGATTTCTGCCGTGCTCCAGAAGATGAAGGCTTTCTTCAACGAGCAAATTATGCAGATTGGGCGGTTTTCCAAAGCAATTCAACATATGGCCCCAGCTATGATTGAGCACCAGATTAGGCAGGAGAGGAGAATTTTCCTTAAGCAGATCAAGTCTACTCTGGCTGATGTTAAAGCCTCCTTCAAGGCTAATGGTCTTTTTGTTAAGTTAGATGTTATGCACAGCCAGAAGCAGCTCCAAGAGCATGTTTTGGACCAGCTGAGGCCAGTCTCTGTTTTGAAGGTTGAGATGGCTTCCCAGATGCTGGGAACTGCTAAGCTTAAGGACTCTCTCCAGGAGATGCTAGCCAAGCAAGAGAAGTTGGTTGCTGAATCTAGAGCTTACCTGGAAGAAGCCAAGCAACTTCGCGATCTTCACTCTTCCTCCCACACTGCCTTGCCTGATCTCATTCGGCAGGTAGTGCAGCCCCTCCTTGATGAAGTTAAAAAGGGGGAAGAGAAGTCCAGAACTGATCTGGCTAAGATCACAAATGAGACTCTTTTTAGCCATGGAGCTTGTCTGGACCTGCTGGAGAACACATTGGCCCAGGCTGAGTTGCAGAAGAAGAAGAAAGAAGAGTTGAAATCTCTTACTATGGCTAAACAGCTTGCTGCAGAAGAAGAGTCATCTGAAGCTGAGCAGGATCTTACTACCATTCCTGGTCCTGCTAAGAGGAAGATTAAGAAAGTGAAGAAGAGTTTCCTTGAATCTGTTATTGAAGAAGCAGAGAAGAGATACAAGGAAGAGACTCCAGAAGAGAGGCAAGCCAGAATCAGGAAGAACATAGATGAAGAGCAGAGGCTCAGATATGTTAAGAGGCAGAACAAGAAGGCCAGAGAAGCTGGTATTCCTTCTGGTGCAGGTGGCTCAGGTCAGAAGAGGAAAGCTCCTGTGGAAGTTATGAACATCTTGCCACTCAGGACAGAAGGGTCTTTTGACTCTACTATGCCGTATCCTCTGATTGAGAGATGGAGAGAAGCCAAGACCCTCTGGTTCATTCAGCATTATATCCAGAGGCCAGCACCAGAAGATGATGAGCTGATCAACAGAACCTTCCATTCTTGGATGCAAGCCTATGATGCAGACTTGTACAAGCAGCTGATGGATTCAACCATTGAGTTCAACCTGGAGGTGACTGCCCCTGAATTTACTTATCTAAACACTCCCATGAATGGGAACCAGGTGGATTGGGCAGAACTGAAGAAGTTTTACAAGACCAAGGTGTTGGTGAATTTCACCCCAACATCTTCTGCAGAGTTGAAGGCCGTCCAGGATAGGTTCCTTGACTGGTTTCTTGTCCCCAAAGAGAACAGAAGATATGCCTAGAGTAGGACTATGAACTTCAATGTAATCTGTAATTATTTTATCCTCTGATTATTAATAAAATCATATCTTCTTTGTTCAAAAGACAACTCCTTGTTGTCTTATTGCTTGCCTGATGAGATCTATTCTAAGGTCTCATTCATTTTCTGTTTTTTTTTGCTTAAGTATTGTTTTTTATCAGTTCTGGTAAGTTTTAACTCCATCAAAAAGGGGGAAATTGTTAAGATAAATATTGTTTAGTTATGATGAGTTAAAACAAACCAGAAGTTGTAATAGGACCATCTGGACCTGTTAGCCAGATGAGGATTAGATCAGGACTTAGTCTAGGGGGAACTGCCAGACCAGAAGACCTCACCAGAAGAGTCACCAGAAGACCCCACCAAAGGACTTCACCAGAGAATCCACCAGAGGACTTCAACAGAAGAGATCAAGACCAGAGGCAGAGAACATTCCCTGACCAGACGAGTTCTGACCAGATGAGTCTGGTGAAACATAAGTTGCTCAGAATCATCTCCTGGTTCTTCTGAGTAATCTGTTTCTTAACCGACTCTGGACCAGAGGACACCGATGTTGCCTGGTGTCTGGTCCTGCCTTCTCTGGAGAGAATCAGAGTTAGGCAATTGGAAGCATTGTTCCGTTGGTGATTAATCAAGTTAAATCAAGATTGGATTGAGAAAGATATAAAGACAATCAATCAAGATCTCACCAACCCAATCAATCAATTAGGGAATTGATTGATTGAAGCTTCCTTATATAGAGGATCTGAATGGATTAGCCCTCCAACGGCTATGTCCCTAATCCCCTCTATATAAACTTGAGTGTAGATCAAGAAAAACCTCTAGAAATCTTTCACGTGCACATAGCATACTAAGCTTTTGATCACTACGCATTTGCACTCACTTTTGTTCTTAATTATTCATCTACTCTTAAGGAGTTGTAATACTCAACTTGTTCATCGTTTTAGACAAGGTTGAAGTAAGTCAGACTTTAGATCGAAGCTAGATCTAAAGTGGTTGTAAGAAGGTGCTGGTACTTTGGAAATTCCAGTAAGAAAGTGAGTTGGTTGGTTGATAGTGAGACCCCTTTGATCAAGGGAGAGTGGAAGTAGGATATTCAGATCCGAACCACTATAAATACGGTCTTATTTATTGCTTTCTTTAATACTTGTTTGATTATCATTTGTGCTCTTACAAAAGATTTCTCCTAAAGACATATCGTTTTAAAAGCTTCCGCAATTAATCTATCTAGTGGGACCAACAACAAGTCTACTGAAGAGAAGTTTACAGAACAAGTCACCTGAAGCATAAATGTTTTCTAAGTGCATTTATGATAAGGGAAGTTACAATCAATAGAGATTCTGGAAGTCTACTGATAAAGACAAATATAGCATTTAAAGCCCAACACATTTTAAAGCTGTTAGTTATCCTGGTTGAGAAACAAGGCAAAAGGAATGTCAATAAGCTTGTAATAAATGAAGGAATAGAAGGTTCTCTCAGTTGAGTTCAACCTTAAACCCAAACAAGCGCTGCGCCAAGTTGACTGTGTGGTCCAATGAGAAGATGACACATAGGTGTACTTCGCTGACAGTTGACCTGCTGCAGACTGACAAACACCAAAAGTCACACCATACCTTGTCAGAGAACTGGTTGCAGGCAAAGACTTCCATGGCAATTATTGACAAGACATAAAGTTAAAAAGAGTTGTTTAAACCAATCAGAAACAAGAGGCATCTTTGAGAAAATTCAAAATCCAACGGGAAGATTCTCAAGAAGCCTGTAAATACAGAAGGTCGTGCTCATTTTCAAGCACAGGAAACTTAATGATTATAACATTCTCTACACTCACAAACATACTAATGAAGCACTCGAAATTACTGTAGTTTCCCAAGTGTTTCATCACTGTAGAGAGCATTCAAAATCTTCTATAATCCACACTCGAAGCCAAATCCAAAGCTTAGAAAGAGATAATCCATCCTTAAGCTTTTGAGCTCATCTTGTGAGGATTATCTCAAGATTAGTTGGAATCAAAACCCTACCCAAAACCCTACCCACAGTTAGGTTTAGATTTAGAGTTAAGAGGTGTTAGTAAGCTGATAAGTTGATATCACTCTGAAAGCTGGTTTGTTGGGAACTAGGACCTGGAATTATCCTAGGGATCAAATATCCTAAGAGAGGAATATTTGGTCAGTGCACCATGGCACTATAACACAAGGAATTCCAAGTGAAAAGAATTCTCCTGTTTAATCAGGACAGTGGATGTAGGAGATTCTTCTCTAAACCACTTTTTATCTTTGGCACTTACTTATTATCATTTCTTAAGTGTGAGTTGGGATAAACAAATTTCTAATAACTAAAATGAGTATTTCTTAAAGGGCTTACTATTCCGCAACTGAAAGCTAATTATATAGCAACTCAACTGAAAGCCACGAGCTCTCAGTGGAGGTGATATCTCAGTAAGCTTTCTTGAGTAAATCATTAGCAGACTTCAAAGTCCACTGAAGGTCTATTGTCTTGTGTAAACCATTTAGTTTTAAGAGAAAAGTTTTAATCTATAACAACAGGTGTATTCCTCCCTCCCCCATACACCTGTAGCACTCGTTTCGGGACCAACAAGTGATATCAGAGTAGTGGTTCAAAAGACCATTGTTCTAAGAGTACCTTTATTCTCAAAAGGTAAATTTATTTGGCCAACTGAACAGATCTACTAACAAATTTTTTTATCTACTATGACTAACAATACAGCTAGAGTTGTACCACCAGCAGAGAATAATATGGGAGCTAATCCATTGAATCATATATCCCATCATAAACTTCCACAATTCTCAGTGGAGAATAATGACTTCTGGAAGATAAGGATGAGAGCAGACCTCGCCTGTGTTCATGATGAGATGCTTAGAGTGATCACCAAAGGTCCATTCATGTTCATCACTCCAAACCCAAGGACTACAGCTGCAACAATTGCAGATCCAAGAGAGGAATGACCAAAGGATGATGATAACTTTATTGTAGATGAGAGAAAGAGACACAGTCTAAACTTTTTTGCCATGAACATCCTCTACACCCCCATTCCAGATTCAGTCATCCACTATCAGACAACAAAAGAAATATGGGGTACTCTTGCTCTCATGTGTGAAGGAACTGACAAGATTAAAAAGAACAAGCTCTTAGTAGCAGTTCAAAAGTATGAGCAATTCATAATGGAGCCTGCTGAGACCATTGATCAACTTGATGGGAGATTTAATGACGTTATGAATGAGATCTGTTGAGACAATGACAGTTTTGAGTTGATCCCAAATACCCTGAAAAGATGAATTTGCCTAAGTGTTGTAATAGTCAGGCTAGTCTTGTTAGGCTTTGTTAAGTTAGAATATTTTATATTCACAAGTGCACAATGAGAGGAGTACTTATTATTGACATTCAAGACTGGAGCCTGAAGAACACAAGAGCACCATCCTGAGCTTATGGCAGTCTATCTAAGCTGGCTGAGCAAGTGTCAGGATTAAGAGCATGATCCTGAGATCATTGCTAACTCAACCTGAAGGGAACAAGACTGCACTGAGTTATTAGAAAAAGACTTGGAGTAGGATCCAAGCAAGCAAAAGGAATGTCAGCGCTGGAAAACGTACATAGATGAGGATAATCCTGAACTCAGATAAGATAAGACTGAACTGAAGAATGAGTTCTGACATTCTCACCTACCTGGTGATGTGGACCAATCAGAGCAAGACAAGCCATGTACGGACACTGACTTGAACCGGACATCCCTGCAAGTTTTCAACGGACATGCATTTAATGCATGTTACCAAATCCATGCAAGGACGACTACTGCATGGGAAATATGGCCGTTGAAGTATCCTACAAGGAAGGTGACTAGAAGCTATCTCTCCAACGGATAGATTTCAAAGTTGCCTATAAATACAGAAGACCTTGGACCCAAACAAGGTTACGGGAAATTTCGAAGCCAGAAATTACTCAAAACTCGTAGCATTCAAAGAATTCATATCATTCAAGAAACACTCGGAAAACCTAGAATTTCCCAGGTGTTTCTTAAGTAGAAAGTTTATTTTGTATTCCACTGAGCGCATTACATACATCTTAAGCTTGGAGTGATAATTCAATCCTTAGCATAGGTTTTCCTTGTAAGGATAATCACAAATAGTTGGAATTCAAACTGAAACCAAAACCCTCTTAGTTAGGTTTGTTGGTTGAGGTTAGTAAGTGTGTTAGTAGGAAGAAGTGTCAGTGAGACTGATCTGGGTGCACCTTGGCACGTTAAAAATAAGTCAATCCTTAGTGGATTTACTTGTTAAATCAGGACCATGGACGTAGGAGCTTGAGTTTCTGAACCACGTTATCTCGTTGTGTTCTTTACTTGCTTTGTAATACCCTAACCCATTTTATGCCTTATATATTTTTATGTGTGTTTGTCATTTTATTTTTGAACATCTTTTCGAAAGTAGAACTTCGTTTTATTCAAAATCTTCGATTTTGGATAACGGACGAGTTGAACTGGACCATCGAGCACTCTAGAAACCCTAACACAGAGAGAACTGGTACTGGATAAATCAAATATGAATAAAATATGAGTCTAAAGTAAGTGGATAAGCCGTTTTATTTTATCTTGAGAGTTTTAAATTTTTAGTTGCCGAAAATTGGGCGAAACCCCCGAAAACGCCAAAATTGGAATCTACCGAACAAAAGCCGAACCAACAGGGAGCCTAACTAATAAAATAAGTTAAAATCATCCTTAATTATGAACTTTTAAAGTTGAAAAAATTAATTGATAGAAAACAAACGAAATGAGACTTCCGGAGCCCCGAAACCCATATCGAAAACCCCGATTTTACAGTGTCGAAACGCACACCCTGAGCCGAAAGGCCACCACAAGCCAAAGGATTGTGGGGCCCACACATTAAGGACGGCCAGCTGCTGTCTCCCAGAAGCCCACAAGGGCCAAATGCACCCCCCAACAAAAGTCCTACCCCTAGTACAAGTACCCCTCCCCTTCATTTATTGTTTTGTCCCTCTTTCATCCCCACCCCCCAAGTGTCCCAAATCCTAGCCTTCCATTTTCACCACATGTTATTTTAATTCTCTTGGACATCACTCTTTCACAAGACACAAGACAAAAAAAAAAAAAAAAAGAGACACACTCTCCCCTCCTCCTCGCTATTTTCGGCCAAAACCTAAAGGGAGGAGAAAATCCTTTCTTATCCCATTTTTCTCACAAACAAGACCTCTATCCTTTACCCAAAGTTTTCTTTTCATACAAGGAGTCTCAAAGAAGGATAAATCATAGGATGTTGGGATATGTTTTAGTTTTGATGATTTTCCAAAACAACATGTAATAGGTTTGAAAGCAGTCAGGATAGTATCCTTTAGATCAGGTCAGGCTAGGTTAGCTCTCAGTAGAATAGGTTGCTCAGTTGAGGGGGAACTCAGCGAGGGGGAACTTCTCAACACAGCCTGAAGATATCAAGATGACAACCAGAAGAGCTGACTGAAGACCTGCCATCAACCTGAACCAATGGAGAAGCCTGAAGGATGTCCCACTGAGTGTAAGTCAGGCTGATCTAAGCCAAGTCTGGTGGACCACTCAGTGAAGAGCCTGATCAGGAGGATCAGTGCTGCACCAAGTAGGCCCGAAGGAGTCAGGCTACTGTGGTCAGGGAAGTTTGTCATCCAGCCTTATGACAAACTTCTTGGAAAGATCTTCAAGAGTTAACTGAGGATAACTGCACTGAGGACGAGTCAGTCCACTGAAGATCAGAGTCAGTGAAGGAGGAAGTTACCTAAAGTCAGTGGGTCTTGGTCAACCCACTGAGTCAAAGATCCGTGAATTCAGGCCACGTGGACCAATCAGCACGAGGCAGCAACTCTGACACTGACAAAGGCCGCATTCCAAGAAAAGTGGTTGAAACCATTAAATGTTGGATTCAAATGTATCTTCCCTCCAACGGATACATTTGAATCCCCATTATAAATACAAGCTTCCAGCTGCGGATTGAAGTGTGTGTGAGAGGAGAAAATCTACACCTACGAGCTGTGAGGGTGTTGGAGTTTTTGTGCTTTTCAAAGGGAGATATAAGGAAGCACATCTTACACCTAGAACACTGACCATTAGGGTCTTCACATATATTATCTGAGTGTTCAGCTTGTAACTCATAGCTTAGAGAGGTTTTCCTAATCCCAGCTTTAAGGCTAACACATTGTAAGGGAAAACCTCACCTAGTTGGAGAAAACCAAACCGAAACCAAAACCCTCTAGTTAGGTTTGTTGGGAGTAAGTTGTTTGTAAGGAGAGGCAGCTCCGTGGAGGGGCGTGAGTCCAGTTGTAAGTGCACCTTGGCACGTTAAAAACAAGAATCCCAGGAGTGGATTTCCTGTTAAATCAGGTCGTGGATGTAAGAGTATTGAGACTCTGAACCACGTTAAACTGAGCGTTGTTTATTGTTTAAGCACTTGCTAATTATTTGTAGTGTATGCTCACTGAGTGTACTTGGAAAGATTGAAAAGAAAATTAGCTAAGTATTTTAGTCAGGGAGAACCAATCTCACTGACAGGCTTAAGCAAGCACTCAAGAGTTCAGTCTCTCGAGTCACTGCCTTGCTAAGAGCCTGAGCTCACAAGTCAGTTTGCACTGACTTGAGTGCTTTGACTCTCAGCAACGCAGTGACTTGAGTGTTTCTTCACTGAACTTCCTCAGAGCGCAATGCTAAGTGTTTTAAGAAAAAAAAAAATTTGACTCCTGAATTCCCATTTTGCCCTTCGAAAACCGGGTCCAACAATTGGTATCAGAGCGGGTTGTTCACATGACCACTGATCCAGTTTTGTTAAGAAAAATGGTCAACCGAACAGATCTTAAATGTTTTAAACTATGGGAATTCCTGCATATTTCAAACTATTACCTGTACTCTGACATTATTCTTGTAATAGAAAATCATTTGGTTAGAAGTTTTGGAATCATCAAAAAGGGGGAAATTATTAGGATATGTTTTAGTTTTGATGATTTTCCAAAACAACATGTAATAGGTTTGAAAGGAGTCAGGATAGTATCCTTTAGATCAGGTCAGGCTAGGTTAGCTCTCAGTAGAATAGGTTGCTCAGTTGAGGGGGAACTCAGCGAGGGGGAACTTCTCAACACAGCCTGAAGATATCAAGATGACAACCAGAAGAGCTGACTGAAGACCTGCCATCAACCTGAACCAATGGAGAAGCCTGAAGGATGTCCCACTGAGTGTAAGTCAGGCTGATCTAAGCCAAGTCTGGTGGACCACTCAGTGAAGAGCCTGATCAGGAGGATCAGTGCTGCACCAAGTAGGCCTGAAGGAGTCAGGCTACTGTGGTCAGGGAAGTTTGTCATCCAGCCTTATGACAAACTTCTTGGAAAGATCTTCAAGAGTTAACTGAAGGACAACTGCACTGAGGACGAGTCAGTCCACTGAAGATCAGAGTCAGTGAAGGAGGAAGCTATCTAAAGTCAGTGGGTCTTGGTCAACCCACTGAGTCAAAGATCCGTGAATTCAGGCCACGTGGACCAATCAGCACGAGGCAGCAACTCTGACACTGACAAAGGCCGCATTCCAAGAAAAGTGGTTGAAACCATTAAATGTTGGATTCAAATGTATCTTCCCTCCAACGGATACATTTGAATCCCCATTATAAATACAAGCTTCCAGCTGCGGATTGAAGTGTGTGTGAGAGGAAAAAATCTACACCTACGAGCTGTGAGGGTGTTGGAGTTTTTGTGCTTTTCAAAGGGAGATATAAGGAAGCACATCTTACACCTAGAACACTGACCATTAGGGTCTTCACATATATTATCTGAGTGTTCAGCTTGTAACTCATAGCTTAGAGAGGTTTTCCTAATCCCAGCTTTAAGGCTAACACATTGTAAGGGACAACCTCACCTAGTTGGAGAAAACCAAACCGAAACCAAAACCCTCTAGTTAGGTTTGTTGGGAGTAAGTTGTTTGTAAGGAGAGGCAGCTCCGTGGAGGGGCGTGAGTCCAGTTGTAAGTGCACCTTGGCACGTTAAAAACAAGAATCCCAGGAGTGGATTTCCTGTTAAATCAGGCCGTGGATGTAAGAGTATTGAGACTCTGAACCACGTTAAACTGAGCGTTGTTTATTGTTTAAGCACTTGCTAATTATTTGTAGTGTATGCTCACTGAGTGTACTTGGAAAGATTGAAAAGAAAATTAGCTAAGTATTTTAGTCAGGGAGAACCAATCTCACTGACAGGCTTAAGCAAGCACTCAAGAGTTCAGTCTCTCGAGTCACTGCCTTGCTAAGAGCCTGAGCTCACAAGTCAGTTTGCACTGACTTGAGTGCTCTGACTCTCAGCAACGCAGTGACTTGAGTGTTTCTTCACTGAACTTCCTCAGAGCGCAATGCTAAGTGTTTTAAGAAAAAAAAAATTTTGACTCCTGAATTCCCATTTTGCCCTTCGAAAACCGGGACCAACATAGGAAGAGAACTTGAAGAAGGCATAAGGCCCTAGCATTGTAACAGAAAGATCACAACAAGGTGACCCTCACCTAATTTCTTTCAAAATCTTAGTTTTGTTTTAAATCTTTAGATAGAAAGGAAAAAAACATGAGTTTTCTTTGATTTTCTTCTTAAATCTTGATGGTTTGGTGTTATGGGTTGTTAATGATGAAAGAAATGAAAGTTTCATGGCATGTGCAGGTTTATAGATGTTATTGTTGTGATAAGTGTTGAGCAATTCATTTTCTGTTGAAATTCTGAGTTGATACATTTTCATAATTTGAAATTTCTGAGATTTTGTTTTCATATTTAAAAAATATACCAAGTTAGATTTCTTTTTCCACTGGTCTCATGTGTTTTGAAGTTATATTCAATAATCTATGAATTTTTTAAGTTAGTGTGACAATCTGTAACATTTTCGTGACTCTTTGATTTTATGGTAATTTTCACTTGTTTATTTATTTTTATAAAAATAAAAATAAAATATTAAATGATGTTAGCTTCATTATTGAAATATTTCATGCTTTTAGTAGTAGTTTAAATAGTTTTACAAAAATTATTTCCATTGTTGGTACGTGACTGCAAAGACAGAAAAGTTTATGCGCCTTTTCCAAAAATGAACCAAAATACCTTTTTCCTTACATGTTTTGCCTTAGATAAAAAATTGAGAAATGTTTGAAACTGTGTAATGCATCTACTGTATGAATTTCGTGATTTTTGAAAATGTGTTAGTACTTTTAAGAAGGTCATTTCCTTTGTGTTATAACTCTGAAAACTTACTGGAATGCTTAAGAATCATTGTTTTGTCTTTGGAAATAAATCCAAAAACCCATTTTCCTTCTTTTAATAAAACAGATTTTTATGAGTGAAATATATGTTAAGAGAGTACCTACTGTACATTTTATTAATTTTTAGATAAATCCTTCATATTTTAGAAAATGCCCAAAGTCGAGTGTGCATAGTCGAAACCGGGCAGTTTTTACGCAAAAGTTGTCTTAATGTTTGAACCGTTGTTTTATTTGAAATTATTGTTTTTCGTGTTATGTGTTATTTTCTAAGAACATGTTAGTAAGAGTCTAAGACGTGTTTTGTGTCGAAAACACCATTGTAAGAAATTCTTAAAGTGTAACTTAATGAGTAATGAAAAAGACTAAGTTATAGTAATTCATGACTAAAAGACGAAAGACATGTGTTTAACCAAAAGTCCTTCGGGACCAACGCATAGTGTCCTAAATATACGAGTTTTAATAAGAAACTAAAAGCGAGAATTTTCATTAGGATCGAGTGCGAATGGCCAGTGACACTTGGACGTCTTTCCCTTCTTTGCAAGCTGTAGCTTTTCCAAAACTGCTTTTAGAGGTGGGTGGCACTAAACCGTATTGCCTTTTACTTACGTGTTTTAGTTGAAGTATCATCTATTGAATTATATTGTTATTTACGAGAGGAGAGTATCCTTGTTGGAATTGTTACGAGCGGAGAGTCTTTGTCTCAGTGCGGAGAATATTCGTGTTGGTTTGGTTGCGAGCGGAGAGTATCTGTCTCGGTTGGTTACTTTTGTAAATGATATAATGATATTTATGATATCATACTTTAACCGTAATAGCGTACGGACTACCCACACTGAGATATTCAAAATTCTCACGCCCCATTTTTAATACTTTTCAGGTGAGCCGATGGAGTTCTGGGAGCAGCAGTAGACCCCGCCTTCTACACCGATATTTGTTTTATTTTCCATTAAAGACTTTTAATTGTCCTTGCTTCCATCTGTTAAATTCAAACTTATTATTATGGACTGCTGAACTGGACTTATGATGAATTGTAAAGCTATTAGTATTATTTCTCCGTTTTAGTATTACTTGGACTCAGCATGCTCTCTGCTTAATGTTTGGTTTTTAATCGTATGATAAGACTATAAGTTAAGAATGGTTTTAATCATCATCCTCTCAATTTTCTTTATTCAAACTCTTCTTAAAAAAATCACTTATTTTTCCTTTTCACTAAGTGACGACTTGGATTGGATAAGTATTAGAAATATCCGGGTTCGGGGCGTTACAGGTGGTATCAGAGCCTAGGCTCAAAACTTCAGAACAAAAGAATTTTTATGCAATAGAAAGTTCTTATTTGAAATTTTTTGTGATTTTACCTATAGAAAATTTTATCATTTGAGTAAGACTTAGTTTGAAACGGTTGCGGGAAGAAAGTCTACTGCCACGACCAGAACTCCGAGGTACCAAAGTTTATCTCACTGTTTTAAATATTTGTTGTGAATGTTTCATGAATTATTTGTGTGAATCCATAGAAATATGGAAGAGAAGTGCCTAACGAAGTGAATTGTGGCACACGTGGAGTGTATGAATTAAGACTCTATGTGAGAATGCATGTGTTTATGCAGTGCTTATATGTATTAATACTATAAAGTACTATTTTCTTTTTGCGTCCACTAGAGTCTTGACTTAGAACTCCTTTCTTACAAAACTTGGGACGCTATGGATTTCGCGCTCGAGTACGTCATGATACGACAGGCTAAGAATGAGACCATCACCAACTTCACGCAACATTTCCAGGACTTTTAGGCTTGTTCTGTAGTAGCCAGCCCATTAGATAGATACTTAGTATGGAAGACCTTCTATTATTATTTTCGATGTATGTATTTTCGGGTTGAAGGATTACCTCCCAGTGTCTTTTGCGTATTTTCGGGTTGTAGGATTACCTCCCCGTAACACTTGCATATTTTTGGGTTGGAGGATTACCTTCCCGGAACTTTGCTTTATCTATATATGTTATCATGTGATTCGTGTTATACGGTCACTTTATTCTATCCGCTTATTTTTACTCGATTATTGTTCAACGATGTGCGTCGCTAGTTCCCTACCTTACAATAGATAGAGTTCGAAACCATGCTGCTGAGCTAGTTAGTATGTTCCGGTGCCGAAGACTCTAATGTATAATTGGTGCTAGCGAACTATCGGCTAACGTAATTGGGTTCTGTTTTTTTATTTATGTTGGGATATGTTTTAGTTTTGATGATTTTCCAAAACAATATGTAATAGGTTTGAAAGCAGTCAGGATTGTATCTTTTGTTTCAGATCAGGCTAGGTTAGTTCTCAGTTGAATAGGCTGTCAGTTGAGAAGAACTCAGTTGAGGGGAAACTCAGCGAGGGGGAATCAGCAACACAGCCTGAGGATATCAAGATGACACCAAGAAGAACTGACTGAAGTCATGCCAGTAACCTGAACCAGAAGAGAAGCCCGAAGAAAGTCCCACTGAGTGTAAGCCAGGCTGATCTAAGCTAAGTCAGGCGGACCACTCAGTGAAGAGCATGATCAAGAGGATCAGTGCTGCACCAAGTAGGCCCTGAAGGAGTCAGGCTACTGTGGTCAGGGAAGTTTGTCATTCAGCCTTATGACAAACTTCTTGGAAAGATCTTCGAAGAGTCCCTGAAGGACAACATCACTGAAGATATTCATGTCTACTGAAGATCGTCAGAGTTAGTGGGGGATATGCCAACTGAAGTCAGTGCGCCCTGATCAAGTACACTGAGTCAAAGATCCGTTGGACTCAGCCCACGTGGATCAATCAAGTCAAGTCAACATATCTGACACTGACAAGGCCGCATTCCAAGAAAAGTGGTTGAAACCATTTAATGCTCGATTTAAATGTGATTCCCTCCAACGGTTACATTTGAATCCACATTATAAATACAAGCTCATAGCTGCATGTTCAAGTGTGTTGGTTGTGTTATGTTGTTAAGTGATAAGAAAAATCAACACCTACGAGTTGTGAAGGTGTGAGTCCTTTAGTGCATTGTATGGAAGTTATAAGGAGGCACGATTCACACCTTGTTCAATGACCATTAGGGTTCATATATATACACAAAAGAGTGTTCAGCTTGTAACTCTTAGCTTAGAGAGGTTTTCCCAATCTTAGCTTTAGGCTAACACATTGTAAGGGAAAACCTCACCTAGTTGGAGAAAACCCAACCGAAACTAAAACCCTATTGTCAGGTTTGTTCGTAGTAAGTTGTTAGTGAGGAAGTTAGTCAGAAAGATTTGGAGATAGATCTGGGTGCACCTTGGCACGTTAAAAATAAGAATCCCAAGTTAGTGGATTTCCTGTTAAATCAGGCCGTGGATGTAAGAGCTTGAGTCTCCGAACCACGTTAAACTGAGCGTTTCATTCTTTCAAAGTATTTATAAAAGTGTTGTGAAAATCTACTCACTGAGAGCATTGTTAAAAGGAAAACTTTAGTTAAGCATTCAGGTCAGGGAGAACCCCTCTCACTGACCAGTTCAGGCAACGCACTCGAGAGTTCAGTTACTTGTTGTGTAACCTCTCGAGTCACTGTTTTGTTAAGTGACTGAGCCCTAAAGTCAATCACACTGACCTGATGGTTCTGACCCTTAGCAAGGCAGTGACTTGAGTATTTATCCACTCTGACTGAACTCCCTGAGTATGAGGTTTAAAAAAAAATTTGCTCCTGAATTCCCATATCTTCAGTTTTTCTGAAAGAGTCACTGGACCATCAATTTAATCATGCCTACCTATAAGTAACATATATTCTTTTCCACTCAGCACCTAACTAGGATGGTACCTAGAGGAAGACCCAAAATCCGCCGTAGGGAAGACTAGGAAGAGCCCGTAGGACAACAACCCCCACCGCCGCCTCCAATGGCACTCCAGCCTGCTAACGCCGCTTCGGGAGCTGACATGGCTCGGAAATTCTTCAATTCCCAGCAGAACTTCATGCAGCACCAACAGCTACACCCATGCCTAAATTCTTCAACCCACTCCTCACCAAGAACAGAGGATGACTGGGATTATTGAGACTTTCAGACGAATGAAAACCCCATGCCTGAATGGGGAGGAAGGACCTATGGAGATCGAAGAATGGATCTCCGAGCTAGAGAGAATCCTCCAGCACATGAACCTGACTGATGCACAAAAGGTCTCTTGTGCTCAGTTTCAGTTAGCCGAAGATGTCGCTAAGTGGTGGGAAGCCTTTGAACGTACCCTGAGTTCCGAATGAAGGCAAGCACTCAACTGGGGAAGTTTAAAGGAAACTATCATGAACCGATGCTTCCCGGATACACTCCGAGACCAAAAGGAAGTGGAATTCGTGAACCTTAGACAAGGAAATCTCTCCGTGATAGAATACGAGAGACAGTTCAACCGATTATCGAGGTATGCTCCACATCTGGTGGGCATTGACGAAAGGAAAGCTAGGAGGTTTGAGAGAGGTTTAAGGCCCAAGATTGGAGGAGTTATTTCAGGACTGAAACTGTAGAGTTACAATGAGGTGTTCGACTGAGCACTCATTGTGTCGATCGGTCTGGGGCTAGAATTCAAGGCTACCCCATCTGCTTTGGCTGTTAACAGAGGACAGTCAAATTTCAAGGGGAACCCGAGTCAAACACCCAAGGGGAACAACTTCGTACCTGCTTGACAAAGCCCACTGCCCTTTTGCTCAAAGTGTAAGGAAAGGCACATAGGAGCTTGCTGGACCGGCAATTGTTTCTACTGCCGACAGCTGGGGCATCGACGCTCAAATTATCCAAAGCTGCAGCATGGAAATTTCCCAGTGACTAACTACCAGCCTAGGCCGCCCCAAATAGGAAACAATCGCCCGTCTGGGCCACCAGCGAACAACCAGTTTCCTGGACCGCCCAGAGGAAACCTTCCCTTTCCTGGACCACCAAGGAGGAATGTACCAGCCCCAGGGTAGAGAGGAAGGATGCAGGTGAACGCAATCCTCAATGAGGAAATGGAAGAGGAACCGAACCAGAACGAGACCATGGTAGGTACTCTTTTAGTTTTTGGCAAACCTGCCCAAGTAATTTTTTACACGGGAGCATCCCACTCCTTTGTGTAAAAAAACTTTAGTAAGAAACTAAAGTTAGAATGCGTAGTAGGGGAAGGTTTGAGAGTGAAGATATCCAAACACAAGTAAGAGGAGTGAAGATAGAATTAGACGGACATCAGCTAGAGTCTAACCTTCACGTCCTTAGGATGAAGAATTTTGACTTAATCTTGGGAATAGATTGGCTTACTAAGCATAGAGCAACCATAAGGTGTGCAAATCGAGAAATAGACTTTGAGGATGAAGACGGACAGTGTTACACTTTTTGCGGAACTCGAACCAAGTTTGGGATTCAGATAATCTCCGCAGTAAAAGCCAAGAAACTATTACAGAAGGAAGGATGCCAAGGGTACCTAGTCAACATCTCAGTAGAAAAGAAGGACGAAAATACCCCGACGAACATACCCGTCGTGAGAGAATACTAGGATGTATTTCCGGAGGAATTGTCAGGAATACCACCGGATCGACATATTGAATTCTCCATCGAACTAATACCGGGGGCTACGCCCTTGTCGAAGGCACCATACCGGATGGCGCTAAAGAAGTTAGAAGAGCTAAAAGAACAGCTTCAAGAACTCTTGGAGAAGAAATTCATCAGACCCAGCGTATCACCATGGGGAGCACCTGTCCTATTCGTTAAGAAGAAAGATGGGACCCTCAGAATGTGCATTGACTACCGAGAATTGAACTAGCTGACCATCAAGAAAAAGTACCCTCTGCCGAGGATCGAGGACTTATTCGATCAATTGAAAAACGCCAGCGTATTTTCAAAGATTGATTTGTGGTCCGGCTATCACCAACTGAAGGTCAAGGAAAGTGATATTCCAAAGACGGCCTTCAGGACTCGTTATGGACACTATGAGTTTACAGTGATGCCTTTTGGAGTGACGAATGCACCGACTATATTCCACCAGTACCTAAACCAATTCGTTATCGTGTTTATCGATGATATATTGGTATACTCCAAGGACAAGGACCAACACGAAGAACACCTCAGGATTTTTTAGAAACAATGATGCGTGAGAAGTTATATGCTAAGTTCAGCAAGTGTGAGTTTTGGATCGACCGGGTTATGTGTTGGTCCAGTACAAGACTGAGGGATACGTGTATGGGGGGAATACACGTATACCATTTTTTCTCACTTTCAAACTGACTGAGTCCCCTTGCTCAGAGTGATAAAGAACTCAGGGTTGATAACACACCTATTGACTTACTCCCAACAAGCCTATCTTAGGGTTTTGGTTTCAGTTTGGATTCCAACTAAATTGAGATTATCCTTACAAGGCAAGCTGTGCTAAGGATTGGATAATCTCTCTAAGCTTGAGATAATTCTAATTAGCTCTTGGAATACAGAATAACTCTCAACTGCTAAGAAACACTTGGGAAATTTAGAAGGTTTAGAGTGCTTCTCTTAAAGGTTGAATGCTTTGAATGCTTGAGAGTTTGAGTAATTTCTGGCTTGGAAATTTCCCGTAACCTTGAATGGGTTCAAGGCCTTCTGTATTTATAGGTGATTTGAATAACTATCCGTTGGAGAGATAGCCTTCTAGTCATCTATGTAGAGTGGCTTCAAACGGACATATCTTCATGCAGCAGCCGTCCTTTGCATGGATTTGGTATTTGCATTAAATGCACATTAAATGCTTGCCCGTTGAATATGCAGTCTGAATTCAGTCTTCATATCAGGTTCCGTACGTGAATGTCCTTCTCGGATTGGTCCACGTCATCAGGTTGGTGAGAATGTCAGAACTTATTCCTGGGCTTCAAGCTTGTCTTATTAAGTTCATTTTATCTTGGGCCCACCAGTCTTGTCCTGACGCTGAAATTCCTTTTGCATTGCTTGGCTCTACTCCAAGTCTTCCCATTAACTCAGTGACATCCTGTTCCCTTCAGGACTGAGTTAGTAATGACCTCAGGTTCATACTCTTCATCACTGACACTTACTCAGCCAGCTTAGAGGACTGCCATAAGTTCAGGATGGTGCTCTTCGTCTTCAGGCTCTGAGTCTTGATTGTCTCCAGTGAGTTCTCCTCTCACTGAGTACCTGTGAAGTGTAAAATGACTAAGTACTAATTCTAACCAAGACTAGCCTGACAAAGACAGATTCAGGCAATCATCTTTTCAGGGGCTTTGGGATCTTAATCAAAACTGACAATGTCCCAACAATTTCCCCCTTTTTGATGATGCCAAAACACTGAAAAGATCCTCAAAACACTTAGAGGAAACAAGATAAACCTATCTATAAGATAAGACAGTGTTAGAGCAATTCTTGATAAAGTACAGAATTTTAAACAACAGCCAAAAAAGACAATGAGTTTTTGTCTGTGGGCAAAAGTAATAGATTTCATTGATTGATGTGGAAATGATTACAATGAATCTAATCTATTACAAAGAAGCCTGTGAACACCTAGACTAATCTCATTTCAGGCTTGAGTCCAGGTTGCCTTCAGCTCGTCAAGTCTTCCAGGTTGATTCACGTACCCTTCAGCTTTGGCTATCTTCAAAACTTCAATCATAATGGCCTTTGTATCATGCTTTTGAGTTCCAGGAACCAAGGGAGGAGCTCGAATGGTGAACTCAGGAGCCTTCACTTGAACTTGAGCTGCTTCAGCCTCCTCCAAGATCTTCTGGAATAGCTCAGGATGATTGTCCATCATGTAGTCAGTGAAATGGGCATTGATATCGTCAGTATCGCCCCACTTCTTCACAACAAACCACAGTCTAACAAATTCATCCCTTGCATCAGTCCAAAACTCCTTCAATATCTCTGAGACGAACTCATCAACAAAAGCTTCCCTTGCTCCTGATTCTGGCCTTCTGACTTGAAGAATTGTTGATTTCCTAACTGTTGGTTTCTTCCTGTACTTCCTTGGCTCAGGCTTCGCCTTCTTCCTCCTTAGCAAGCTGATCACTGCATCATCTAGTTCACGTTGTTGAAGCTCAGTGATATCCGTCAGCTTCTCAACCTTCTTCTCTAAGATGCGCATCTTCTCCTTCTGAGCAATTTCAGCTCTGCGCATAGCCTCAGATTTGTCAGATTGATCTCCCCACGCTTCAGCACATAGCTCCGCAACCAACTCACCTGAGTAAGTGATGGGATTCTTCCTTGAGCTCATGGGAGACGACCTCTGAACTGGCTCAGGTTGTTGCTTGGAAGGTTCATTAGTCTTTGCCTTTGTTGCCTCCTCTCTCAGCTTGGCAACAATTTCTTCTCCTTCCTTTTCCACCGCCGCTAACCTAGCTGACTTCCTCACCCTTAAAATGTTTCCATCAGGATTGGTTTCAGGGTCAGCTAGAACGGTCTCACCTTGATTGACTGCCTCAGATGCCTCATGGCGGGATCTTTTCTTCTTCTTTTCCCCCGTTTTGGCATCATCATTGGCCTCGGATGGGAATGCGTCAGATCCGCTGTTGATTACGAAGGAGGCTAGGGAATGGACATCGTTAATTCCCTCCTTCAATAATTCAACTCCCATCGAAATTCCAGTCCCTGCAAATGATACTGAACTGATTGCAGCTTGGACCTTCTTCTCAAAGACCTCCATGGAGAGTTAGAGTCTTTGCTCAACCTTCTCTATCTTCCCCTCCACCAGAGCAGATCGCTCATCTGCTTGGGTCAGTCTCTCAGCAATGTCCTTTGAAGTCTGAGCAATACGTTCTGACTCCAGCTCAAACTTTGATGCTGAGCCAGAAATGGCCTGAGTGAATAGTGCCCCAACCTGAGCTGCAAGCTTCTCCACAGCCTGATTAAGATCCTCCTTCCTTTGCTCATCCTTCTCAGCCAACTGCTTCAAGGTTTACCTTAGCATCTTTTTGGTGAGCTTTCGCTCATTCCTCACTGACTTGGCCGTGTCAGTCATCGTTTTCTTTAACAAAATCAGCTCTCTGTTAGCAAGGGTGTTGTAGGCTGACTTCGTCCACCTGATGTGCTTCGCCAGGGCCTTGGAGTCTTCTTCCTTCTCAGCTCGTAGCCTCATTACCTCCTCCTGAAGTTCAGCTAGATTTTCTGAGGTTTTCTCCTGCTTGACCTCCACTATGCTGGTGAATTCAGCACGTCCGACCCCGGTTATGATCACATCCTCATCATCAACGGCCGCCTCAGTGATTGGCTGCTTTCCCTTGTCAGCCCCTGCAGCATCAGTCCCTTCTTCAAGGTGCACTGAAGGCAGTTGTGAAGTAGTCATAGCCGCCTCCTCAGGCTCAGCTAAGCTAACTTGAACCTTGGGAGCAAGTCCCTCGGAACTGAGAGTCTCCTTGAATGCCTCAACATCTTCCTCTCTTGTCTCAGGGCAGGGAATCCCTTCATCGACAGATGTCTCATCGGCAGCTGAGATGTTCACAACATCCTCAGCCACTGGTCCACCCTTGGCACCAGTGTTCTTATCACCTTCCCCCTGAGCCTGAGGCTCAGAGTTCATCTCATCCACTTCCTGTGCAGTTTCCTCCACTGCCTTCTCCAGGTCTCCACCCTGAGCTTCTTCATCATCCTCATCATCATCCTTCCCGTCCTCAGGAAGGAGGTCAGCCTTGCTCTTGGACATCATATCAGCCACTAGCTGCTTCAGGTTGTCAAAGTTCAAGAGTTGAAGCCAGCTAGTAAGTCCAAAGAACGAGCAAATCTTGGCCTCTTCCGTCTCACAATGTTCCCAGCCACGAGCATCCACTAGCATATGTTGCTCCTGCATGTTTGATTGTTTGAAGTCCAACCAAACCTTGAGCTCAATCACATATGCCAGCAGCTCAGTATACTTGTATAGCCCAGGCCAGCACTTCCCTGCCCATTCTGTGGCGTTCCCTCTGAGGGTGTTCTCCAGAATCCCTCCAGCCATGTGCTCATCCAAATCCTCCTCCTCCACTTCGAGGAATTCGTCCTCCTCAGCTGAAATGGATTTGGGACAGTCTTTGGGATTAGGGTATGAGGGAAAATCTGAGGGGTTTGGAAGGTTCGGCTCTGCTGACTGGTCAGGCTCATTCATGTGAGAAGTTGAAGGTGCTGACTCAGTAGGATGATTTGGCTCTGAGGTTCGGGGTGGTTGGGGAGATTGAGGTGTGGGGTCAGGAATGAAAGGTGTTTGGGTTTCAGGGTGTGGGTGTGTTTGAGTGGGTACTGTCTCAGGCTGCAAAGATTCAGCCGTCTCGACAGTTTTTCTCACTTCCTCCAAGTCAGAGGCTCCAGGAGAGCTTGACTTCTCCCTCTCACTCACCTCAGGCAGCTTCTTAGCAGGGGATTTTCTGGTCCCCTTCCTAAGCCTTTTCAGGGGCCTCTCTCCCTGAGCACCCTCCTTTCTGACGTCATCGTCAGTTCCCTCAGCCTCAGATCCGGCCTTCTTGAGATCAGACTCAGTCCCAGATATCGTGCTCTTCCCTGACAGCACTATCTTCACCCTTTTCCTCTTCTCATCCGCTTCCACTTCAGGCTGCTCCATCTCCTCAGCAGCAACCTCCTCACCATCCTTACTCCTCTCAAGGAGCTCATCTACCCGTTCAATGAGACTGGTTGCCACTCTCTTGGCTTTACCAGCTGGCCTTTTGACCTGACCCTTTGCTCTCGCATTGGGATCAGTCAGCCCTAGCACTGAGTAGGTATCACTCAGTGAGGAAAACATTACCTTCTTCGAGGAGAGACTATCCTCAAAGTCGAAGGTATATCCATGGCAAGCATGAGCAACCAGGATGGACATCCTCGTGCCGAAAGGCAAGATGGCACTGACGGAAATGTGCTTCTTCTCCTCGTCACGCGTGAGTATGTCCAGTCCTGCCTGATGGAGTTGATCGAGGAAGAGCTGCTCCAAGTTTGCTTCCACTCCATCAACGATAGCTCCCATGAGTCTCAGCTTGGGCAGACTCAATTGCTCGTGAGAGCCAGTTGCGCCCATCACCATCTTGGATACCAAGTCCACCAGAGCTCTATACTCAGGTTTTAACGTACTCTTGTTCTGGCGAGCCCTGAATTCCGATGACCCTGACTTGGTCCATTTCCCAAGAAACTCTCCCTCTGAGTTCTCCTTGTAGGTTCTTGGGTTGATGCCTGAGAATGGCAGCTTGAAGACTTCCCTCACCGCCTGCCTGAAGTTGATAGTGACCACCTCTGTGTTGTAAAGAGGTTCGCCGTCGCCGTCCTTCTCTCCCGTCGGCTTCAACGCAGTCACCTTTGTAAAAACTTCCCCCTTCCGCAAGAACATATTCAAATATGCTTCCACAACTGTTCTTAGGAGCACAAAAATGGGTCAGGTGGTGAAGTATGTTTCCAACCCGGCATCGGAAATCCATTTAAACACGGGTTTGATTTCCTCAACCGTAAGACAGATACCTTCTATGGAGATGACTTGCTCCATGTGTACCAGTTTCTTCTCAACAACGCCGACGATCTTGTCGGTTGTCCAGTTGGAATCAAGGAATGCCATTGTTTTTGAAAGAAAGGTTTTTTTGAAAAATTTCTGTGTTTGAGCAAGAGAAAACTCAGTGTGCTGATTGTGCATTGTGTTTGCGTAAAAACCTCAAATGGCACTCTTAATTGATAAGACTAAGTCAGTTACTCGAACGTGGGGTTGAGATTGATCCCTGAATTCGAAGGGTTTTGAAATGAGGGGGCCAGGATTAATCTCAGCTTCAATTAAACCCCATGTCAGTCATATTCCGTATAAAATGGACACGTATATGAAAAAGTAACTGGCATTAAATGCTCCGTGCGCGTGGGTTTTAAATATGAAAAGGCGCGCTTTTAATGAAAACGGAATGCATTTAATAAAGATTTTCAGGACGAAGGACTCAGGGAGACGCTTGAAATTCACAAGAGTCAGGTTAGAACTCATACCTGTCAGGGAGACGTTGTAGCACCCTAATACCTCGCTGAGTCGAGTCTGGCCTGAGTTCCCCCTAGAACCCTACGCTGACTGCTCTCCCGGATCTAAGAGTCCTAACTCCACTGACAGTTCCATATACCTCGATTCTGCCAGAGGCTTAGTCAAGATGTCAGCTCTTTGCCTGTCAGTGTGAATCTTCTCCATCCTAATATCTTTCTTCTCCACATGATCTCGAATGAAGTGGTGTCTAATATCCACATGCTTGCACCTTGTGTGAAGCACTGGGTTCTGAGTAATTGCTATAGCACTATTGTTGTCACAATAGATTGGAACCTGATTAGCAAACACTTGGTAGTCCCTCAACTGTTGCCTCAACCATAAAATCTGAGCACAACAACTACCTGCAGCCATATACTCAGCCTCAGTCGTGGACGTAGCCACTGAATTCTGCTTCTTACTAAACCACGAGATTAACTTACTTCCCAAAAACTGACATGTCCCTGAGGTTGATTTCCTATCAATTCTAAAACCTCCATAATCTGCATCTGAATAACCTGTCAGTTCTAAGTTGTCATCTGAAGGATACCATAGACCTATATTGACTGTCCTTTTCAAATACTTAATTATCCTCTTAGCAGCCTCCAAATGACTTTTCTTGGGATCAGACTGATATCTAGCACACACACCAACTGCAAACGTAATGCCAGGCCTACTTGCAGTCAGGTACAATAAAGAACCTATCAGCCCACGATACTCAGTCTGATATACTGAAGTCCCTTCAGTGTCAGGATCCATCTTCCAATTTGTGTTCATAGGGATCCTTGCTGGATTGCTGTTCTGAACACCAAACTTATGAATCAAGTCTCTTGTATACTTGGCCTGATTAATGAATATACCTTGATCAGTCTGCTTGACCTGCAATCCTAAGAAGAAGTTCATCTTTCCCATCATGGACATCTCAAATTTACCAGTCATTAGCTTAGAGAATTTCTCACAAAGCTGATGATTTGGTGATCCAAATATTATGTCATCCACATAAATCTGGACCAAGAGAATGTCATCACCTTCAGTGATCCTGAACAATGTCCTATCCACAGTTCCTTTCTTGAACCCATGGTCTGTCAGGAATTGAGAGAGGGTATCATACCAAGCTCTTGGTGCTTGCTTAAGTCCATAGAGTGCTTTCTTCAAATGGTATACTCTATCCCCAACCTCAAACCCGGGAGGTTGTTCAACATATACCTCTTCATTGAGTACCCCATTCAGGAAGGCACTCTTGACATCCATTTAATACACCTTGAACTTCTTGTATGTTGCATATGCAAGGAACAACCTGATAGCTTCCAACCTAGCCACTGGAGCAAAAGTTTCATCATAGTCTATTCCTTCAGACTGACAATACCCTTTTGCAACCAGTCTAGCCTTGTTCCTTACCACAACACCATTCTCATCCTTCTTGTTCTTAAAGACCCACTTGGTACGAATCACACCTTGATGCTTAGGTCTATCCACCAGTTCCCAAACCTGATTCCTTGTGAACTGATTCAACTCCTCTTGCATGGCAATGATCCAGTTCGAGTCAGTGAGAGCTTCTTCAATATTCTGAGGCTCTTGCTCAGAGAGAAAGCAACAGAACAATGCACTCTCACCATGGAACCGTCTGGTTCTGACTCCCTCAGTTGGATCACCAATGATTTGATCAATGGGATGATCTTCTAACCAAGTTCTCTTGCCAGGAGTTGTTCCTGAAGTACCTGCAATGTTAGTGTCTACAGGTTCATAAAATTCAGGAAATTGAACAGAAGGGGATGATCCTGAGTCTATGCCAAAGGGATTAATAAGTTCAATGTCAGGATCATTGATTCCCCCTTGATGAGGTGACTCAGGAACCGTCTCAGCTGTAACAGCATCTTTATAGACGGTGCTTACCTCAGGTTGAGCCTGTTCCTCAGTCTGAGGCTCAACAATCCCTGATGTGCTGGGCTTAGGAGTGGCACCTGATTCGTCATCCTGATCGTCATCATCATCCCATCTCGGAATTGGCACAGTCTTGATCTTGGGATCAGGTTGATTCTTCAAGCTCAGCCTTGTCACACTCCTTGTGACCTCCTCAGAGTCAGGATTCAACACCTTTGTCCTAGACTCATTTTCAGATTCATCAAAGACAACATGAGGTGATTCTTCAACAACAAGGGTCCTACAATTGTAAACCCTGAAGGCTTTACTAACTTCAGAATATCCTAAGAATATTCCTTCATCAGATTTGCTATCAAAGGCTTTCAACTGGGTCTTCCCGTTGTTGAGGATGAAGCACTTACAACCAAATATATGAAAATAAGAAATACGAGGTTTCCTTTTGTTCCATGTCTCATATGGGGTCTGTGCATGTTGCTTGTTCAGCATGGATCTGTTCTGAGTGTAGCATGCAGTGTTGATTGCCTCAGCCCAGAATTTCTTGGGCAATCCTGACTCAGCCAGCATGGTCCTTGCTGTCTCCTTCAGTGTCCTGTTCCTTCTTTCAGCGACACCATTCTGTTGTGGAGTTCTAGCTGCAAAAGTCTCATGAGCTATACCAAATTCATTATAGAAGTCAGAAATATATGAATTTATAAATTCAGTGCCCTTGTCAGATCTGTTGGGATATGTTTAGTTTTGATGATTTTCCAAAACAACATGTAATAGGTTTGAAAGCAGTCAGGATAGTATCCTTTAGATCAGGTCAGGCTAGGTTAGCTCTCAGTAGAACAGGTTGCTCAGTTGAGGGGGAACTCAGCGCGGGGGAACTTCTCAACACAGCCTGAAGATATCAAGATGACAACCAGAAGAGCTGACTGAAGACATGCCATCAAACTGAACCAATGGAGAAGCCTGAAGGAAGTCCCACTGAGTGTAAGTCAGGCTGATCTAAGCCAAGTCTGGTGGACCACTCAGTGAAGAGTCTGATCAGGAGGATCAGTGCTGCACCAAGTAGGCCTGAAGGAGTCAGGCTACTGTGGTCAGGGAAGTTTGTCATCCAGCCTTATGACAAACTTCTTGGAAAGATCTTCAAGAGTTAACTGAAGGACAACTGCACTGAGGACGAGTCAGTCCACTGAAGATCAGAGTCAGTGAAGGAGGAAGCTACCTAAAGTCAGTGGGTCTTGGTCAACCCACTGAGTCAAAGATCCGTGAATTCAGGCCACGTGGACCAATCAGCACGAGGCAGCAACTCTGACACTGACAAAGGCCGCATTCCAAGAAAAGTGGTTGAAACCATTTAATGCTGGATTCAAATGTATTTCCTCTCCAACGGATACATTTGAATCCCCATTATATATACAAGCTCATAGTTACGTAGTTGGGCGTGTTGTGTTGTTGTAAGAATTGTAAGAAAACAAACACCTACGAGCTGTGAGGGTGTGGGTAGTAGCATACGTGCATGGGAGTTATAAGGAGGGTTTACTCACATCTTAAACACTGACCATTAGGGTCTTCAAATATACACATATGAGTGTTCAGCTTGTAACTCTAGGCTTAGAGAGGTTTTCCCTATCTTAGCTATTGGCTAACACATTGTAAAGGGAAAACCTCACCTAGTTGGAGAAAACCTAACTGAAACCAAAACCCTCTAGTCAGGTTTGTTGGTAGTAAGTGAGGAGAAGGGCAGCCCAGGGAGTGGCGTGAGTCCAGTTGTCAGTGCACCTTAGCACGTTAAAAACAAGAATCCAAAGGAGTGGATTTCCTGTTAAATCAGGCCGTGGATGTAAGAGCTTGAGTCTCCGAACCACGTTAAACCAAGTGTTATTATCTGAAATGTCTTTTCTTCTAAAGTATTGCAGAAATCTGCTCACTGAGAGCATTGTTTAAAAAGGAACTTTAGTTAAGCATTTCAGTCAGGGAGGTTCATCTCACTGACTGAATCAGGCTAGACACTCGAGAGTTCAGTCTCTCGAGTCACTGCCTTGTTGAGAGCCTGAGCTTTCAAGTCTCATCTCTGACTTGATAGCTCTGACTCTCAGCAACGCAGTGACTTGAGTATTTCGTCACTGAACTCAGTCAGGGTGAAAGCTGTGATTTGATAACGCACTCGAGAGTTCAACATCTCAAGCCACTGTCCTTGCTCAGAGCATGAGACTCCAAGCCTTCTCATTGACTTGGTAACTCAGCCTCTGAGCAGAGCAGTGACTTGAGTATTACTCATGCTGAACTCCCTGAGGAAATTGGTTTAAAAAAAATATTTGTGCTCCTGAATTCCCATTTTGCTCTTCGAAAACGGGACCATCAATTGGTATCAAAGCGGGTTGTTCACATGACCACTGATCCAGTTTTGTTAAGAAAAATGGTCTACCGAACAGATCTTAAATGTTTTAAACTATGGGAATTCCTGCATATTTCAAACTATTACCTGTACTCTGACAACATTCTTGTAATAGAAAATCATTTGGTTAGAAGTTTTGGAATCATCAAAAAGGGGGAAATTGTTGGGATATGTTTAGTTTTGATGATTTTCCAAAACAACATGTAGTAGGTTTGAAAGCAGTCAGGATAGTATCCTTTAGATCAGGTCAGGCTAGGTTAGCTCTCAGTAGAACAGGTTGCTCAGTTGAGGGGGAACTCAGCGCGGAGGAACTTCTCAACACAGCCTGAAGATATCAAGATGACAACCAGAAGAGCTGACTGAAGACATGCCATCAAACTGAACCAATGGAGAAGCCTGAAGGAAGTCCCACTGAGTGTAAGTCAGGCTGATCTAAGCCAAGTCTGGTGGACCACTCAGTGAAGAGTCTGATCAGGAGGATCAGTGCTGCACCAAGTAGGCCTGAAGGAGTCAGGCTACTGTGGTCAGGGAAGTTTGTCATCCAGCCTTATGACAAACTTCTTGGAAAGATCTTCAAGAGTTAACTGAAGGACAACTGCACTGAGGACGAGTCAGTCCACTGAAGATCAGAGTCAGTGAAGGAGGAAGCTACCTAAAGTCAGTGGGTCTTGGTCAACCCACTGAGTCAAAGATCCGTGAATTCAGGCCACGTGGACCAATCAGCACGAGGCAGCAACTCTGACACTGACAAAGGCCGCATTCCAAGAAAAGTGGTTGAAACCATTTAATGCTGGATTCAAATGTATTTCCTCTCCAACGGATACATTTGAATCCCCATTATATATACAAGCTCATAGTTGCGTAGTTGGGCGTGTTGTGTTGTTGTAAGAATTGTAAGAAAACAAACACCTACGAGTTGTGAGGGTGTGGGTAGTAGCATACGTGCATGGGAGTTATAAGGAGGGTTTACTCACATCTTAAACACTGACCATTAGGGTCTTCAAATATACACATATGAGTGTTCAGCTTGTAACTCTAGGCTTAGAGAGGTTTTCCCTATCTTAGCTATTGGCTAACACATTGTAAAGGGAAAACCTCACCTAGTTGGAGAAAACCTAACTGAAACCAAAACCCTCTAGTCAGGTTTGTTGGTAGTAAGTGAGGAGAAGGGCAGCCCAGGGAGTGGCGTGAGTCCAGTTGTCAGTGCACCTTGGCACGTTAAAAACAAGAATCCAAAGGAGTGGATTTCCTGTTAAATCAGGCCGTGGATTTCCTGGTAATTGAGATGTGTATGATGGGAGAGATGAACTTCTTTTTGGGATTGTAAGTCAAACAAACTGATCAAGGGATTTTCATTAATCAGACCAAGTATACAAGAGACTTGATTCAGAAGTTTGGAGTTCAGCATTGCAATCCAGCTAGGATTCCAATGAACACAAATTGGAAGATGGATCCTGACACTGATGGGGTATCAGTGAATCAAGCTGAGTACAGAGGGCTGATAGGTTCACTATTGTACCTGACTGCAAGAAGGCCTGACATTACCTTTGCAGTTGGTGTGTATGTTAGGTATCAGTCTAACCCTAAGAAAAGTTATTTGGAGACTGCAAAGAGGATACTTAAGTATTTGAAAAGGACAGTCAATTTAGGACTATGGTATCCCTCAGATGACAACCTAGAACTGACTGGTTATTCAGATGTAGATTATGGTGGTTATAGGATTGATAGGATGTTGGGATATAGGTTAGATGTCTTGAAGATGTTAAAATAAGAACTTGTAATAGGACTAGCTGAACCTGTTAGTCAGCTACAAATTAGTATAGGTCTAGAATAGGTCTTTGGTTAAGGGGGAAGAAATATGTGCAGACCAGATGAAGTGACCAGATGAGAGATGATCAAATAAGGTGACCTGATGAGAGGTGACCAGATGAGGTGTCCAGACCAGAGCAGATGAGTCATCAGAGCAGACGAGTCACCAGAGGAGTCTGACCAGAGGACCAGATGAGCTCCGACCAGAGGAGTCTGCCAGAAGACCTCTCCCAGATGAGGATCAGAGCAGAAATGTCACCTGACCAAATGAGTCCAGACCAGAAGACCCCAGACCAGATGAGGAAGACGGATTAGTTCACCCACTTGGAGGCTGCGTGTAATCTGGAGACAAGGAAATATAGGAGTTCAATGGTGGAGAAGAAAGCAATCTGGAGAGTCAACTGATAGGAGGATTGATTGATTGGTATCAATCTTGGAATATCCAATCAATGGAGGAGATCAATCAATCAACTAATCAATCTGTGATTGATTATATCCCTTCAATTATGGTTATTTGAATTATTAGTTTTCCAACGGCTATTTAATTCTCACAACTATAAATAGGAGTGTTTTAGATGAGTTCATGAGAAAAGAGTCGGGCAAGAGTACACAAAGACACACAAACTCTCACCATACACTCAACTTGTTTATACAAGTATTATATCCACTCTTTAGGAGTTTTTAGTTGGAGGTTTACTCAACCTATTCTTCACCTAGAAAGGTTGTTGTAAGTTGTTGTACGAAGGATCTGGTACTTCCCAATTCCAGAAGTTCGTAAGTTGGTTGAAGAGTGAGTCCCCTTTTGAGAAAGGGAGAGTGGACGTAGGACAAGTTGGTCTGAACCACTATAAATCTGGTGTTATGTACTTTTCTGCCTTTTAGATGTCTGCATTTCAATTCTTGCACTTATTTTATAATTTTGTTTTTTCATTAAAATATTTCGAAACGCTTTCCGTTGGATAACCTTTTTGGGACCAACAAGTGGTATCAGAGCAGTGTGTCCTACAGACCTCTATTTTGAAATTATCTCGATGGTCACCAGGGCAGATCCATTTTTTTTTAAATCCCAAATATTTGTTGTGCTAACAATTTTTGCAGAAATGGGCTCGAAGAGAAGTAGTAAAAGAGACACTAGGAGTTACTCCAAAAGAAGCTTCACAGATGAGGAAGAAGAGGTGTCCACTTCTGGTTCATCATCTAATTTTGTACCAGACGAAGAGATATGTCTAGTGACAGACGAGGTATGTAATTGAACTTCCTCTTCTTTTTCATCTTCTTCTTTTTCTGGACAATCAGAGGAGTCTGATATGCAGAAGATGCTATTAGATCTCCAAACTTCTATACAACTTTGTCAAAAGTTGGAAGATGAGAACTCAAAGCTGAAAGCAAAAAATCTGAAGCTTTCACAATATCTAGGCAACTCGGCTAATCTACCAGCTGAACAAAATCATACACTGGTTGAAGAGTCTTCTGATTTGACAACCAGGTGTACTGAACAAGTTAAGCTGATAGAAATGTTGGTTGTTGAAAATGTTGAGAAAGACAATGAATACAACCTGCTTAAAGCTAAGTTTGATGAACTCTTCCATTAAAAGAAATTGTAAGAGAAAGTGAGGACAAGCTCAAGATGAGACTGGAGCAGCTGACTACGACAAACAATGTTGTGTCACACATAGCTGCCTCATCTCAAAGAGAGCATGATAAAACAGGCCTTGGTTATTCCAAACCTGAATCCTCACATGTTCAGAAAGAAGAACAACCTAGAAATTTTATTGATAAAGGCAAGAGGTCAGCTGACCAGGCAACTCAGCCTAATGGGCAGATGAGTTCTAAAACTAAAAAACCCAAAAGGTAGAGGAGGAATTTTAAAAGACCCCAGCCAGGCCAGCAGAGTAGAAGACATTCTGGATCTTCTCAAAAGAGGCAGAACCAGATGACTCCTACTCACCTGCAGAAGTCTTTAAAGTCATCTGCCAGACCAGCTGGAACCTTTGATGGTTCTAGTAAGACTTACCCTTATCAAAAGAATTTCAAGTCTGTTGCTATAAGACAAGTTAATTCTTTTACTGGTCAAACTCATAAGAGAAGAAGACGTTGTAGAAGAAATAACCATGTCAAAGGTTCTTTTGTTGAGTGTGTTTTTGTGGATATGTTTGAAAGAAAGATAAGATCACCTGATTCAAAAAGGGATGATCTATTCTTGTGGCTTCCTAAAAATTGTGCAAACCCCCCTAGACCCAGAAGGGTACCAAAAAATTGATAGCCTGCATATACACAAGAAGACCAGCTGATGTTTTGCCCCAATATCAGCTAAGCATATTTTGAGGGGGAAGATCAGTTGACCCAGCCTGCTAGAATCTCTATTTAGAATTTTCCAAATTTTTCTTGTCTTGTTTTTTTGAAGTTCTTATAGTTTTAACATCATCAATGAGGGGAAAATTGTTGGGATATAGGTTAGATGTTTTGAAGATGTTAAAATAAGAACTTGTAATAGGACTAGTTGAACGTGTTAGTCAGCTACAGATTAGTATACGTCTAGAATAGGTCTTTGGTTAAGGGGGAAGAAATTTGTGCAGACCATATGAGGTGACCAGATGAGAGATTACCAGATAAGGTTACCTGATGAGAGGTGACCATATGAGGTGTCCAGACCAGAGCAGATGAGTCATCAGAGCAGACGAGTCACCAGAGGAGTCTGACCAGAGGACCAGATGAGCTCTGACCAGAGGACCAGAGGAGTCTGCCAGAGTAGTCTGACCAGAGTAGTCTGCCAGAAGACCTCTCCCAGATGAGGATTAGAGCAGAAATGTCACCTGACCAGATGAGTCTAGACCAGAAGACCCCTGACCAGATGAGTCCAGACTAGATGAGGGAGACAGATTAGTTCACCCACTTGGAGGTTGCGTGTAATCTGGAGACAAGGAAATATAGGAGTTCAATGGTGGAGAAGAAAGTAATCTGGAGAGTCAACTGATAGGAGGATTGATTGATTGATTGGTATCAATCTTGGAATATACAATCAATGGAGGAGATCAATCAATCAACTAATCAATTTGTGATTGATTATATCCCTCCAATTATGGTTGTTTGAATTACTAGTTTTCCAACTGCTAGTTAATTCTCACAACTATAAATAGGAGTATTTTGGATGAGTTCATGAGAAAAGAGTCAGGCAAGAGTACACAAAGACACACGAACTCTCACCATACATTCACCTTGTTTATACAAGTTTATATCTACTCTTTAGGAGTTTTTAGTTGGAGATTTACTCAACCTATTCTTCACCTAGAAAGGTTGTTGTAAGTTGTTGTACGAAGGATCCGGTACTTCCCAATTCCAGAAGTTCGTAAGTTGGTTGGAGAGTGAGTCCCCTTTTGAGAAAGGGATAGTGGACGTAGGACAAGTTGGTCCGAACCACTATAAATCCGGTGTTATTTACTTTTCTGCATTTTAGATTTCTGCATTTCAATTCTAGCACTTATTTTATAATTTGGTGTTTTCATTAAAATATTTCAAAATGCTTTTCGCTGGAAAACCTTTTTGGGACCAACATAGGAAATCAACCTCAGGGACATGTCAGTTTTTAGGAAGCAAATTGATCACTAGGTTCTCAAAGAAGCAGAACTCAGTGGCAATATCCACAACAGAGGCTGAGTATATGGCGGCAGGTAATTGTTGTGCTCAGATTCTATGGTTGAGGTAACAATTGAGAGACTACCAAGTGTTTACAAATGAAGTCCCAATTTATTGTGACAGCAACAGTGCCATAGCAATCACTCAGAACCTAGTGCTTCATAGAAGGTGCAAGCATGTGGATATTAGACACCACTTTATAAGAGATCATATGGAGAAGAAGGACATTAGGATGGAGAAGATTCACACTGACAGGCAGAGAGCTGACATCTTGACTAAGCATTTGGCTGAATCAAGGTTTATGGAACTGTCAGTAGAGTAAGGTCTCTTAGATCCGGGAGAGCAGTCAGCGTAGGATCTAGGGGGAACTCAAGTTCAGACTCGACTCAATGAGGTATCAGGGTGCTACAATGTCACCCTGATAGATATGAACTTTAAAGCCTGACTCTTTAGAATTTGAACCGTCTCTCTGAATCCCCTGCCCTGAAAATCGCATTAAACTTTGTTCGTTATCATTTAAAGCGCGTCTTTTGATATTTAAACCCATGCGCATCAGAGAAATTAATGCGCACAGTTACTTTTTCGTATACGTGTCTGTAATCTACAGAATGTGACTGACGTGAGGAAAATAGTTGTCCTTGAGTTAATCCTGGCCCCTTATTTCAAAACCTTTTTGAATTCAGAATTAATCTCAACCACACGTTGTTTGATTCATATCAATTTTGGTAGCCATTTGAGAAATTTACGCTTACACTTATACACTCTTGCTCACTGAGTATTCTCTCACACTCAAAGCTTTTCACACATTTTTATAAGTTTTCTCTCAAAACTCAATGGCTTCCAACACCAACGTTGACGAATGGAGTTATGATGATCTTGAGACCATTGTAAAAAGTAAGTTGGTACATATAGAGCAAATCATCTCCATGGACGGACCCTTCTTGAGGGTTAAGGAGATCAAGCCACTTCTGGACTAGATTTCAAAAGCTGGACTGAAGATGTACTTCTCTAAGAAGCTGCATGTGGTTCTTCCGAAGGCGGTGGTGGAGGCTTACATCAACATGTTCAAGAGGGGAGGTTAGTTGTTCACACGGGTAATGGTGCACATACCCAAGGGGAAGGACGATGAAGGTGAGGAGTTGTATGAGACGGAGGAGAGGGAGATTGACCTCCGGAAGGCGGCGAAGGCAGTTTTTGGGTTACCTTGCATAGGCATAAACCCTAAAACCTACAAGGAGAGTAAGGACGGTGAACTGCTGAAGGTGTTCACCAAGTCAGGGTCGCTGGAATTTAGGACACGAATGCACAAGGACTTATTGAAACCTAAGTACAAGGCACTCATTGACATTGTGAGAAAAATGGTCATGGGTACAGTTGGGTCCCATAACAAATTAGCAGGGATAAGCTTAAAATTATGGTGGCAATGATTGAGAACGTCAAGGCCAATTGGGAGCAATTATTCCTGGATCAGATTTCCCACGCTGCAGTAGAGAAGGTGAAGAGGGATGATAGGGAGAAGCACATCTCAGTCTCTGCACAACTGTTATTTGGGATAAGGATTACAACGATGATCTCTCAAGCTTGTCCAGGGTGCTATTTCGATTGGGACGACGACCTGTCAAGGAAGAAGGTTATGTTGTCCAATGAAAGTGACACCTATGCCATTTTGGGCCTTCCTGGCCCTAATGCACCTCAAAAGGGTCAGAGGAAGAGAGCTGCATCCAAGGACAAGGTGGTCACAAATCTACTAGAGAGAGTAGATAACTTGCTGGAGAAGGCTCGGGAGACTTCAGCAGAAGTGGAGGCTGAGAGGCAAGCTACTGAGAAGGAGAATGAAGAAAGACTTGTTTGTTTGAAAGTTGTGCTGGAGAAGAAGGCAACTGCAACAGGCAAGAAGGGAACTGAGAATGTATCCAAGATGGTCGTCTCTTAGGCTGAGGACACTGACGAGGAAGTCAGGGAAGGTGTTGTAGTGGAGAAGCCTAAGAGCTTCAAGAGGCTGAAGAAGGGACTGAAGGGATCTCTCTTGAAGAAGATGAGGGAGCTAAGCCCCGTGGTGGAAGCTGCTGGGTCAGGCGCAGAGGAGGCCTCTGACCTTGCTCAGGTACGAGAAGTTATTGAAACTGCTGAACTTCTCCAACCTAAACAAATCAACCCCCAACCCACTGAACCCACCATAACCCCCACTGAACCTACCTCAAACCCTACTGAGCCAAACACTGAACAAACCCAAGCCCAACCACTGTCAGAGCCAAACACTTCCAATCCTATCGATCCTGACACTGAAGCTAGCCTACCCAACCCTGAAGATTTTCCCATCTCATCTGAAGATCCTAAGGAACCATCTTCATCCCAACCACACCCAAAGAAGACCGACCCTGGCCCTGAAATGATTATCGAGGAGGAGGAAGATGGCGATGAAAATGATGATATTATATCACTTTTGTTCATTAACTCTATCAAAGATCAGGCAGAGAGTTGGGTGGTAAGATGTTTCCCATTGCTGAACAACTACCCACAGCTCAGGGAACATGTTGTGGACTTGAAGATTTGGCTGGAGTACAAGCAGGCCAACATGGTTGTGTAGGGGATGATGGTGGAAGTTAAGGAATGGGACTTCTGGTGTTCAGAGGAGGCCAAGATGACCAATTATTTTGGAATATCTAGCTATCTGGAATTATTGGAGATGGAGGCAATCAGGCAGCTGGTGACCAAGATGATAGCCATGCGTAATGAAAGGTCTTCATTCCAAGATACGCCGGAGAAAGATGGGAAGAATGACAATGATGAAGGGGACAATAGCCCTGATGGTGATGGCAGACAGGCCGAAGAGAAGTTGGTGGAGGAAACCGCCAGAGAGTTGGATGAGATGACCACTAAGCCGGATGCTCAGGGGGAAGGTGGTGAGAAGGGAACTAGCTCCAAGGGTGGAGTAGTTGATGAGACTGTTTTGAACAATTCATCTGCCAATGATGCATTAGTTGATGAAGGGATTCCCTGCCCTGAGACAAAGGAGGATAATGTAGAGGCACCCAAGGTGACTCTTAGTTCTGGGGGTTCAATTCCCGAAGTTTGAGCTGACTTAGTTGAGCCTGAGCGGACGGCTATGATCACTCATGAATTGCCTTCAGTGCATCCTGAAGTGGAGACTGAAGATGCAGAGGCTGTCAAGGGAAAATAACCACTCACTGAGGGTTATGATGAAGATGGTGTTCAAATCACTGACGTCCGTAAGGCTAACTTCACTGACATTATTACGGTGAAGCAAGAAAAGACCACGGAGAACCTGGTTGAGTTGGAGAACAAGATAATCATGCTTGAAGATGGGCAATCCAACAAAGATAAGGCGATCCACAAGCAGATACGGTACCTGAAGTCAGCCCTGGGAACTGTTGCAAACAGTAAGCTTAAACATCTTCACAAAGAAATTAAGAAAACTATCACCTCAGTGAAGAAGGACAGGAAGAGGAAGAAGTCGTTGCTGACTGACATTCTGACTCAGATGAAGGAGCAGAATGAACAAATTATGCTGAAGACAGTAGAGCAATTGGCGACTCAGTCCAATGAACTATACACTAAGGGACTGAACGACTCAGTAGAGAAGATGGCCTTGGAGTCAGCCAAGATTGCATTAGAGTCAGAGAGGTTCATTCTCCAGTCAGAGAAGACGGCAGATAGGCTGGCGAAATCTGAGCAAAGCTTGCATACTTCCATGGAGGTCTTTGAGAAGAAGCTTCAAGTAAGTCTAGTTTAGGTTTCTTATGCGGGGGCAGGAATTGAATCAGGTGTTGAGTTGATGAAGGATCATCTAAAGGAAGTTCAGTCCTTAACTTCTTTCATAATCAACACTGGGGAGGAGGCCTTCAAAGAAGTTGTGCCAAAGGCTCTCCCTCCTACCAAGAATGATGCCAAAAAGGGGGAAAATGAGAAGATAAAGAAAAGATCACTGCCTGTGGCATCACAGGCGGAAATCGTGCAAACTTCCCGCAAGTCAGCAAGGTTGGCGGCAAATCAGGCTAATGACCCTTCAAAGCAGGTTCCTCAACTTCCAACCATTCCGGAGGCTTCAGAACGCTCGCCTTTAAGCATAAGGAAGAATCCAATTACATATGACGCCGATAAAGTGGTTGAGTTGTGCAAAGAGTCATGGGGATCTACCCCTGAAAAGACTGAAGCTCAGCGTCGAGCTGAAATTGCCCAGAAGGAGAAGGAGCGGATTCTGTAGAAGAAGGTTGAGAAGCTTACTGATCTGACTGAGATGCAAAGGACTGCATTAGTCAGTATGCTAAGGAGGAAAAAGGAGAAGCCTGAGCCAAGGAAGTATAGAAAGAGACAAGAATACTTCAACTGCAGAAGCCTGAGAAGACAACTCAGAGGACAGTACTAATTGATTATTTTATCTCTGAGAAGCTGAAGAAGTTTTGAATGGACGCGAGGGATGAGTTTATCAGGCTCTGGTCCATAGTGAAGAAGTGGGGTGACACTAACGACATTGATTCCAACTTCACTGATTTTATGGCAGACAATCATCCTGAGTTAGTCAAGAGGATATTAGAGGAGGCTGATGATGCTAAGGTTCAGAACAAAGCCCCTGAGTTTCTTGACTCGTCCACCATCACTCCTTCCTAGAACGGATGGATATGACTCAAAGGCTATTATGAAGGAAGTATTCAAGATCGCCAAGGCTGAAGGGTACCTGAACTAACTAGAGCACGTTGATGAGTTGAATGACAGAGTCTACAATGGATATGGGTTCAAACCTGAAATGAGGAAAATCTAGTTGTACCCAAATTTTGTGTAATAGATAGGATTTATTATACTCACTATCATATTTTGTTGGTCCCAAAATGAGTTACACAGGTGTATGGGGAGGGGATACACCTATTTTTATGAATTCAAAATTCTCTCTATAAAACTTATCAGATTTTACTTAAGACAGTAGATCTTCAGTGGACTTGGAAGTCTGCTGAGATTTACTAATGAAAGCTTGCTGAGATATCAGCTCCACTGAAGGTTCAAGACTTTCAGTTGAGTTGCTATCTAATTAGCTTTCAGTTGCGAATTATCGAGCCCTTAGGAAAAACTCGTTTTTCTTGATAAAAACTTGTTTGGAACAACACACACTAAAGAATTAACAGAATATAAATGCACAAGATATAAAGTGGTTCAGAGATGAATCTCCTACGTCCACTGTCATGATCAAACAGGAGAATTCCTTTCACTTAGGAATTCCTTGTGTTATAGTGCCAAGGTGCACTGATCAAACAATCCTCTCTTAGGATATTTGATCCCTAGGATAATTCTTTGTCCTAGTTCCCAAAATAACCAGCTTTCAGACTGATATCAATAATCAGCTTATTAACACCTCTTAACTCTAGCTCTCAACCTAACTCAGGGTATGGTTTTGAGTAGGGTTTGGTTCCAACTGTTTGTGAGATAATCCTTATAGTTTAGCTCAAAGCTTAAGGATGGATTATCTCTTTCTAAGGTTTGGATACAGCTATAAGCTCAATTACAGAAGGTTTGGTATGCTCACTACAAATTTGAAACACTTGGGAAACAAAGGTGATTTCGAGTGCTTCGTAGTAAGTTATGAGTGTAGAGAATGCTTTGTTCTTGTAAGTTTCCCATGCGTAGAAAGGGGCACGACCTTCTGTATTTATAGACCTTCTTGAAAATCTTCCCGTTGGAGATGAATCTTCTCAAGTAAGTCACGCATCTGATGGGTTCAAACGTCTCTATTTAAGCTTTAAGTCTTGTCAAGAAACGACTGAAAGACCTTGCGTGTTACCAGCTCTCTGGAAAAACTAAAGCAAAACTTTTGATACTTATCAGTCTGTGACAGGTCGGCTGTCAGTAGGGTACACCTACGTGTCATCTTCTGTTGGTCCCAAAAATATTATTAGCGGAAAGCGTTTTATACTTAATTTAAGAGTGCTAAACTTAATTATGCAGAAATTGAAAATATAAACTGAATAAAAGAGACACGAGGATTTTATAGTGGTTCGGATATAACGATCATACGTCCACTCTCCCTTTCACAAAAGGGGTCTCACTCACCTACCAACTTACTTACTACGGGAATTGGAAAGTACCAGCTCCTTCGTACAACTTACAAAAACCTTTCAATGTAGTGAATAGGTTGAGTAATATTCCAACTAGAACTCCTAAAAGAGTAAATATAATACTTATATGAACAAGGTAAGTGTATGGTGTGTTCTTGTATTTTTTATCTAATGGGCAGATGAGTTCTAAAACTCAAAAACCCAAAAGGCATAGGAGGAATTTTAAAAGACCTCAGCCAGGCCAGCAGAGTAGAAGACAGTCTGGATCTTCTCAAAAGAGGCAGAACCAGATGACTCACACTCACCTGCAAAAGACTTTTAAGTCATCTGCCAAACCAGCTGAAACCTTTGATGGTTCTAGTAAAACTTATCCTTATCAAAAGAATTTCAAGACTATTGCTTTAAGACAAGTTACTTCTTCTACTGGACAAGCTCATAAGAGAAGAAGAGCCTCTAGAAGAAATAATCATGTCAAAGGTTCTTTTATTGAGTGTGTCTTTGTGGATGTGTATGGAAGAAAGATAAGATCACCAGATTCAAGAAGGGATGATCTATTCTTATGGCTTCCTAAATATTGTGCTAACCCCCCTGGACCCAGAAGAGTACCAAAAACTTGATTGCCTGCAGATACACAAGAAGACCAGCTGATGTTTTGCCCCAATATCAGCTGAGCATACTTTCAGGGAGAAGATCAATTGACCCAGCCTGCTAGATTCATTATCTTGTTAATTGAAATTTTTCTTGTCTTGTTTTATTTAAGTTCTTTCAGTTTTAACATCATCAAAAAGGGGGAACTTGTTAGGATATAGAGTAGATGTTTTGAAGATGTTAAAACAAGAACTTGTAATAGGACTAGCTGAACCTGTTAGTTAGCTACAGATTAGTCTAGGTCTAGAATAGGTCTTTGGTTAAGGGGAAAGAAATATGTGCAGACCAGATGAGGTGACCAGATGGGTGACCAGATGAGAGGTGACCAGATGAGGTGTCCAGACCAGAGCAGAAGAGTCACCAGAGGACTTCACCGGAGTCTGCCAGTGGAGTCTGACTAGAGGAGTCTGCCAGAGGAGACTGCCAGTGGAGTCTAACTAGAGGAGTCTGCCAGAGGAGACTGCCAGAGGAGCCTGACCAGAGGAGTCTGACCAGAGGAGTCTGCCAGAAGACCTATCCCAGATGAGGTTCAGAGCAGAAATGTCACCTGACCAGATTAGTCCAGACCAGAAGACCCCAGACCAGACGAGTCCGGACCAGATGAGGGAGACGGATTAGTTCACCCACTTAGAGGTTGTGTGTAATCTGGAGACAAGGAGATCTTGGAGTTTCAATGATTGAGAGAAGCAATCTGGAGAGTCAACTGATAGGAGGATTGATTGATTGATTGGCATCAATCTTGCAAGATCCAATCAATGGAGGAGATCAATCAATCAATATAATCAATCTGTGATTGATAATATTCCTCAAATTATGGTTGTTTGAATTTCTAGTTTCCAACGGCTATTTAATTCTCACAACTATAAATAGGAGTGTTTTGGATGAGTTCATGAGAGAGAGAGACAGGAGTCGGGTGAGAGCACACTAAGAACACATGAACTCTTCCACTCACTCATCTTGTCCATTCAAGTTTATATACTCTTTAGGAGTTCTAGTTGGAATATTACTCAATATGTTCATCTATCTTGAAAGGTTGTTGTAAGTTGTACGAAGGAGCTGGTACTTCCCAATTCCAGTGGTTCGAGAGTAAGTTGGTTGGAGAGAAAGTCCCCTTTGGTGAAAGGGAGAGTGGACGTAGGACATGTTGTCCGAACCACTATAAATCCTTGTGTTATTTACTTTTTCTGCACTTTAGATTTCTGCATTTTCTTTTAGCATTTCTTTAAAAGGGTTTTCTCAAAATTAAGTATAAAATGCTTTCCGCTGGATAACCATTTTGGGACCAACACATTTCAATGTGGTGAATAGGTTGAGTAATATTCCAACTAGAACTCCTAAAAGAGTAAATATAATACTTATATGAATAAGGTGAGTATATGGTGTGTTCGTGTATTTTTTATCTTTTGTGCTATCTTGCCCGTGTTTCGTGTGTTGAACTCATCACCATGCACTCCTATTTATAGGTGTCAAATAACTAGCCTTTGGAAGCTAGAAATTCAAATATCTATAAATTAAGGAATATAATCAATCATCTTTGATTGATTATATGATTGATTGGTTGACTCCTTCTTTGATTGATTCTTCTTTGATCTACAACCAATCTTCATTGATATCAGTTGACTTCCCTTTCTTGATTCTTCTTATCTTTGGATCACAAGATCTTCTTGGTAGAGTAGTCTGGTAGAGCTCATCTGGTAGAGTAGTCTGGTAGAGCTCATCTGGTTCTCTACCTCCTCTGGTCCTCTACCTCATCTGGTCCTCTACCTCCTCTGGTCCTCTACCTCATCTGGTCCTCTAGTGCTCTACCTCATCTGGTCCTCTAGTGCTCTACCTCATCTAGTCCTCTGGTCCTCTACCTCCTCTGGTCCTTTACCTCATCTGGTCCTCTAGTGCTCTACCTTATCTGGTGCTCTGGTCCTCTATCTTCTCTGGTCCCGACCTCATCTGGTCCTCTACCTCATCTTGTCCGGAGCACATATTGTCTCGACCTCATCTTGTCCAAGACTCATCTTGTCCAAGACTCATCTTGTTCAGGACTCCTCTTGTCCAGGACTCCTCTTGTCCAGGACTCCTCTTGTCCAGGACTCATCTTGTCCAGGACTCATCTTGTCCAGGACTCCTCTTGTCCAAGATTCATCTTGTCCAAGACTCCTCTTGTCCAGGACTCATCTTGTCCAAGACTCACTTTTCCAAGACTCATCTTATCCAAGACTCATCTTGTCCCAGACTCATCTTGTCCAAGACTCCTCTTGTCCGGGACTCCTCTTGTCTGGGACTTCTTGTCTGGAACTCCTCTTGTCCGGGAGTCCTCTTGTCTGGGACTTCTCTTGTCTGGAACTCCTCTTGTCCGGGACTCCTCTTATCTTATCTAATTCCCTCCCCCCTTAGCCTAAGACCTATTCTAGTCCTAGACTAGTTACAAGTTCTTATTTTAACATCTTCAAAACATCTATTCAATATCCCAACAATTTCCCCCTTTTTGATGATGTTAAAACTAAAAGAACTGAATTTAAACAACACAAGGGAAAATTGAAATCTTAAGATGAGAAGTCTAATCAAGAAGGGTCAACTGATCTCCCCCCTCAAAATATGCTCAGCTGATATTTGGGGTATAATATAAGCTGGTCTTCTTGTATATCTGCAGTTAATCAAGTTTTTGGTACCCTTCTAGGTCCAGGGGGGTTAGCACAATATTTAGGAGACCACAAGAATAGATCATCCCTTTTTGACAGGTGATCTTATCTTTCTTCCATACATATCCACAAAAACACACTGAACACAAGAGGTTTCGACATGGTTATCTCTTCTAGAGGCTCTTCTTCTCTTATGAGCTTGTCCAGTAGAAGGAATAACTTATCTTAATGAAACAGTTTTGAAATTCTTTTGATATGGATATGTCTTGCTAGAACCATCAAAGGTTCCAGCTGGTCTGGCAGATGACTTGAAAGTCTTCAGCAGGTGAGTAGGAGTCATCTGGTTCTGCCTCTTTTGAGAAGATCCAGACTGTCTTCTACTCTCCTGACCTTGCTGAGGTCTTTTAAAATTCCTCCTCTGTCTTTTGGGTTTATGAATATTAGAACTCATCTGCCCGTTAGGTAGAGTTGCTTCGTCAGCTGACCTCTTGCCTTTATCAATAAAATTTATAGGCTGTTCTTCTTTCTGAACATGTGAGGATTTAGGTTTGGAATAACCAATGCATTTTTTATCATGCTCTCTTTGAGATGAGGTAGCTATGTGTGACACAACATTGTTTGCTGTAGTCAGCTGCTCCAATCTCATCTTGAGCTTGTCCTCACTTTCTCTTACAATTTTGTTTTGGTGGAAGAGTTCATTAAACTTAGCTTTAATCAGATTATATTCATTGTCTTTCTCAACATTTTCAACAACTAACCTTTCTATCGCTTAACTTGTTCAATACACCTGTTTATCAAGTCAGAAGACTCTTCTACCAGTGTATGATTTTGTTCAGCTGGTAGATCAGCTGAGTTGCTTAGACATTGTGAAAGCTTCTGATTTTCTGCTTTCAGCTTTGTGTTCTCATCTACCAGTATTTGACAAAGTTGTACATATTTTTGGAGATCTAATAGCAATGTTTGCGTATAAGACTCCTCTGATTGTTCAGAAAAAGAAGAATAAGAAGAAGAAGAGGGAGTTCGATTACATACCTCATCTGTCACAAGACATATCTCTTCGCTTGGTCCAAAATTTGATGATGAACCAGAAGTGGATACCTCTTCTTCCTCGGCTGTGAAGCTTCTTTTGGAGTGGCTCCTAGTGTATCTTTTACTACTTTTCTTCGAACCCATTTCTGCAAGAAATTGTTAGCACAAAAATATTTGGGTTTTTCAAAAAATTGGATCTGTCCTGGTGACCACCAAAAAACTTTTCAAAGTAGTGGTCTAGGACACACTGCTCTGATACCAATTGTTGGTCACAAAAATATTATTAGCGGAAAGCGTTTTATACTTAATTTTAAGAAAAACCTCTTTTAAAATGCTAAACTTAATTATGCAGAAATTGGAAATATAAACAGAATAAAAGAGACACGAGGAATTTATAGTGGTTCGGATATAACGATCCTACGTCCACTCTCCCTTTCACAAAAGGGGTCTCACTCACCAACCAACTTACTTACTACTGGAATTGGGAAGTACTAGCTCCTTCGTACAACTTACAACAACCTTTCAATGTGGTGAATAGGTTGAGTAATATTCTAACTAGAACTCCTAAAAGAGTGAATATAATACTTATATGAACAAGGTGGGTGTATGGTGTGTTTGTGTATTTTTTATCTTTTGTGCTATCTTGCCCGTCTTTCATGTGTTGAACTCATCACCATGCACTCCTATTTATAGGTGTCAAATAACTAGTCGTTAGAAGCTAGAAATTCAAACATCTATAAATTAATGAATATAATCAATCATCTTTGATTGATTATATGATTGATTGGTTGACTCCTTCTTTGATTGATTCTTCTTTGATCTACAACCAATCTTCATTGATATCTGTTGACTTCTCTTTCTTGATACTTCTTATCTTTGTATCACAAGATCTTCTTGGTAGAGTAGTTTGGTAGAGCTCATCTGGTAGAGTAGTCTGGTAGAGCTCATCTGGTTCTCTACCTCCTCTGGTCCTCTACCTCATCTGGTCCTCTGGTCCTCTACCTCATCTGGTCCTCTAATGCTCTACCTCATCTGGTCCTCTACCTTCTCTGGTCCCGACCTCATCTGGTCCTCTACCTCATCTTGTCCAAGACTCATCTTGTCCAGGACTCCTCTTGTCCAGGACTCCTCTTGTCCAGGACTCATCTTGTCCAGGACTACTCTTGTCCAGGACTCCTCTTGTTCAGGACTCATCTTGTCTAGGACTCCTCTTGTCTAGGACTCCTATTGTCCAGGACTCATCTTTTCCAGGACTCATCTTGTCCAAGACTCCTCTTGTCCGGGACTCCTCTCGTCTGGGACTTCTTGTCTGGAACTCCTCTTGTCCGGGACTCCTCTTGTCTGGGACTTCTCTTATCTGGAACTCCTCTTGTCCGAGACTCCTCTTGTCTTATCTAATTCCCTTCCCTCTTAGCCTAAGACCTATTCTAGTCCTAGACTAGTTACTAGTTCTTATTTTAACATCTTCAAAAGATCTATTCTATATCCCAACATCTTCTAATTAGGCCGCGCAGTATACTTGCTCAGAGTCTTGCTTGGTTTTAAGGTGGAACTCAACTGAGAGAACTTTCTTATTCCTTTATTTATTGCACGCTTTACTGACATTCGAATTGCCTTGTTCCAACCAGATTAACTAACAGCTTTTAATGTGTTTAGCATTGAATGTGCATTGTTAGTCTTAATCAGTGGACCTTGATCCTTTACTGATGGTATAACCTTAGTATGAATGTACTTAGAAAATATTCATAACTCTGGCTTCTTCTTCAGCTGACTTCTTCTTCAGTTTACTTCTTCTTCAGTGGACTTCTTCAACTCTTAGATACATCTTAAAATTTAGCAAATGCACTTCAGTTCCTTAACATTTGAACTGGCTAATTCTATTCTAACTCTACTGAATATACTTTACTTACATTTGACTTAGGAGGAACCTTTTGGCATCTTAATCAAAACACAAGTCTATACGATTTCCCAACAATTTCCCCCTTTTTGATTATGCCGAAACCTATCTATTACATATTCTCTTTCAGTTGAGTTTATTCAGTTGGCATACATTTTCAAGGAATTTTGTAAGTAAATGTATTCAAGTACAAAGCCTAAATGATAATAAAATATTATCTTGGGCTGTAAGAACAGTAGAGTTTCCATTTCATAATAGATCAAGTGCAAGTACAAATACAATGAAGTCTACTGGATTGGTTCAAAAACAAAAGAACAACTGGGACTTATAAACAAATGCCCAGAAACACTTAAATAGGTTAGATGGACTCAAAGGTTGGCTCCAGAGCATATTGCTTGAATACTCTAATCTTCAGCTCATTCTTCCTCTCCATTATTTCCTTTGAATCTCTCTTGAGATCCATGTACTCACAAAGAGAGACCCATTCACTGGTGATTCTTTCTCTATCTACTGCACCAGTAGCATCAATTGGGGGCCAGCAGATGATGGGTTCAGGGGCGACAAGCTCCTTTGATATCAAGGTAGAGCTTTGGATAAGATTCGAAAAGCCAATCATTAAACAAGTCTTGAGCATTTTCTTTTCCAAGTTCTCCACTGACATAGTAAGAGTAGACAAACTCCCTCTTGGTCGTCCCCCTAGTATCAATGAGCTTTTTGGGAACCCAAGTATCATGATGAGGGAATTTAGCCTTTGAAGGCACCATCTTTTATTTCTTCATTTTTGATGTCCACTTTTGATAACCATTTCTGAATTTCTTAGAGGTGGTTTTATCAAAGGTTGCCAACCTTTCCTGCTTCTTCCTCTCTGCAAGTTCAGCAATGGACTCAATTCTTCCAACAGTTTTGTCCCTCCTTTCCTGCTGTTGAGCTGTTAGCTTCTGAGCTCTCTCATTCATCCCTCCTGCTTCTTTGATTAGCTCAGTTAGCTCAGTGACTCGGGTTGGAGCAGACTTAGGGGCTTCAGAGGAGACAGGCCCTGGGTTCAGTACATGGATGATCTCAACTGAATCTTCAGTTGACTTCGCAGCCAACCTTTGAGAAGACCTAGTCTTCTTCACTACCTCATCTGAGAGCACATCAGTAGCTTTCTTCTTTGTTATCTCTCCCTTCAGAGTAGCTCTCTCCCTTTTGTCTTTTTCAAGAGCTTATTTAATCTTGGACAAGTCCTTCTCCTTCTGTACTTCTTTCCCTTTCACCAGTTGATTTCTTTTATCAGCCAACTGTTGGGCTTCCTTGTTCATTTTCTTCATTGTATTCTTGATTTGCTAACTCCTAGCAAAGTCATCAGTCTCAAGAATTATTTCCATCTAGTTGTTCTGATCCAGCTTTATCTTCTTCACAAACACTAACTTTTCCCCCTTTTTGGCATTAATCATGAACTCTGCTATAGTAATATTCATCTGTATTTGATCATGTTCAACTGCCCTCAGTTGGGTTGAGCAGTGATCCACCTCATCCTCCAACCTTGCTAGTGTTGCTCCAGCAGTTTGGCCAAACTTGACAAATTGGTCAAGTTTTGCACTGATAATCACGTCTGTCTTCTCTTGGGTGGGGAAGTCTTCTGCTGCTTGCTTTAGTACCTCCTTTAAGCTGGCCTTTATCTCCTCATGCTTGGCCTCGAACTCAGTAACCTTCTTGTTCCACAACCCTTCAACCTTCTCCATAAGATCAGTTGAGAAAGCCTCTACTGAAGACTTTAGGCTGGTGGACACATTCTCCACTGAGTCTGCCAGAAATTTGGCCCTTGCTTCTTCCTCCTTCTTCTCCATTCCTTTGATGGCTTCAATCACCAGTACACTCTGCCCTTCCACCACATCTATGACCATTTGTTGAGAATCTTCGACTTTTAGAGTTAGATTCTGGGGAGATGAGGTAGTAGACTCCATAAGCTCATCAATGTGATCTAAGAGAATGACTGTCTCAACTACATCTTCTTGTACAATCTCCTGCAGATCTCTCAGTAGAGCTTCAATGGATGGAAGTCTCACTTCCTCAACATTGCTGATGGCATGCTTCAGAGGACTTAGACTAAGAGTAGTCTTGGGTACCTCAAGGGTTGGATTTCCTGCACATGACGAAGGGTTAGCATGTTCCCCCTCAAACTTGCCTCCTAACCCAGCCTGCACATCTATTTCCATGCTTACTCCCTCAGTCTCCCTCTTCTCACTCTCATTTTCTTTCAAATTTTCAACTATATTTTTTTTAGCCAATTCGCCCTTTATAGGAATGATTGCTCTTATTTCTCCACTCACAACATTCGTAATTTCGACCTCCTTCTCTCTCTCTCACTCAACTTTTCAAATCCTTCACTTTCAGTCACCTCACCTGCCTATAAAGCCACCACTGAGGGTTGTTGTGGAATAGTTTCAGTAGACACCTCTACTGAACTACTCTTTGGCAAATTTTGAGCTTCAGTATCCCTTGCCTCGGATACATCCTTGGCTACTTCACTACCACCTTTCATAGGTGAAGTACCTTTCTCCTCCACTGACACTTCCTCCTTCTCACCTTCAGCAACTTTCTCAGTTTCAATCTGAGCTGTTTTCTCCACCTTGTCCTCCTCTAACTTCCCTGCAGCAGCCCTGGCTTCATCCATCTTATCAAAGACTAGGCTTTGAAAGATTTTCTCATCACATAACAGCCTGGTTTTGGTGAGACCAGTGAACTCGAGCACCTCCTGCTCCTCTTTCTTCCAATCCTCCGCCTTTCCTCCTCATACTGCCAGCAATATCTCAGCCAGCCTTCGGTCCTTGAGTTGGACAAGTAGTCTGACCCTTAAGAACATGGCTTTTAGGTCAGGATATTCATCCAGCTCTGGATACTTTGTCTCCAAAGAGTAGGCAACTTCATCCTTAAGAGTATCCAATAAGGAATACTCTTCTTCATCATCAGATGGCAAAGAAGGGGTGGGGGATCGTGGATCGGTGAGCTCCTCAGGAATGGTTTCAAGGGGTTCTGAGATGTTAGGTTCAGTGTGGTTGGGGGTTTGTTCAGTGAGGGTGTGAGTGGTTTCAGTGAGGGTGGGAGTGGTTTCAGTAGGGTTTTGATCAGTAGAGGGTTGTTCAGTGGGGTTTGTGGGAATTGGTTCAGTTGAGGTTTCAGTGGGGTTATCTTTTGGGGATCCACTTTCAGGCTGTTGAGAGCCTTCAGTGGGGGTTTTGGATGATGTTGAAAGTTTGGAAATTTGTTTGGTTTTGAGAGGGGTATGGGATTTGGTTTTGATTTTGATTTTTAAGGGGGTAGGGGCATCAGAATTGGTTTCAGATGATATGATATTGGGAGAAGATTCAGGGTTACCTGATGAAGAGTCATCAGTAGGGGCTGACTTTCTTGCTTTCTTGGTGGATTGAGTTGCTTTCTTCTCTGTCTCAGTAGCTCTTTCCTCCTTTCTTTTTGAGGCCTTTTCAGCGACCTCCTCTTTGTGTTTCGCCATCTTGTCACTCATCTTGACAAGTCTCCTCAGCTTGGTTTTCTTTCCCTCAGTAGGGTTCATTTCCTCTGTATCCTCCTCTTCTTCCGGGCTTTCTTCACTGACTTGTGCCAAACTTTACTAGCTTTTACTAAAAGTTACTCCGCAAGCGTACGAGTTCACTGTAGTATCAGCAAGTATAGGGACCAAGTATATCATACCCAAGGGAAGGAATGTATGCGAATAGATCCCTGAAGATCTACGCGTCGTAATTAATATGAGTTTGTGTTTTCAAGTTATGAAGAAATTAATTCTAAACTAAATTATACTAATTATGCTAAAGAATGAATAAAACTAATTACCTAAGGGTTGTTTGCAAATATAAAAGGGTGATGCTCAGGATAGGAATCCCTACGTATACTAATGGAGCCGGTACATAATCAAAATAACCGTGATGTGCAAGAAATAACCTAAGTATAAGATTGTAAGATGAAAAGCTCGAGAATAAAACCCTAATACTTTATCCTATCAATCAATTTCACTAATCCACTAAACAAGTTAATAGATTGTGCTTAATTAAAGAGACCCTAATGTTGGTCCCAAAAAGGTTATCCAGCGGAAGGCGTTTTGAGTTTATTTTTAAGAAAATCCTTTTAAAGAAAGTGCTAAAAGAAATACAAAAAACTTAAAGTGCAGTGAAGTAAATAACACAAGGATTTATCGTGGTTCGGACCAACTTGTCCTACGTCCACTCTCCCCTTTTCAAAAGGGGACTCACTCTCCAACCAACTTACTGACTTTCTGGAATTGAGAAGTACCAGATCCATTGTACAACTACTTACAACAACCTTTCTATGTGATGAACAGGTTGAGTAAAGCTCCAACTAAAAACTCTTAAAGAGTGTATATATGTGAAAGAACAAAGTTGAGTGAGTTGAGAGTTCGTGTGCTTTGTTCTCTTGCCCGACTCTTGTATAGAACTCATCACTATGCACTCCTATTTATAGTTGTAGGAATTAACTAGCTGTTGGAAAGCTAGCAATTCAAACAACCATAATTGGAGGAAAATAATCAATCAAAGATTGATTATATGATTGATTAGTTGACTTCAATCAAGCAATCAATCATATCCTCCATCAGTTGACTCTCCACATTGCCTTTTCTCCATCAATGATCTCGAAAATCTTCATGTCTCCAAATTACTACGAAGCCTCTAAGTGGGTGAACTAATCCGTCACACTCATTTGGTCAGGACTCGTCTGGTCTGGGGTCTTCTGGTCAGGTGACACTTCTTCTCTGAACCTCATCTGGGAGAGGTCTTTTAGCAGACTCCTCTTGCCAGACTCCTCTGGCAGACTCCTCTTGTAAGACTTCTCTGGTCAGACTCCTCTGGTCAGACTCCTCTGATCAGACTCCACTGGTCAGACTCATCTGGTCATACTCCTCTGGTCAGACTCCTTTGGCAGACTCCTATGGTCAGACTCCTCTGGTCAGACTCATCTGGTCATACTCCTCTGGTCAGACCTCATCTGCTCTGGTGACTCTTCTGCTCTGGTGACTCATCAGCTCTGGTCTGGATACCTCATCTGGTCACCTCTCATCTAGTCACCTCATTTGGTCTGCACAGATTTCTTTCCCCTTAACCAAAGACCTAGACAAATTTGTAGCTGACTAATAGGTTCAGCTAGTCCTATTACAAGTTCTAGTTTTAACATCTTCAAAATATCTAATCTATATCCTAACAATTTCCCCCTTTTTGATGATGTTAAAACTGAAAGAACTTAAATAAAACAAGACAAGAAAATTTAAAATAACAAGATAAAGAATCTAGCAGGCTGGGTCAACTGATCTTCCCCCTCAAAGTATGCTCAGCTGATATTGGGGCAAAACATCAGCTGGTCTTCTTGTGTATCTGCCGAAGGTCAAGTTTTTGGTACCCTTCTGGGTCCAGGGGGGTTAGCAAAATTTTTAGGGAGCCATAAGAATAGATCATCCCTTTTTGGATCAGGTGATCTTATCTTTCTTCCATACATATCCACAAAAGAACCTTCGACAAGGTTATTTCTTCTACAAGGTCTTCTTCTCTTATAAGTTTGACCAGTAAAAGAATTAACTTGTCTTATAGCAACAGACTTGAAATTCTTTTGATAAGGGTAAGTCTTACTAGAACCATCAAAGGTTCCAGCTGGTCTGGCAGATGACTTGAAAGTCTTCTGCAGGTGAGTAGGAATCATCTGGTTCTGCCTCTTTTGAGAAAATCCAGACTGTTTTCTACTCTGCTGGTCTGGCTGAGGTCTTTTAAAATTCCTCCTCTATCTTTTGGGTTTTTGAGTTTTAGAACTCATCTGCCCATTAGGCTGAGTTGCCTGGTCAGCTGATCTCTTTCCTTTATCAATAAAATTTCTAGGCTGTTCTTCTTTCTGAACATGTGAGGATTCACGTTTGGAATAACCAAGGCCTGACTTATCATGCTCTCTTTGAAATGAGGCAGCTATGTGTGACACAACATTGTTTGCTGTAGTCGGCTGCTCCATTCTCATCTTGAGTTTGTCCTCACTTTCTCTTACAATTTTGTTTTGGTGGAAGAGTTCATCAATCTTAGCTTTAAGCAGATTATATTCATTGTCTTTCTCAACATTTTCAACAACCAACCTTTCTATCAGCTTAACTTGTTCAATACACCTGGTTGTCAAGTCAGAAGACTCTTCTACCAGTGTATGATTTTGTTCAACTGGTAGATTAGCTGAGTTGACTAGACATTGTGAAAGCTTCTGATTTTCTGGTTTCAGCTTTGAGTTCTCATCTTCCAACTCTTGACAAAGTTGTATGGAAGTTTGGAGATCTAATAGTATCTTCTGCATATCAGACTCCTCTGATTGTCCAGAAAAAGAAGAAGATGAAAAAGAAGAGGAAGATTGATTACATACCTCGTTTGTTACTAGACATATCTCTTCGTCTGGTTCAAAATTAGATGATGAACCAGAAGTGGATACCTCTTCTTCCTCTTCTGCGAAGCTTCTTTTGGAGTAACTCCTAATGCATCTTCTACTGCTTTTCTTCGAACCCATTTCTGCAAGAAATTGTTACCACAACAAATATTTGGGTTTTTCAAAAAAATTGGCTCGGTCCTGGTGACCACCAAAAGCTTTGCAAAGCAGTGGTCTAGGACACACTGCTCTGATACCACTTGTTGGTCCCAAAAAGGTTATCCAGCGGAAGGCGTTTTGAGTTTATTTTTAAGAAAATCCTTTTAAAGAAAGTGCTAAAAGAAATGCAAAAAACTTAAAGTGCAGTAAAGTGAATAGCACAAGGATTTATTGTGGTTCGGACCAACTTGTCCTACGTCCACTCTCCCTTTTTCAAAAGGGGACTCACTCTCCAACCAACTTACTGACTTTCTGGAATTGAGAAGTACCAGATCCTTCGTTTAACTACTTAAAACAACCTTTCTATGTGATGAATAGGTTGAGTAAAGCTCCAACTAAAAACTCCTAAAGAGTGTATATACGTGAAAGAACAAAGGTGAGTGAGTGGAGAGTTCGTGTGCTTTGTGCTCTTACCCGACTCTTGTATAGAACTCATCACTATGCACTCCTATTTATAGTTGTAGGAATTAACTAGCCGTTGGAAAGCTAGCAATTCAAACAACCATAATTGGAGGAATATAATTGATCAAAGATTGATTATATGATTGATTAGTTGACTTCAATCAAGCAATTAATCATATCCTCCATCAGTTGACTCTCCATATAGCCTCTTCTCCATGATTGATCTCCAAAATCATCTTGTCTCCAAATTACTATGAAGCCTCTAAGTGGGTGAACTAATCCGTCACACTCATCTGGTCAGGACTCGTCTGGTCTGGGGTCTTCTGGTCGGGTGACACTTCTTATCTAAACATCATCTGGGAGAGGTCTTCTGGCAAACTCCTCTGGCGAGACTCCTCTGGCAGACTCCTCTGGTCAGACTCCTCTGGCAGACTACTCTGGTCAGACTCCGCTGGTCAGACTCATCTGGTCATACTCCTCTGGTCAGACTCCTCTGGCAGACTCCTCTGGTCAGACCTCATCTGCTCTGGTGACTCTTCTGCTCTGGTGACTCATCTGCTCTGGTCTGGACACCTCATCTGGTCACCTCTCATCTGGTCACCTCATCTGGTCTGCACATATTTCTTCCCCCTTAACCAAAGACCTAGACTAATCTGTAGCTGACTAACAGGTTAAGCTAGTCCTATTACAAGTTCTTGTTTTAACATCTTCAAAATATCTAATCTATATCCTAACAATTTCCCCCTTTTCGATGATGTTAAAACTGAAAGAACTTAAATAAAACAAGACAAAAAAATTTGAAATAACAAGATAAAGAATCTAGCAGGCTCGGTCAACTAATCTTCTCCCTCAAAGTATGCTCAGCTGATATTGGGGCAAAACATCAGCTGGTCTTCTTGTGTATCTGTCGGCAGTCAAGTTTTTGGTACCCTTCTGGGTCCAGGGGGGTTAGCAATTTTTTAGGAAGCCATAAGAATAGATTATCCCTTTTTGGATCAGGTGATCTTATCTTTCTTCCATACATATCCACAAAAACACACTCAACAAAAGAACCTTCGACAAGGTTATTTCTTCTACAAGGTCTTCTTCTCTTATGAGTTTGACCAGTAAAAGAATTAACTTGTCTTATAGCAACAGACTTAAAGTTCTTTTGATAAGGGTAAGTCTTACTAGAACCATCAAAGGTTCCAGCTGGTCTGGCAGATGACTTGAAAGTCTTCTGCAGGTGAGTAGGAGTCATCTGGTTCTGCCTCTTTTGAGAAGATCCAGACTGTCTTCTACTCTGCTGGTCTGGCTGAGGTCTTTTAAAATTCCGCCTCTGCCTTTTGGGTTTTTGAGTTTTAGAACTCATCTTCCCATTAGGCTGAGTTGCCTGGTCAGCTGATCTCTTGCCTTTATGAATAAAATTTCTAGGTTGTTCTTCTTTCTGAACATGTGAGGATTCAGGTTTGGAATAACCAAGGCCTGTCTTATCATGCTCTTTTTTAGATGAGGCAGCTATGTGTGACACAACATTGTTTGATGTAGTCAGCTGCTCTATTCTCATCTTGAGCTTGTCATCACTTTCTCTTACAATTTTGTTTTGGTGGAAGAGTTCATCAAACTTAATTTTAAGCAGATTATATTCATTGTATTTTTCAACATTTTCAACAACCAACCTTTCTATCAGCTTAACTTGTTCAATACACCTGGTTGTCAAATCAGAAGACTCTTCTACCAGTGTATGATTTTGTTCAGCTGGTAGATTAGCTGAGTTGCCTAGACATTGTGAAAGCTTCTGATTTTCTGCTTTCAGCTTTGAGTTCTCATCTTCCAACTCTTGACAAAGTTGTATGGAAGCTTGGAGATCTAATAGCATCTTCTGCATATCAGACTGCTCTGATTGTCCAGAAAAAGAAGAACATAAAAAGAAGAGGAAGATCGATTACATACCTCGTCTGTTACTAGACATATCTCTTTGTCTGGTTCAAAATTAGATGATGAACCAGAAGTGGATACCTCTTCTTCCTCATCTGCGAAGCTTCTTTTGGAGTAACTCCTAGTGTATCTCTACTGCTTTTCTTTGAACCCATTTCTGCAAGAAATTGTAAGCACAACAAATATTTAGGTTTTTCAAAAAAATTGGATCTGTCCTATTGACCACCAAAATCATCTTGTCTCCATATTACTATGAAGCCTCTAAGTGGGTGAACTAATCCGTCACACTCATCTGGTCAGGACTCGTCTGGTCTGGGGTCTTCAGGTCAGGTGACACTTCTTATCTAAACATCATCTGGGAGAGGTCTTCTGGCAAACTCCTCTGGCCAGACTCCTCTGGCAGACTCCTCTGGTCAGACTCCTCTGGCAGACTCCTCTGGTCAGACTCCGCTGGTCAGACTCATCTGGTCATACTCCTCTGGTCAGACTCCTCTGGCAGACTTCTCTGGTCAGACTCATCTGGTTATACTCCTCTGGTCAGACCTCATCTGCTCTGGTGACTCATCTGCTCTGGTCTGGACACCTCATCTGGTCACCTCTCATCTGGTCACCTCATCTGGTCTGCACATATTTCTTCCCCCTTAACCAAAGACCTAGACTAATCTGTAGCTGACTAACATGTTAAGCTAGTCCTATTACAAGTTCTTGTTTTAACATCTTCAAAATATCTAATCTATATCCTAACAATTTCCCCCTTTTTGATGATTTTAAAACTCAAAGAACTTAAATAAAACAAGACAAGAAAATTTGAAATAACAAGATAAAGAATCTAGTAGGCTGGGTCAACTGATCTTCCCCCTCAAAGTATGCTCACCTGATATTGGGGCAAAACATCAGCTGGTCTTCTTGTGTATCTGCCGGCAGTCAAGTTTTTGGTACCCTTCTGGGTCCTAGGGGGTTAGCACAATTTTTAGGAAGCCATAAGAATAGATCATCCCTTTTTGGATCAGGTGATCTTATCTTTCTTCCATACATATCAACAAAAACACACTCAACAAAAGAACCTTCGACAAGGTTATTTCTTCTACAAGGTCTTCTTCTCTTATGAGTTTGACCAGTAAAAGAATTAACTTGTCTTATAGCAACAGACTTGAAATTCTTTTGATAAGGGTAAGTCTTACTAGAACCATCAAAGGTTCCAGCTGGTCTGGCAGATGACTTGAAAGTCTTCTGCAGGTGAGTAGAAGTCATCTGGTTCTGCCTCTTTTGAGAAGATCCAGACTGTCTTCTACTCTGCTGGCCTGGCTGAGGTCTTTTAAAATTCCTCCTCTGCCATTTGGCTTTTTTAGTTTTAGAACTCATCTGCCCATTAGGCTGAGTTGCCTGGTCAGTTGACCTCTTGCCTTTATCAATAAAATTTCTAGGTTGTTCTTCTTTCTGAACATGTGAGGATTCAGGTTTGGAATAACCAAGGCCTGTCTTATCATGTTCTCTTTAAGATGAGGCAGCTATGTGTGACACAACATTGTTTACTGTAGTCAGCTGCTCTATTCTCATCTTGAGCTTGTCCTCACTTTCTCTTACAATTTTGTTTTGGTGGAAGAGTTCATCAAACTTAGCCTTAAGCAGATTATATTCATTGTCTTTCTCAACATTTTCAACAACCAACCTTTCTATCAGCTTAACTTGTTCAATACACCTGGTTGTCAAGTCAGAAGACTCTTCTACCAGTGTATGATTTTGTTCAGCTGGTAGATTAGCTGAGTTGCTTAGACATTGTGAAAGCTTCTGATTTTCTGCTTTCAGCTTTGAGTTCTCATCTTCCAACTCTTGACAAAGTTGTATGGAAGTTTGGAGATCTAATAGCATGTTCTGCATATCAGACTCCTCTGATTGTCCAGAAAAAGAAGAAGATGAAAAAGAAGAGGAAGATTGATTACATACCTCGTCTGTTACTAGACATATCTCTTCGTCTGGTTCAAAATTAGATGATGAACCAGAAGTGGATACCTCTTCTTCCTCATCTGCGAAGCTTCTTTTGGAGTAACTCCTAGTGTATCTTCTACTGCTTTTCTTTGAACCCATTTCTGCAAGAAATTGTAAGCACAACAAATATTTAGGTTTTTCAAAAAAATTGGATCTGTCCTATTGACCACCAAAAGCTTTTCAAAGCAGTGGTCTAGGACACACTGCTCTGATACCACTTGTTGGTCCCAAAAAGGTTATCCAGTGAAAGGTGTTTTGAGTTTATTTTTAAGAAAATCCTTTTAAAGAAAGTGCTAAAAGAAATACAGAAAACTTAAAGTGCAGTAAAGTAAATAACACAAGGATTTATTCTGGTTCGGACCAACTTGTCCTACGTCCACTCTCCCTTTTTCAAAAGGGGACTCACTCTCCAACCAACTTACTGACTTTCTGGAATTGAGAAGTACCAGATCCTTCGTACAACTACTTACAACAACCTTTCTATGTGATGAACAAGTTGAGTAAAGCTCCAACTAAAAACTCCTAAAGAGTGTATATACGTGAAAGAACAAAGGTGAGTGAGTGGAGAGTTCGTGTGCTTTGTGCTCTTGCCCGACTCTTGTATAGAACTCATCACTATGCACTCCTATTTATAGTTGTAGGAATTAACTAGCCGTTGGAAAGCTAGCAATTCAAACAACCATAATTGGAGGAATATAATCAATCAAAGATTGATTAGTTGATTGATTAGTTGACTTCAATCAAGCAATCAATCATATCCTCCATCAGTTGACTCTCCATATTGCCTCTTCTCCATCATTGATCTCCAAAATCTTCTTGTCTCCAAATTACTACGAAGCCTCTAAGTGGGTGAACTAATCCGTCACACACATCTGGTCAGGACTCGTCTGGTCTGGGGTCTTCTGGTCAGGTGACACTTCTTCTCTAAACCTCATCTGAGAGAGGTCTTCTGGCAGACTCCCCTGGCCAGACTCCTCTGGCAGACTCCTCTGGTCAGACTCCTCTGGTCAGACTCCTCTGGCAGACTCCTCTGGTCAGACTCCTCGGGTCAGACTCATCTGGTCATACTCCTCTGGTCAGACCTCATCTGCTCTGGTGACTCTTCTACTCTGGTCTGGACACCTCATCTGGTCACCTCTCATCTGGTCACCTCATTATGGTCACCTCATCTGGTCTGCACAGATTTCTTCCCCCTTAACCAAAGACCTATTCTAGACCTAGACTAATCTGTAGCTGACTAACAGGTTCAACTAGTCCTATTACAAGTTCTTATTTTAACATCTTCAAAATATCTAATCTATATCCTAACACCTAATTTAACTAAGGTGATGTGGTCGTCCTCCCTAGATAAACCGGTAGATGAATTAACTCCTTCTAAACCCTCTCGTTAAACCTACAAGTTGTTAAAGAGTGATAAGGTCATCCTCTCTCTAACACTTTTCGTACGAAATTCAAAGGTAAATCCAGAATTTATTTTAAGCGTTCATTAATTAAGAGAATTAAAACTAAACATTACACGTTACCCTAATTATGTACCAACATTCTACTTCTATGATTTCATCCTTCCCCAAGCATACAAGGATTTTAGCCTAGCATGGTTTTAACGATAACGAAAGTAATTAAGCAAGCAACGAACATAGACATGACAAATTGAATTGAAAAACTAAATAACATAAACTAGGGTTTAAGAAAGAATTAAAGTCTAAGAACAAAATTGAATTAAAGAGAAAATATGAAGTCTCAAATGTCAAGTATTGAAGAACAAAAGATGAAAATAATAAAATCCAAAACTAAACTACAAATTCGTAATGTAAAAACCTCGATCAAAAGTAACTTCCTCGAACTTTTGGTGTTCTTTTCTCTCTAAAATCTAACTCTATGCGTGAAGTGGTCTCCAAAAACGGGTTTGGAAGGGGTATAAATAGGTAACAGGTCGAATCGGGAATTAATGGGCCAAAAATCGCGTAAGCTCGAGTAGAGCTCGAGCACTAAGTTCACGAGCAAGTGCACCAAAACTTCCAGAGCGTTAAAAGTGCACGACCAGAGGAGCTCGTGCACTGAGTGCACGACCTGATTCTTTCTTGAGCACTCCAGTAATACGTTTGCTTGAACTAATACTTTTCGTATTTCTTCCATATCTTCTCATTAGGGCATCCGTTTTAGTCGATTCAAAGTCCTACGAACTCCATTTTTTACCCTCTATCCATCTATGAGCATCAAAGAGGCAAATTCATTAGTTCATGAAAATAGTACTCAATTGAATCTAAATACTCAAGAAATCAATCAAAACACAGATAATTCGTGCTCTAAAATCCAACATTTTCACGCCTAATCAACCCTCCAAACTTACCATATTGCTTGTCCTCAAGCGACGAAATAATAAGTCAAGTGAAATTGTTAGGAATGAATCAAAAATCAAATCATGCAAGTAATCGAGCTCAAGTTTCAAAGATCGTTCACAAGTATTCAAACTCACACCCTTCATCATACCTATGCAATAACAGCAGGAACCACCAAAATCAAGCATGGATGTGCACTCAACGATGTGTTTCACTCCCTCACAAGTGTATATCCATGATAAAGGACTCACTCACTCAATCAATCACACATATCAGCAGCCATAGGCTTGTACGCACTCTCAACTTCGACCATACTCTAGAAATCAATGTCGAATCAAAAAGGACTTTATCAAGGTTGTAACGTAGGCTCTTTGGACAGGTGGGGTAACAATATGGGGTAAGTGACTTAAGTGAATGGAGAATGGAAAATCAAATTTCAATACTTCAAGATGAGGAACAAAATAATTCAAACATCTTCATGCAATACACTTTTCAATTCCTCTACTTTCAACACTTCAATTTTTCTTTTCTCTAACTCATTTCACTTTTTCAATCACCACACTTTTCTTTTTCACACATACATATGAACTTCTTTTTTTTTCTTTTGCTCATTCTCAAAATTTTGGTCTTCCCCACAACTCAAAACTTCATCACACCCTTCTTTTATCACAACTCAACCATCATAGTTCCCTTTCTCAACTCAACTCAATCCCTTCTCATTCACACTTTTCCTTTTCTCCACTCAAATTGGGACAAAAAAGTTTAGGAACTTGGATAAGTGTTAAAATGTGCTAGCAAATAAAATATGATAAGGCTAACAAGGGATAAATGTCATTGGTAGGGAAAATTTGGCTAAGTGACTCAATCAAATCAAAGATGGCCTAAGATCACATTCGGTATATCAAACTAGACACAATCAAGAAGTGAGAGCACACACAAATTCTAGCATCCTCTAAGGTGATGATCCATTCACAAACGAAGAGATCAATTTTATGCATCTTAATCTAAAAAAAACTCAAATCTCACAGTTTTCACATCCATGTTAGTCCTAGTGAATTCTCACTCTCATCACACAAGTACTCAAAAGGAAAATTAGTAAGTATACTAGTTCCCTCTCAAATCAACTCTAACTCTTACACTCACACAATAAAATCCCTAACTTAACTTCACAATTTACCAACTCATACTCACACTCAAAGATAGCAATCAACAAGCATAAGAGAATTTATAGGCATGAAATATGTAGTAACACATCAAAGCAATATCAGCTCAAGGAGCATCTCAAGGCTCAATATATAACCTAACTCAACTAAAAAAAAGGTGTGTGCCTGTGCAATGTAACCATAAAATATATAAAAACTCCACCCTCCCCCAAACTTCGACCTTGTGAAGCGGTCTAAGTTTGGGGTTGTGGGTTACCTCATCCAGATAATTCAGTTTCTCTCAACAACTTGGCACACTCCCTTGTCTCAAGTTAGTCCCTTCAATCTAAATAACTCCATGATACCTTTACTCCCCCGAGATAAACCTACAAGCAACTCACTCAAATATGAGGTTAAAACATACGACTCAAAATAAAACCCTTATAACATAAAATACTCAAAAGAAAATAAAAGTAGGTTGCCTCCCACTCAGCGCTATTTTTAAGGTCCTCATGTCGGACCGAGCTCAAAGGAGCTTATGGGACATAGTACTCAAAATTACCTCCCTTACTCTCATAAGAGAAGATGTCTAAGTTTTTCGCTTGCTTCCCATCCTCCTTCTTCACCGCGGGCGGTGGTTTCCCTTTCTTCTTTCTCGCTCTCCACAGATGTACCCACTTCTTGGACTTTTTCTTCTTAACATCAACTCCTCCTTTCCTCTCCAACTGGGCCATGTCCACACTTTTCAATTCTCCATCCTTCAACTTCTTCCCTTTATCCCTATCAAAACAATCAAGATCATAATGCTCATGGGTTAAATCATCAAGTGAAGGACTATAAAAATCATGAATATAAGAAAGGTTAGGGACAGGAGGTGTGTCTTCAACACAAGGATCAATGGTATCAATGGAATGACAACTCTCATCCTCCTTCGGGTGTCTCATGGCCTCATATAGGGAAATATTCACTTCTTGATCATAAATTTTCAACGTGATTTTCCCATTTGCCACATCTAGCACCATCCCAGCAGTAGCCAAGAATGGTTTTCCCAAGATCAAGGGCACGTGCTCATCTTCCTCCATGTCGAGCACTATAAAATTGGCTTGAAAAATATGATCTCCAACTTTTACGAGGACGTCTTCAATCACACCTTGATGCCAAAAGTAATAGACCGGTCGGCGAGTTGAAGTGTCATCATTGTCGGCTGAAGTTCTCCACCTTCCAACTTCTTGAATAGCGACAAGGGCATTATATTGATGCTCGCTCCAAGGTCGCACAACGCTCCCTTCTTGACTCCATTCTCGATGTCACATAAGATAGTGAAACTCCCGGGATCCTTCAACTTCGGGAGAAGCGCTTTGTGTACTAACGCACTCACCTCATGGTTCAGCTGCACCAACTTGGGCTCATCAACTCTCCGTCTCTTCACTATCAAGTCCTTCAGGAACTTGGCGTAATTGGACATATGTTCCAAAGCATCATAAAAAGGAATATTAATATATAGCTTTTTAAATACATCAAGGAATTTAGCAAACTTCTCATCTAGCTTCATTTTCATAAAGCGCTGCGGATATAGGACGGGTATCACCGATTTGGGTACCCCCCATTCATCTCTCTCGGTCTCCTTCACATTCTTCCTTGCTTTATTTTCCTTCTTCCTCTTTGGGACTTTCTCAATCTCCTCAATGCCTTCCTCTTCAAGCTCTTTGCTCTTTTGAGTGCCTTCACCCTCAACCCCTTTCTCAACTTCTACCTCCTCAATCTCATCTTTATCTTCCTTATGTTCTTTGCCTTCTATCTCAACATCTCCTTTGAGCGTCTCCGAGTCAGCAGGCATCTGAGACTGTCATATTTGGTTCCACTTCTTAGCTGGATCGCCTTGCATTGCTCTTTTGGGTTCCCTTCCGGCATTGAGGGATATTTACCCGGCTCTCTACCCAATGATTTCGCGATCTGACTAATTTGATACTCCATCGAAGTGAACTGCTTATTGTTCTCTTGCTGAATTCTATTCAGCTCTACATCTCTAATCTGGAGTTCTTGATCACGCTGATCGCCTTTCTTGTGTAACTCTTTCACATCATACTCCAATGAAGACAATCTCTTGCTTCCTTCCTCCACCTTCTGGAGGATTGCTCGCAACATCTCTTTGGTCGAGGCACCTCCTTCACCACCTGGGAGTTTTGAACCTGGCTCAACACCTGGAGAAACTATGATTCCGGCCTTCGAATTGGCATATGAGAAATTCTCGTTCTTCCTCCATTGGTTCTGAGGAGGCTGCTGGCCTCCTTGATAGCCTTGGTTGTTTCTCCATTGATTCTAAGGAGGCTGTGGACCTGGTGGTACAAACGGTTGCCCATAAGTTGGTTGCCCTTGTTAATTTCCACCTTGGTAGCCATTCTGATTGTAATAAGGGCCTCCCATATAGTTGGCTACCTCTTGCTAGCATGTTAGCTGATCCACTTTCTCTCTCACTATAGTATTCCCTCAAACCAGATTTTGCCCAACCTCAAGGTTACTTATCTTCTCCATCATTGCCATCAACAGCTTCCTCGTTCCTTCACTCTCCTCAATCTGATATGCTCTCTTAAATTTTGGGTCCTCGTTCCATTGCCCAGCATTCTTGACAATGTTATCAATGATCTCTCTACACCTAGCTGCACCATAATTCAAGAATGCTCCACTTGCACATGCATCAAGGTGGGCTTGATCTGCTTTGCTGGCTCCACGGTAGAAAAAAGCCATGATATCCCCCTCGTTATACCCGTGCTGTAGGCACTCAATGAGAATGTTAGAGTATTTCTCCCAAGTCTGACGTAAGTCCTCTCCTGGCTTCTGCTGGAAAGACGAGATCTCTATCCTTGCTCTCATTGTTCTAGATGGAGGGTAAAATTCTCTTGAGGAACAGACTCTCGAGTTCGGCCCATGTGGTTATACCTCCCCGTGGGAGCGTGTTATCATACCACTCCTTTGCTATTCCAGTTAACGAGAACGAGAACAGCCTGAGCCTCTTTGTATTTTTAGACATACCGTTATAATTGAAAGTTGAGGCAATCATCAGAAAACTTCTCAAATGAGTATGAGGATTCTCCTTCCCGACCTCCCCCTTGAATTGATTCTCAGTAAGTAGCTTCAAGATTCCTGGAGAGATAGAGAAGTTGTTTGCCTCTATTGGAGGCAATGCTACTCCATCGTAATTCCATTGCGGCTGTGCCGCAAATCTTCCTCGGATTGCTACATCGTGGTCAGCGTTCTGAGGAACGTGCTGAGGATAGACGGGTGGTATAGGTACTTGCGGACCTGGAGGTGGGTTATAAGCAGGTTGTAGTGGGTAGTATGGTGGATAAGGATAGGGTGGATATGGGTATGGTGGGTAGAGTGGGTTATGCTGTTGGTAGACAGGGTTGTTGAACGGGTTGTTCGGGTGAATGTTCTGGCTTTGGTTTTGGGTTTGAGTTTGTGCAGAGTTGTTCTGGTTTTGCTATGGGCACTTGCTTGTTACTGCTCTCAAATACATCCACCCGTTCCACTATAGCCTCGTACTCTGCAACAGCTTTGTCTAAATCCCCAATTCCATCCAGATTCATGTTGTCTTTATCTCCACCGGCAGTATTCATCCTTCTTAAAAAGACTTGGTTTTTTCTTGCTATTATCTCAGGATCTAGCTGTGTTCTCTCCTCGCTCGTATCTCTTTACGAGCGTGTTTTCATAAACCTGAAACACTAACAAAAGGATCAAAATGCAACTGCCGAACAAGTAAGAATTAAACAGAAAAATAAAGCACTCACTACTAACTACTAAGTTATCTCCATGTCCTACTCAATGGACATACATCGCCATTCCCCGACAACGACGCCATTGACTTGTGCCAAACTTTACTAGCTCTTACTAGAAGTTACTCCGCAAGCATACGGGTTCACTGTAGTATCAGCAAGTATAGGGACCAAGTATATCGTACCCAAGGGAAGGAATGTATGCGAATACATCCCTGAAGATCTACGCGTCGTAATTAATATGAGTGTGTGTTTTCAGGTTATGAAGAAATTAATTCTAAACTAAATTATACTAATTATGCTAAAGAATGAATGAAACTAATTACCTAAGGGTTGTTTGCAAATATAAAAGGGTGATGTTCAGGATAGGAATCCCTACATATACTAACGGAGCCAGTACATAATCAAAATAACCGTGATGTGCAAGAAATAACCTAAGTATAAGATTGTAAGATGAAAAGCTTGAGAATTAAACCATAATACTTTATCATATCAATCAACTTCTCTAATCCACTAAACAATTTAATAGATTGTGCTTAATTAAAGAGATCCTAGTTTAACTAAGGTGATGCGGTCGTCCTCCCTAGATAAATCGGTAGATAAATTAACCCCTTCTAAACCCTCTCGTTAAGCCTACTAGTTGTTAAAGAGTGATAAGGCCATCCTCTCTCTAACACTTTTCGTACGAAATTCAAAGGTAAATCCAGAATTTATTTTAAGCATTCATTAATTAAGAGAACTAAAACTAAACATCACATGTTACCCTAATTATGTACCAACATCTTACTTCTACGAGTTCATCCTTCCCCAAGCATACAAGGGTTTTAGCCTAGCATTGTGTTAACGATAACGAAAGTAATTAAACAAGCAACGAACATAGACGTGACGAATTGAATTGAAAAACTAAATAACATAAACTAGGGTTTAAGAAAGAATTAAAATCTAAGAACAAAATTGAATTAAAGAGAAAATATGAAGTCTCAAATGTCAAGTATTGAAGAATAAAAGATGAAAATAACAAAATCCAAAACTAAACTACAAATTCGTAACGTAAAAACCTCGATCAAAAGTAAAATATGCTTCCTCGAACTCTTGGTGCTCTTTTCTCTCTAAAATCTAACTCTATGCGTGAAGTGGTCTCCAAAAAGGGGTTCGGAAGGGGTATAAATAGGCAACGGGTCGAATCGGGAATTAATGGGACAAAAATCGCACAAGCTCGAGTAGAGCTCGAGCACTAAGTGCCCGAGCAAGTGCACGAGCAAGTGCACCAAAACTTCCAGAGCGTGAAAAGTGCACGACCAGAGGAGCTCGTGCACTGTGTGCAAGACCTGATTCCACTCGTGCACTGAGTGCACGACCTAATTCCACTCGTGCACAGTACACGTGCACTGAGTGCACGGCCTGATTCTTGCTTGAGCACTCCAGTAATACTTTTGCTCCCTCGAACTAATACTTTTCGTATTTCTTCCATATCTTCTCATCCGGGCATCCGTTTAAGTCGATTCAAAGTCCTACGAACTTTATTTTTTGCCCTCTATCCATCTATGAGCATCAAAGAGGCAAATTCATTAGTTCATGAAAATAGTACTCAATTGACTCTAAATACTCAACGAAATCAATCAAAACACGGGCAATTCGAGCTCTAAAATCCAACACTTTCACGCCTAGTCACTCACTTTCAATTATCCTCCTTCTTTCTAGGGCTTTCCTAGATTTAAACAAGGATTTTAACGTGCTACACTTCCTGTCCTCCTTCCAGTCCACTCCAACATCCACATTCTCAATCAGATATGAAATCTTTGTGGCATAATAAAGTGATTGCCAAATTTGTTAAAGCACAAATTCGAACTCACTCGCAAGTGTACGAGATCGTTGTTATAGTAAGACAATTGACCAAGTAATAAAATTATCGAACCCAAAGGAAGCAAGTGGTTAACTAAGTCGATTCACGTTGGCATGCAAAGAAAATTAAAGGACAAGATCAGGATGATTACACTACTAAACAAAGGAAATTAAAACAAATAAACTAGCAAGCAATAAATGAAAGCGATCTAACTTCGAGACAAAGTGCGAGGGTATTGATATACCCTAAATGGTTTCCGTTATGTGATCCTTAGGTTCAAACATTGACTTATGCCAAAATCTCAATTGTAAATGGATTATAACAAGTAACACTTCACCTAAACATTCAACAGACTATCAAACGTTTAAGGCTTATTGACGGTATCCTACGTTCTAACTCTCTCTCGACGAGTTAACACGAGATTTACGCATCTAAACACTATTTGCTCATACACAAAGGTTTCATCAAATCAATGTAACTCTCGTCTACACTAGGATGAATTCACACATCAATATGAACAATTCATGCATAGAGCAAAGCTAAATTCCAATCAATAAGAATATAATTCCACAAACAATTAAAATTAAGCACAAATCAACAAACCAAACCTAATTCTCACATAACTTCCACTATTCAAGGCACATGGAGGTGGTGATGCTTAGGATATCTTCAACCTAGTGAAACTCAAGTAGAATTGTCAAGCCAATTCTATGCATCAATTTGGATTTACTAGGAGACCTCACCAATTACCTAAACAACCATCCAAGCAATTGATGTCTAATGATGGGGTTCTTTGCGATTAACTCTCTCTCGACGAATCAAACGCAAAATAGACGCATTTAATCATAAATCTCACACTCATTCATCTAATCATGCTCATGTAACTCTCGTCTACGCTAAACATGCCTCAACAAACAAGCTACAAGAGATCAACAATCAAACCTCAATACAAATCCATCATTAGAAGCAGAATCCAAATATCAACATAAAATAGGCAAAGAACAATCCCAACTTAAGATTTCACATGGTATCTAACATCCATGCATCAAAACAATTAGCTCATGGTTTCAAAATGAAAAACCATAGCTAAACAAGAACAAAATATTAAACACATAACTAAATGAAAATGAAATTGCAATAATAAGGAAATAAGTCCCCTCTAGGGTTTACAAACTTGAAATTGAACTTTGATCTTCAAATCCTAAACTAAATTACTCTAATGATTCAAAGATAATAAAAACCTAGAAATGAAGGTGAAATTTAACTATTCTAGTGTGTGAGGTGTGTGTGTGGGGAGAGGGGCTCTCCCCAATAGAATGCCCTTGAAAAAATATAAGTGCCCCCCTTAGAAAATCTGATAAAATTGGTATTTAAAGTGTGGGATAAGGACTTGAGACGAATTTGCAATTAAATCCCGAAAAAATGATGAAAATTCGAATTTTTAACCAAATCTGCTGAGTTGACTCGGTCAACTCGACCGAGTAGATTTACTCGACCGGACCTCTTGGTCGTGCAAGGCCAAATTTGCTCCCAACTCTCTGTAAAAACCCATTGACTCGCACGAGTCACCTGACTCGAGTGGGCTTGTTGGTCGAGTTTGGTTGCACGATTTGGATGAAAATGAAAACACGATTTCTTCATTAACAAAGGTGCTGAGATTAGGTACCAATTTTACTCGTGGGACCGCAACTCTCTTCGTCTGCAAATCCGGCGGGTTTCCGGCTTCAAGATTGCATCGAATTCTGGCAACGAACAGGCGTCGAAGCTTCAGCTTCAATTAAAGGCGGCTGCGTGAGCTTGGCTTCTCCGGTGAAGTTATATTGGCAGCTATGGCGGTTGCGGCTGTGAATGGGTGCGGCAGCGGTGAAGCTTTCCAGCGACAAGAGCATCAAACTTTCACGGCAAACAGCAGTAGCGGAGCTTCTCCCGACGAATACCTCCATTTCCGGTCGCGGCTTTGAGCTGGCGAGCTTGCTTTCTCTCTCTTGATATATATGAACGTGGACTCCAATGTAAAAGCAATGTTTGACCTTTCCAAGTATAGAAACAGTGTGGCCCACAACTATTTCTTTCCTTCTTAGCTTTCACGTGATAATTGCAGCTTCCAATTTCATCTATGAAATTCAAGTGGGCCATTGTTTTTCTAAAGAGAATTGGGCCGTAACTTTTGCTGCTGCAAGTTATTGATTTGGGCCATCAAATTCCAAAATTAATTCCTCAAGCCCATTTTCACGATCAATTTCAAATAATTACGTATTTGCTCCAAAAATGCTAATTTTCTGCAAAATAAATCACAAATACCTTTTTCGACAATTAAGCACAAATAGTAAAATTAATGCAAATAATCACACGAAATCCAATAAAATATGAAAATAAAATGTATGAATTTCGAGCAATTATCACACTAATCATAAAACTTACTAGCCAATTGTGGTATCTTCTCTGGTTGAAATTTCGTGCGCTCCTTGTTCAGTGCACGAAGGAAGAACTGTTGCCAGTTATATTCCTTATCTTTTCTTTCCAAAATCGCTTTCATCAGTCTGAGCTTTGGCTTACTCACTTGTTCTGGGCTCCCCTGGTTGGCAAGTATGCATTTTCCAACAATCTCACACAGTACATTATATACTGGGAGTAGCATATTTCTGTTCATTGTAGGGTGATACTTCACCTTCTTCTGCATAATCGTGTACACCCACTCCTCCTCCTTATCTGCGATACAAGTATCCGGATTAGGGCCTTTTGATGGAAGATCAAACAGCTCCTTCAGATCTTCTTCATCTAACTCGATCTCCTTCCTTACTTTCTGAAACTCAATAAACTCCTCTCCATCCCGAACAATCTTCTTCTTTCTCTTCAAGAACAGGCATGACTTAATCTTAGTGTCGGTGTTGTTGACACTAAAGAAGAACTCTAACACTTGCCTATCAAAACAGTTTTCAGGATGAACTGTTATAAACTTTTCTAGGCCAGCGGCTTTGACTATCTCCAAAGCCTCTTTGATGTGCCTGAACTCAGGCCTAGATTGGATTTCTGGGTTATCGAATAAGATATTTGGTTCATACCAGAATTTGTCTTTCTTTGTAAGGTGTTTGAGGTTGATTTTTGCCATTTAGGGTTTGAACTTTGAAGAACTTTGAAGAATTTCACAAAGGGTTTCTAGAGAGAGATAGTGATTTTTAGACTTGAGAGATTTTGGAAAGGTTTCAGAGACTGATATGGAAGCCTTTTATATCTAAAATGAACGGTGAGATCAAAATATTAATCAACGACTGGGGTTGATTCAGATGAGATCGTGGTTAGTTGAAAAGGTTGTGGGGATTTTTGAGATATCTAAACGGTTGAAAAAGAACCGCCTAAAATGGATGGTGGAGATTAAAAGGGTTGGTAGCCGGAAGGTCACAACATTCGGCTTTTGAGGCGCGTGAGATAGGAAACTGAAAAAGGTTTTACTGACTTGTACAGCGCGCATTAAATGCTCCATTTATCAAAATCTTTTCAAAATAGTGTAAAAAGATTTAATTTCACAGAAAGTACTCATTAACATTTTTGAAAAATTTTCCTTTTAAAACCAAGGAGAATTCAGTTTTGAAAATCATATAAGTGAGAATATGATCTACCTCGACTGAAATTGTACTTCCACTGAGATTTGTAGCTTTTCTGAGATTTTTTACTCTACTGAAGTCACAACTCCACTGATTTGAAATCATCTCTACTGAGATTTTGATTTTGATAAGACTTCATTCTTACTCCCCTAGGTCCAGAAGTCCAAGCTCTACTGACAGTTCTTGAAACCTTGCTTCTGCCAAAGGTTTAGTAAATATATCTGCCTTTTGTTTGTCAGTGTGGATCTTGAGCATTTTGATATCCTTCTTCTCCACATGATCTCTAATGAAATGATGCATGATATCCACATGTTTACATCTTGTGTGGAGAACTGGATTTTCTGAAATAGCAATGGCACTATTGTTGTCACAGAAAATAGGGACTTCATTAGCAAAGATGTTGTAATCTCTTAGTTGTTGTCTTAGCCATAGGATTTGAGCACAACAACTTCTAGCTGCCATGTATTCAGCTTCAGTAGTGCTTGTGGCTACTGAGTTTTGTTTCTTGGAAAACCAAGAAATCAATTTACTTCCCAAAAACTAACAAGTGCCTGAGGTAGATTTTCTGTCGATTTTGCATCCTCCATAGTCTGCATCTGAGTATCCTGTGAGTTTCAGATTGTCATCTGAGAGATACCATAATCCTAAATTCGCAGTACCCTTTAGGTATTTGAGAATCCTTTTAGCTGCCTCCAGATGACTCTTCTTTGGATTTGCTTGATATCTAGCACATATTCCAACAACAAATGTGATATCTGGCCTGCTTGCTGTGAGATACAGTAGAGATCCAATGATTGCTCTGTAGTGAGTTTGGTCTACTGATTCACCATCTTCATCAGGTTCCATCTTTGTGTTGGTGCTGAGTGGAACTCTTGCAACCTTACTGTTTTGACATCCAAATTTGTTGATCAGCTCCCTTGTATATTTGGCTTGATTGATAAAAATTCCTTCAGTGGACTGTTTGACTTGAAGTCCAAGGAAGAAATTCATTTCTCCCATCATTGACATCTCAAACTTTCCTTTCATCAGTTGAGAGAACTTTTCACAGAGGACTTGGTTTGGAGAACCAAAAATGATATCATCCATATAGATTTGCGAGTGTCCTCTCCTTTTGTGATTTTGAAGAGAGTTCTATCTACTCTTCCTTTGATAAAACCATGATCAAGTAAGAACTGAGATAAAGTATCATACCAAGCTCTTGGAGCCTGTTTCAGTCCATATAGAGCTTTTCTCAGTCTATATACTTTGTGACTTTCTTCAAAACCTGGGGGTTGCTCCACATACACTTCCTCATTGAGAACTCCATTCAAGAAAGCACTCTTGACATCCATTTGATACACCTTTAATCTCTTGTGAGCAGCATATGCAAGAAATAACCTTATTGCCTCCAATCTAGCCACCGGAGCAAATGTTTCATCATAGTCAAAACCTTCAACTTGAGAATAGCCCTTTGCCACTAGCCTGGCTTTGTTTCTGACTATGACATCATTTTCGTCCTTCTTATTCTTGAACACCCATTTGGTTCCAATCACATTGCAATGATATAGTCTGTCCTTCAACTCCCATACTTGATTCCTTGTGAATTGGTTGAGCTCTTCTTGCATGGCAATGATCCAGTTTGAGTCTTGAAGTGCTTCTTCAATGGAACTTGGTTACTGGTTAGATAAGAAACAACAAAATAAAGCACTTTCTCCATGAAAACTTCTAGTTTTGACTTCCGAGGAAGGATCACCTAGGATTTGCTCAATAGGGTGATCTGAGAGCCATGTTCTCCTAGACTGATGCCCTTCAGTAGAGGTTAACTCTTCTGAAGTTGAGTCACTAGATATAGGAATGAATTCAAATTCAGGAAATAAAACAGAGGGTTGAAGTCCTGAGTCATCATTCAAGGTATTTTCATTCTCAATGATAGTGTAATTGGTTCCCCCTTGAATGATGGACTCATTAGATGTCTCAGTTGTGACCACATCTTCAATGACATCACTTACCTCTTAAACTGGGGTGGTGTTCATCAGTTCAGTTAACTGGTCAGGAGAACTTTCAGTTGAGTTATCAGGAGTGATCTTGGTCTGAGTGTCCTGATTGAACTGTTGGCCATTGAGGTTATCCTAGGTTGGGATGTATGCATCAACACTGTTCTCAGGATAGCCTTTTGACTAGATACTTAGTCTAGATAGTCTCTTGTTGATCACCTCCTCAGTCTCCTTTCTCATGGACTCAAAAGTAGATTCATCAAAAACCACATGAGGTGTTTCTTCCACAACAAGGGTTCTACAATTGTAAACTCTTAATGCTCTACTGATTTGGGAATATCCTAAGAAAATTCCTTCATCAGCTTTGCTGTCAAAAGCCTTCAGTTGAGTTTTCCCATTGTTGTGAATGAAGCACCTGCAACCAAAAATGTGAAAGTAAGATACCTGTAGCTTTCTGCCATTCCATAGTTCATATGGAGTCTTTCCTTGATGTTTGGTTACCATGGATGTATTCTGAGTATGGTAGGCAGTATTAATAGCTTCAGCCCAAAACCTTTTAGGAACTTGAGCTTCTACAAGCATTGTCCTTGCTGCTTCCTTGAGAGTCCTATTTCTTCTTTCAGCTACTCCATTTTGGTGAGGAGTTCTTGCAGCTGAAGTCTCATGGGCTATACCTAGCTCTTTGCAAAACTCAGATATTATAGAGTTAATAAATTTAGTACCCTTATCTGACCTTATTTTTACAATGTTCAGGCTCTTCTCATTGCTAACTTTCTTCAGTAGTTCTGGCAGCCTGACTTGAGTTTCCTTCTTGCTTGCAAGGAATACCACCCATGTGTACCTGGAGAAGTCATCAACAACAACAAGTGTATATTTTCTCCCATTGATACTTACAGGTGTTACTGGACCAAAGAGATCCATATGCAACAGTTGAAGTACTCTGTCAGTAGAGGTAGCTACTTTGCTTTTGAAGGATGCTTTCACTTGCTTTCCCTCTTGACAGGATTTACAAATATTATCTTTGCTGTATACTTCATTTGCTATTCCTTCTACCAGTGCATGTCTTGCTATCTTGACAGGACTTAGTCTCTTATGCCATAGCTAATTTGTGTCAGTTGAGCTCTTTGCAATAAGGCATGCATTTGGTGTGCAAGACTTCCAATCTGTGAGATAGACATTTCCCTTTCTTGACCCAGTTAGTAGTACATGTTGTGAAGATATATTCTTGACAAAACAGAGGTAAAATGAAAATTCCACACTGTATCCTTTATCATAAAACTGACTTATAGATAATAGGTTATGCTTAAGTCCACTGACATAGGATACATTGTTAAATCTTACTGAGCCAATAATTAAAGTACCATAACCTTTTGTGGCTCCTTGTGAATTGTCACCAAAAGTGACCTGTGGACCCTCTTTCTCAATGAATTCTTTCAGGAGACTTTTGTTGCCAGTCATGTACCTGGAACATCCACTGTTCAAGTACCAGACTGAAGATTTAAGAGCTTCTCCTTTGTTGAGGTCCACTGAGCCCTGCAGTCAAGATCAAGCTTTAGGTACCCATTTTGTATTGGGTCCTACCAGGTTAGTTGTACCTTTCAGAATCCAAAATTGCCTCACAGTTCTAATTACTTTAGAGTGGGTAATTTGTCTTCCATAAACATCAACATAGATAGTTACCTCCCTTGGTGCCTTAGGAGTAAACTGTCTATAGGTGTCAGTCTTTGAAGGAACAGGAACCTTCCTAACATTCTTCTTCTTAGGCTTGGGTGCACCTGGTCTCAGTCTTTGTTGATAAAGGTATTGAGAACCTTTTCTTTTAGGCACAAAAGGAATATGTTTTCTATATGAGTCATTCCTTGAGTTGTGCTCATGCCTGGATACCTTCAGTTGAGATTGCTTCATTTGAGAAGACCTTGACTGATGGTGCCTCTGCCGAGTTCTAGATTGATTAGTCAACTGAGCCTTTCCAATTGGTTTCGGCTGAGTTGGACCTTTTTTTAGTTGAACTTCAGCTGGTCTATTTCCTTTATCTAAAATTTGTGGTTGAAAGGTCATAGATTTAATAAATACTTTCTTTGTGCCACTTGAAGAAGCAACACTCATAGGACCTTCTGAAGATTTTGGAATATAGCCTATTCCACACTTGTTATTATGATTGATTTGAAATTTTTGGATCTCCTCTATGGCAAGAGAGGGTTTGTTAAGAGCATCAATCCTTTTTAACAAGGTCTCTTCAGATTTTTGTAAGACATCAATTTTCAGGAGAGATTCCTTTATTTAGCTTACCAGTTTTACATTTTCTTCAGTTAACCTTGTCTTAGATTCAGTGAGATCTTTGATCAGTTGATCTTTACCATTTCCTTGACTCTTGAGGATTTCCACCTCTTTTGTCAATTCAATGGTGGATCTTGCTGAGTTCAGATCTGCCTGATTCCCTGACTCAATTAACTTGGAGTTTTCACTCAAGAGTTTTTTGTTTTCATCCTGGAGACAGAAACTTGCTTCTTGCAACCTTAAGAAATCAATCATCAATTGTTCCAAAGAGGACTGAAGATTGAGTTCCTCTGTTGACTCTGAGCTGAGCTCAAGTGTGTGTCCTAAGGAAATGGATGGTTTAGATTATACCTCGGGTTCTTCCCTTGCCATAAGGCACAAGTCATCATCACCGCTGTCAGAGAAGAGTCCTTCAGATGACTCCAGCTCTTCATCAACACCTTCAGCAACCATGACTTCCGTTTCTCCATATCTTCTGTCTCTTTTGGCTTGCCTTTCTTTCCTTTCTTTTGTGCTCAGTTGAGGACAATCATACTGAAAATGCCTAACCTTCTTGCACTGATAGCATCTGTTGGCATCATCATCTTTTTCTTCAGTAGACCCTCTAGGCTTTGCTGATGATCCTTCAGCTTTGGAATAGTTCTTGTACTCCTTCTTTTTCTCCATCTCAGTGGAGCTTTTCTCTCCTTCTCTTGTGTCTCTTTGAGGATAGCTTATTCTTTCCCTGTTATCCCTATAAAATCTTTTATATTTGCCAAATGACTGTTAAGTTTTTCAAACCTTCTGGCCATTAGGCTCAGCACCTCTTGCATCTCAGCTTTTCTTTGAGATTTACTTGCTTTTGTACTCTTCTGTGACTTTGGGGACTTGGGCTCAATGTCCTTAGCTTTAAAGGCAACCACCTTCTCAGCTGAGGTCTCATCTGGAGCCCTTTTCCTGTTAAGATCAAATTCATAAGCTTTTAATTCAGAGAATACCTGCTGCATAGACATGCTAGATAGGTCTTTGGTATTCTGCATCATTACTGAGTACACATCCCATCTTGAGGTCAGACCTCTCAGGATTTTTAAAGCAACTTCTCTTTTTGTATACACTTTACCAAGGGAGTTAATCTCATTCATAATATCAGTAAACCTCCCATCAAGTTGATCAATGGTCTCAGTTGGCTCCATGGTGAATTGCTCATACTTTTGAACAGCTACTGAGAGCTTGTTCTCTTTGATTTTGTCAGTACCCTCACACATAAGAGCAAGAGTGTCCCAGGGCTCCTTTGCAGTCTAGCAATGGATCACTCTTCCTATAACTGAGTCTGGAATGGTGGTATAGAGAATGTTCATGGCTATGAAGTTGAGGTTATGTCTCCTCCTTTCATCTGCAGTGAAGTTGTCCTCATCTTTGGGCCATTCTTCTCTAGGATCTGCAATAATTTCAGCTGTGGTTCTTTGGTTAGGAGTCATAAAAACAAATGGACCTTTTTTGATGACTCTTAACATTTCATCATGCACACAAGCAAGATGTGCTCTCATCCTGATCTTCCAGAAATCACAGTCTTCCACTGAGAACTGTGGAAGCTAGTGATGGGACATATGGTTCAGAGGATTGACTCCCATATTGTTCTCTACTGGTGGTGCTACCCTAGCTGCATTGTCAGCCATAATATCTAAACAAGATTATCACTAGATCAATTCAGTTGACCATATACTATTTACCTTTTGAGCACAAGGTATACTTAGAACAATGGTCTTTTGAACCACTGCTCTGATACCACTTGTTGGTCCCGAAATTAGTTACATAGGTGTATGGGGGGGATACACCTGTTGTTATGAATTTAAAATTCTCTCTATAAAACTTATCAGATTTTACTTAAGACATTAGATCTTCAGTGGACTTGGAAGTCTGCTGAGATTTACTAATGAAAGCTTGCTGAGATATCAGCTCCACTTAAGGTTCAAGACTTTCAGTTGAGTTGCTATTTGATTAGCTTTTAGTTGCGGATTAGTGAGCCCTTAGAAAAAACTCATTTTGCTTGATAAAAACTTGTTTGGAACAACACACACTAAAGAATTAACAGAATATAAATGCACAAGATATAAAGTGGTTCAAAGATGAATCTCATACGTCCACTGTCCTGATCAAATAGGAAAAATCCTTTCACTTAGGAATTCCTTGTGTTATAGTGCCAAGGTGCACTGATCAAACAATCGTCTCTTAGGATATTTGATCCCTAGGATAAATCCAGGTCCTAGTTCCCAAAATAACCAGTTTTCAGACTGATATCAATAATCAGCTTACTAACACCTATTAACTCTAGCTCTCAACCTAACTCAGGGTATGGTTTTGAGTAGGGTTTGGTTCCAACTGTTTGTGAGATAATCCTTACAGTTTAGCTCAAAGCGTAAGGATGGATTATCTCTTTCTAAGGTTTGGATACATCTATAAGCTCAATTACAGAAGGTTTGGTATGCTCTCTACAAATTTGAAACACTTGGGAAACAAAGGTGATTTCGAGTGCTTCGTAGTAAGGTATGAGTGTAGAGAATGCTTTGTTCTTGTAAGTTTTCCGTGTGTAGAAAGGGGCACGACCTTCTGTATTGGTTCCCATTGGAGATGAATCTTCTCAAGTAAGTCTCTTGAATCTGATTGGTTTAAACGGCTCTATTTAAGCTTTAAGTCTTGTCAAGAAACGGCTGAAAGACCTTGCCTATTACCAGCTCTCTGGAAAAACTAAAGCAAAACTTTTGGTACTTGTCAGTCTGTGACAGGTTAGCTGTAAGTAGGGTACACCTACGTGTCATCTTCTTATTGGGCCGCACAGTCTACTTTCTCAGAGTCTTGTCTGGTTTTAATGTGGAACTCAACTGAGAGAACCTTCTTATTCCTTCATTTATTGCAAGCTTTACTGACATTCGAATTGTCTTGTTCCAACTAGATTAACTAACAGTTTTTAATGTGTTTAGCATTGAATGTGCATTGTTAGTCTTCATCAGTGGACCTTGATCCTTTACTGATGTTATAGCCTTAGTATTAATGTACTTAGAAAACATTCATAACTCTGGCTTCTTCTTCAGCTGACTTCTTCTTCAGTTTACTTCTTCTTCTTCAGTGGACTTCTTCAACTCTTAGATACACTTTACGATTTAGCAAATGCACTTCAGTTCCTTAACATTTGAACTGGCTAATTCTATTCTAACTCTTATGGTTACGGCCTTCGGGTCACATGTGTAAGTATGAGCGGAGTGAAACAAGTATGAATGATAGATGTGTTGAACGTAATGTGTACGATGACTTTAGGATACTACCAAACTGCATGACAACGTACGGGTTACCCAATGAGATTTATATCTCACCCCAACTACTTAAACATTTTTCAGGTTACAATGGCGAGGCCCCGGAGCTGCAGTAGTCATGCCATTCCCCACACTCCCACCGTTGTATTATAATAGAATAAATAAATACTTAATTATGTTTATGCTAAATCTTCTGCTGCCATGATTATCATACTCTAGCTACGTTATGTAACTTACTACTTTTGGATTTATGCACGCTATATCTATTTTGGATAGGTAATTTAAATGGTCATTTTAATCTATCTAAGTAGTTGTAAATGGTTATATGTTAGTATTCGTCTATTTATATAATTTTATCGTTTTGTTTATTTAAAAAAAATGGTTTATTTTTCTATTTCACTAAGTAACCTCACGATTTCGGAGTGCAAGTTTCACAAAGTAGCATTTCCGGATTTGGGGCGTTACAAGATGGTATCAGAGCTTTAGTTCAACTCTCGGACTTAATTGCTTTCGATTTTCAAAAATTTACGAGAGAAAATCTTTTATAAATTTTTTATATAAGTCAGTAGAATAAATGATTAATAATAAGAATTAAAGGATCACCAAGTGTGGGAAGGTGTGTCTACCGCAGTGATGGAAGAGCCTCAAAGGTATGAAAAATTTTAAGAAGTTTTTAAAGTTGCATGATGTCAAGAAAGGATTTAAATGATATGAGTTACGAATTTCATGATAAGAAAGGAAGGAATGAGTAACGGTATGATATGATGTGGTATGATTATGATGAAGTATTTCAAGAAATGAAAGAATGAAATGAACGAATGAGAATAATCTTGTATTTATGTAAACATCATGTGTATTTCCTTACTCGAAATATTAATTACTATTATTTTCATTTTTTCACGGATAGGAATGCGACTTAGAATGCACTATATACACCTATACACGACTATGGTACAATTTGACCATGAGACCATAAAGACTTTTGTAGAGCGTTCTTTCGATGCTAGGTACCATGCGACTGTCGAAGGGTACTACGATAGTGATTGGGATGCCGTACTTTTACTCTGTCAAGCCATTAAGGCTGAGTTGAGGAGTCATGCTAGGATCGCCTTTGATTGATGCACACGATGCGACTCCATCTACGGCAATTCGATCGTCCTTTATCATTTCAGGCAGGAGTTGATCAGGGTAGTTAGGGCAGCCAATGATGCGCGCCGATGGTCCGAGGAGAAGACCCGTAAGAGCATACGTTGTGATGCAGTAGCTGACGTCTACGATCAGGATCTCCGCAAGTGCGAGGAAAGGCTAACCGAACACAAGAAGGGAGTAGAGATCGAGAATGGGAAAAGGGCAAAGATTCTGAGGAAAGGGCATTACTATCGAGAGTACGCTAAGACTTGTAGAGTGGAGGTCATGAACCTTTGGGAGGAGAGTGGATTTCCAGGAGGGCCAGATGAGTCAGACCCGTCCGAAGCTGTTGAGGAGGAGGCATACCGCACTACTGAGTCGGGTGGAGAGAATCACTCACGTGGAGACGATGAAGTCGATTCAGGACCCAGTAGACCTCCCAGATTTTAGACTTGTTATCTGTACCAGACTTATCCTATTTAAGCAGACTTATTAGTTGGGCACGTACTAATATTGTGGTAGGAAACTCAGACCTTGATTTATTATGTTAAACTGTACTACTTAAGGGGATTTCTCCCCATGACTTTTAATATATATATATTATGTGTGCGTATGTTTCTCGTGTAATATGAGTTATCATTATTCTATCCGCAGTTATTTTTGCCCAATTGTTGCTTTATAATGTGCGTTACTAGTTCCCTAAACCTTCGAATTGAGTTCGACACCGTGCTGCTGAGCTAGACAGTATGTTCCGGTTTCGATGACTCCAACTGAAGCATCTGGTGCTAATAAACTATTATCAAACATGATTAGGCTTGTTTTGAATTTTATCATACCTACCTACAATGTAACATATTCTTTTCTTTCACCCGTATAGGATAGCGAGAAGTAGACCCCAAACAAGAACTTTATGTTTGAGAACTTTAGGGAGGAAATGAACATAGAATGCTTAGTAGGAGAAAACTTGAGGATTAGTGTTCCGTCTGGAGATACGATAGAAATTAAAACCCAAGTAAGAGGAGTTAGAATAGAATTGGACGAACATCAAGTAGGAACTGACCTTCACATCCTTAGGATGAAAGATTTTGGTATAATCTTGGAAATAGACTAAGGAAACCCTCTTCTTATCGAAAGAAAATTTGGACAAAGTTTGAGGAGGAATAATTTAAGGATAACTTTAGAATAATAAATAAAGTCTCGCTAATAAATTAGTACTATTACAAAGGTTATTTAGGATGACACACCACCGACAGGGTAGCCGATTTAACTCGTGAGGAAAATATTTATTAAGTTGTACTAAAAAAAAAATTCCCACCTCTTTTCCTTCAAACTACAACTTTATCATCTCCACTCAACTCTTTCAACGGTCGTAAACAGTCATAAACGGCCATATTTTTTTCAAAAAAAAAAATTATTACTCTATAAATACCTCATTTCACTCCCACTTCTAAGCACCCTTCTTTGAATTTTCATCCTCATAACCGAAAATGAGTAAACTCTTCCTCACCATCGTCACTTTTGTTTATGTCCTCATGCTCATCATTTGTTATAATGCGGAGGAGGAATTTAGTGCACCTCTCCTAGTTATCACAGTACTCATTGCACAACTTTTAGTTTTAGCTTGGGGAGTAGAATTTTTATGATATGTAATGCCTTTTTAAGTATGTAGTCAGGCGAGACTGACTTTCAGTAGTCGACAGAGTTGGAGTTATTGGGTGCCAGTCCCTTTAGAACTAGTACCATGAAGCCGACACGAAAAAGAAGGAGCCACTTTGAAAAGAGACGAAAATATATTAGCTAAATACCCGCAATGCCTTTAGGATATGTAAGCAAATTTCGAGGACGAAATTTCTATTAAGGAGGGTAGGATGTAATACCCCGACCCATTTTGAGTTATATAAATAAATATTTAACATTTGTTGTGTTCATGCATTCATGTTTTGTTTTCAAAAGGAGGACAATAACTCTATTTCAAAGATTTTCCAAACGACGAATGAGAAAGTCGAACCGGAGGCACTCCCAGCACTAATACTGATGAAATTAAATCACGAATCGATGAAATTAAATCATAAACTAACGAAATTAATAAAATAAAAATTCCAAATAGGCATTTTCAATGCCTTAATAACGCTTATAATTATTAAACAAAAATTAAATACTTGTCACCAAAAGTTGGGCGAAAAACCACCGATATTTTTATCCGACGAATAAATATAGACCTGAACTAATACACAATTAATAAAGTAAGTTAAATAATAATTTTGAATTAGAAAAATAAAAACCCTAATTTATTCTTATGAAAATCGATCAAAAAACTTCATTTTCGGAGCTCGAAACTTAGCCGAAAAACATCCGATTTTGAAACCGAAAACTATATCGCGTCCAATAATATTGAGAGGACTCGAAAGTCCTCCCATGGGTCCACAATTTTCGTCCATCAGCTGCTAAGGAAGGGCAGCAGAAATCAGCCCCCCATATCTCCCCCTAATTCATGCACAAGTACTTCCATTTCTTATTATTAGTACATGTACAAGCATTGACTTATTTTCCTCCCCTCCCATCAGCCTAGGGACGTCCAACACCCTCCAATTCATCTATAAATACCCTCCCTCACTCCCCTCTTGTTCACACATTAGCTACCATCCCCAAAGTAGAAAGAAAAACTGCACACTTTCCCTCTATTCTTCTCCCAATTCGGCAGCTGCAAGAAAAAGGGGAAGGGAACCTTTTCTCCTTCCCTACTCAGCCATTGAAGACTCTATTTCAAGTGTCAAACTTCCCCATTGGAAGTAGGTTCAAGGTTTGAGGCCATTCAATGCAATGAGAACTCCATTCTTCTCTAATCTTCAAGTTCATCTTGAAATATTTTGCTAACTTAAACTCTTGTTTGTTTTAGCATTCTTTCATCCAAGGAGCTTTATTTCCACTCATTCAAAAGAAATTCAAGAGATAAATAGGCCCTCTTAGCTAAAAATAAAAGTCTCCAAAAGGTTGGAAACAACCCTAACTTCACAACTCTTTAAATATGTGTTATATATGAACTGGTGAGCATGATAGGTTTGTATGTTAGAATATGTTAAAGTCTTGTATAAAATATGATTATGGATGTTTAGGTGCATGTTAAGAGATGTTTTTTTAATGTGTATTAAGTGGTGAAAATTTTATGGCATGATAGGTATAAAAATAGAAGTAAGTATTCACACAAGTATGTTGAAAACTCACTGTTTTGGAGCAACCTGATGCTTCTGGAGTAAAATGAGATTTTGTACACTTAGTTTCTGAGTATTTTGTTTACATATTAAGAAACTAGGATGAGTTAGCTTTCACTTTCCATTAGTTTCATGTTATTCAGAATTTTCGTTGATAAGCTATGAATTTTTAAAGAAAGTGTGACAATCTGCGACATTTTATGTATTCACAAGTGAAACTGCTTTGATACGTTAATTATAAAATTTTATAAAAGTCATAATATAATAATATATGAAGTTATTTATCTCCATGATTTTTTCCAAGATTTATGTGTATGTGGAAATAATTTTACAAAAAATATTTTGGTCACTGCGCACGATAAAAACACACTGGACACTAACTTAGTGTCATAGTTTAAAAACGAGTCTATAAATCATATTTTCGTGAACCAAATGTTATAGAATTTTTTTTATGTTAGGTATACTTGATTTAGTATCTACTGTATATATTTCGTGATAATTGAATGAGTAAGTATTTTTAAAAAATAGTTAAAGTTAGAAGAAAAACACTCAAAGTAGCAAACTGCTCTTTTAAACTTAATATCCTTACTTTAGTTTCTTGATTAAATGACTTATACTTGATAAGTATATTGGTGATAATAATTTATAATATTTAAATGTTATGAAAACACTTGTGTTTAAACAAATGACATGTGGTATGATGTGCATTTCGAATTAAGGATTTTAAATTCCTCAAGTGTCCTTAAAAAGGAAAAATGAAAGAAACTTTATAAAATTTCAGAAACTTTTAAGAATTTCAAGGATGTTTAATTAAATATAAACTCATTAATATTAAAAGCTTTTGGTAAACTCTATAAGACGATATAAAATAGTAAGTGCGACAAAAGTCCTTATCGGACCAACTTCTTTAATCATCAAAGAAGCTTATAAGATATCAATAACTAAAATGGATAAGAATGTGCTAGGTAGAAGTGTTGTCTCCCAGCTCGGACTCAAACGTTGCTAGGTCCTCAAAGCTAGGCTTTTCTGCATAAAAGGTGGGTGATGCTATCTGTTGGTCCCACTAGATAGATTAATTGCGGAAGTTTTTTAAAGATATGTCTTTAGCAAATTCTTTTTACAAGAGCACAAATAATATGCAAGCAAGTATTTAAAGAAAGCAATAAATAAGACCGGATATATAGTGGTTTGGATCTGAATATCCTACGTCCACTCTCCCTTGATCAAAGGGGTCTCACTATCCAACCAACGAACACACTTACTTACTGGAATTTTGAAGTACCAGTATCTTCTTACAAATACTTTAGATCTAACTTCGATCTAAAGTCTAACTTACTCCAACCTTGTCTAACAAGATGAACAGGTTGAGTATTCCAACTAACTCCTTAAGAGTAGATATACAATTATGAACAATAGTAAGAGTGCAAGTGCGTGAAAATCAAAAGCTTGATATGACTACGTACGCGTGAGAATCTCTAGAGTTTTTTCTTGTGACTGCACTCTTGTATTTATAGAGGTGATTAGAGTTTAGCCGTTGGAGAGCTAATCTAATCAGATCCTCTATTTAAGGAAGCTTCCAATCAATCAATTCCCAAATTGATTGATTGGGTTGGTGAGATCCTTGGATTGATTATCTTCATATCTTTCCCAATCCGATCTGAGTTGACTTGATTTGAATAACCAACGGTCAAATGCTTCCAGTTGCCTTACTCTGATTTTCTCCAGAGAAGGCAGGACCAGACACCAGGCAACCTTGGTGTCTTTTGGTCCAGAGTCGGTTAAGAAACAGATTACTCAGAAGAACCAGAAGATGATTCTGAGCAACTTATGTTTCACCAGACTCGTCTGGTCTGGGGAAGGTTCTCTGCCTCTGGTCTTGATCTTCTCTGATGAAGTCCTCTGGTGGAGTCCTCTGGTGGGGGTCTTCTGGTGAGGTCTTCTGGTCTGGCAGTTCCCCCTAGACTAAGTCCTATACTATTACCTCATCTGGCTAACAGGTCCAGATGGTCCTATTACATCTCCTGGTTTGTTTTAACTCATCAAAACTATACAATATTTATCCTAACAATTTCCCCCTTTTTTATGGAGTTAAAACACTACCAGAACTGATCAAAAATAAAACTTAAGCAAAATAATAAAGGGATAAGACCTTAGAATAGATCTTATCAGGCAAACAATAAGACAACAAGGAGTTGTCTTTAAAACAGAGAAGATATGAACTTCATTAATAATGTAGGACAAGAATTACAAGATACAATGAATTTCAGAGTCCTAACTATGCATACTTCTATTATCCTTAGGCACCAGAAACCAGTCCAGGAATCTGTCTTGAATAGCCTTGAGCTCTGCAGAAGATGTTGGGGTGAAATTCACCAACACCTTGGTCTTGAACAACTTTTTCAACTCAAGCCAATCAACCTGGTCCCCAAGCATAGGAGTGTTGAGATAATGGAACTCAGGGGCTGTGACTTCCAGGTTGAACTCTATGGTAGAATCCATCAGCTGCTTGTAAAGCTCTGCATCATAGGCCTTCATCCAGGAGTGGAAGGTTCTGTTTATAAGAGCATCATCCTCTGGTGGCAGCCTCTGGATGTAGTGTTGAATGAACCACAAAGTCTTGGCTTCTCTCCACTTCTCTATGAGAGGAACATGCACAGTAGAGTCAAAAGACCCTTCTGTCCTTAGTGGCAAAATGTTCATCACTTCAATAGGAGCCTTCTTCTTTTGACTGGATCCACTGGCACCAGAAGAAATACCAGCTTCTCTGGCCTTCTTGTTCTGCCTCCTAACATATCGGAGCCTCTACTCTTCATCTATGTTCTTCTTAATTCTTGCTTGCCTTTCTTCAGACGTCTCTTCCTTGAATCTCTTTTCTGCTTCTTCAACAACAGATTCAAGGAAGCTCTTCTTTACTTTCCTCATCTTCTTCTTAGCAGGTCCAGAGATTGAGATAGGATCCTGCTCTGCTTCTGAGGACTCCTCTTCTGCTGCAAGCTGCTTTGCCATGGTAAGAGATTTTAACTCTTCTTTCTTCTTCTTCTGCAGCTCAGCCTGGGCCAAAGTGTTCTCCAGCAGGTCCAGACGAGCACCATGGCTGAAGAGGGTCTCATTTGTTGTCTTCGCCAGATCAGTTCTGGCCTTCTCTTCCCCCTTTTTAACTTCATCAAGGAGGGGCTGCACTACCTGCCGAATGAGATCAGGCAAGGCAGAGTGGGAGGAAGAGTGAAGATCACGGAGCTGTTTAGCCTCCTCCAGGTAAGCTTTTGATTCTGCAACCAATTTCTCTTGCTTGGCTAGCATCTCCTGGAGGGAGTCCTTAAGCTTAGCATTCTCCTGCATCTGGGAAGCCATCTCAACTTTCAACACAGAGACTGGCCTCAGCTGGTCCAGCACATGCTCCTGGAGCTGCTTCTGGCTGTGCATCACATCCAGCTTCACAAACAGACCATTTGCCTTAAAAGAAGCTTTAACTTCGGCAAGAGTAGACTTGATCTGCTTAAGGAAAATCCTCCTCTCCTGCCGAATCTGACGCTCTATCATAGCAGGGGCCATATGTTGAATTGCCTTTGAAAAGCGCCCAATCTGCATGATCTGCTCATTGAAGAAGGTCTTCATCTTCTGGAGTATGGCAGGAGTCATGTCAAAATCTTCCTCATCAGAGTAGAGCTCTGGAGGAAATGTGAAGTGAGGGCCAAATTTGTAGGAGGGGCCCTCAGGGGAGATCATCACTCCCCTCTGGATCAACAAGGTGCAAATCAACACCTTGGCTGCCTCTGGGGACTCTAGTTCAGCTGGATTCTGAATATTCATCTTCTTCTTGAGCTCTATCTCCCAGGTAGTGAATGTGGTAGGAGTCATCTCTTCTAGCAGCATCATCAGATCCTCCACATCCTCAAGTCTGGCCTTGCTCCAGACCTTGGCATCAGTCAGATCCGCCAACAATGGTAAGTGTTCCAGAAGAACTGGGAAATGCTCCCTTAGCCAGAGCTGAGCATTCACACTCATGCTCTGTCTTATGGGACCTTTATACAGAAGAAAAGGTAAAGGGCTTGGGCCCAGAGGCAGAGGAGGAAGGTGTTAAGTGATCAGGCTCAAGTGAAGCTTCCTCATCTTCACTATCATCGCTCGTTAGACATGTGGGAGAATGAGGGGGGGCAGGAAATCCCAATGCCATAGAAATAGATGGGTTCTGTTCTGGGTTCTGATCTGTATGAGTTTGGGGAGGGGAAGGCATTTGTGAGGGAGAAGTTGAGGGAGCAGGTTGCTCAGCACCAGAAGAAGTAGAAGGAACTTCTAGTACAAGAGCTGGGGGAGAAGGATTTGTGGTAAGAGGTGTTTGGGAAGGTGGGGGAGAAGGTGTTTGAGTGGGAATGGTGGAAGTAGTGAATATGGGTGTATCAGGTAGGGTCTGCTCTGGTGAAGCAAAGGGGGCACCAGGAGCAGATGAGGGATTTTGTGGTTGGGTTTCTGGGGGAGAAGTAGTGGGGGTAACAAGATTAATAGGAGAGGGGTTAGAGGGATTTACCTCAGCTGGGTAAACACCAGCTGGAACTGATAGCTCTGGAGCATCTCCCATCATCTGAGCAGCCTCATCAATTGCCTTCTCCAGGGCTTCTCCAAGATCAGAACCAGAGTCTGACTCTTGAAGAATGACCCTCTTGGCCTTGGACTTCCTCACAAGAGGCTCAACCTCCTCTTCTTCTTCATCATCTTCTGGTTCGTCCACCAGAAGAGTTTTCTTGCCCTTTCTGGAGGTTCTGGGCTTCTTGACAGAGGCCTTTCTAGCAACATCATCTGGCCTTTTCTTTCTCTTGGCTGCTCCAGCCTTCTTAACATCTCCACCCTTCTTCTTCAAAGCAGCTTGAAGGGGGATCTGGTCATCATCTGATGAACCAGAAAATGCAACAGCAGAAGAACCAGTCGCCGCAGACTTCTTCTTTGGCTGGTTCTTTTTAGTCTTCTGCCCCTTAGCAGGCGAAGGCACTACTTGAAGAGGAGGGGCAGGAATGGCTTGTTCTCCATCAGAATCGGCATGACCATGGAGAGGGCCATCCTTGGAGAACAAGATCTTGGACTTGTGAAATCCCTTACACCAGGAATCTTCCCATTTCATTTCTGGGAGCAGAGAGTATAAAATTAGAGTTAGTTTTGTTCCCAACGAAACATTCACAGTAAAACAGAACTGCAACTCCACTGGTTTGGATGGGCAAGGCTCCTTCTTCACCTTCAACTTGTTCTTCCTCAAAACATCCCAGAAGAACTCTGCCCAGTTACATTGTACTCCATCGTACAATGCCCTCATAACACACATCCTTCCATTAAAAATGGCATCTGTGCTATGACTCTCGCACATCAGAACCTTCACAAGGATATCAAAAAGTACCTTGTACTTTTGCCTCAAATGTTTGTTCAAAAAGCCCTTCGTCAAATTCTGGCAAGAAGATCGGGCAAAGATCTTGAAAGAACCAACAATATCATCCTCCTTGTAGGTTAATGGATCTACCCCTTCTGCAGAGATATTCTCGAAAAGTGCACAAAAATCTTGCTTAGAGAAAACCACCTCTTCTTCATCGATCTTGGAAGAGATGTAGTCATCGTGGATCTTCATACGAACTAGAAGCTGGGCCGCATATCCATCCAAAGTCCTAAAATTTCTTGGAACCGTCGAAATTAACTTCTCCACCCCTGACCTCTGGAGCAACTCCAGAATTGACAGTGCTGCAGGGTTCTTCGTGGTGTAGAAGTCCACCACCATCTCAGTCTTAAGCTTTTTCATGATGTATTCATGGTCGAAGTTGCATTTAGGAGCCATGTCTGTAAGAAAATTGTGAGAGAAAGAGAAAGAACTTGCAGAGAGAATCTAGGGTTTGAAAGTAATTTGAAATAAGAAAACGTGAAATGACAGATTGAAGATTTTAAGTTTAAATACGAGGAGACGCGTGGTATGGGTAATTAATGAAGTGTGAATGTGTGTAAAAGTTTAATTTTAATTTAGGGAACAAAATCAATTTTTGAATTGATTGACATATTGCACAGTAATTAAATCCGATGGCCAAGATTAAATGGCGAAATACAGATTTAATCTGGTGCGTTGGCATGGTCATTGGGACTGGGTATAAAGGGGTTTTGTGGCAGTCAAGATGAAAAGCGAAATGAGTGCCTAGGCCCTATACCCGAGTTTTAAATACACTCCGAAGTTGAAACGTTTTGGGTGTACTTATTAATGTGAAAGGTGTATCCCAATGATCAGAGGCCAGAGAAGTAAATACATACCTGTCACCTGATATTGTAATCAGATGATACCTCAATTAACCTGATGTTACATCTCATCTGATGGACATCCATCTGGTTCTGGTCAGAGTAGACTTTGAAAATTCTCTTGAGTCTGACTCTGCACCTCATCTGGGATGCACCTCATCTGGTACATACCTCACCTGGAGATGTAACTTCTCTGGTATATCTAATTTGTAGGCATGTTAGTTTGAGAATAATAAAGTATGTAAAATTTTTAAAATAAAAGGATACTTCTCTGTTGTTCCCCCTAAACCAAATCTGTCTCTGGTTCCAACAAACCTAACTCAAAAGCTAACTCTCTGAATCTGGTTTCAGCCAAAGGCTTAGTCAGAATATCTGCTCTCTGCTTCTCTGTTGCAATCTTTTCCATCCTTATATCTCCCTTCTCAATATGGTCTCTGATAAAATGATGCCTTATATCAACATGTTTGCATCTGGTATGAAGAACCGGATTCTGGGTGATTGCAATTGCACTATTGCTATCACAAAATATTGGAATATCCTTAGCTCTAATCTGGTAGTCCCTTAGCTGCTGACTAATCCAGAGTAGTTGTGAACAAAAGCTACCTGCAGCCATGTATTCTGCTTCTGTTGTTGATGTAGCAACTGAAGTTTGCTTCTTAGAAAACCAGGATACCAATTTATTCCCTAAAAATTGGCATGTCCACTTGTAGACTTCCTATCTATTCTGCATCCACCATAATCTGAATCAGAATAACCACTTAACTCAATGTTGTCATCTGCAGGATACCATAATCCCAAATTCACTGTTTCCTTGAGATATTTCAATATCTTCCTATCTGCTTCCAAATGACTTTTCTTAGGATTAACTTGAAATCTGGCACATACTCCAACAGCAAAGGTTATATCTGGTCTGCTTGCAGTCAGGTACAGAAGAGAACCAATAAGTGCTTTGTACTGAGTCTGATCCACACTTTCTCCAGACTCATCTGGATCCATGTTGAAATTTGTCATCATAGGAATCTTGGCTGCCTTGCTAGACCCTATTCCAAATTTCTCTAACATGTTTCTGATGTACTTTGCCTGATTGATGAAGATTCCCTTCTCTGATTGTTTTACTTGCAAACCCAAGAAATAATTCATCTCACCCATCATAGACATCTCAAACTGGCTCTGCATGAGGTCACCAAACATCTCACACAGCTTCTTGTTAGGGGATCCAAATATAATGTCATCAACATATATTTGGACCAGAAGGATGTCATTTCCTTCTTCTTTCCTAAACAAGGTCCTATCAATCTTGCCCTTAGTAAAACCATTGTCCAGCAGAAACTGAGGTAGAGGGTCATAGCATGCTTTGGGTGCCTACTTCAGCCCATAAAGAGCTTTCTTAAGCTTAAACACCTTGTCACCTTGTTCAAAACCAGGAGGTTGTTCCACATACACTTCCTCAATGAGAATCCCATTAAGAAACGCATATTTCACATCCATCTGGTATACTCTGAACCTCATGTGAGCAGCATATGCTAGAAACAATCTGATGGCTTCTAGTCTGGCAACAGGAGAAAATGTCTCATCATAGTCTATTCCTTCAGACTGAGAATAGCCCTGAGCCACTAGTCTTGCCTTGTTTCTAGTAATGACATCATTTTCATCCTTCTTATTCTTGAAAACCCACTTAGTGCCTATCACCTTTTGATGTCTTGGTCTGTCTACCAGCTCCCAAACATCCTGTCTGGTGAATTGATTCAACTCCTCTTGCATAGCAACAATCCAATTTGAATCTTTCAGTGCTTCCTTGATGTTCTTAGGCTCAATTAAGGATACATAGCAACTGAATAAGGCAGCTAAGTTGAGAGTTCTCCTAGTCTGGACACCCTTGGCTGGATCTCCTATAATCTGGTCATTGGGGTGATCAACCAGGATCCTCCTTCCCGTGGCCTTACCTGGTTGACCATCTGCTGTAGTACCTTGGTGATTATCACTAACTACAGGAGAGCTTCCCCCTAGAGGAGTTCCAACCTCTTCTGGTTCTGCCCCTTGTGAAGACTTCTTCTTCAGAGAACCAGAAGATGGGTCACCATCTGAATCTGAATCTGAGTCAAGAACAGATGGATTGACCTTGATTACTCTGGGAGTAGTCTGATTCTGTTTCTCATCAGAAGACTTTAAGTCCACCTTGTACTCAAAAGTAGATTCATAAAAAACAACATGAGGTGTTTCCTCCACACAAAGTGAATTCTTATTAAAAACTCTAAATGCTTTACTTGTACTAGAATATCCTAAAAATATTACATCTGATACTTTAGCATCAAAGGTTTTTAATTTAGATTTCCCATTGTCATGGATGAAACACTTACATCCAAAAATATGAAAATAAGAAACAGATGGGGTTTTACCTTTCCATACCTCATATGGAGTCTTATTATGTCTCTGGGCAATTAGGCATCTGTTCTGAGTGTAACATGCTATGTTGATTGCTTCTGCCCAAAATCTCTGTGGTGTGTTGTACTCTGCTAGAAGAGTCCTTGCAGCTTCCTTAAGAGTCTTATTTCTCCTTTCTGCTACTCCATTCTGTTGGGGTGTTCTGGCAGTAGATGTCTCATGAAAAATTCCATTGTCCTTGCAGTACTCTGCAATGTGTGAATTCAAGAACTCTGTCCCTTTGTCACTTCTGATCCTTACTATGCTCTGGTTCTGCTCATTCTGAATCTGCTTGAAGAACTCTGGCAGCTTAGTGATAGTTTCATTTTTCTTGAACAAGAACACTACCCAAGTGTATCTTGAAAAGTCATCTACTATCACCAAGGTATACTTCCTACCACTGAAACTAAGAGGAGAAACAGGTCCAAACAGGTCCATGTGAAGTAGTTGAAGTACTCTGGTTGTGGTTGTGCTCTGGACATCCTTAAAGGAATTCTTGGGTTGTTTACCCTTCTGGCATGAACCACAAACTTGATCCTTCTTAAACACTTCATTTGGAAGACCTCGAATTAGACCTTTTCTGGCTATCTTATTCAGTGCCTTGAAGTTAAGGTGGCTCAATCCAACTGTTCCTATAAACAGGCCTGGTGTATCTTTTCTCAAATCTGGCCTTAGGAATGGCCTGCCTCAAAGACATGGTCTTAAAGGTCTGGTTATAAGGGTACATCCTAGAAGAACCATCTCTGGTGTCATAGCTTCCCAGATCAGTTGGTTTTCTATAGATGGGTCTCTGGTTCAGATGAGAACTAGATCTTCTCTGGTGATTATAGTTCCTTTGAGTATATCTGTTCTGGAATTGATTCCTTTGAGAAAACCGTCTCTGGGGTCCCTGGTTTTGATAGGAGTTCTGTTGTCCATTGTACCCTCTCTGAGAGTTCCCATTCTGATTGGAATTTCCCCTTATTGAGTATCTCCTCTGAGGTCCCCTATTCTGGTTAGGTTTCACTCTTTGAGGATTCCTCTGGGGTCCTTCAATCTGATTAGGTCCTACTCTTTGAGGTTTAATGTGAACAGATCCTTCGATCTTTATTGGTTCCCCTTGTTGATGTTTAGTCTCTAGGATTTTCTCTTCCAGACCAGTCAACTCTTCTGGACTATATTCTGAATGATTAGCAGAGAGGTCCCATTTCCAACCAGGTCTATGAACCACTTTTGTAACCATTTCCAGAAGGATCCTTATCATTCCAGAGCTCCACAAATTCACCAGCTCTTACAGACTTATCTTTGGTAAAGCAATATTTATGAGATCTTTTAACAATTCCAGGATATCCTAAACCTCTCTTATCATTTATGCGTCGAGAAGATCCAGAGATAATAGACACAACATCTGCTATCTTGGAAGCTTCTCTTGGCATAGGTATCTCCTCAATAGTTTCCACAACTTGTTTTCCCTTGATAAGAGATTGGTATTTGGCCCTCAGTTCATTGAACTCATCTTCTTGAGAGTTCTTTTCTTTCATGAGTTGATCTACCAGAGTATCTCTTTGTGTGATCTTTTGCTGAAGTTCAGAGACTTCTTTGGAATGATCTTTCATGAGTTCTCTGGTGGATTTTTGCTCATGAGATAAAGAATGAACTTCTGCTCTGAGCCTACCATTCTCCTTCTCAAGTTTCTGACAGAGTTGTACATAATTTTGGAGATCTGATAGCATTTGCTGCATATCAGACTCTCTGGAGTTACCGGATGAATTAGAGGATTCAGTGTATTTGGAATTAGATAAGACTAGGGTAGTTTCATTTACCTCATTGATGTCTGCCATAAGACATACATCATCATCTGATCCGAAATCAGAAGAAGAAGAACTGGAACTAGTATCCTCCTCCTCTGCTTCTACCAGTAGAGCTCTCTTGTCAGCATATCTCCTATCTCTCTTAAGTCTTTTCTCTTCTCTTTCTGTAGGAGTCAATTGAGGACAATCATAGCTGTAATGACCAGGTTTGTTGCAGGTATAACAGGCATTGTCTCCTCTGGGACTAGGACTTGGCTCTCTTCTCCTCTGGTGGTAGTCTGATCTGGCTGGACTACTTTCTCTCCTCTGGTAGTCAGGTCTGCCAGAGCTACCATCCCTCCTCTGGTAATCTGATCTCCCAGAATAGCCAGGGTTATCATCTCTCCTCCTTTCTGGAGTTCTGAATCTGGTCTCCCTTGAGTCTCCAGATGTCTTCTTCTTCTCTGCAGGCTTGAAGGAACTCTTCCTGTCTCTGGTAGATTCCTTCCAATGCTTTTTGTACCTGCCATATTTTGAACTCATTTTATCCAATTTACGGGTTAGAAGTGCTACCTGCTCCTTGAGGCTCAAGTCATCTGCAGTAGACTCCTTTGGCTTGTCATCTATCTTGATAGTTGAGGAGAATGCAACTCCTTTCTGACCAGAAGAGGACACCTCTTCTATTTGATCCTCCTCTTGAAGATCATACTCATAGGCTTTGAGATCAGACAGCAGAAGATGATGATCCAGAGTGTTGAGATCTTTGTTGTCCTTGATCACAGTTACTTTGATTCTCCACCTGCTGGTTAGTGAGCGCAATATTTTACTATTAATTTCTTTCTCTGAATAGGTCTTACCTAAGGCACTAGCCTTGTTCAAGAGGTTTGTGAGACGCATATCCAGATGGTCAATGGTCTCGTCTGGTTTCATCTTAAAGGTATCAAACGAGTATTGAACAACTTGGAGCTTGTTGTCTTTAATCTTCTCTGTTCCCTCACAGAGAAGTGCAAGTTTGTCCCACATCTCCTTGGCAGTGGCACACGTTCTGACCTTTTCAATCACCTCTTTTGTAAGTGTGTTGATGATTTCAGTCCTTGCCACCTGGTCTAGGTTGTGCAATTTCCTTTCATCATTGTCTAGCTCGTCCTTTTTCTTTAATACTCTTTGTCTTGCAACTCGTTCACCAGTCCTCTCTGCAGCGATTTCGCTTGTTTCTTCTCTCGACTCAGACCTGCCGTCATCAATAGGAGTCCAATAAAATTTGATTGGGCCAATTTCTACCACATCTAACATGCGGTGATATATAGCTCCAAGATGATTACTCATCATGAAGCTCCAGTGGTTGTAATCCTCGAAAGAGAATTCTGGTAACTTACGGTTCTTGTAAGAAGACTTTGAAGACATATTTACTAAAAATATAAAGGATTTAACAGGAGTTTGATTAAAAACAATAAAGAGCAATGGATCTGCCCGGTGACCACCAAAGGCTTTAAAAAGCAGTGGTCTTGGACACACTGCTCTGATACCAGTTGTTGGTCCCACTAGATAGATTAATTGCGGAAGTTTTTAAAAGATATGTCTTTAGCAAATTCTTTTTACAAGAGCACAAATAATATGCAAGTAAGTATTTAAAGAAAGCAATAAATAAGACCGGATATATAGTGGTTCGGATCTGAATATCCTACGTCCACTCTCCCTTGATCAAAGGGGTCTCACTATCCAACCAACGAACACACTTACTTACTTGAATTTTGAAGTACCAGTACCTTCTTACAAACACTTTAGATCTAACTTCGATCTAAAGTCTAACTTACTCCAACCTTGTCTAACAAGATGAACAGGTTGAGTATTCCAACTAACTCCTTAAGAGTAGATATATAATTATGAACAATAGTAAGAGTGCAAGTGCGTGAAAATCAAAAGCTTGATATGACTACGTGCGCGTGAGAATCTCTAGAGTTTTTTCTTGTGACTGCACTCTTGTATTTATAGAGGTGATTAGGGTTTAGCCGTTGCAGAGCTAATCTAATCAGATCATCTATTTAAGGAAGCTTCCAATCAATCAATTCCCTAATTGATTGATTGGGTTGGTGAGATCCTTGGATTGGTTATCTTCATATCTTTCCCAATCCGATCTGAGTTGACTTGATTTGAATCACCAATGGTCAAATGCTTCCAGTTGCCTTACTCTGATTTTCTCCAGAGAAGACAGGACCAGAAACCAGGCAACCTCGGTGTCTTCTGGTCCAGAGTCGGTTAAGAAACAAATTACTTAGAAGAACCAGGAGATGATTCTAAGCAACTTATGTTTCACCAGACTCGTCTGGTCAGAACTCGTCTGGTCAGGGAAAGGTTTTCTGCCTCTGGTCTTGATTTTATCTGATGAAGTCCTCTGGTGGAGTCCTCTGGTGAAGTCCTCTGGTGGGGGTCTTCTAGTGACTCTTCTGGTGAGGTCTTCTGGTCTGGCAGTTCCCCCTAGACTAAGTCCTATACTATTACCTCATCTGGCTAACAGGTCCAGATGGTCCTATTACATCTTCTGGTTTGTTTTAACTCATCAAAACTATACAATATTTATCCTAACACTATTTGTATTGCTGTTGTAAATGTCATGTTGTCCGTTGGTGGATCTTCTTGTTTAATTGTACAGCTAGATATTTCCGAACATGTTAACCTGGATGGTCCAGGGTACGTCGACACATGGCCCAAGACATGTTCAGCTAGCGGGTATCGACTCAAGGGTACCCGTTGCACGGTAGTAATATCTCATGGTAACCTTAGGGTTACGGGCTTCGGGTCACATGTGTAAGGATGAGCGGAGTAAAACAAGTATGTATGATAGATGTGTTGAACGTAATGTGTACGATGACTTTAGGATACTACCAAACTGCATGACAGCGTATGGGTTACCCACTGAGATTTATATCTCACCCCAACTACTTAAACATTTTTCAGGTTACAATGGCGAGGCCCCGGAGCTGCAGTAGTCATGCCACTTGTTGGTCCCACTTGATAGATTAATTGCGGAAGCTTTAAAGGTTATGTCTTAATAATCTTTTATAAGAGCACAATAAATAAACAAGGCATAATTTAATTGAAAACAGTAAATGGACCAGATTTATAGTGGTTCGGATTAGAAAATCCTACGTCCACTCTCCCTTTTTATCAAAGGGGCCTTACTAACCAACCAACAAACAACTTGCGTACTGGAATTGTGAAGTACTAGTTCCTTCTTACAAACCCTTTAGATCTAACTTCGATCTAAAGTCTACAGCCTTCAACCTTTTCTTAAAGATGAACAGGTTGAGATCCAACAACTCCTTAAGAGTAAATATGAAAGTATGAACAATAATAAGAGTGCTAAGTGCGTGATAATCAAAGGCTTGGAATGACTTCGTGCACGTGAGATTCTAGAGCCTTTCTTGAAGTCTACACTCTTGTATTTATAGAGGTGATTAGGGTTTAGCCGTTGGAGAGCTAATTTAATCAGATCCTCTATTTAAGGAAGCTTCCAATCAATCAATTCCCTAATTGATTGATTGGGTTGGTGAGATCCTTGGATTGATTGACTTCATAACTTTCCAATCCGATCTAAGTTGACTTGATTTGAATCACCAACGGTCAAATTCTTCCAATGCCTAACTCTGATTCTCTCCAGAGAAGGCAGGACCAGATACCAGGCAACCTCGATGTCTTCTGGTCCAAAGTCGGTTAAGAAACAGACTGCTCAGAAGAACCACTAGATGATTATGAGCATCTTATGTTTCACCAGACTCGTCTGGTCTGGGAAAGGTCCTCTGCCTCTGGCCAGTCTCCTCTGATGAAGTCTTCTGGTGGAGTCCTCTAGTGAAGTCCTCTGGAGGGTCTTCTGGCGAAGTCCTCTGGTGATATCTTCTGGTGACTCTTCTGGTGAAGTCTTCTGGTCTGGCAGTTCCCCCTAGACTAAGTCCTATTCTATTCCTCATCTGGCTAACAGGTCCAGATGGTCCTATTACATCATCTGGTTTGTTTTAACTCATCAAAACTAACAACTTTTATCCTAACAATTTCCCCCTTTTTGATGGAGTTAAAACACAACCAGAAACTGATCAACAAATAACAAAAGCATGAAAACAATAAGGAGATAAGACCTTAGAATAGATCTTATCAGGCAAACAAGAAGACAGCAAGGAGTTGTCTTTAACACAGAGAGATATGACTTTTCATTAATAATAAAGGACAGAATGACTACAGATTACATTGAAGTTCAAGGTCCTAATATATGCATATCTTCTATTCTCTTTAGGCATAAGAAACCAGTCAAAGAACCTATCTTGGACAGCCTTCAGCTCTGCAGAAGATGTTGGAGTGAAATTTGCCAACACCTTAGTCTTGTACAATCTCTTCAGCTCTGCCTAATCAACCTGGTCACCAACCATTGGAGTGTTGATGTAGTTAAACTCAGGAGCAGTCACCTCCAGGTTGAATTCAATGGTTAAATCCATCAACTGTTTGTACAGGTCTACATCATAAGCCTTCATCCAAGAGTGGAAGGTTCTGTTGATCAGCTCATCATCCTCTGATGCTGGCCTCTGGATGTAGTGTTGAATGAACCACACCATCTTTGCCTCCTTCCATTTCTCAATCAGAGGCACAGGCACAGTAGAGTCAAAAGACCCTTCTGTCATGAGAGGCAAAATGTTCATCACCTCAATAGGAGCTTTCCTCCTCTGACTGGATCCACTTGCACCAGTAGGAATACCAGCTTCTCTGGCCTTCTTATTCTGCCTCCTAACATATCTGAGCCTCTGCTCTTCATCTATGTTTTTCCTTATCCTTGCTTGCCTCTCTTCAGGCATCTCTTCCTTGAATCTTTCCTTTGCTTCTTCAACAACAGATTCAATGAAGCTCTTCTACACTTTCCTTATCTTCCTCTTAGCAGGGCCAGGAATGGATGTAGGATCCTGCTCTGCATCTGTGCACTCCTCTTCTGCAGCCAACTGCTTTGCCATGGTTAAGGAATTTAGCTCTTCTTTCTTCTTCTTCTACAACCAACTGCTTTGCCATGGTTAAGGATTTTAGCTCTTCTTTCTTCTTCTTCTGCAGCTCAGCCTGGGCCAAATTGTTCTCCAGCAGGTCCAGACGAGCACCATGGTTTAAGAGGGTCTCGTTTGTGGTCTTCACCAGATCAGTTCTGGCCTTCTCTTCCCCCTTTTTAACTTCATCAATTAGGGGCTGCACCACCTGCCTTATGAGATCAGGCAAGGTTGTGGTGGAGGAAGAGTGAAGATCATGTAGCTGCTTAGCCTCCTCCAGGTAAGCCTAAGATTCTACAACTAATCTCTCCTGCTTAGCCAATCCGTCCTGGAGGGATTCCTTCAATTTAGCTATCTCCAGCATTTGAGAAGCCAACTCTACTTTCAGCACAGAGACAGGTCGCAGCTGGTCCAGCACGTGCTCGTGGAGCTGTCTCTAGTTGTGCATCACATCCAGCTTCACAAACAAACCATTTGCCTTGAATGATGCTTTGGCAGCGGCAAAGGTAGACTTGATCTGCTTCAAAAATATTCTCCTCTCCGCCGGATCTGTTGCTCTATCAAAGCAGGTGCCAAATGTTGAAAGACCTTAGAAAAGTGCCCAATCTGTAAGATCTGCTCATTGAAGAAGGTCTTCATTTTCTGGAGCACGGCAGGAGTGACATCAAAATCTTTCTCATCAGAGTAGAGCTCTGGAGGGAATGTGAAGTGAGGGCTAAAGTTGTAAGAGGGGCCCTCAGGGGAGATCAGCACTCCCTTCTGGATCAGCAAGGTGCGGATCAACACCTTGGCTACCTCTGGAGTCTCAAGTTCAGCTGGATTCTGAATATTCATCTTCTTCTTGAGTTCAATCTCCCAGGCAGTGAATGTTGAGGGAGTCATCTCTTCCAGCAGCAGCATCAGGTCCTCCACATCCTCTAGTCTGGCCTTGCTCCAGACTTTGGTATCAGACAGATCCGCCAAAAGTGGTAAATGCTCCAACAAGATGGGAAAGTGCTCTATTAGCCAGAGCTGAGCACTTACACTCATACTCTGCCTAATAGGACCCATTTCTGCAGATGAGAAAGTGAAGGGTTTGGGCCCAGAGGCAGAGGAGGAAGGTGCTAAGTTATCAGGCTCAAGTGAAGCTTTCTCATCTTCACTATCATCGCTAGATAGGCATGTGGGAGAATGGGGAGGGGCAGGGAATCCCAATGCCATGGAGAGAGAGGGATCCTGTTCAGTGTGGGATTGGGGAGGTGTAGGATTTTGTGAGGTGGAGGAGGGTGGAAGAGGTTGTTCTACACCAGAGGAGGTTTAAGGCACCTCTGGTACATGGGCTGGGGGAGAGGGATCTGTTGGGAGAGGGGTTTGTGATGGAGGGGGAGAGGGAGTTTGTGTGGGAATGGTGGAAGGTGTGTATATTGGGGTGTTGGGTAAAGTCTGCTCTGTTGAATGAATAGGGGCACCAGGAGCAATGAAGGGTATTTGTGTTTGAGTTTCTGGGGGAGAAGTAGTGGGGGTATCAAGGTTAATGGGGGAAGGGGGGATGGAAGGATTTACCTGAATAGGTGAGACTGGAGCATTTGATTCTTTCATCAACTTAGCAGCTTCATCAATGGCTTGCTCCAGTGCATCTCCAAGATCAGATCCAGAGTCTGACCCTCTTGGCCTTGGACTTCCTTACAAGATGTATCTCCTCCTCTTCTTCTTTATCCTCTGAAGGCTCATCCACCAGGAGAGTTCTCTTTGACCTCCTTGAAGTCCTAGGCTTCTTTGTAGAGGCTTTTCTAGCATCATCCTGCCTCTGCCTTTTCTTGGCTGCTCCTGCCTTCTGTGCAGCCTCAACTTTTTCACCCTTCTTCTTCAATGCAGCTTGAAGGGGAATATGGTCATCATCTGATTAACCAGAGAATGCCACCTTTGAAGAACCAGTCGCCTCAGACTTCTTCTTCTGGCTCTTCTTGGTCTTCTGCCCCTTAGCAGGCGAGGGCACTGCTTGGATAGGAGGGGTAGGAATGGCTTGTTCTCCATCAGAGTCGGCATGACCATGGAGAGGGCCATCCTTGGAGAACAAGATCTTGGATTTATGGAAGGCCTTGCACCATGAGTTCTCCCATTGCTTCTCTGGGAAGAGAGAATCCAAGATTAGGGTCAACTTAGTACCCAAAGAAATGTTTGCAGTAAAGTAAAATTGCAACTCCCCAGGCTTTGAAGGGCACTCCTCCTTCTTCACCTTCACTCTGTTCTTTCTCAACACTCTTCAAAAGAACTCTGCCCAGTTGCACTTTACTCCATCATATAAGGCCCTCATAACACAGAGCCTGCCAGTGAAGATGGCATCTGTGTTATGGCTTTCACACATCAGGATCTTGACCACAATATCAAATAAAACCTTATACTTCCGCCTCAAGTGTTTGTCCAAAAAACTATTTAGTCAAATTCTGGCATGAACTCCTTGCAAACAACTTGAAAGACTCTAACACCTCGTCTTCCATGTACGTCAATGGATCTACGCCTTCACTCAAAATATTTTAAAAAAGAGCACAAAAGTCTTGCTTTGAGAATACCACCTCTTCCTCATCGATCTTGGAAGAGATGTAGTCATCGTGAATCTTCATTCGAACCAGAAACTGGGCCGCATAACCATCCAAGGTCCTGAAATTCCTTGGAATTGTGGAGATCAACTTCTCCACCCCTGATCTCTGGAGCAACTCCAAAATTGCCAGCGCCGCAGGGTTCTTCGTGGTGTAGAAATCCACCACCATCTCCGTCTTTAACTTCTTCATGATATATTCATGATCAAAGTTTCACTTGGGAGCCATGTCTGTAAGAGAATTTTGAGAGAGAGAGAGAGAAACTTGTAGAGAGAAAATTAGGGCTTGAGAGTAAGAAAATGTGAAAGGACAGATTGAATTTTTTTTAGTTTAAATAGGAAAAGACGCGTGGCCGAAACAATTAATGAAGTGTAAACGCGTGTAAAATCCAAATTTAAATTAGGGAACAAAATCAATTTTTGAATTGATTGATATATTGCACGGTTATTAAATCCGACGGCCAAGATTAAAAGACAGGTTACAGATTTAATATGGTGTGTGGGCATGGTCATTGGGACTGGGATCGAGGGGGTTTTATGGCAATCAAGGTAAAAAACGAAATGATTGCTTAGCCCTCTACCCTAGTCAAAGTATGCTCAGCTGATATTGGGGCAAAACATCAGCTGGTCTTCTTGTGTATCTGCCGGCAGTCAAGTTTTTGGTACCCTTCTGGGTCCAGGGGGTTCGAACAATTTTTAGGAAGCCATAAGAATAGATCATCCCTTTTTGGATCAGGTGATCTTATCTTTCTTCCATACATATCCACAAAAACACACTCAACAAAAGAACCTTCGATAAGGTTATTTCTTCTACAAGGTCTTCTTCTCTTATGAGTTTGACCAGTAAAAGAATTAACTTGTCTTATAGCAACAGACTTGAAATTCTTTTGATAAGGGTAAGTCTTACTAGAACCATCAAAGGTTCCAGCTAGTCTGGCAGATGAATTGAAAGTCTTCTGCAGGTGAGTATGAGTCATCTGGTTCTGCCTCTTTTGAGAAGATCCAGACTGTCTTCTACTCTGCTGGCCTGGCTGAGGTCTTTTAAAATTCCTCCTCTGCCTTTTGGGTTTTTGAGTTTTAGAACTCATCTGCCCATTAGGCTGAGTTGCCTGGCCAGCTGACCTCTTGCCTTTATCAATAAAATTTCTAGGCTGTTCTTCTTTCTGAACATGTGAGGATTCAGGTTTGGAATAACCAAGGCCTGTCTTATCATGCTCTCTTTGAGATGAGGCAGCTATGTGTGACACAACATTGTTTGCTGTAGTCAGCTGCTCCATTCTCATCTTGAGCTTGTCCTCAGTTTCTCTTACAATTTTATTTTAGTGGAAGAGTTCATCAAACTTAGCTTTAAGCAGATTATATTCATTGTCTTTCTCAACATTTTCAACAACCAACCTTTCTATCAGCTTAACTTGTTCAATACACCTGGTTGTCAAGTCAGAAGACTCTTCTACCAGTGTATGATTTTGTTCAGCTGGTAGATTAGCTGAGTTGCCTAGACATTGTGAAAGCTTCTGATTTTCTGCTTTCAGCTTTGAGTTCTCCTCTTCCAACTCTTGACAAAGTTGTATGGAAGTTTTGAGATCTAATAGCATCTTCTGCATATCAGACTCCTCTGATTGTCCAGAAAAAGAAGAAGATGAAAAAGAAGAGGAAGATCGATTACATACCTCGTCTGTAACTTGACATATCTCTTCGTCTGGTTCAAAATTAGATGATGAACCAGAAGTGGATACCTCTTCTTCCTCATCACCGAAGCTTCTTTTGGAGTAACTCCTAGTGTATCTTCTACTGCTTTTCTTCGAACCCATTTCTGTAAGAAATTGTTAGCACAACAAATAATTGGGTTTTTAAAAAAAATTGGATTTGTCCTGGTGACCACCGAATATTTTTTTTTTCAAAGCAGTGGTCTAGGACACACTGCTCTGATACCACTTGTTGGTCCCAAAAAGGTTATCCAGAGGAATGCGTTTTGAGTTTATTTTTAAGAAAATCCTTTTAAAGAAAGTGCTAAAAGAAATGCAGAAAACTTAAAGTGCAGTAAAGTAAATAACACAAGGATTTATTGTGGTTCGGACCAACTGGTCCTATGTCCACTCTCCCTTTTTCAAAAGGGGACTCACTCTCCAACCAACTTACTGACTTTCTGGAATTGAGAAGTACCAGATCCTTCGTACAACTACTTACAACAACCTTTCTATGTGATGAACAGGTTGAGTAAAACTCCAACTAAAAACTCCTAAAGAGTGTATATACGTGAAAGAATAAAGGTGAGTGAGTGGAGAGTTCGTGTGCTTTGTGCTCTTGCCCGACTCTTGTATAAAACTCATCACTATGCACTCCTATTTATAATTGTAGGAATTAACTAGTCGTTGGAAAGCTAGCAATTCAAACAACCATAATTGGAGGAATATAATCAATCAAAGATTGATTAGTTGACTTCAATCAAGCAATCAATCATATCCTCCATCAGTTGACTCTCCATATTGCCTCTTCTCCATCATTGATCTCCAAAATCTTCTTGTCTCCAAATTACTACGAAGCCTCTAAGTGGGTGAACTAATCCACCACACTCATCTGGTCAGGACTCGTCTGGTCTGGGGTCTTCTGGTCAGGTGACACTTCTTCTCTGAACCTCATCTGGAAGAGGTCTTTTGGCAGACTCCTCTGGCAGACTCCTCTGGTCAGACTCCTCTGGCAGACTTCTCTGGTCAGACTCCTCTGGTCAGACTCATCTGGTCATACTCCTCTGGTCACACTCCTCTGGCAGACTCCTCTGGCAGACTCCTCTGGTCAGACTCCTCTAGTCAGACTCATTTGGTCATACTCCTCTGGTCAGACCTCATCTGCTCTGGTGACTCTTCTGCTCTGGTGACTCATCTGCTCTGGTCTGGACACCTCATCTGGTCTGCATATATTTCTTCCCTCTTAACCAAAGACCAATTCTAGACCTAGACTAATCTGTAGCTGACTAATAGGTTCAGTTAGTCCTATTACAAGTTCTTATTTTAACATCTTCAAAATATCTAATCTATATCCTAACAAACGTTTTGAGTGTATTTACTAATTTGAAAAGCGTATCCCAATGATTAGAGCCCAAAAAAGTACATACATACCTGTCACCTGGTATTGTCACCAGATGATACCATGGTTAGTCTGGTGTTACATCTCATCTGATGGAAAACCCATCTAGGTCTGGTCAGATTAGACACCGGATTACTCTGGAATCTGTCTCTACACCTTATCTGGGATGTACCTCACCTGGTACAGACTTCATCTGGTACAGCCCTTATCTGGTACAAGTGTCTCCTGGTATGTACCTTCTCTGGAGATGTAACTTCTCTGGTATATCTAACCTGTAGGCATGTTAGTTTGAAAATAATAAAGTATGTGAAATTGAAATAAAGGATACTTCTATGATGTTCCCCCTAAACCAATTATGTCTCTGGTTCCAATAATCCTAACTCAAAAGCTAACTCTCTGAATCTGGTTTCAGCCAAAGGCTTAGTCAGAATATCTGCTCTCTGTTTCTCTGTTGCAATCTTTTACATCCTTATATCTCCCTTCTCAACATGGTCTCTTATAAAGTGATGCCTTATATCAACATGCTTGCATCTAGTATGAAGAACTGGATTCTGGGTGATTGCTATTGCACTATTGCTATCACAGAAGATTGGAATATCCTTAGCTCTAATCTGGTAGTCCCTTAGCTGCTGACTAATCCAGAGTAGTTGTGAGCAACAGCTTCCTGCAGCCATGTACTCTGCTTCTGTTGTTGATGTAGCAACTGAAGTCTGCTTCTTAGAAAACCAGGATACCAATTTATTCCCTAAAAATTGGCATGTTCCACTTGTAGACTTCCTATCTATTCTGCACCCACCATAATCTGAATCCGAATACCCACTTAACCCTAAGTTATCATCTGCAGGATACCATAACCCCAAATTAATTGTCCCCTTAAGATACTTCAATATCTTCCTAGCTGCTTCCAAATGGCTTATCTTAGGATTAGCTTGAAATCTGGCACATACTCCAACAACAAAGGTTATATCTGGTCTGCTGGCAGTCAGGTACAGAAGAGAACCAATAAGTGCTCTGTACTGAGTCTGGTCCATACTCTCTCCAGACTCATCTGGATCCATGTTGAAATTTGTCATCATAGGAATCTTGGCTGCTTTGCTAGATCCTATTCCAAATTTCTCTAACATGTTTCTGATGTACTTTGCCTGATTGATGAAGATTCCCATCTCTGATTGTTTTACCTGTAAACCCAAGAAATAATTCATCTCACCCATCATAGACATTTCAAACTGGCTCTGCATGAGTTCACCAAACTTCTCACACAGCTTCTTGTTAGGGGATCCAAATATAATGTCATCAACATATATTTGGACCAAAAAGATGTCCTTTCCTTCTTCTTTCCTAAACAAGGTCCTATCAATCTTACCCTTGGTAAAACCATTGTCCAGAAGAAACTGAGATAGAGTGTCATACCATGCTCTGGGTACCTGCTTCAGCCCATAAAGAGCTTTCTTAAGCTTAAGCACTTTGTCACCTTGTTCAAAACCAGAAGGTTGTTCCGCATACACTTCCTCAATGAGAATCCCATTAAGAAAGGCAGATTTAACATCCATTTGGTATACTTTGAACCTCATGTGAGCAGCATATGCTAGAAACAGTCTGATGGCTTCTAGTCTGGCAACATGAGCAAATGTCTCATCATAGTCTATTCCTTCAGACTGAGAATAGCCCTGAGCCACTAGCCTTGCCTTGTTCCTAGTAATGACATCATTCTCATCTTTCTTATTCTTGAAAACCCACTTAGTGCCTATCACCTTTTGATGTCTTGGTCTGTCTACCAGCTCCCAAACATCCTGTCTGGTGAATTGATTCACCTCCTCTTGCATTGCTACAATCCAATTTGAATCTTTCAGTGCTTCCTTGATATTTTTAGGCTCAATAAGAGAAACATAGCAACTGAATAAGGCAGCTCCCAAACATCCTCGTCTGGACACCCATATATGGATCTCCAATTATTGGTCATTGGGGTGATAAACCAGGGTCCTCCTTCCCTTGGCCTTTCCTGATTGACCATCAACTGTAGTACCTTGGTTATTATCACCAACTACAGGTGAGCTTCCCCCTACAGGATTTCCAACCTTTTCTGGTTCTACTCCTTGTGAAGACTTTTTCTTCAGAGAACCAGAAGATGGGTCACCATCTGAATCTGAATCTGAATCTGAGTCAAGAATAGGTGGATTGTCCTTGATTACTCTAGGGGTAATCTGATTCTGTGTCTCATCTGAAGACTTTAATTCCACCTTGCACTCAAAAGTAGATTCGTAAAAAATAATATGAGGTGTTTCCTCCACACAAAGTGAATTATTATTAAAAACTCTAAATGCTTTACTGGTACTAGAATATCCTAAGAATATTCCATCTGCCACTTTAGCATCAAAAGTTTTTAACCTATATTTCTCATTGTCATGGATGAAACACTTACATAAAAAAACAGGTCCAAACAGGTCCATATGAAGTAGTTGAAGTACTTTGGTTGTGGTTGTGCTCTGGAGATCCTTAAAGGAGGTCTTCGGTTGTTTACCCTTCTGGCATGAACCACAAACCTGATCTTTCTTAAACACTTCATTAGGAAGACCTCGAACTAGACCTTTTCTGGCTATCTTGTTCAGTGCTTTGAAGTTAAGATGGCTCAATCTCTTGTGCCAAATCCAGCTGTTCTCTGTAGATCCTTTTGCAACCAGACAAGCATTCCTTGGGCAACTATTGAAATCTGCAAGATAAATGTTACCCTTCCTCAAGCCAATAAGCAAGATATCATTATAATCAGAAGAAAAGACAGTGCATGAATCACTAGAGAACTTCACAGAGTATCCCTTGTCACAAAATTGGGATACTAAAAGCAGATTATGCTTGAGTCCTTCAACGTAGTAGACTTCATCTACAGATACACCATTAAAAGTCAACTTTCCAACACCTCTGGTGACTCCATAGTTATTGTCACCAAACATCACTCTTGGCCCATTCAGTGGCTTGAAATCCTGGAGATGGACTTTCTGGAAGGTCATGTGCTTGGAACATCCACTATCAATGTACCAGACATGATTGCTTGAATATCCTCTCTCCAATGGGCTCTTATCCTCCTGCAGAGAAATCAATTAGGTCCCCTACTAGAGCTGGGTCCTGATTGGTTAGTTGCAGGTTTTGTAGGAATCCAAAGATAAAGATCATCCCTTGCTGGATAAGGAGATCTTATCTTCCTTCCAAATCTATCTACCAGCACATGTCCTCTGACAGTGACATATGGAGCTACTGGACTGATCAGAACATATTTCCTATAAATAGGTCTGGTGTATCTTTTCTCAAATCTGGCCTTAGGAATGGCCTGCCTCAAAGACATGGTCTTAAAGGTCTGGTTGTAAGGGTACATCCTAGAAGAACCATCTCTGGTGTCATAACTACCCAGATCGGTTGGTTTTCTATAGATGGGCCTGGAAGACCTCCTCTGGTTCTGAAAATTGGATCTATTCTGATGAAAATCCTTATGAGTATTCATGTTCAGGAATCTTCTTTGAGCATTCCACCTTTGAGATCCCTGATTCTGATTGAGGTTCTCTGGTTCAGTATATCTCCTCTGATATCTCCTATTCTGATTAGGTTTCCTTCTAGAATTTACCTGTTGAGGTCCCCTAATTTGCTTAGGTTCCACTCTTTTAGGTTTCCTCTGAGGTCCCTTAATCTGTTTAGGTATCTGAACAGAACCATCAATCCTCATGGGTTTTCCTTTCTGGCGTTTATCCTCTAAGATATCCTCTTCCAGTTCAGTTAACTCATTAGGAACATCATCTTTATGGTCAGCAGAGCAGTCTTTATTCCAGTTATGGTTTTTAACTACTCTGTAACCTTTTCCTTTAGGATCCTTTTCATCCCATATTTCTACCACTTCACCAGATCTTTCAGACAGCTTGCCTTTATTGCTAAAAAATCTAGCAGTTCTGGTTGTAATTTAAGAATATCCTAAACCACTCTTATCATTAATCCTTTGAGAAGATCCTTGTATTAGGGATACAACAGTTAGAGCTTCTCTGGTCTTAGGTACTTCTATGATAGGTTTTTCAACTTGCTTACCCTTGATAAGATATTGGTATTTGGCCTTGAGCTCATTGAACTCTTCTACCTGAGAGTTCTTCTCTTTCATGAGCTGGTCCACCAGAGTATCTCTTTCTGTGACCTTTTCTTGAAGTTCAGAGACTTCTTTAGAATGGTCTTTCATGAGTTCTCTGGCAGATTTTTGCTCATTAGATAGAGACTGAACTTCAGCTCTTAGCCTACCATTTTCTTTTTCAAGCTTTTGGCAGAGTTGAACACAATTTTGGAGATCTGATAGCATTTGTTGCATATCAGACTCACTGGAAGCACCAGATGAATGGGAGGATTCAGTATATTTGGAATTACACATGCATAAAGTAGATTCATTTACCTCAGTGATGTCTGCCATAAGACATATATCATCATCTGATCCGAAATCAAAAGAAGAAGAACTGGAGCTGGTATCCTCCTCTTCTGCTTCTGCCAGTAGAGCTCTCTTGTCTGCATATCTCATATCTCTCATGAGTCTTTTCTCTTCTCTTTCTCTAGGAGTCAATTGAGGACAATCATAGCTGTAGTGACCAGGCTTGTTGCATGTGTAGTAGGCATTGTCTCCTCTGGGACTAGGACTTGGCTCTCTTCTCATCTGGTTGTAGTCTGACCTGGCTGGACTACTTTCTCTCCCCTGGTAGTCAGGTCTGCCAGAGCTACCATTCCTCCTCTGATAATCTGATCTCCCAGAGCTGCCAGGGTTGTCATCTCTCCTCCTCTCTGGAGTTCTGAATTTGGTTTCCCTTGAGTCTCCAAATGTCATCTACTTTTCTGCAGGTTTGAAGGAACTCTTCCTGTCTCTGGTGGATTCCTTCCAGTGCTTTTTGTACCTGCTATATTTTGAACTCATTTTATCCAATTTACGAGTTAGAAGTGCTACCTGCTCCTTGAGACTCAAGTCATCTGCAGTAGACTCCTTTGGCTTGTCATCTGTCTTGATGGTTGAGGAGAATGCAACTCCTTTCTGACCAGAAGAGGAAACCTCTTCTGTTTGATCCCCCTCTTGAAGATCATATACATAGGCTTTGAGATCAGACAGCAGAAGATGATGATCCAGAGTGTTGAGATCTTTGTTGTCCTTGATCACAGTTACTTTGATTCTCCACCTGCTGGTTAGTGAGCGCAATATTTTACTATTAATCTCTTTCTCTGAATAGGTCTTACCTAAGGCACTGGCCTTGTTCAAGAGATTTGTGAGACGCATATCCAGCTGGTCAATGGTCTCGTCTGGTTTCATCTTAAAGGTATCAAACAAGTGTTGAACAGCTTGGAGCTTGTTGTCTTTAATCTTCTCTGTTCCCTCACAGAGAAGTGCAAGTTTGTCCCACATCTCCTTGGCAGTGGCACACGTTCTGACCTTTTCAATCACTTCTTTTGTAAGTGTGTTGATGATCTCTGTCCTTGCCACCTGGTCCAAGTTGTAGAGCTTTCTTTCGTCATTGTTAAGCTCATCTCTTTTCTTTAATATCTTCTGCCTTGCAACTCTATCCTCACCAGCTTTCTGGGCAGTTTCACTTATTTCTTCCCTGGACTCTGACCTGCCGTCATCAATTGGAGTCCAGTAAAATTCAATAGGGCCACTCTCTACCACATCTAACATGCGGTGGTGAATAGCTCCAAGATGATTACTCATCATGAAGCTCCAGTGGCTATAATCCTCGAATGAGAATTCTGGCAATTTGCGACTCTTATAAGAAGATTTCAAAGACATATTTACTAAGATAAGGATTTAACAAGAATTTGATCAAAAATAATAAAGAGCAATGGATCTGCCCGGTGACCACCAAAAGCTTTACAAAGTAGTGGTCTTGGACACACTGCTCTGATACCACTTGTTGGTCCCACTAGATAGATTAATTGCGGAAGCTTTAAGAATATGTCTCAATGATCTTTTATAAAAGCTCAAAAAATAAGCAATAAAGTAATTTAAAGAAAGCAATAAATAAGACCGGATGTATAGTGGTTCGGATCTGAATATCCTACGTCCACTCTCCCTTGATCAAAGGGGTCTCACTATCCAACCAACGAACTCACTTTCTTACTGGAATTTGGAAGTACCAGTACCTTCTTACAGCCACTTTAGATCTAGTTTCGATCTAAAGTCTAACTTACTCCAACCTTGTCTAATCAAATGAACAGGTTGAGTATTCCAACTAAACTCCTTAAGAGTAGATGAGTAATTATGAACAAAGTGAGAGTGCAATTGCATGATGATCAAAAGCTTGATATAGCTATGTGCGCATGAGAATCTCTAGAGCTTTTTCTTGTGACTGCACTCTTGTATTTATAGAGGTGATTAGGGTTTAGCCGTTGGAGAGCTAATCTAATCAGATCCTCTATTTAAGGAAGCTTCAATCAATCAATTCCCTAATTGATTGATTGGGTTGGTGAGATCTTTAGATTGATTGTCTTCATATCTTTCTCAATCCGATCTGAATTGACTCGATTTGAATCACCAACGGTTAAATGCTTCCAATTGCCTTACTCCGATTCTCTCCAGAGAAGGCAGGACCAGACACCAGGCAACCTCGGTATCTTCTGGTCCAGAGTCGGTTAAGAAACAGATTACTCAGAAGAACCAGGAGATGATTCTGAGTAACTTATGTTTCACCAGACTCGTCTGGTCCGAACTCGTCTGGTCTGGGGAAGGTTCTCTGCCTCTGGTCTTGATCTCATCTGATGAAGTCCTCTGGTGGAGTCCTCTGGATAAGTCCTCTGGTGGGGTCTTCTGGTGACTCTTCTGGTGAGGTCTTCTGGTCTGGCAGTTCCCCCTAGACTAAGTCCTAATCTATACCTCATCTGGCTAACAGGTCCAGATGGTCCTATTACAACTTCTGGTTTGTTTTAACTCATCAAAACTATACAATATTTATCCTAACAAGCCTAATGACCAGAAGGTTTGAAAAACTTAACAGTCGATTTGGCAAATATAAATGTTTTACAGGGATAACAGGGAAAGAAGAAGCTATCCTCAAAGAGATACAAGAGAAGGAAGCTCCACTGAGATGGAGAAAAAGAAGGAGTACAAAAACTACTCCAACGCTGAAGGATCATCATCAAAGCCTAGAGGGTCTACTAAAGAGAAAGATGACGATGCCAACAGATGCTATCAGTGTAAGAAGTTTAGGCACTTTCAGTATGATTGTCCTCAACTGAGCACAAAAGAAAGGAAAGAAAGGCAAGCCAACCGAGACAGAAGATATGGAGAAAGGAAAGCCATGGTTGCTGAAGATGTTGATGAAGAGCTGGAGTCATCTGAAGGACTCTTCTCTGACAACAGTAATGATGACTTGTGCCTTATGGCAAGGGAAGAACCTGAGGTACAATCTAAACCATCCATTTCCTTAGGACACACACTTGAGCTCAGCTCAGAGTCAATAGAGGAACTCAATCTTCAGTCCGCTTTGGAACAATTGGTGATTGATTTCTCAAGGTTGCAAGAAGCAAGAAGAATGTTAAGAAGGTTCATGTTCCTTCAAAGGCTGACACCCATAGACAGTTTACTCCTAAGGCACCAAAAGAGGTAACTATCTATGTAGATGTTTATGGAAGAGAAATTAGCCACTCTAAAGTAATTAGATCTGTGAGGCAAATTTGGATTCCGAGGTACTGCTAACCTGGTAGGACCCAACACAAAATGGGTACCTAAAGCTTGATCTTGATTACAGGGCTCAGTGGACCTCAACAAAGGAGAAGCTCTTAAATCTCCAGTCTGGTACTTGGACAGTGGATGTTCCAGGCACATGACTGGCAACAAAAGTCTTCTTAAAGAATTCATTGAGAAAGAAGGTCCACACGTCACTTTTGGTGACAATTCACAAGGAGCCACCAAAGGTTATGGTACTTTAATTATTGGCTCAGTAAGAGTTAACAATGTATCCTATGTCAGTGGACTTAAGCATAACCTGTTGTCTATAAGTCAGTTTTGTGATAAAGGATACAGTGTTGAATTTTCATGTAACCTGTGTTTTGTCAAGAATATATCTTCACAACAGGTACTACTAACTGGGTCAAGAAAGGGAAATGTTTATCTCGCAGATTGGAAGTCTTGCACACCAAACGCATGCCTTATTGCAAAGAGCTCAACTGACACAAATTGGCTATGGCATAAGAGACTAAATTATCTGAACTTCAAGGTGATGAACAAGATAGCAAGACATTCACTGGTAGAAGGAATGCCAAATGAAGTATACAACAAAGATCATATTTTCAAAGCCTGTCAATAGGGAAAGCAAGTGAAAGTATCCTTCAAAAGCAAAGTAGATATCTCTACTGACAGAGTACTTCAACAGTTGCATATGGATCTCTTTTGTCCAGTAACCGCTATAAGTATCAATGGGAGAAAATATACACTTGTTGTTGTTGATGACTTCTCCATGTACATATGGGTGGTATTCCTTGCAAGAAAGAAGGAAACTCAAGTCAGGCTGCTAGAACTACTGAAGAAAGTTAGCAATGAGAAGAGTCTAAACATTGTAAAAATAAGATCAGATAAGGGTACTGAATTCATTAACTCTATAATGTCTTAATTTTACAAAGAGTTAGGTATAGCCCATGAGACTTCAGCTGCATGAACTCCTTAACAAAATGGAGTAGCTGAAAGAAGAAATAGGACTCTTAAGGAGGCAGCAAGGACAATGCTTGTAGAAGCTCAAGTTCCTAAAAGGTTTTGGGCTGAAGCTATCAATACTGCCTGCCACACTCAGAATAGATCCATGGTAACCAAACATCAAGGAAAAACTCCATATGAGCTATGGAATGGCAGAAAGCCACATGTATCTTACTTTCACATTTTTTGTTGCAAGTGTTTCATTCACAACAATGGGAAAACTCAACTGAAGGCTTTTGACAGCAGCTGATGAAGGAATTTTCTTAGGATATTCCCAAATCAGTAGAGCTTTCACAGTTTACAATTGTAGAACCCTTGTTGTGGAAGAAACACCTCATGTGGTCTTTGATGAATCCACTTTTGAGTCCAGGAGAAAGGAGACTGAGGAGGTGATAAGCAAAAGACTAACTAGACTGAGTATCAAGTAAAAAGGATATACTGAAAACAGTGTTGATGCATACATCCCAACCTGGGATAACCTCAATGACCAACATTACAATAAGGACACTCAGACCAAGATCACTCCTGACAACTCAACTGAAAGGTCTTCTGACCAGTCAACTGAAATGATGAACACCATCCCAGTTCAAGAGGTAAGAGATGTCGATGAAGATGTGGTCACAGCTGAGACACCTAATGAGCCCATCATTCAGGGGAACCAATGACACTATCATTGAGAATGAAAATACCTTGAATGATGACTCAAGACTTCAGCCCTCTGTTTTATTTCCTGAATTTGAACTTATTCCTGTATCTAGTGACTCAACTTCAGAAGAGTTAACCTCTACTGAAGGGCATCAGTCTAGGAGAACATGGCTCTCAGATCACCATGTTGAGCAAATCCTAGGTGATCCTACCTCGGGAGACAAAACTAGAAGTTTTCATGGAGAAAGTGCTTTGTTTTGTTGTTTCTTATCTAACCAGGAACCAAGTTCCATTGAAGAAGCACTTCAAGATTCAAACTGGATTATTGCCATGCAAGAAGAGCTCAACCAATTCACAAGGTATCAAATATGGGAGTTGGTGGACAGACCATATCATTGCATTGTGATTGGAACCAAATGAGTGTTCAAGAATAAGAAGGATGAAAATGATGTCATAGTTAGAAATAAATCCAGGCTAGTGGCAAGGGGCTACTCTCAAGTTGAAGGTTTTGACTATGATGAAACATTTGCCCCAGTGGCCAGATTGGAGGCAATAAGGTTATTTCTTGCATATGCTGCTCACAAAAAATTCAAGGTGTATCAAATGGATGTCAAGAGTGCTTTCTTGAATGGAGTACTCAATGAGGAAGTGTATGTGGAGCAGCCCCCAGGTTTTGAAGAAAGTCACTAAGTATATAGACTGAGAAAAGCTCTATATGGACTGAAACAGGCTCCAAGAGCATGGTATGATACTTTGTTAGTCCCACTAGATAGATTAACTGCGGAAGCTTTTAAAACGATATGTCTTTAGAAGAAATCTTTTGTAAGAACACCAATGATAATCAAACAAGTATTAAAGAAAGCAATAAATAAGACTGTATTTATAGTGGTTCGGATCTGAATATCCTACGTCCACTCTCCCTTGATCAAAGGGGTCTCACTATCAACCAACCAACTCACTTTCTTACTGGAATTTCCGAAGTACCAGCACCTTCTTACAACCACTTTAGATCTAGCTTCGATCTAAAGTCTGACTGAATTCAACCTTGTCTAAAACAATGAACAGGTTGAGTATTACAACTCCTTAAGAGTAGATGAATAATTAAGAACAAAGTGAGTGCAAATGCGTAGTGATCAAAAGCTTAGTATGGCTATGTGCGCGTGAGAGACTCTAGAGCTTTTTCTAGATCTGCACTCAAGTATATATAGAGGGGATTAGGGACATAGCCGTTGGAGGGCTAATCCAATCAGATCCTCTATATAAGGAAGCTTCAATCAATCAATTCCCTAATTGATTGATTGGGTTGGTGAGATCTTGATTGATTGTCTTCATATCTTTCTCAATCCAATCTTGATTTGACTTGATTGAATCACCAACGGAACAATGCTTCCAATTGCCTAACTCTGATACTCTCCAGAGAAGGCAGGACCAGACACCAGGCAACCTCGGTGTCTTCTGGTCCAGAGTCGGTTAAGAAACAGATTACTCAGAAGAACCAGGAAATGATTCTGAGCAACTTATGTTTCACCAGACTCGTCTGGTCAGAACTCGTCTGGTCAGGGAATGTTCTCTGCCTCTGGTCTTGATCTCTTCTGGTGAAGTCCTCTGGTGAAGTCCTCTGGTGACTCTTCTGGTGAGGTCTTCTGGTCTGGCAGTTCCCCCTAGACTAAGTCCTAACTAATCCTCATCTGGCTAACAGGTCCAGATGGTCCTATTACAACTTCTGGTTTGTTTTAACTCATCAAAACTAAACAATATTTGAACTTTGAACTTCCATCTGGTATACTTTGAACTTAATGTGAACAGCATATGCTAAGAACAATCTGATGGCTTCTAGTCTGGCAACAGGAGCATAAGTCTCATCATAGTCTATTCCTTCAGACTGAGAATAGCCCTGGGCCACTAGCCTTGCCTTGTTCCTAGTAATGACATCATTCTCATCTTTCTTATTCTTGAAAACCCACTTAGTGCCTATCATCTTTTGATGTCTTGGTCTGTCTACCAGCTCCCAAACATCCTGTCTGGTGATTTGATTCAACTCCTCTTGCATAGCAACAATCCAATTTGAATCTTTCAGTGCTTCCCTGATGTTCTTGGGCTCAATGAGGGACACATAGCAACTGAATAAGGCGGCTAAGTTAAGAGTTCTCCTAGTCTGGACACCCTTAGCTGGATCTCCTATTATCTGGTCATTGGGGTGATCAACCAGGGTCCTCCTTCCCATGGCCTTACCTAGTTGAACATCTACTGTAGTGCCTTGGTGATTATTACCTAATACAGGAGAGTTTCCCCCTAGAGGAGTTCCAACCTCTTCTGGTTCTGCTCCTTGTGAAGACTTCTCCTTCAGAGAACCAGAAGATGGGTCATCATCTGAATCTGAATCTGAATCAAGAACAGGTGGATTGACCTTGATTACTCTGGGAGTAGTCTGATTCTGTGTCTCATCAGAAGACTTAGAGTCCACCTTGCACTCAAAAGCAGATTCATCAAAAACAACATGAGGTGTTTCCTCCACACAAAGTGAATTCTTATTAAAAACTCTAAAAGCTTTACTGGTGCTGGAATATCCTAAAAATATTCCATCAGCCACCTTAGCATCAAAGGTTTTTAATTTGGATATCCCATTGTCATGGATGAAACACTTGCATCAAAAAATATGAAAATATGAAACAGATGGGGTTTTACCTTTCCATACCTCATAAGGTGTCTTACTATGTCTCTGGGCAATCAGGCATCTATTCTGGGTGTAACAGGCAGTGTTGATAGCTTCTGCCCAGAACCTCTGTGGAGTGTTGTACTCTGCTAGAAGTGTCCTTGCAGCTTCTTTAAGAGTCCTATTCCTCCTTTCTGCTACTCCATTCTGTTGGGGTGTTCTGGCAGCAGATGTCTCATGAAAAATACCATTCTCCTTGGAATACTCTGCAATGTGTGAATTTAAGAACTCTGTCCCTTTGTCACTTCTGATCCTGACTATGCTCTGGTTCTGCTCATTCTGGATCTGTTTGAAGAACTCTGGCAGCTTAGTGATAGTTTCATTTTTCTTAAACAAGAACACTACCCAAGTGTATCTTGAAAAGTCATCTACTATCACCAAGGTGTACTTCCTACCACTGAAACTAAGAGGAGAAACAGGTCCAAACAGGTCCATGTGAAGTAGTTGAAGTACTCTGGTTGTGGTTGTGCTCTGGACATCCTTAAAGGAAGTCTTGGGTTGTTTACCTTTCTGGCATGAACCACAAACCTGATCCTTCATTAAACACTTCATTAGGAAGACCTCGGATGAGACCTTTTCTGGCTATCTTGTTCAGTGCTTTGAAGTTAAGATGGCTCAATCTCTTGTTCCAAATCCAGCTGTTCTCTGCAGATCCTTTAGCAACCAGACAAGCATTTCTTGGGCAACTGCTAAAATCTGCAAGATAAATGTTACCCTTCCTCAAGCCAATAAGCAAGATATCATTAAAATCAGAAGAAAAGACAGTGCATGAATCACTAGAAAACTTCACTGAGTATCCCCTGTCACAGAATTGGGATACTGAAAGCAGATTATGCTTGAGTCCTTCAACATAGTAGACTTCATCTACAAATACGCCATAAAATACCAACTTTCCAACTCCTCTGGTGACTCCATAGTTGTTGTCACCAAACATTACCCTTAGCCCATTCAATGGCTTGAAATCTTGGAGATTATCCCTCTGGAATGTCATGTGCTTGGAACATCCACTATCAATGTACCAGACATGGTTGCTTGAAATTCCTTTCTCCAATGGGCTCTTATTCTCCTGCAGAGAAATCAATTAGGTCCCCTACTAGAGCTGGGTCCTGGTTTGTTAGTTGCAGGTTTTGTAGGAATCCAAAGATAAAGATCATCTCTTACTGGGTGAGGAGATCTTATCTTTCTTCCAAATCTATCTACCAGTACATGTCCTCTGACAATGACATATTGGGCTACTGGTCTGATCAGAACACCTTTCCTATAAACAGGTTTGGTGTACCTTTTCTCAAATCTGGCCTTAGGAATGGCCTGCCTCAAAGACATGGTCTTAAAGGTCTGGTTGTAAGGGTACATCCTAGAAGAACCATCTCTGGTGTCATAACTACCCAGATCAGTTGGCTTTCTATAAGATGTTCTCTGATGGAAAGAGGATCTACTCTGGTTATAGGATTCCTTCTGAGGTTTCCTGTTCTGGAATCTTCTTGGAGCATTCCACTTTTGAGATCCCTGATTCTGATTGAGGTTCTCTGGTTCAGTATACCACCTCTGGTATCTCCTATTCTGATTAGGTTTCCTCTTAGAGTCTCCTTTTTTAGGTCCCCTAATCTGCTTAGGTTCCACTTTTTTTGATTCCTCTAAGGTTCTCCAATCAGGTTAGGCTTCTGAACAGAACCATCAATCTACATAGGTTCTCTTTTCTGACTTGTATGCTCTAGAATTTTTTCATCCAGAACATTCACCTCTTCTGGACTATGTTTTGAATTATCGGCAGGGGGGTCCCATTTCCAACCAGGTCTGTGAACCACCATGCGATCAGAAGGATCCTCTTCATTACGGAGTTCCACAAGTTCACCAGATCTTACAGACTTATTTTTGACAAAGCAATATTTATGAGATCTTTTAATGATTCCAGGATATCCTAAACCACTCTTATCATTTATGCGTTGAGATTTTCCAGTAATAATAGACACACTGTCTGCTATCTTGGAAATATCTCTGGGCACAAGTGACTCCTCAATAGTATTTACAGCTTGTTTTCCCTTGATAATAGATTGGTATTTGGCCTTGAGCTCATTGAATTCTTCTACCTGAGAATTATTCTCTTTCATGAGTTGGTCTACCAGAGTATCTCTTTCAGTAACCTTTTCCTGTAGTTCAAAAACTTCTCTGGAATGGTCCTTTATGAGTTCTCTGGCAGATTTTTGCTCATTTGATAGAGACTGAACTTCAGCTCTAAGCTTACCATTCTCTTTTTCAAGTTTTTGACATAGTTGTACACAATTTTGGAGATCTGATAGCATTTGTTGCATATCAGACTCTCTGGAGTTACCAGATGAATTAGAGGATTCAGTACATTTGGAATCAGATAAGACTAGAGTAGTGTTATTTACCTTAGTGATGTCTGCCATAAGACATACATCATCATCTGATCCGAAATCAGAAGAAGAAGAACTGGAACTAGTATCCTTCTCCTCTGCTTCTGCCAGTAGAGCTCTCTTGTCTGCATATCTCCTATCTCTCTTAAGTCTTTTCTCTTCTCTTTCCCTAGGAGTCAACTGAGGACAATCATAACTGTAGTGACCAGGCTTGTTGCAGGTGTAGCAGGCATTGTCTCCTCTGGGACTAGGACTTGGCTCTCTCCTCCTCTGGTTGTATTCTGATCTGGCTGGACTACTTTCTCTCCTCTGATAGTCAGTTCTGCCAGATCCACCATCCCTCCTCTGATAATCTGATCTGCCAGGGTTATCATCTCTCCTCCTCTCTGGAGTTCTGAATCTGGTCTCCCTTGAGTCTCCAGATGTCTTTTCCTTATCTGCAGGCTTGAAAGAACTCTTCCTGTCTCTGGTAGATTCCTTCCAATGTTTCTTGTACCTGCCATATTTAGAACTCATTTTATCAAGTTTACGAGTTAGAAGTGCTACCTGCTCCTTGAGACTTAGGTCATCTGCAGTAGACTCCTTTGGTTTATCATCAGTCTTGATAGTTGAGGAAAAAGCAACACCCTTCTGACCAGAAGAGGAAACCTCTTCTGTTTGATCCTCTTCTTGAAGATCATATTCATAGGCTTTGAGATCAGATAGCAGGAGATGATGATCCAGTGAGTTGAGATCCTTGTTGTCCTTGATCACAGTTACTTTGATTCTCCACCTGCTGGTTAGTGAACGTAATATTTTACTATTAATCTCTTTTTCAGAATAGGTCTTACCTAAGGCACTAGCCTTATTCAAGAGATTCGTGAGACGTATGTCCAGCTGGTCAATGGTCTCGTCTGGTTTCATCTTAAAGGTATCAAACGAGTGTTGAACAGCTTGGAGCTTGTTATCTTTAATCTTATCTGTTCCTTCGCAGAGCAGAGCTAACTTGTCCCACATCTCTTTGGCAGTGACACAAATTCTGACCTTTTCAATTACTTCTTTAGTAATAGTGTTGATAATCTCTGTCCTTACCACCTGGTCCAGATTGTAGAGCTTTCTTTCATCATTGCTAAGCTCATCTCTCTTCTTCAATATCTTCTGCCTTGGAACTCTGTCCTCAGCAGCTTTTCGAGTCGTTTCACTAGTTTCTTCCCTGGACTCTGATCTGCCATCATCAATAGGAGTCCAGTAAAATTCAATGGGGCCACTCTCTACCACATCTAACATGCGGTGGTGAATAGCTCCAAGATGATTACTCATCATGAAGCTCCAGTGGCTATAATCCTCGAATGAGAATTCTGGCAATTTGCGACTCTTATAAGAAGATTTCGAAGACATATTTACTAAAATAAAGGATTTAACAAGAATTTGAACAAAAACAATAAATGAGCAATGGATCTGCCCGGTGACCACCAAAAGCTTTTCAAAGCAGTGGTCGTGGACACACTGCTCTGATACCACTTGTTGGTCCCACTAGATAGATTAATTGCGGAAGCTTTAAAAACGATATGTCTTTAGAAGAAATCTTTTGTAAGAACACCAATGATAATCAAACAAGTATTAAAGAAAGCAATAAATAAGACCATATTTATAGTGGTTCGGATCTGAATATCCTACCTCCACTCTCCCTTGATCAAAGGGGTCTCACTATCAACCAACCAACTCACTTTCTTACTGGAATTTCCGAAGTACCAGCACCTTCTTACAACCACTTTAGATCTAGCTTCGATCTAAAGTCTGACTTACATCAACCTTGTCTAAAACGATGAACAGGTTGAGTATTACAACTCCTTAAGAGTAGATGAATAATTAAGAACAAAGTGAGTGCAAATGCATAGTGATCAAAAGCTTAGTATGGCTATGTACGCGTGAGAGACTCTAGAGCTTTTTCTAGATCTGCACTCAAGTATATATAGAGAGGATTAGGGACATAGCCGTTGGAGGGCTAATCCAATCAGATCCTCTATATAAGGAAGCTTCAATCAATCAATTCCCTAATTGATTGATTGGGTTGGTGAGATCTTGATTGATTGTCTTCATATCTTTCTCAATCCAATCTTGATTTGACTTGATTGAATCACCAACGGAACAATGCTTCCAATTGCCTACCTCTGATACTCTACAGAGAAGGCAGGACCAGACACCAAGCAACCTCGGTGTCTTCTGGTCCAGAGTCAGTTAAGAAACAGATTACTCAGAAGAACCAGGAGATGATTCTGAGCAACTTATGTTTCACCAGACTCGTCTGGTCAGAACACATCTGGTCAGAACTCGTCTGGTCAGAACTCGTCTGGTCAGGGAATGTTCTCTGCCTCTGGTCTTGATCTCTTCTGGTGAAGTCCTCTGGTGGAGTCCTCTGGTGAAGTCCTCTGGTGACTCTTCTGGTGAGGTCTTCTGGTCTGGCAGTTCCCCCTAGACTAAGTCCTAACTAATCCTCATCTGGCTAACAGGTCCAGATGGTCCTATTACAACTTCTGGTTTGTTTTAACTCATCAAAACTAAACAATATTTATCATAACATACTTTATCTCAGTTCTTACTTGATCATGGTTTTATCAAAGGAAGAGTAGATAGAACTCTCTTCAGAATCACAAAAGGAGAAGACACTCTATTGGTGCAAATCTATGTGGATGATATCATTTTTGGTTCTCCAAACCAAGTCCTCTGTGAAAAGTTCTCTCAACTGATGAAATGAAAGTTTGAGATGTCAATAATGGGAGAAATGAATTTCTTCCTTGGACTTCAAGTCAAACAGTCCACTGAAGGAATCTTTATCAATCAAACCAAATATACAAGGGAACTGATCAACAAATTTGGATGTCAAAGCAGAAAGGTTGCAAGAGTTCCACTCAACACCAACACAAAGATAGAACCTGATGAAGATGGTGAATCAGTAGACCAAACTCACTACAGAGCAATCATTGGATCTCTACTGTATCTCACAGCAAGCAGGCCAGATATCACATTTGTTGTTGGGATATGTGCTAGATATCAAGCAAATCCAAAGAAGAGTCATCTGGAAGCAGCAAAGAGAATTCTCAAATACCTAAAGGGTACTGTGAATTTAGGATTATGGTATCCCTTAGATGACAATCTAGAACTCACAGGATACTCAGATGCAGACTATGGAGGATGCAGAATCGACAGAAAATCTACCTCAGGCGCTTGTCAATTTTTGGAAAGTAAATTAATTTCTTGGTTTTCCAAGAAACAAGACTCAGTTGCCACAAGCACTACTGAAGCTGAATACATGGCAGCTGGAAGTTATTGTGCTAAAATCCTATGGCTAAGATAACAACTAACAACATCTTTGCTAATGAAGTCCCTATTTTCTATGACAACAATAGTGCCATTGCTATTTCAGAAAATCCAGTTCTCCACATAAGATATAAACATGTGAATAGCAGGCATCATTTCATTAGAGATCATGTGGAGAAGAAGGATATCAAAATGCTCAAGATCCACACTGATAAACAAAAGACAGATATATTTATTAAACCTTTGGCAGAAGCAAGGTTTCAAGAACTGTCAGTAGAGCTTGGACTTCTGCATCCAGGGAAATAAGAAAGAAGTCTTATCAAAATCTCAGTAGAGATGATCTCAAATCAGTGGAGTTGTGACTTCCATAGAGTCAAAGATCTCAGAAAAGCTACAAATCTTAGTGAACGTGCAACTTCAGTCGAGGTCGATCATATTCTCACTTATATGTTTTTCAAAAGTGAATTCTTCTTAGTTTTTTTTTTTAAAAAGGGAAATTTATTTTCCAAAAATATTAATGAGTACTTTCTGCGAAATTAAATCTTTTTACACTGTTTTGAAAAGATTTTGATAAATGGAGCATTTAATGCGCGTTGTATAAGTCAGTAAAACTTTTTCAGTTTCCTATCTCACGTGCCTCAAAAGCCGGATGATGTGACCTTCCGGCTACCAACCCTTTTAATCTTCACCATTCATTTTAGATGATTCTTTTTCAACCGTTTAGATATCTAAAAAATCCCCACAACCTTTTCAACTGACCACGATCTCATCTGAATCAACCCCAGTCGTTGATTAATCGTTTGATCTCACCGTTCATTCCAGATATAAAAGGCTCCCATATCAGTCTCTAAAACATTTTTGAAATTTCTCAAGCCCAAAATCACTATCTCTCTCTAAAAACCCTCTGTGAAATTCTTCAAAGTTCTTCAAAGATCAAACCCTAATGGCAAGAATCAACCTCAAACACCTTACTAACCCAGAAATCCAATCTTGGCCAGAGTTCAGGCACATCAAGGAGGCTTTGGAGATGGTCAAAGCTGCTTGTCTAGAGAAGTTTCTAACAGTTCATCCTGAGAACTATTTTGATAGGCAAGTATTAGAGTTCTTCTTTAGTGTCAACAACAGCGACACTAAGATTAAGTCATGCCTGTTCTTAAAGAGAAAGAAGAAGATTGTTCGGGATGGAGAGGAGCTTATTGAGTTTCATAAAGTAAGGAAAGATATCAAGTTAGATGAAGAAGATCTGAAGGAGTTGTTGGATCTTCCATCAAAAGGCCCTAATCCGGATACCTGTATCGCGGATAAGGAGGAGGAGTGGGTGTACATGATTATGCAGAAGAAAGTGAAGTATCACCCTACGATGAACATAAATATGCTTCTTCCAGTATATAATGTACTATGTGATATTGTTGGGAAATGCATACTTGCCAACCAGGGGAGCCCAGAACAAGTGAGCAAGCTAAAGCTCAAATTGATGAAGGCGATTGTGGAAAGCAAAGATAAGGATTATAACTGGCAATAGTTATTCCTTCGTGCACTGAATGAGGAGCGCACGAAATTTAACCAAAGAAGATATCACAACTGGCTAGTAAGCTTAATTATGCCATAAAGGTCTCATATCTGATTGAGAATGTGGATGTAGGAGTGGACTGGAAAGAAGACAGGAAGTGGAGCACGTTGAAATCTTTGTTTAAATCTGGGAAAGCACTAGAAGGAAGGAGGATAAGTGAAAGTGAAGAAAGCCCCAAAGAAGAGGAGGATACTGAGGAAATGAACCCTACTGAGGGGAAGAAAACTAAGCTAAGGAGACTTGTAAAGGTGAGTGATAAGACGGAGAAACACAAGGAGGAGGTCGCTGAAAAGGCCTCAAAAAGAAAGGAGAAAAGAGCTTCTGAGACAGAGAAGGAAGCAACTAAATCCACCAAGAAAGCAAGAAAGTCAACCCCTACTGATGACTCTTCATCAAGTAACCCTGAATTTTCTCCCAACATCATATCATCTGAAACCGATTTTGATGCCCCCACCCCCATAAAAATCAAAATCAAAACCAAACCCCGTACCCCTCTCAAAACGAAATGTATTTCCAAACTTTCAACATCATCCAAAACCCCCACTAAAGGCTCTCAACAACCTGAAAGTGGATCCCCAAAAGAAAACCCCACTGAAACCTCAACTGAACGAGTTCCCTCAGCCCTCACTGACCAAAACCTACTGAACAACCCTCTACTGATCCAAACCCTACTAAAACCACTCCCACCCTCATTGAACAAACTCCCACCTACACTGAATCTCACACTTCAGAACCTTTTGAATCCATTCCTGAGGAGCCCACAGACCCACGATTCCCCCACCCCTTCTCTACCATATGATGATGAAGAAGAGTATTCCTTCTTGGATACTCTAAAGGATGAAGTGGCCTACTCCTTGGAGACAAAGTATCCAGAGCTGGACGAATATCCTGAACTGAAAGCCATGTTCTTAAGGGTCAGACTACTTGTCCAACTCAAAGACAGAAGGTTGGCTGAGATATTGCTAGCAGTAGGAGGAGGAAAGGCGGAAGAGTGGAAGAAGGAGGAGCTGGAGATGCTCGAGTTCACTGGTCTTACCAAAACCAGGCTGTTATATGATGAGAAAATCTTTCAAAGCTTAGTCTTTGATAAGATGAATGAAGCTAGGGCTGCTGCAGGGAAGTCAGAGGAGGACAAGGTGGAGAAAACAGCTCAGATTGAGACTGAGAAAGTTGTTAAAGGTGGAAAGGAGGAAGTGTCCATGGAGGAGAAAGGTACTTCACCTATGCAAGGTGTTGGTGAAGTAGCCAAGGATGTATCCGAGGCAAGGGGGACTGAGGCTCAAAACTTGCCAAAGAGTAGTTCAGTAGAAGTGTCTACTGAAACTACTCCATAACAACCCTCAGTGGTGGCTTTAGAGTCAGCTGAGGTGACTAGAAGTGAAGGAGTTGAAAAGATGAGTGAGAGAGAGAAGGAGGTCGAAATTACAGATGTTGTGAGTGGAGAAATAAGAGCAATCGTTCCTGTAAAGGGCGAGTTGGCTGAAAAAACCATAGTTGAAAATTTGAAAGAAAATGAGAGTGAGAGGAGGGAGACTGAGGGAGTAAGCATGGAAATTGATGAGCAGACTGGGTTAGGAGGTGAGTTTGAGGGGGAATATGCTAACCCTTCGTCATGTGCAAAAAATCCAACCCTTGAGGTACCCAAGACTACTCTTAGTCTAAGTTCTCTGAAGCATACCATCAGCAATATCGAGGAAGTGAGACTTCCATCCATTGAAGCTCAACTGAGAGATCTGCAGGAGATTGTACAAGAAGATGTAGATAAAACGGTCAATCTCTCAGATCACATTGATGAGCTTATGGAGTCTACTACCTCATCTCTCAAGAATCTAACTCTCAAAGTCAAAGATTCTCAACAAATGGTCATAGATGTGGTGGAAGGGCAAAGTGTACTGGTGATTAAAGCCATCAAGAGAATGGAAAAGAAGAAGGAAGAAGCGAGGGCCAAATTTCTGGCAGACTCAGTGGAGAATGTGTCCACCAACCTAAAGTCCTCAGTAGAGGCTTTCTCAACTAATCTTATGGAGAATGTTGAAGGGTTGTGGAACAAGAAGGTTACTAAGTTCGAGGCCAAGCATGAGGAGATGAAGGCCAGCTTGAAGGAGGTACTAAAGCAAGCAGCAGAAGACTTCCCCAGCCAAGAGAAGACGGATGTAATTATCAGTGCAAAACTTGACCAATTTGTCAAGTTTGGCCAAACTGCTGGAGCAACACTCGCACGATTGGAGGATGAGGTGGATCACTGCTCAACCTAACTGAGGGCAGTTGAACATGATCAAATGCAGATGAATATCACTATCGCAAAGTTCATGATTAATGCCAAAAAGGGGAAAGAGTTAGTGTCTTGGAAGTAGATGAAGATAGATCCGAAAAACTAAATGGAGATAATTCTTGAGACTGATGACTTTGCTAGAAGTCAGCAGATCAAGAATACAATGAAGAAGATGAACAAGGAAGCTCAACAGATGGCTGATGAGAGAAACCAACTGGTGAAAGGAAAAGAATTACAGAAGGAGAAGGACCTGTCCAAGTTCAAGGAGGTTGTTGAAAAGGACAAGAGTGAAAGAGCTGCTCTGAAGGGCGAGACAACCAAGAGGAAGGCTACTGATGTGCTCTCAGCTGAGGTGGTAATGAAGACCAGGTCTTCTCAAAGGTTGGCTGCAAAGTCAACTGAAGATTCAGTTGAGATCATCCCAGTACTGAACCCAGATCCTATCTCCTCTGAAACCCCTAGGTCTGCTCCAACCCGAATCACTGAGCTAACTGAGCTAATCAAAGAAGCAGGAGGGATGAACGAGAGAGCTCAGAAGATAACAACTCAACAACAGGAAAGGAGGGACAGCGCTGTTAAAAGAATTGGATCCATTGCTGAACTTGCAGAGAGGAAGAAGCATGAAAGGTTAGCAACCTTTGACAAGACCACCTCTAAGAAGTTCAGAAATGGTTATCAAAAGTGGACAGCAAAAATGAAGAAAGAAAAGATGATGCCTTCAAAGGCTAAATTCCCTCATCATGATACTTGGGTTCCCAAAAGCTCAATGATACTTGGGAGATGGCCAAGAGGGAGTTTATCTACTCTTACTATGTCAGTGGAGAACTTGGAAAAGAAAATGCTCAAGACTTGTTCAATGATTGGCTTTTCGAGTCTTATCCAAAGCTCTACCCTGATATAAATGAAGCTTGGAATGATAAGTTTCCAGATCATGCTCTGAAAGCTCCTGAACCCATCATCTACTGGCCCCCAACTGATGCTACTGGTAAAGTAGATAGAGAAAGAATCACCAGTGAATAAGTCTCTCTTTGTGAGTACATGGGTCTCAAAGGACATTCAAAGGAAATCATGGAGAGGAAGAATGAGCTGAAGATTAGAGTATTCAAGCAATATGCTCTTGAGCCAACTTTTGAGTCCATCTAATCTGTTTAAGTGTTTCTGGGCATTTGTTTATAAGTCCCAGTTATTCTTTTGTTTTGAACAATCCAGTAGACTTCATTATATTTGTACTTGCACTTGATCTATTATGAAATGGAAACTCTACTATTCTTACAACCAAGATAATATCTCATTATCATTTAGGCTTTGTACTTGAATACATTTACTTACAAAATTCCTTGAAAAATTTATGCTAACTCAACTGAAAAAGAATATGTAATAGATAGGTTTTGGCATAATCAAAAAGGGAGAAATTGTTGGAAAATTGTATAGACTTATGTTTTGATTAAGATGCCAAAAGGTTCCTCCTAATTCTAATGTAAGTAAAGTATATTCAGTAGAGTTAGAACAGAATTAGCTAGTTCAAATGTTAAGGAACTGAAGTGCATCTACTAAATTGTATAGTGTATCCAAGAGTTGAAGAAGTCCACTGAAGAAAAAGTGAACTGAAGATGTAGTGAACTGAAGAATAAGTTAGCTTAAGAAGAAGTCTGAGTTATGAATGTTTTCTAAATGCATTCTTACTAAGGCTATACCATCAGTAGAGGATTGAAGTCCACTAATAAAGACTAACAATGCACATTCAATGCTAAACACATTAAAAACTGTTAGTTAATCTGGTTGGAACAAGGCAATTTGAATGTCAGTAAAGCTTGCAATAAATGAAGGAATAAGAAGGTTCTCTCAGTTGAGTTCCACCTTAAAACCAGACAAGATTCTGAGCAAGTAGACTGTGCGGTCCAATAAAAAGATGACACATAGGTGTACCCTACTAACAGCCAACCTGTCACAGACTGACAAGTACCAAAAGACTTGCTTTAGCTTTTTCTCAGAGAGCTGGTAAACCGGCAAGGTCTTTCAGCCGTTTCTTGAAAAGACTTAAAGCTTAAATATAATTGTTTGAACCAATCAGATACAAGAGACTCACTTGAGAAGATTCATCTCCAACGGGAAGATTTTCAATAAGGTCTTTAAATATAGAAGGTTGTGCCCTTTTCTACGTACGGGAAACTTACACGAACAAAACATTCTCTACACTCATAACTTACTACGAAGCACTCGAAATCATCCATTGTTTCCCAAGTGTTTAATATTTGTAGAAAGCATACCAAACCTTCTGTAATTGAGCTTATAGACATATCCAAATCTTAGAAAGAGATAATCCATCCTTAAAGCCTTGAGCTAACTTGTAAGGATTATTTCACAAACAGTTGGAACCAAACCCTACTCAAAACCCTACCCCAGAGTTAGGTTGAGAGTTAGAGGTAAGAGATGTTAGTAAGCTGATTGTTGATATCAGTCTGAAAGCTGGTTGTTTTGGGAACTAGGATCTGGAATTACCCTAGGGATCAAATATCATAAGAGAGGATTATTTGATCAGTGCACCTTGGCACTATAACACAAGGAATTCCAAAGTGAAGGGAATTATCCTGTTTAATCAGGACAGAGGACGTAGGAGATTCATCACTGAACCACTTTATATCTTGTGCACTTACATTCTGTTAATTCTTTAGTGTGTGTTGTTCAAACAAGTTTTTATCAAGCAAAATGAGTTTTTTCTTAAGGGCTCACTAATCTGCAACTGAAAGCTAATTAGATAGCAACTCAACTGAAAGTCTTGAACCTTCAGTGGAGCTGATATCTCAACAAGCTTTCACTAGTAAATCTCAGCAGACTTCCAAGTCCACTGAAGATCTACTGTCTTGAGTTAATCTGATAAGTTTTAAGAAGACGTTTGAATTTGTAACTACAGGTGTATTTCTCCCCCCCATACACATGTATAACTCATTTCGGGACCAACATAAACCTAAGTTCACAGTACCCTTAAGATATTTAAGGATTCTCTTGGTGGCCTCCAGATGACTTTTCTTTGGGTTTGCTTGATATCTTGCACAAATGCCAACAACAAAGGTGATGTCAGGTCTGCTTGCTGTGAGGTAGAGAAGAGATCCAATAATAGCTCTAAAGTTGGTATGGTCCACTAATTCACCATCTTCATCAGGTTCCATCTTTGTGTTGGTGTTGAGTGGAACTCTGGCCACCTTGCTGCTTTGACATCCAAACTTGTGAATCAGCTCCCTTTTATATTTGGCTTGATTAATGAATATTCCTTCAGTGGACTGTTTGACTTGAAGAAATTCATTTCTCCCATCATGGACATCTCAAATTTTCCCTTCATCAGTTGAGAGAACCTCTCACAGAGGATTTGATTTGGAGAACCAAAGATAATATCATCCATATAGATTTGTATGAGTAATGTGTCCTCTCCATGAGTGCTTCTGAAGAGAGTCATGTCCACTCTTCCTTTGATGAAGCCATGATCAAGCAGGAACTAGGACAAGTTATCATACCAAGCTCTTGGAGCTTGTTTCAGTCCATATAAGGCTTTCCTTAGCCTATACACCTTCTTGCTTTCTTCTAATCCTGGGGGCTGCTCCACATACACTTCCTCATTGAGAACTCTATTCAAGAATAGGCTCTTAACATCCATTTGGTAGACCTTGAACCTTTTGTGAGCTGCATGTGCAAGGAATAATCTAATAGCCTCCAATCTGGCCACTGGGGCAAATATTTCATCATAGTCAAATCCTTCAACTTGTGAGTAGCCTTTTGCAACTAGCCTGACATTTTTTTCTGATTATAATATAATTTACATCTTTCTTGTTTTTGAACACCCATTTTGTTCCTATCATATTGCAGTGACAAGGCCTGTCCGCCAACTTCCATACTTGGTTCCTTGTGAATTGATTTAGCTCTTCCTACATGGCAATGATACCGTTTGAATCTTGAAGTGCTTCTTCAATAGACTTTGGTTCCTGTGAAGATAAGAAGAAACAAAACAAAGCACTCTCACCATGAAGATAAGAAGAAACAAAACAAAGCACTTCAATAGTTTTGAGGAAGGATCTCCTAGGATTTTCTCAGCAGGATGATCTGAGAGCCAATGTCTCCTAGGTTGATGACCTTCAGTAGAGACTAGCTCTTCTGAAGTTGAGTCACTAGATATGGTAACAAAATTAAATTCACGAAATAAGACAGAGGTTGAAGGCCTGAGTCATCATTCAAGGTATTTTCATTCTCAATGACAGTGGCATTTGTTCCCCCTTGAATGAATTGCTCAGTTGATGTCTCAGCTGTGACCACATCTTCATCGACATAACTTACCTCTTGAACTGGACAATGTTCATCAGTTCATTTGCTGGTTAGGAGACTTCTCAGGTGAGTTGACTGAAGTGATGTTTGTCAGAGTGTCTTTAGTGGACTGTTGATCAATGAAGTTGTCCCATGTTGGAATGTATGCATCAACACTATTCTCAGGATATCCCTTTGCTTTGATACTTAGTCTAGTCAGTCTTTTACTAATCACATCCTCAGTCTCCATTTTCCTGGACTCAAAGGTAGACTCATCAAAGACCACATGGGGTGTTTCTTCCACAACAAGGGTTCTATAGTTATAAACTCTAAACGCTCTACTGATTTGGGAATATCCTAAGAATATTCCTTCATCGGTTTTGCTATCAAAAGCTTTCAGTTGAGATTTTCCATTGTTGTGAATGAAATACTTGCAACCAAATATATGAAAGAAAGATACCTGAGGTTTTCTACCATTCCATAATTCAGATGGAGTTTTTCCTTGATGTTTGGTTACCATGGATCTATTTTGAGTGTGGCAGGCTGTATTAATAGCTTCAGCCCAGAACCTTTTGGGAACTTGAGCTTCAACAAGCATTGTCCTTGCTGCCTCCTTTAAAGTCCTATTTCTTCTTTCAGCTACTCTATTTTGTTGAGGAGTTCTTGCAGCTGAAGTTTCATGAGCAATACCTAGCTCCTTCCAAAAGTCAGTTATTATAGAGTTTATGAATTCAGTGCCCTTACTGACCTTATTTTCACAATGTTCAGGCTCCTTTCATTGCTAACTCTTTTGATTAATTTAGGGAGCCTGACTTGTGTTTCCTTCTTGCTTGATAGGAATACCACCCATGTGTACTTGGTGAAGTCATCAACAATAACAATAGTGTACTTTCTCCAATTTATACTCACAGGGTTACTGAACAAAAGTGATCCATGTGCAACAGTTAAAGTATTCTGTCAGTAAAGGTTGCCACTTTGCTTTTGAAAGAGGCTTTCACTTGTTTTCCCTCCTGACATGCTTTGTATATATGGTTATTGTTATATACTTTATTTGGCATTCCTTCAACCAGGGAATGTCTTGCAATCCTATTCATCACCTTGAAATTCAGGTGACTTAGTCTCTTATGCCATAGCAAGTTGATGTCATTTGAGCTCTTTGCAATGAGACAAGTGTTAGGTGTGCAAGCCTTCCAATCTACAAGATAAACATTTCCCTTTCTTGACCCAGTTAGTAATACATGTTGTGTAGATATATTCTTAAAAAACACAGGTTATATGAGAATCTAACATTGTATCCTCTGTCATAAAATTGACTAATAGATAAGTGGTTATGTTTAAGTCCACTGACATAGGATACATTGTTTACCTTTACTGAGCCAATTATTAATGTACCATAACCTTTCTTGGCTCCTTGTGAATTGTCACCAAAAGTGACCTGTGGACCTTCTTTCTCAACAAAATCCTTCAGGAGACTTTTGTTTCCAGTTATATGTCTTGAACATCCTCTGTCCAAGTACCAGATTAGTGAATTATGAGCTTCTCCTTTGTTGAGGTCCACTGAGCCCTACAGTCAAAATCAAGCTTTAGGTACACATTTGGTATTGGGTCCTATCAGGTTAGTTGTACCTTTTGAAATCCAAATTTACCTCACAATTATTATTTTAGACTGGCCAATTTGTCTTCCATAAACATCTACATAAACATTCACCTCCCTAGGTGTCTTAGGAGTAGACCGATTATGGGTGTTAGCCCTAGAAGGAACAAGAACCTTCTTAATCTTTTTCTTTTGAGGCTTGGGTGCATCTGGCCTTCGTTTTTGTTGATAAAGGTATGGGGAACCTTTTCCATTATGTACAAATGGAAGAGGTTTCCTATATGAAGCATTCCTTGAGGTATACTCATGCCTGGGTACTCTCAGTTGAGGTTGTCTCATCTGAGATAACCTCGACTGATAGTACCTCTGCTGAGTTTTTGGATGATTAGTAACTTTAGCCTTTCCAATTGGTTTTGACTATTTTTTACTTTTCATTTGTTGGAAATCAGCTGGTCTTTTTCCTTTATCTAAAACCTGTGGTTGAAAGACCACTGTTTTAACAAAAACTCTATTTGTGCCACTTGAGGAAGCAACACTTAGAGGACCTTCTGAGGGTTTTGGAGAGTAACCAACACCACACTTGTTATTAGGATTAATTTGAAAATTTTGAATCTCCACTATAGCAAGAGAGGGTTTATTTAAGGCTTCAATCCTTTTAAACAAGGTGTCCTTAGATTTTTGTAAAACTTCAATTTTCAGGTGAGATTCCTTTACTTGGCTTACCAGTTTTTTATCTCTTCAGTTAACCTTGTCTAGTTGTCAGTAACATCCTTGATCAGTTTATCCTTATCATCTACCTGACTCTTGAAAGATTCCACCTCATTTGTCAGTTCAATGGTGGATGTTGCTGAGTTAAGATCAATCTGATTCCCAGACTCAATTAACTTGGAGTTTTCACTCAAGAGTCTATTGTTTTCATCTTGAATACAAAAACTTGCTTCTTGCAACCTGGAGAAGTCAATCATCAATTGTTCCAAAGAGGATTGAAGATTGAGTTCTCATGTTGACTCTGAGCTGAGCTCAGGTGTGTGACCTAAGGAAGTAAAGGATTAGATTGTACCTCTGGTTCTTCATTGGCCATTTGACAGAGGTCATCATCACTACTGTCAGAAAATAGTGCATCAGATGAGTCTAACTCTTCATCAATGTCTTCAGCTACCATATCCTTTCTTTCTCCATATCTCCTGTCTCTTTTGGCTTGCCTCTTATAACGCCCCAAATCCAGAAATGATACTTTGTGAAACTTGCACTCCGAATTCATGAGGTTACTTAGTGAAATAGAAAAATAAACCAATTTTTTTTTAAAATAAGCAAAACGACACAAATATATTGTTGGTCCCACTAGTCAGTTTAATAAGGTGTTGCGGAAGCTTAACTTAAAATCCTTTTTCAATATCTTTTTACAAAGAGCACAAGTGAAAGCAAAGAGTAAATGAAAGCAATAAAGAACACGCGGTATATAGTGGTTCGGATGTTAAAATCCTACGTCCATTCTCCCTTTTATCAAGAGGCCTTACCAACCAACCAACCAAACTTACAAACTTTCTAGAATTTGAGAAGTAACAGATCCTTCTTACAGCCTTTAGATCTAACTTCGATCTAAATTCTAACTTACTGCAACCTTGTCTAATAAGATGAACAGGTTGAGTATTCCAACTAACTCCTTAAAAGTAGATATGAATGAGAACAAAGTAAGAGTGCTAAATGCTTAGTGATTAAGAGGCTTGGATATGAGCTTCGTGCACATGTCTAGAGTCTTTCTTCAATGTTGCACTCTCGTATTTATAGTGGTGATTAGGGTTTAGTCATTGGAGAGCTAATCTAATCAGATCTCTATTTAAAGAAGCTTCAATCAATCAATTCCCTAATTGATTGATTGGGTTGGTGAGATCCTTGGATTGATTGTCTTCAAATACTTTGCAATCCGATCATGTTTGACTTATTTAAATTACCAACTGTCAAATGCTTCCATTTCACAACTCTGATTCTTCCAGAGTAGGCTGAACCAGACACCAGATGACCTCGGTGTCCTCTGGTCCAGAGCCGGTTAAGAACCATAATACTCAGTAGAATCTAGAGATGATTCTGAGCATCTTTTGGTTCACTAGACTCGTTTAGTCTGGACTCGTCTGATCTGGAAAAGGTCTTATGCCTCTGGTCTTGAACTTCTCTGGTGAAGTCTTCTGGTGGAGTCTTCCGGTGACTCTTCTGGTGAAGTCTTCTGGTCTGGCAGTTCCCCCTAGACTAAGTCCTAATCTAGTTCCTCATCTGGCTAACAGGTCCAGATGGTCCTATTACATCTTCTGGTTTGTTTTAACTCATCAAAACTAACAATTTTTATCGTAACAATTTCCCCCTTTTTGATGAAGTTAAAACACTAAGCAGAACTGATCAACACAGAATAAGCAAGAAAGCAAATAAGGATAAGACCTTAGAATAGATCTTATCAGGCAAACAATGAGACAATAAGAAGTTATCTTGAGATAGAAGAGATATGACTTTTCATTAATAATAGAGGACAAAAGAGATTACAAAATTACAAATCAAGTCCTAACTATGCATATCTTATGTTCTTTTTAGGTACTAGAAACCAATCCAGGAATTTGTCTTGAACAACCTTGAGCTCTGCTGAGTTTACTGGAGTGAAATTCACCAACACTTTGTCTTGTACAGCTTCTTCAACTCTGCCCAATCAATCTGGTCCCCGTTTATTGGAGTGTTAAGATAATGGAACTCTGGGGCAGTGACTTCCAGATTGAACTCAATGGTAGAGTCCATGTGTTTCTTGTACAGATCTGCATCGTAAGACTTCATCCAAGAATGGAAGGTTCTGTTGATTAAGGCTTCATCCTCTGGAGGTGGCCTGTGAATGTAGTGCTGGATAAACCACAGAGTCTTTGCTTCTTTCCACCTTTCAATGAGGGGAACAGGCACAGTAGAGTCAAAAGACCCTTCTGTCCTGAGAGGCAGAATATCCATTACTTCAATAGGTGCCTTCTTCCTCTGGCTTGATTCACTGGCAACAGGAGTGAGACCTGCTTCTCTGGCCTTCTTATTCTGCTTTCTAACATATTTGAGCCTCTGCTCTTCATCTATGTTCTTCCTTACTCTGGCCAATCTCTCCTCTGGAGTCTCTTCCTTATATCTCTTCTCTGCCTCCTCAACTACTTCCTCCAAGAAGCTCTTCTTGACTTTCCTAATCTTCCTCTTAGCAGGACCAGGGATAGACACAGGATCTTGCTCAGAGTCCAGAGATTCCTCTTCTGCTGTAAGTTGCTTGGCCATAGCCAAAGATTTCAACTCCTCTTTCTTCTTCTTCTGCAGCTCAGCTTGTGCAAGAGTATTCTCCAGCAGGTCCAGACGACCACCGTGATTGAAGAGGGTCTCATTGGTGCTCTTCGCCAGATCAGTTCTGGCCTTCTCTTCCCCCTTTTTAACTTCATCAATGAGGGGCTGCACCACTTGCCTTATTAGATCAGGCAGTTCGGTGGAGGAAGAAGAGTGAAGATCTTTTAGCTTCTTGGCTTCTTCAAGGTAGGCTTGAGCTTCAGCAACCAGGCTCTCTTGCTTCGCCAACATATCTTGGAGAGAATCCTTTAGTGTGGCTGTCTCCAGCATCTGAGAAGCCAACTCTACCTTGAGTTCAGAGACAGGGCGCAGTTGGTCCAGAACATGCTCTTGTAGCTGCCTCTGGCTCTCAATCACGTCCAGCTTCAAGAAGAGGCCATTAGTCTTAAACGAGGCTTTAGCAGAGGCAAAGGTAGCCTTGATCTACTTCAAGAATTTCTTCCTCTCTTCTTTGATCTGGTGCTCAATCATAGCTGGCGCCAGATGCTGCATAGCCTTGGAAAAACATCCAATCTGTTGGATCGGCTCGTTAAAAAAAAGCTTCATCTTTTGGAGGACAGCAGGTGAGACATCAAAGTCCTCCTCATCTAAATACAAATCTGGAGGAAAGGAGAAGTGAGGGCCAAAAGAGTAGGAAAGGCCCTCTAGAGAGATCATGACTCCTCTCTGGATCAGAAGAGTCCTCACCACCACCTTCGCTGCTTCTGGAGATTCAAGCTCTGCAGGGTTCTGGAGGTTGAGCCCAGGTAGTGAAGCCAGTTGTGGTCATCTCCTCCAGCAGCATAATCAAGTCCTCCACGTCTTCTAGTCTGGCCTTGCTCCAGACTTTGGCATCAGTAAGGTCTGCCAAAAGTGGTAAGTGCTCCAACAGAACAGGAAATTGCTCTCTTAGCCAGAGTTGAGCACTTACACTCATGCTCTACTTGATGGGACCCATGTCAGCATCATTGAATGTGAAGGGTTTGAGCCCAGGGGTAGAGGAGGATGATGCTAAGTTTCTCGGCTCAAGTGAAGCATCCTCATCTTCACTATCATCGCTAGTTAGGCATGTGGGAGATGAGGGAGGACCAGGGAATCCCAAACTCATCGAGGAGGGGGGATTCTTGTCAGGTTGTGATTGTGGAGGGGTAGGTGTTTGAATATGTGAGGTGGAAGGTTGTTCTGTACCAGAAGAGGTCATTGGCACCTATGGTACATAGGCTTTATGTGGGGGTGAAGGGTCTGTGGGTAAGGATGTTTGTGATGGAGGGGGAGGGGGTGTTTGAGTGGGTAGGGTAGAGGGTATATATAGGGGAGTGTCTGGTATGGGCTGCTCTGGTGGGGTAGCTTGTTAACCAGAGATAGGGGAAGAGAATGTATATAGCTTTCTGGGGGAGAGGTGGATGGAGAAACAAGATTAACATGATGGGAATAGGGGTTTATCTCAGCTGAGTCAACATCAGCTGGTATCAATGGCTCTGGAGCTGTAGCATCTCCCATCATCTGAGAGGCCTCCTCTATTGCCTGCTCCAGGGCATCTTCCAGATCTGAACCAGAATCTGGGTCTTGCAAAATGGCCCTCTTGGCCCTCGGCTTCCTCTGCAGAGGAATCTCCTCCTCTGACTCCTCCTCCTCTGATGGCTCATCCACGAGGAGAGTTTTCTTCCCTCTTGTAGCCCTCTTGGACATTCTGGGCTTGTCTGTACCTCCTTCCTCTTGCCTGGTCCTTTTCTTAGCAGGACCATCTTTCTTGGCAGCTTCTTCACTATTACCCCTCTGCTTTTTCAAAGCAGCTTTGAGGGGAATCTGGCCATCCTCTGATGAGCCAGAAATAACAAAGTTGGAAGAAGCAGGAGCTGCATCCTTCTTCTTCAAACTCCTCTTCTTCTGCCCTTTAGCAGGGGAGGGCACTGCTTGAATAGGCTGGGCAGGGATAGCACCTTCATCATTAGAATCGGCATGGCCGTGAAGGGGTCCATCCTTGTGAAAAAGGATCTTGGACTTGTGGAAGCCTTTACACCAAGAGGCCTTCCATACCTTGTCTGGAAAAATGGAGTCCAGAATTAGGGTTAACTTTGACCCAACAGATACATTTACATTGAAGTAAAACTGCAACTCCCCTGGCTTACTGGGGCATTCCTCCCTTTGAACTTCGGTCTTGTTCTTCCTCAATACATCCCAGAAGAACTCAACCCAGTTGCATTGAACTCCATCATATATTGCACGCATCACACACAATCTCCCTATGAAAATAGCATCCGTGCTATGATTTTCACACATCAACACCTTGACCATAATGTCGAATAACACCTTGAACTTCTGCCTTAGGTGTTTATCAAGAAATCCCTTCATCATATTCTGGCATGACGATCTAGCAAACAACTTGAAAGATTTAAAAGCTTCATCCTCCTTATACCTCAACGGATCAACTCCTTCCGCAGAGATATTCCCAAAAAGCTTACAGAAGTCGTGCTTGGAGAACACCTCATCTTCTCCATCGATCTTTCAAGAAATATTCCCGTCATGGATCCTCATCCTCACCAGGAATTGGGCAGCATACCCATCCAATGTGCGAAACCTTTGGGAACGGTGGAAATCAATTCTTCTACTCCAGATTTCTGCAATAACTCCAGAATCGCCAACGCCGTAAGGTTGTGAGTGGAGTAGAAATCAACCACCATCTCCATTTTTAACTTCTTACAAACATAGTCTGGGTCGAAGTTACACTTGGGTGCCATTACTGTAAAATAGAGAACAAAATAGAGAGAACTATTTTTGCAGTGAGAGGTTAGGGTTTGAAAGATTTGAACAAGTGAAAAGACAGATTAAGAAAATTTGAGTTTATAAAGGAATACACGCGTGGGTTTGAAATTAAATGAAGTGTGAATGCGTGTAAATTTAAAATTGAATTGGGGGACAAAATCAATTTGTCAATTGATTGACATATTGCACTTTAATTAAATCTGACGGCCATGATTGAGTTTGGCAAGATACAGATTTAATTGTGTGCGTGGCATGGTCATTGGGACTGGGTTCGACGGGGTTTTGTGGCAGTCAAGATAAAATATGAAATGATTGCCTAGGCCCACGACCCTAGTTTTAAATACACTCCGAATATGAAATATTTTGGGTGTATTTAGTAATTTAAAGAGTGTGTCCCAATAAGCAGAGGCAGAGAAGTAAACACATACCTGTCATCTGGTATTGTAACCAGATGATACCTCAAGTAGTCTGATGTTACATCTCATCTGATGGAACTCATTTGGTTCTGGTCAGAGTTTACTCTGGATTTCTCTGGAATCTGACTTTGTACCTTATCTGGTACATACCTCATCTGGAGATGTAACTTCTCTGGTATATCTAACCTGTAGGCATGTTAGTATAACAGGTAAAGAATAAGGATATAATTTAAATAAAGGATACTTCTCTGGTATTCCCCCTAAATCAAATATGTCTCTGGATCCAACAATCCTAATTCAAAGGCTTAGTGAGAATATCTGGTCTCAGCCAAAGGCTTAGTGAGAATATATGCTCTCTGCTTCTCTGTTGCAATCTTTTTCATCCTTATATCTCCCTTCTCTACATGATCTCTGATAAAATGATGCCTTATATCAACATGCTTGCATCTGGTGTGAAGAACCGGATTCTGGGTGATGGTTATTGCACTGTTGCTATCACAAAATATTGGAATATCCTTATCCCTAATCTGGTAGTCCCTAAGCTGCTGACTAATCCAGAGTAGTTGTGAACAACAGCTACCTGCAGCCATGTACTCTGCTTCTGTAGTTGATGTAGCAACTGAAGTCTGTTTCTTAGAAAACCAAGATACCAATTTATTCCCTAAAAAATGGTATGTTCCACTTGTAGACTTCCTATCTATTCTGCACCCACCATAATCTGAATCTGAATAACCACTTAACTCTAAATTATCATCTGCAGGATACCATAACCCCAAATTAACTATTCCCTTAAGATATTTCAATATCTTCCTAGCTGCTTCCAAGTGACTCCTCTTAGGATTAGCTTGAAATCTGGCACACACACCTACAACAAAAGTAATATCTGGTCTGCTTGCAGTCAAATACAGAAGAGAACCAATAAGTGCCCTATACTGAGTCTGGTCAACACTCTCTCCAGACTCATCTGGTCATCATAGAAATCTTAGCAGCCTTGCTAGATCCTACTCCAAATTTCTCTAACATGTTTCTGATGTACATTGCCTGATTGATGAAAATTCCCTTCCCTGATTGCTTAACCTGCAAACCTAAGAAATAATTCATCTCACCCATCATGGATATTTCAAACTGGCTCTGCATGAGATCTCCAAATTTCTCACACAACTTCTTGTTAGGGGATCCAAATATAATGTCATCAACATATATCTGGACCAGAAGGATGTCCTTACCTTCTTCTTTCCTAAACAAGGTCCTATTAATCATTCCCTTAGTAAAACCATTGTCCAGAAGAAACTGAGATAGAGTGTCATACCATGCTCTGGGTGCCTGCTTAAGCCCATAAAGAGCCTTTGTAAGCTTATACACCTTGTCACCTTGTTCAAAACCAGGAGGTTGTTCCACATACACTTCCTTACGAGAATCCCATTAAGAAAGGCAGATTTCACATCCATCTGGTATACTTTGAACTTCATGTGAGCAACATATGCTAGAAACAATCTGATGGCTTCTAGTCTAGCAACAGGAGCAATTGTCTCATCATAGTCTATTCCTTCAGACTGAGAATATCCCTGAGCCACTAGCCTTGCCTTGATTCTAGTAATGACATCATTCTCATCTTTCTTATTCTTGAAAACCCACTTAGTGCCTATCACCTTTTGATGTCTTGGTCTGTCTACCAGCTCCCAAATATCATGTATGGTGAATTGATTCAACTCCTCCTGCATAGCAACAATCCAATTTGAATCATTCAGTGCTTCCTTGATGTTCTTGGGCTCAATCAAGGACACATAGCAACTGAATAAGCAGTTAAGTTAAGTGTTCTCCTAGTCTAGACACCCTTAGTTGGATCTCCTATTATAAAGTCATTGGGGTGATCAACCAGGGTTTTCCTTCCCTTGGCCTTGCCTGATTGACCATCTACTGCAGTACCTTGATGATTATCACCAACTGCAGGAGAGCTTCCCCCTACAGGAGTTCCAACCTCTTCTGGTTCTGCTCCTTGTGGAAGCTTCTGCTCCAGAGAACCAGGAGATGGGTCACCATCTGAATCTGAATCTGCCTCTGAATCAAGGATAGATGGATTGACTTTGATAAATCTGGGAGTAGTCTAATTTTGTCTCTTTTGGAGACAGATTTCTTAAGTCCACCTTGCACTCAAGAATAGATTCATAAAAAATAACATGATGTGTTTTCTCCACACAAAGTGAATTCCTATTAAAGACTCTGAATGCCTTGCTGGTGCTGGAATATCCTAAAAATATTCCATCTACCACTTTAGCATCAAAGGTCTTTAATTTGGATTTCCCATTGTCATGGATGAAACACTTACATCCAAAAACATGAAAGAATGAAACAGATGGGGTAAACTTTCCATACCTCATATGGTGTCTTACTATGTTTCTGGGCAATGAGGCATCTGTTCTGGGTGAAACAAGCTGTATTGATGGCTTTTGCCCAAAAATCTCTGTGGTGTGTTGTACTCTGCTAGAAGAGTCCTTGTAGCTTCCTTGAGGGTTTTGTTCCTCATTTCTGCTACTCCATTCTGTTGGGGTGTTCTGGCAGCAGACGTCTCATGAAAATCCCATGATCCTTACAGTACTCTGCAATGTGTGAATTCAAAAACATTGTCCCTTTATCACTTCTGATACTCACTATGCTCTGGTTCTACTCATTCTGAATCTGCTTGAAGAACTCTGGCAACTTAATGATAGTTTCATTTTTCTTAAACAAGAACACTACCCAACTGTATCTTAAAAAGTCATCTACTATCACTAAGGTGTACTTCCTTCCACTGAAACTAAGAGGAGAAACAGGTCCAAACAGGTCCATGTAAAGTAGTTGAAGTACTCTGGTTGTGGTTGTGCTCTGGACATCCTTCAAGGAAGTCTTGGGTTGTTTACCCTTCTGGCAGGAACCACAAACCTGATCCTTCTTGAACACTTCATTAGGAAGACCTCAAACTAGACCTTTTCTGGCAATCTTATTCAGTGCTTTGAAGTTCAGATGACTTAATCTCTTGTGCCAAAGCCAGCTGTTCTCTACAGATCCCTTTGGTACCAGACAAGTGTTCCTTGGGCAACTATTAAAATCTGCAAGATAAATGTTACCTTTCCTCAAGCCTATAAGCAAGATATCATTATAATCAGAAGAAAAGACAGTGCATGAATCACTAGAGAACTTCACAGAGTATCCCTTGTCACAAAATTGGGATACTGAAAGCAGATTATGCTTGAGTCCTTCAATATAGTAGACTTCATCTACAGATACATCATTGATGATCAACTTTCCAACGCCTCTGGTGACTCCATAATTGTTGTCACCAAACAGCACTCTTGGCCCATTCAGTGGCTTGAAATTCTGGAGATGATCCTTTTTTAATGTCACGTGCTTGGAACATCCACTATCAATGTACCAGACATGGTTGCTTGAAAGTCCTTTCTCCAATGGGCTCTTGTCCTCCTGCAGAGAGATCAATTAGGTCCCCTACTAGAGTTGGGTCCTGATTGGTCAGTTGCAGGTTTTATAGGAATCCAAAGATAAAGATCATCCCTTGCTGAATGAGGAGATCTTATCTTTCTTCCAAATCTATCTACCAGTACATGTCCTCTGACAATGACATATTGAGCTACTGGTCTGATGAGAACACCTTTCCTATACACTGGTCTGGTGTATCTCACCTCAAATCTGGCCATTGGAATGGCCTGCCTCAAAGACATGGTCTTAAAGGTCTGGTTATAAGGATACATCCTAGAAGAACCATCTCTGGTGTCAAAACTACCCAGATCAGTTGGTTTTCTATTGATGGGTCTCAGGTTCTGATGAAAGTTAGACCTTTTCTGATTATTATAGTTCATTTGGGTGTATCTGTTCTGAAATTGATTCCTCTGAGAAAACCATCTCTGGGGTCCCAGGTTCTGATGATAGTTCTTGATGAGTGCAAACTCAAGATCAACACAAAATTTAGCAAGTATATGAAGAAATACTAAGAGTGGTACTGAGAGCCTCTCTGTAAAAGCCCAGGAACACAAGAGAGAAGGCTAGAAAACAGTCTCTGGAACTCAGGGTGAAAGCCTCCGGCGACAGCTTGGACCTCCGATAGAATTCCTGCACAAAGTCGGGCCGGAGAGGGCTCCGGCGTCGACCCTCCGACGCTCAAGTCAGAAAACTTGCTATGGAAGAAAAGCCAAAGCCGAAAACTAGAAATATGAGTGAGAAATAGTGATAATACCAGAGCAGACGAGTCACCAGAGGAGTCTGACCAGAGGAGTCTGCCAGAGGAGTCTGACCAGAGAAGTCTGCCAAAGGAGTCTGCCAGAGGAGTCTGACCAGAGGAGTCTGCCAGAGGAGTCTGACCAGAGGAGTCTACCAGAGGAGCCTGACCAGATGAGACCAGACCAGAAGACCCCAGACCAGACGAGTTCAGAACCAGATGAGGGAGACGGATTAGTTCACCCACATGGAGGCTGCGTGTAATCTGGAGACAAGGAGATCTTGGAGATGATTGAGAAGAGGCAATCTGGAAGAGTCAACTGATGGAGGATCTGATTGATTGATTGAGTGATTGAAGTCAACTAATCAATCATATAATCAATCTTTGACTGATTATATCCCTCCAATTATGGTTGTTTGAATTGCTAGCTCTCCAACGACAAGTAAATTCACAACTATAAATAGGAGTGCTTGGATGAGTTCTACATGAGTTGGGCGAGAGCACACAAAGACACACGAACTCTTCCACTCACTCACCTTGTTCATTCAAATATTATATACACTCTTTAGGAGTTTTTAGTTGGAGCTTTACTCAACCTGTTCATCTCTATAGAAAGGTTGTTGTAAGCAGTTGTACGAAGGAGCTGGTACTTCCCAATTCCAGTGGTTCGTGAGTAAGTTGGTTGGAGAGAAAGTCCCCTTTGGAGAAAGAGAGAGTGGACGTAGGACCTGTTGTCCGAACCACTATAAATCCTTGGTGTTCTTTATTTACTGCACTTTAATTTTTAGCACTTATTTTATAATTTGGTTTTTCATTAATAATATTTCAAAACGCTTTCCGCTGAATAATATTTTTGGGACCAACAAGTCTTGATAGTTGAAGAGAAAGCAACTCCTTTCTGACCAGAAGAAGAAATCTCCTCTGATTGATCTTCTTTTTGTAGGTCATACTCGTAGGCCTTCAGATTGGATAGGAGAAGATAATGATCCAGAGTGTTGAGGTCCTTGTTGTCCTTTATGACCGTGACTTTAATTCTCTACATGCTTGTTAGTGATCTCAATATCTTACTATTAATTTCTTTTTCAGAATAGGTTTTACCTAAGGCACTAGCCTTGTTAAGGAGGTTGGTAAGACGCATGTCCAGCTGGTCAATTGTCTCATCTGGTTTCACCTTGAACGTGTCAAATGAGTGTTGAACCGCCTAGAGCTTGTTGTCTTTTATCTTCTCTGTTCCTTCACAAAGAAGAGCCAATTTGTCCCACATCTCCTTTGCCGTTGCACAGGTTCTAACCTTTTCAATTACTTCCTTGGTGAGAGTGTTGATAATTTCAGTCCTAGCCACCTGGTCCAGGTTGTATAGCTTTCTCTCATCGTTGTTTAGCTCATCTATTTTCTTAAGGATCTTTTGCCTGGTTACTCTATCTCCAGATCTTTCCTCACCAGTATCACTTGTTTCTTCTCTGGACTCAGACCTGCCATCATCAATGGGAGTCCAGTAAAATTGTATTGGGCCACTTTCTACCACATCTAGCATGCGGTGATGGATAGCTCCAAGATGATTACTCATCTTAAAACTCCAGTGGCTGTAATCCTCAAAAGAGAATTCAGGCAGCTTGCGACTCTTGTAAGAAGATTTTGAAGATATTTTTGAAAGAAATTTAAAGGATTTTAGCATAAATAATAAAGAGCAATGGATCTGCCCGGTGACCACCAAAAGCTTTTCAAAGCAGTGGTCTAGGACACACTACTTTGATACCACTTGTTGGTCCCACTAGTCAGTTTAATAAGGTGTTGTGAAAGCTTAACTTTAAATCCCTTTTCAATATCTTTTTAGAAAGAGCACAAGTGAAAGCAAAGAGTAAAAGAAAGCAATAAAGAACACACGATATATAGTGGTTCGGATGTTAAAATCCTACGTCCACTCTCCCTTTTATCAAGGGGCCTTACTAACCAACTAACCAAACTTACGAACTTTCTAGAATTTGAGAAGTACCAGATCCTTCTTACAGCCTTTAGATCTAATTTCGATCTAAAGTCTAACTTACTGCAACCTTGTCTAATAAGATGAACAGGTTGAGTATTCCAACTAACTCCTTAAGAGTAGATATGAATGAGAACAAAGTAAGAGTGCTAAATGCTTAGTGATTAAGAGGCTTGGATATGAGCTTCATGCGCGTGTCTAGAGTCTTTCTTCATTGTTGCACTCTCGTATTTATAGAGGTGATTAGAGTTTAGTCGTTGGAGAGCTAATCTAATCAGATCTCTATTTAAAGAAGCTTCAATCAATCAATTCCCTAATTGATTGATTGGGTTGGTGAGATCCTTGGATGATTGTCTTAAAATACTTTGCAATCCGATCATGTTTGATATCATTTGAATTACCAACGGTCAAATGCTTCCATTTCACAAATCTGATTCTTCCAGAGTAGGCTGAACCAGACACCAGATGACCTCGATGTCCTCTGGTCTGGTCTGGACTCGTCTGGTCTGGATCTTTTGTGGTGAAGTCTTCTGGTGGAGTCTTCTGGTGAAGTAGAATCTAGAGATGATTCTGAGCATCTTTTGGTTCACCAGACTCGTTTGGTCTGGACTCGTCTGGTCTGGAAAAGGTCTTCTGCCTCTGGTCTTGATCTTCTCTGGTGAAGTCTTCTGGTGGAGTCTTCTGGTGAAGTCTTTTGGTCTGGCAGTTCTCCTTAGATTAACTCCTAATCTAGTTCCTCATCTAGCTAACAGGTACAGATGGTCCTATTACATCTTCTGATTTGTTTTAACTCATCAAAACAAACAATTTTTATCCTAACATATATAAATAGACGAATACTAACATATAAACATTTACAACTACTTAGATAGATTAAAATGATCATTTAAATTACCTATCCAAAATAGACATAGCATGCATAAATTCAAAAGTAGTAATTTACATAACTTAGCCAGAGTACGATAATCATAGCAGTAAAAGATTTAGCATAAACATAAATAAGCATTTATTTATTCTGATATAATACAACGGTGGGAGTGTGGAGAGTGGTGTTAGGATAAAAGTTGTTAGTTTTGATGAGTTAAAACAAACCAGATGATGTAATAGGACAATCTGGACCTGTTAGCCAGATGAGGAATAGAATAGGACTTAGTCTAGGGGGAACTGCCAGACCAGAAGACTTCACCAGAAGAGTCACCAGAAGACACCACCAGAGGACTTCGCCAGAAGACCCTCCAGAGGACTTCACCAGAGGACTCCACCAGGAGACTGACCAGAGGCAGAGGACCTTTCCCAGACTAGACGAGTCCAGACCAGACGAGTCTGGTGAAACATAAGATGCTCAGAATCATCTCCTGGTTCTTCTGAGCAGTCTGTTTCTTAACCGACTCTGGACCAGAAGACATCGAGGTTGCCTGGTATCTGGTCCTGCCTTCTCTGGAGAGAATCAGAGTTAGGCATTGGAAGCATTTGACCGTTGGTGATTCAAATCAAGTCAACTTAGATCGGATAGGAAAGTTATGAAGTCAATAAATCCAAGGATCTCACCAACCCAATCAATCAATTAGGGAATTGATTGATTGGAAGCTTTCTTAAATAGAGGATCTGATTAGATTAGCTCTCCAACGGCTAAACCCTAACCACCTCTATAAATACAAGAGTGCAGACTTCAAGAAAGGCTCTAGAATCTCACGCGCATGAAGTCATTCCAAGCCTTTTATTATCACACACTTAGCACTCTTATTATTGTTCATACTTTCATATTTACTCTTAAGGTGTTGTTGGATCTCAACCTGTTCATCTTTAAGAAAAGGTTGAAAGCTGTAGACTTTAGATCGAAGTTAGATCTAAAGGGTTTGTAAGAAGGAACTGGTACTTCGCAATTCCAGTACGCAAGTTGTTTGTTGGTTGGTTAGTGAGGCCCCTTTGATAAAAATGGAGAGTGGACGTAGGATTTTCTAATCCGAACCACTATAAATCTGGTCCATTTACTGCTATCAATTAAATTCTGTCTTGTTTGTGTTAGGATAAATATTGTATAGTTTTGATGAGTTAAAACAAACCAGAAGATGTAATAGGACCATTTGGACCTGTTAGCCAGATGAGGAATAGATTAGGACTTAGTCTAGGGGGAACAGCTAGACCAGAAGACCTCACCAGAAGAGTCACCAGAAGACCCCACCAGAGGACTTCACCAGAAGACCCCACCAGAGGACTTCACCAGAGGAGATCAAGACCAGAGGCAATGAACCTTCCCCAGACCAGACGAGTCCGGACCAGACGAGTCTGGTGAAATATAAGTTACTCAGAATCATCTCCTGGTTCTTCTGAGTAATCTGTTTCCTAACCGACTCTGGACCAGAAGACACCGAGGTTGCCTGGTCCTGCCTTCTCTAGAGAGAATCAGAGTAAGGCAATTGGAAGCATTTGACCATTGGTGATTCAAATCAAGTCAACTAAGATCGGATTGGGAAATATATGAAGACAATCAGTCCAAGGATCTCACCAACCCAATCAATCAATTAGGGAATTAATTGATTGAAGCTTCCTAATATAGAGAATCTGATTAGATTAGCTCTCAAATGGCTAAACCCTAATCACCTCTATAAATACAAGAGTGCAGATCAAGAAAAAGTTCTAGAGATTCTCACGCGCACATAGCAATATCAAGCTTTTAATCATCACGCAAATGCACTCTCACTTTGTTCATAATTACTCATCTACTCTTAAGGAGTTTAGTTGGAATACTCAACCTGTTCATCTTATTAGACAAGGTTGGAGTAAGTTAGACTTTAGATCGAAGCTAGATCTAAAGTGGTTGTAAGAAGGTACTGGTACTTCCAAATTCCAGTAAGAAAGTGAGTTTGTTGGTTGGATAGTGAGACCCCTTTGATCAAGGGAGAGTGGACGTAGGATATTCAGATCCGAACCACTATAAATACGGTCTTATTTATTGCTTTCTTTAAAACTTGTTTGATTATCATTTGTGCTCTTGCAAAAAGATTTTTACTAAAGATATATCGTTTAAAAGGCTTCCGCAATTAATCTATCTAGTGGGACCAACAAGTGGCATCAGAGCAGTGTGTCCAAGACCACTACTTTGTAAAGCTTTTGGTGGTCACCGGGCAGATCCATTGCTCTTTATTATTTTTGTTCAAATTCTTGTTAAATCCTTTATTTTAGTAAATATGTCTTCAGAATCTTCATATAAGAGTGGCAAATTGCCAGAATTCTCATTCGAAGATTATAGCCACTGGAGCTTCATGATGAGTAATCATCTTGGAGCTATTCACCACCGCATGTTAGATGTGGTAGAGAGTGGCCCAATTGAATTTTACTGGACTCCTATTGATGATGGCAGGTCTGAGTCCAGGGAAGAAACAAGTGAGACTGCCCAGAAAGCTGCTGAGGATAGAGTTCCAAGGCAGAAGATATTAAAGAAACGAGATGAGCTTAACAATGATGAAAGAAAGCTCTATAACTTGGACCAGGTGGCAAGGACCGAGATCATCAACACACTTACAAAAGAAGTGATTGAAAAGGTCAGAACTTGTGTCACTGCCAAGGAGATGTGGGACAAACTTGCACTTCTCTGTGAGGGAACAGAGAAGATTAAAGACAACAAGCTTCAAGCAGTCCAACACTCTTTTGATACCTTTAAGATGAAACCAGACGAGACCATTGATCAGCTGGATATGCGTCTCACAAACCTCTTGAACAAGGCTAGTGCCTTAGGTAAAACCTATTCAGAGAAAGAGATCAATAGTAAAATATTGCGCTCACTAACCAGCAGGTGGAGAATCAAAGTAACTGTGATCAAGGACAACAAAGATCTCAACATTCTGGATCATCATCTCCTGCTATCTGATCTCAAAGCCTATGAATATGATCTTCAAGAAGAGGATCAAACAAAAGAGGTTTCCTCTTCTGGTCAGAAAGGAGTTGCATTCTTCTCAACCGTCAAGACAGATGACAAGCCAAAGGAGTCTACTGCAGATGACTTGAGTCTCAAGGAGCAGGTAGCACTTATAACTCGTAAATTGGATAAAATGAGTTCAAAATATGGCAGGTACAAAAAGAACTGGAAGGAATCTACCAGAGATAGGAAGAGTTCCTTCAAGCCTGCAGAGAAGGAGAAGACATCTGGAGACTCAAGGGAGACCAGATTCAGAACTCCAGAGAGAAGGGGAGATGACAACCCTGGCAGCTCTGGGAGATCAGAATATTAAAGGAGGAATGGTAGCTCTGGCAGATCTGACTACCAGAGGAGAGAAAGTAGTCCAGCCAAGACAGACTACAACCAGAGGGGAAGAGAGCCAAGTCCTAGTCCCAGAGGAGACAATGCTTGCTACACATGCAACAAGCCTGGTCATTACATCTATGATTGTCCTCAATTAACTCCTAGAGAAAGAGAAGAGAAAAGACTCAAGAGAGATAGGAGATATGCTGACAAGAGAGCTCTACTGGCAGAAGCAGAGGAGGATACTAGTTCCAGTTCTTCTTCTTCTGATTTCGGATCAGATGATGATGTATGTCTTATGGCAGACATAAATGAGACTACCCTTGTCTTATCTAATTCCAAATATACTGAATCCTCTAATTCATCTGGTAACTCCAGAGAGTCTGATATGCAGCAAATGCTATCAGATCTCCAAAATTGTGTACAACTCTGTCAGAAACTTGAGAAAGAGAATGGTAGGCTCAGAGCAGAAGTTCATTCCTTATCTCATGAGCAAAACTCCACCAGAGAACTCATGAAAGATCATTCCAAAGAAGTTTTATGAACTTCAGGATAAGATCAAAGAAAGAGATACTCTGGTAGATCAACTTATGAAGGAAAAGAACTCTCAAGAAGATGAGTTCAATGAGCTTAGAGCTAAATACCAGACTCTTATTAAGGGAAAACAAGTTGAGCAATCTATTGGGATACCTATGCCCAGAGAAGATTCCTTGAAACCAGATGTTCTATCTATTATATCAGGATCTTCTCAACGCATAAATGATAAGAGTGGTTTAGAATATCCTGGAATTATTAAAAGATCTCATAAATATTACTTTACCAAAGACAAATCTATAAGATCTGGTGAATTTGTGGAACTCCGGAATGAAGAGGATCTTTCTGATCGCATGGTGGTTCACAGACCTGGTTGGAAATGGGACCCCCCTGCTAATCATTCAGGATGTAGTCCAGAAGAGGTGAATGTTCTGGAAGAGAAAATCTTAGAGCATAAAGATCAGAAAGGAGAACCTATGACGATTGATGGTTCGGTTCAGATGTCTAAACTGAATAGGGAACCTCAGAGGAATCCTAACAGAGTGGAACCTAAGCAAATTGGGGGACCTCAGAAAGGATACTCAAAGAGGGAACCTAATCAGAATAGGGGATATCAGAGGAGATATACTGAACCAGAGAACCTCAATCAGAATCAGGGATCTCAAAGGTGGAATGCTCCAAGAAGATTCCAGAACAAGAAAACTCAGAAGGAATTCTATTATCAGAATAGATCAAATTTTCAGAACCAGAGGAGGTCTTCCAGACCCATCTATAGAAAGCCAACTGATCTGGGTAATTATGACACCAGAGATGGTTCTTCTAGGATATATCCTTATAACCAGACCTTTAAGACCATGTCTTTAACGTAGGCCATTCCTATGGCCAGATTTGAGAAAAGGTACACCAGACCTGTTTATAGAAAAGGTGTTCTGATCAGACCAGTAGCTCAATATGTCATAGTCAGAGGACATGTACTGGTAGATAGATTTGGAAGGAAGATAAGATCTCCTCATCCAGCAAGGAATGATCTTTATCTTTGGATTCCTACAAAACTTGCAACTAACCAACCAAGACCCAGCTCTAGTAGGGTACCTAATTGATTTCTCTGCAGGAGGATAAGAGCCCATTGGAGAAAGGACTTTCAAGCAACCATGTCTGGTACATTGATAGTGGATGTTCCAAGCACATGACATTCCAGAAAGATAATCTCCAAAATTTCAAATCACTGAATGGGCCAAGAGTGATGTTTGGTGACAACAACTATGGAGTCACCAGAGGAGTTGGAAAGTTGACTTTTAATGGCGTATCTGTAGATGAAGTCTACTATGTTGAAGGACTCAAGCATAATCTGCTCTCAGTATCCCAATTTTGTGACAAGGGATACTCAGTGAAGTTTTCTAGTGATTCATGCACTGTCTTTTCTTCTGATTATAATGATATCTTGCTTATTGGCTTGAGGAAGGGTAACATTTATCTTGCAGATTTTAGCAGTTGCTCAAGAAATGCTTGCCTGGTTGCTAAGGGATCTGCAGAGAACAGCTGGATTTGGCACAAGAGATTGAGTCATCTTAACTTCAAGGCACTGAATAAGATAACCAGAAAAGGTCTAATTCGAGGTCTTCCAAATGAAGTGTTTAAGAAGGATCAGGTTTGTGGTTCATGCCAGAAGGGTAAACAACCCAAGACTTCTTTTAAGGATGTCCAGAGCACAACCACAACCAGAGTACTTCAACTACTTCACATGGACCTGTTTGGACCTGTTTCTCCTCTTAGTTTCAGTGGAAGGAAGTACACCTTGGTGATAGTAGATGACTTTTCAAGATACACTTGGGTAGTGTTCTTGTTTAAGAAAAATGAAACTAGCACTAAGCTGCCAGAATTCTTCAAGAAGATTCAGAATGAGCAGAACCAGAGCATAGTAAGGATCAGAAGTGACAAAGGAACAGAGTTCTTGAATTCACACATTGTAGAGTATTGCAAGGAAAATGGAATTTCTCATGAGACATCTGCTGCCAGAACACCCCAACAGAATGGAGTAGCAGAAAAGAGGAATAGGACCCTCAAGGAAGCTGCAAGAACTCTTCTAGCAGAATACAACACTCCACAGAGATTTTGGGCAGAAGCTATCAACACAGCCTGTTACACTCATAATAGATGCCTAATTGCCGAGAGACATAATAAGACTCCCTATGAGGTATGGAAAGGTAAAACCCCATCTGTTTCATATTTTAATATTTTTGGATATAAGTGTTTCATCCATGACAATGGGAAATCTAAATTAAAAACCTTTGATGCCAAAGTGGCAGATGGAATATTTTTAGGATATTCCAGCACCAGCAAGGCATTTAGAGTTTTTAATAAGAATTCACTTTGTGTGGAGGAAACACCTCATGTTGTTTTTTATGAATCTACTTTTGAGTGCAAGGTGGATTTAAAGTCCTCTGATGAGAAACTGAATCAGACTACTCCCAGAGTAATCAAGGTCAATCCACCTGTTCTTGACTCAGATTCAGATTCAGATGGTGACCCATCTTCTGGTTCTCTGAAGAAGAAGTCTTCTCAAGGAGCAGAACCAGAAGAGGTTGGAACTCCTTTAGGGGGAAGCTGTTGGGACATTGTCAGTTTTGATTAAGATCCCAAAGCCCCTGAAAAGATGTATGCATTTCCTGTCAGGCTAGTCTTGGTTAGGATTTGTACTTAGTCCATTTTACACTTCACAGGTACTCAGTAAGAGGAGCACTTGCTGATGACAATCAAGACTCAGAGCCTGAAGACGAAGATACCATCCTGAACTTATGGAAGTCTCCTAAGCTGGCTGAATAAGTATCAGTGATGATGAGTATGACCCTGAGGTCATCACTACTCAGTCCTGAAGGGAACAGGATGATACTGAGTATATGGGAAGGTTTGGAGTAAAGCCAAGCAACGCAGAAGGAATGCCAGCGTCAAGACAAGACCGTTGTGCTCGAGACAAAATGAACTTAATAAGACAAGCCTGAAGTCTAGGAATAAGTTCTGACATTCTCACCAACCTGATGACGTGGACCAATCCGGGGAGGACACGCACATACGGAACCTGACATGAAGACTGACTTCAGACTGCATATTCAACGGGCAAGCATTTAATGTGCATTTAATGCAACCACCTAATTCCATGCAAGGACGGCTGCTGCATGAACATATGTCTGTTTGAAGATCTTTACACAGATGGCTATGAAGGTTATCTCTCCAACGGATAGTTTTTTAAATCATCTATAAATACAGAAGGCCTTGAACCCATTCAAGGTTACGGGAAATTTCCAAGCCAGAAATAACTCAAGACTCTCAAGCATTCAAAAGCATTCAGTCTTTAGAAGAAGCACTCGAAGCCATCTAAATTTCCCAAGTATTTCTTAGTTACTGAGAGTCATTATGTATTCCAAGAGCTAAATAGCATTATCATAAGCTTAGAGAGGTTATCCAATCCTTAGCATAGCCTTGTCTTGTAAGGATAATCTCAACCTTAGTTGGAATCCAAACTGAAACCAAAACCCTAAGTTAGGTTTGTTGGAAGTAAGTTCAGTTAGTAAGGTAGAAAGGAGAGTTGTATAGGTCAGTGAGGTAGCTGATCTTGGTGCACCTTGGCACGTTAAAAACAAGAATCCCTTGAGTGGATTTCCTGTTAAATCAGGCCGTGGACGTAGGAGCTTGAGTCTCTGAACCACGTTAAACTCCCTGTGTTCTTATTGTTTTGATATTGTGGATAACTGTCATATTACTTGTTCATTCATTGCATTCGGTTTATCAGGTCTGAATCAATCAGCCTGATCTTCAAAAGAGCACTGCCCTACTAATCACCATTCAGAATTGAGTAATCAAGGTTTTCAGAAAGCAAACTAAAACAAGACTTTAAACTATCAGGGCCTACACATTTCCGCACTGAACTTGAACCGATAGTTAATGGGTGGTTTATCTGCTTCTAGTTCTTTATCACTCTGAGCAAAGGGGACTCAGTAATGTTTTAAGTTTGAAAATTGTTATACGTGTATTCCCCCCCCCCCATACACGTATTCCTCAGTCTTGTACCGGGACCAACAAGTGGTATCAGAGCAGTGGTTCAACGACCACTGACTTTGAATACTAATCGTTTCAAAGGAGAAACTGCTGGTGGTCACAGAACAGATCTGAGTTTGCTTTTTCGAAAATTTGCATCACATAATCATGACTTCAAGGAGACTTGAGGCCTCGCTACCTAAATTCTCTGTTTCTAACTTCCTCTATTGGAAGTTCAGATTAGAAGCACATCTTGATGCTATCCATGACCAGATGTCGCGTGTACTCAGGGAGGGACCGATCAAGATCACTATTCCTAATGTCAGAGGACTGGGATATGACGATCTTGATATTGGCGTGCAGGTTCCTAAAGAGAGAAAAGACATGACCAACGATGAAATCAAGATGGTGGGACTTGGCAATGTTGCCAAAAACATCATCTTGCACACGGTGCCCTTCGAGGAGTCAGCCAGGCTGATGAATTTAAAGACGGCAAATGAGGTCTGGGATGAGTTGACAAGGATGTGCGAGGGATCTGAAAAGATCAAGGAGAACAAAAGAAACATTGATATTCAGAGATTTGAGGCATTTGAAATGCTGCCTGATGAGAGCATAGATCAGATGGAGTCAAGATTCATCAAGTTGATGAATGAGTTGGTGATGCTGGACAAAGATGTCCCAAGGAGAGATGTTGCTTCAAAGATCCTGAATGCCCTTCCTGAGAGATGGGATAACAGTGTAATTATGCTTAAGAACACTCAGGATATGAGTAACATAACTTCTGCTTTACTTTTTTCAGAGCTCAAAGCACTTGAATTTGATCTTAACAAGAGAAAGAAGAAAGTTCAGCCGGAAGAGGAAGTGAAGGAGAGAACTCCTGAGAAAAGTGTGGCATTCAAGGCCAGGTCTGAACCTGTCGAGCCCTCATCAAAGTCTTCATCAAAGTCACTGGTGGAGATGAGCAAGGAAGAACTTGCTGTGGAGTACAGCCTGATGGCCAGACGATTTGACAAGCTCAATTCCAGGTTTGGTCGTTATAAGAAATTTTATCAGGACTCACGAGACAGGAAACCTGAAGGAAACCACCAAAGCTCAAGGAGATACGAGGAGCGAAGGAATACTGACCAGAGGAGAGAACGTGGTGATGAAAGGAGATATTCTGAACCAAAGCCTGAAAGAAGAGATGAACAGAGACGTACTCGTGATGATAGATATCCTGCCAAGCCTGAAAGCTCGCCAAGACCCAGGGAACCTGACTCAAGAAGGAACCCTGAACCTAGAAGAGAAAGAGTAAGTGAGCGGGTAGCATGTTACAACTTTAACAAGATTGGACACTATCAGTACGACTGCCTTGAGTTGAGTGCGAGGGAGAGAGTGGAAAGGAGAGCCACGAGGGATCTAAGATCTGCCGATCGAAGAGCGATGGTCGCTGATGATGCAACAGACTCTGACGGTCCTGAGGAAAGGTCACCTGAACTCTTCTCAGATGACGAGTACGATGATGTCTGCCTGATGGCTAGGGATGAGCCTGAGGTAACATCTAATTCTGTTTGTGCTTCTTACACTGGTCAAAATCCTGAGCTTAGCTCAGAGTCAGCCAGAGAGATGAACCTTCAGATCTGCCTGGATCAATTGATGGTTGATTTCTCCAGACTGCAGGAAACTAATGTCTTTTTGGTTGAGGAGAACAAAAAATTGAGTACTGAAGTTCAGACCTTAAATGATCAGCTCACTCAATCTGATCTTAAGGAGTCAGCTCAGATTGTGAGACTAACTCAGGAGATTGATTTGATCAATGCTGAGCGTCTCCCAAGAGAGAAGATTCTGAAGGATTTGGCTGAGGAAGAGCTGGTCAGGAAGGAAGAATTGAAAGTACTTAAAAGTAAGTTCGATGACCTCTATACCAGACATGAAATCCTGAAAAAGAGTGAGGACTCAATCAAGCGGAAGGTTGCCGCAATGAATAAATCCTCAGTGGCTAGAGAGGAAATAAATAGCAGCCAGATGCTTGGGAACGAGAAAAAGGGACTAGGATATGTTCCTAAGAAATCCTCACAAGGTTAATCTCATGTTGCTTCAGGGAGCAACACTGAGAGGGTATTTGTTCAGGCAGGCCAGAGTGCACCTAAGGTTGTACTTCAGGACCATCAAACTGATAAGGGCAGGGAAACTGTTGACACAGTCAGGGTTGCCCCTAAGGTAGCTAAGCCAAAACCCAAGGGAAAGGCAAAGCAACCAAAGGAGGCCCCTGAGAGCTCAGGTCAGGGAAAGCCTCAGCGAAAGCAGAGGAAGACTCAGGCCCAGAGCACTCAGACTGGTCAGCGAGGGTACCATCATGCTTGGCAATATCAACAGAGAAGGCCAAACATGATGACACCCCCATGGTTTTGGCATCCTGAGGCCTTTAACTGTTTTCCTTTCCCTCACTTGCCTAGGGGGAACAGAAAACAGGGTCCTTATCAAGAACAAGACCCAAGACCCACTGCACCCAGACCTAGGAAGAACAGGAGGCCAGCCAAAAAGGCACCCACTCAGGCTCCTGTAAAGCCTAAGTCTAGCACACATACACCATCTTCCTCTCAGGCAAAGAAGAAGAAAGTAGTGTATGTTGATATTTCAGGGAGACAGATTTACCACTCTGAGGCAATCAGGGTTGTTAAGCAAGTCTGGATCTCGAAGGGTACAGCTGACACAATAGGACCCAACACCCAATGGGTACCTAAAGCCTGAATTGCTTGCAGGCGGCTGTGGATCACAACAAGAGGAGAGGAGACTCAAACAAAGTTGTTTGGTACCTAGACAGTGGATGCTCAAGGCACATGACTTGAACGAAGAGTCTTCTCCAAGAATATCAAGCTAAAGATGGTCCACAAGTAACCTTTGGTGATAACTCAAAAGGTGTTACTAAAGGTTTTGGTGTCTTGATAATAGGTACACTCAGAGTGGAAAATGTGTCCTTTGTGGAAGGACTGAAGCATAACCTATTGTCAGTAAGCCAATTCTGTGACAAAGGTTTCAGTGTTGAGTTCTCATCGAATATATGTTCAGTCAAGGACAAGTCAACACAAGTGCTTCTATCAGGTATCAGGAAAGGTAACGTTTATCTCGCTGATTGGAGCAGCACTATTCCTACTACTTGTTTTGTTTCTAAAAGCTCCCTAGAGCTCAGTTGGTTATGGCATAAAAGATTAAGCCACCTGAACTTCAAGATTCTTAACAAAATTTCTAGACAATCACTTGTTGATGGTCTGCCTAATGAAGTTTTTAGCAAAGATCATGTGTGCAAGGCTTGTCAGGAAGGGAAGCAGGTCAGAACGTCATTCAAAGAGAAAACTTCTTACTCCACTGACATGATTCTTCAGCTCTTGCACATGGATTTATTTGGTCCCATAACACCTGTGAGTATGAATGGTAGGAAATACACCCTTGTGGTTATTGATGATTATTCTAGATATACTTGGGTTATTTTCCTGTTAAATAAGAAAGAAACACAGGTGAAGCTTCCAGAGTTGCTCAGGAGACTCAGCAATGAGAAAAATCAGTCCATTACTAAGATCAGATCTGACAAGGGCACTGAATTTATAAATTCATACATTTCTGACTTTTGTAATGAACTTGGTATAGCTCATGAGACTTATGCAGCTAGAACCCCTCAACAGAATGGTGTCGCTGAAAGGAGGAACAGGACATTGAAGGAAGCTGCTAGGACCATGCTGGCTGAGTCAGGATTGCCCAAGAAATTCTGGGCTGAGGCAATCAACACGGCATGGTACACTCAGAACAGATCCATGCTGAACAAACAACATGCTCAGACCCCGTATGAGACTTGGAATAAAAGAAAACCTTGTATTTCTTATTTCCATGTATTTGGTTGCAAGTGTTTCATCCTCAACAATGGGAAGACCCAGTTGAAAGCCTTTGATAGCAAATCTGATGAAGGAATATTCTTAGGATATTCTGAAGTCAGTAAAGCCTTCAGAGTTTAAAACAGTAGGACCCTTATTTTGGAAGAATCACCACATGTTGTGTTTGATAAATCTGCTAATGAGTCTAGGGCAAGAGTGTTGGATCCTGACACAGAGGAGGTCACTGGGAGAGTGACAAGGCTGAACTTGAGGAATCAACCTGATCCAAAGGTCAAAACTGTGCCTATTCCAAGATGGGATGATGACGACGATCAGGACGATGAACCAAGTACCACTCCCAAGCCCAGCACATCAGGGATAGTTGAGCCTCAGACAGAGGAACAGGCTCAACCTGAGGTAAGTACCGTCTATGAAGATGCTGTCGCAGCTGAGACGGTTCCTGAGTCACCTCATCAAGGGGGAATCAATGTCCCTAACGTTGAGCTGATTAATCCCTTTGGTATAGACTCAAGATCATCCCCTTCTGTTCAATTTCCTGAATTTTATGAGCCTGTAGACACTAACATTGCAGGTACTTCAGGAACAACTCCAGGCAAGAGGACTTGGATATAAAGTCATCCCATTGACCAAGTCATTGGTGATCCAAATGAGGGAGTCAGGACCAGACGGTTTCATGGTGAAAGTGCATTGTTCTGTTGCCTCTCTGAGCAAGAGCCTGAGAACATTGAAGAAGCTCTCACTGACTCGAAATGGATCATTGCCATGCAAGAGAAGTTGAATCAGTTCACAAGGAATCAGGTTTGGGAACTGGTGGATAGACCTAGACATCAAGGTGTAATTGGTACCAAGTGGGTCTATAAGAACAAGAAGGATGAGAATGGTGTTGTGGTAATGAACAAGGCGAGACTGGTAGCAAAGGGGTATTGTCAGTCTGAAGGAATAGACTATGATGAGACTTTTGCTCCAGTGGCTAGGTTGGAAGCTATCAGGTTGTTCCTTGCTTATGCAATATATAAGAAGTTTAAGGTGTATCAAATGGATGTCAAGAGTGCCTTCCTGAATGGTGTACTCAATGAAGAGGTATATGTTGAACAACCTCCTGGGTTTGAGGTTGGAGATACAGTATACCACTTGAAGAAAGCACTCTATGGACTTAAGCAAGCACCAAGAGCCTGGTATGATACCCTCTCTCAATTCCTGACAGACCATGGGTTCAAGAAGGGAACCGTGGATAGGACATTGTTCAGGATCACTGAAGGTGATGACATTCTCTTGGTCCAGATTTATGTGGATGACATAATATTTGGATCACCAAATCATCAGCTCTGTGAGAAATTCTCTAAGTTGATGACTAGTAAATTTGAGATGTCAATGATGGGAGAGATGAACTTCTTCTTAGGATTGCAGGTTAAGCAGACTGATCAAGGTATATTTATTAATCAGGCCAAGTATACAAGAGACTTGATTCAGAAATTTGGTGTTCAGAACAGCAATCCGGCTAGGATCCCCATGAACACAAATTGGAAAATGGATCCTGACACTGAAGGGACTTCAGTGAATCAAACTGAGTATCGAGGGCTGATTGGTTCGTTGTTATACCTGACTACAAGTAGGCCTGACATCACATTTGCAGTTGGTGTATGTGCTAGGTATCAGTCTGATCCCAAGAAAAGTCATTTGGAGGCTGCAAAGAGGATACTTAAGTATTTGAAAAGGACAGTCAATATGGGACTATGGTATCCTTCAGATGACAACTTAGAACTGACAGGTTATTCAGATGCGGATTATGGAGGTTGTAGGATTGATAGGAAATCAACCTCAGGGACAAGTCAGTTTTTGGGTAGTAAGTTGATCTCGTGGTTCAGCAAGAAGCAGAATTCAGTGGCAACATCCACAACTGAGGCCGAGTACATGGCTGCAGGTAGTTGTTGTGCTCAGATTTTGTGGTTGAGACAATAGTTGAGGGACTACCAAGTATTTGCTAATGAAGTTCCAATCTATTGTGACAACAATAGTGCTATAGCAATCACTCAGAACCCAGTGCTTCACACAAGGTGCAAGCATGTGGATATTAGACATCACTTCATTCGAGATCATGTGGAGAAGAAGGACATCAGAATGGAGAAAATTCACACTGACAGGCAGAGAGCTGACATCTTGACCAAGCCCTTGGCTGAAGCAAGATTTATGGAACTGTCAATGGAGTTAGGACTCTTAGATCCGAGAGAACAGTCAGTGTAGGGTCTAGGAGGAACTCAGTCAGACTCGACTCAGCGAGGTATCAGGGTGCTACAATGTCTCCCTGACATGTATAAGTTATATCCTGACCTTTGTGAATTTCAAGCGTCTCCCTGAGTCCTTCGTCCTGAAAATCTTTATTAAATGCATTCCGTTTTCATTAAAAGCGCGCCTTTTCATATTTAAACCCACGCGCATCGGAGCATTTAATGCCACAGTTACTTTTTCATATACGTGTCCGTTTTATACGGAATATGACTAACGTGGGTACGTGATTGAAACTGAGATTAATCCTGGCCCTCCATTTCAAAACCATTCGAATTCAGGAGTTAATCTCAACCCCACGTCTGAGTAACTGGCCTTGTCTAATCAATCAAGATTGTCATTTGAGATTTTTACACAAACACAAAGCTAATCTGCACACTGAGTTTACTCTCATTCACCAAATTTCGAAAAATCTCTTTTCTTCTTCAAAATCAATGGCACATCTTGATTCCAACTGGACAACAGACAAGCTCGAGGATGTTGTCAATAAGAAGTTGATACACATGGAGCAAGTCATCTCCATGGAAGGTATCTGTCTTAGAGTGGAGGAGATTAAACCAGTCTTCAATTGGATCTCCAAAGCTGGGTTGGAGACATATTTCACCTTACGTCCCATTTCCGTGATTCCAAGAACGGTGGTCGAAGCCTACTTCAACATGTTTCTGCGGAAGGGGCAGCTGTTCACAAAGGTGACCGCGCTGAAGCCAACGGGGGAGAAAGACGGCAACGGCGAGCCTCTTTATAACTCAGAGGTAGTCACCATTGACCTAAGAAGGGCGGTAAGGGAGGTTTATGGGTTGCCATCCTCAGGCATCAACCCAAGGTTTTACAAGGAGAACTCGGAGGGAGAACTCCTGAAGGAATGGACCAAGGAGGGGTCACCAGAGTTCAAGGCTCGTCAAAACAAGAACACTTTAAAGCCTGAGTATAGAGCTCTGGTGGACCTTGTGTCCAAAATAGTAATGGGGTCTACCGGCTCTCACGAGCAGTTGAGCCAGCCCAAGCTGAGACTCATGGGGGCAATCGTTGATGGAGTGGAAGCGAACTGGGAGCAGTTCTTCCTTGATCAAATTCATCAGGCTGGTTTGGACAAGCTGAAGCGAGATGAAGAGGAGAAGCACATCTCAGCTAGTGCCATTCTGGCATTTGGAACCAGACTCTCCATCCTGATCGCTCATGCCTGCCATGGGTACACCTTCGACTTTGAGGACAATCTCTCCTCGAAGAAGATAATGTTTTCCTCATTGAGTGACACTTACTTAGTGCTAGGGCTGACTGATCCCAATGCGAAAGCAAAGGGTCAGGCCAAAAAGCCAGCTGGGAAGGCCAAGGGAGCGGCACCCAGTCTCATTGAGAGAGTGGATAACCTCTTTGAGAGGAGCAAGGAGGTTGAGGAGAAAGCAGCTGAGGGAGAAGCGACTCAGGCTGAGGAGGTAGTTGGAAAGAAGAAGAAGAGGGTGAAGATAGTGCTGTCAGGGAAGAGCACTAGATTAGGGACTGAGTCAGATCCCAAGAGAGCCGATTCTGAGGTTGAAGGAACTGATGATGACGTCAGTGTGGATGCAGGGAAGAGGGCGTTGAAGAGACTGAGAAAGGGACCCAGAAAGTCCCCTGCTAAGAGCCTGTCCGTGGTGAGCGAGAGGGAGGAGTCAACTCTGACTTACAGAAGGTAAGAGAAACTGTTGAGACGGCTGAGATTTTGCATCCTGAGACAGCAACCACCCACTCACCCACTCACCCTGAAATCCAAACACCTCAAACCAACCCTGACCCCACACCTCAAATCAACCAACCCCAAACCTCAGAGCCCATCATACCGACTGTGTCAGCGCCATCAACTTCAGTCACAAATGAGCCTGACCAGTCATCTGAGCCTAACCTTCCCAATCCCACAGACTTCCCCTCATACCCCAATCCCAAGGACTGCCCCAAGTCCATCCCGACAATGGAGGATGATTTCCTAGAAGAAGAGGAGGATGACCTTGATGAGCACATGGCAGGAGGGATCCTGGAGACCTCCCTGAGAGGAAATGCTACGGAATGGGCCTCAAAGTGCTGGCCCGGGCTGACAAAATATGGAGAGCTTGCCGCGAATGTGATCGAGCTTAAAGTCTGGTTGGAGTTCAAGCAATCCAACATGCAAGAGCAACATTTGCTGGTAGATGCTCGTGGCTGGGAGCACTGGGAGATGGAGGAGGCCAGATTATACTCATTCTTTGGACTAACAAGTTGGCTTCAACTGCTTAACTTCGAGAATCTAAAGAAGCTAGTCAACGACCTTATGTCCAAGAGTAAGGCTGACATCTTGTCTGATGGTGAGGAGGACAGGGAGAATGAGGAAGAGGATGATGCTCAAGGTGGAGCAATGGAGAAGGCCGTGGAGGAGACGGCAAGGGAGGTAGATGATATGATCTCGGAGCCTCAGGCTCAGGGGGAAGGTGTGAAAGACACTGGTGCCAAGGGTGGACCAGTGGCTGAGGATGTTTTGAACATCTCAGCTGCCAATGAGACATCTGTCGATGAAGGGATTCCCTGCCCTGAGACAAGGAAGGAAGATGTTGAGGCATCCAAGGAGACTTCCAGTTCTGAGGGACTTGTTCCCAAAGTTCAAGATAGCTTAGCTGAGCCTGTGCAGGCGGCTATGACTACTTCACAACTGCCTTCAGTGCACCCTGAAGAGGGGACTGATGTTGCAGGGGCTGCCAAGGGAAATCAGCCACTCACTGATGAGGCCGAAGAAGATGATGATGATGTCAGAATCACTGGGGTCGGTCGTGCTGAGATTACCAGCATTGTGGAGGTCAAGAAGGAGAAAACCATTGAAAATCTAGCTGAGCTTCAGAAGGAAGTGATGAGGCTACGTGCTGAAAAGGACGAAGACTCCCAGGCCCTGGCGAAACACATCAGATGGGCGAAGTCAGCTTACAACACCCTTGCCAACAGGGAGCTAATTTTGCTAAAGAGAACGATGACTGACACGGCCAAGTCAGTGAGAGGGGAAAGGAAGCGCACAAAGAAGATGCTGAGGCAAGGCTTAATGCAGCTATCTGAGAATGACGAGCAAATAAAGGAAGAGCTTAAACAGGCAGTGAAGGAGCTTGCAGCTCAGGCTGGGGCACTATTCACTCAGGCTATCGCCAAGTCAGAGTCCAAGATTGAGCTGGAATCTGACAAAATTGCTCAGACTTCGAATGATATTGCTGAGAGGCTGATCCAAGCAGATGCACGATCCGCTCAGGTGGAGGAGAGGATCGAGAAGGCAGAACAAAGGCTCCAACTGTCTATGGAGACCTTTGAGAAGAAGGTGAATGCTGCAATCAGTTCTGTCTCTTTTGCAGGAACTGGTATCTCAATGGGAGTTGAACTACTCAAGGAGGGGATCAATGAAGTTCAATCCTTAGCCTCATTCGTAGTCAACAACGGATCTGACGCATTCCCATCTGAGGCCAATGATGATGCCAAAAAGGGGGAAAGAAAGAAAAGATCCCGCCCTGAGGCATCTGAGGCAGTCAACCTAGGCGAAACCGTTCAAGCTGATCCCGATGCCAATCCTGATGGGAACGAGCTGAGGGTGAGGAAGTCGGCAAGGTTGGCGGCAGTAGAGAAGGAAGGAGAAGAAATTGTTGCCAAACTGAGGGAGGAGGCAGCAAAGGCAAAGGCTGATGACCCTTCAAAATAACCTGAGCCTGTTCAGAAGTCATCCCCAATAAGCACTAAGAAAAACCCCATCACTTACTCTGCGGAGACAGTGGCAGAGTTATGCGCTGAGGCGTGGGGAGCTCCTGAGAAATCTGAGGCTGTGCGTAGAGCTGAAATAACGAAGAATGAGAAAATGCGCATCTTGGAGAATAAGGCTGAGAAGCTGACTGACATCACTGAGCTTCAACAAAGGGAATTAGATGATGCAGTGATCAGTCTATTAAGGAGGAAGAAGGCGAAGCTTGAGCCTAGGAAGTACAGAAGGAAACCTACAGCAAGGAAGTCAACAATTCTTCAGAGCAGAAGGTCGGAATCAGGATTGAGGGAAGCTTATGTTGATGAGTTTATCTCAGAAGCATTAAAGGAGTTCTGGGCTGATGCAAAGGCTGAATTTGTCAGATTGTGGTATGTTGTGAAGAAATGGGGCGACACTGATGATATCAATGCTCACTTCACTGACTACATGATGGACAACCACCCTGAGCTAATCCAGAAGATCTTGGAGGAGGCTGAAGCAGCTAAAGTCCAGGTGAAGGCTCCTGAGTTCGAGATTCGAGCTCCTCCCTTAGTTCCTGGAACTCAGAAGCACAATACGAAGGCCATTATGATGGAAGTGTTGAAGATTGCCAAGGCTGAAGGGTATGTGAACCAACCTAGAAGACTTGACGAGCTGAAGGCAAGAGTCTATGCAGGATATGGACTTGAACCTGAAATGAGATTAGTCTAGGTGTTCACAAGTTCCTTGTAATAGATTAGATTCATTGTAACCTTTCCACATTCTTCAATGAAATCTATTACTTTTGCCCACAGACAAAAACTCATTGTCTTTTTGGCTGCATTTAAATTCTGTACTTTATCAAGAACTGCTCTAACACTGACTTATCTTATAGATAGGATTTTATTCCCTCTAAGTATTTTTTAGGATCTTTTCAGTGTTTTGGCATCATCAAAAAGGGGGAAATTGTTGGGACATTGTCAGTTTTGATTAAGATCCCAAAGCCCTGAAAAGATGTATGCATTTGCTGTCAGGCTAGTCTTGGTTAGGATTTGTACTTAGTCCATTTTACACTTCACAGGTACTCAGTAAGAGGAGCACTTGCTGATGACAATCAAGACTCAGAGCCTGAAGACGAAGATACCATCCTGAACTTATGGCAGTCTCCTAAGCTGGCTGAATAAGTATCAGTGATGATGAGTATGACCCTAAGGTCATCACTACTCAGTCCTGAAGGGAACAGGATGATACTGAGTATATGGGAAGACTTGGAGTAAAGCCAAGCAACGCAGAAGGAATGTCAGCGTCAGGACAAGACCGTTGTGCTCGAGACAAAATGAACTTAATAAGACAAGCCTGAAGTCTAGGAATAAGTTCTGACATTCTCACCAACCTGATGACGTGGACCAATCCGGGGAGGACACGCACGTACGGAACCTGACATGAAGACTGACTTCAGACTGCATATTCAACGGGCAAGCATTTAATGTGCATTTAATGCAACCACCTAATTCCATGCAAGGACGGCTGCTACATGAACATATGTCCGTTTGAAGATCTTTACACAGATGGCTATGAAGGCTATCTCTCCAACAGATAGTTTTTCAAATCATCTATAAATACAGAAGGCCTTGAACCCATTCAAGGTTACGGGAAATTTCCAAGCCAGAAATAACTCAAGACTCTCAAGCATTCAAAAGCATTCAGTCTTTAGAAGAAGCACTCGAAGCCATCTAAATTTCCCAAGTGTTTCTTAGTTACTGAGAGTTATTCTGTATTCCAAGAGCTAAATAACATTATCATAAGCTTAGAGAGGTTATCCAATCCTTAGCATAGCCTTGTCTTGTAAGGATAATCTCAACCTTAGTTGGAATCCAAACTGAAACCAAAACCCTAAGTTAGGTTTGTTGGAAGTAAGTTCAGTTAGTAAGGTAGAAAGGAGAGTTGTATAGGTCAGTAAGGTAGCTGATCTTGGTGCACCTTGGCACGTTAAAAACAAGAATCCCTTGAGTGGATTTCCTTTTAAATCAGGCCGTGGACGTAGGAGCTTGAGTCTCTGAACCACGTTAAACTCCCTGTGTTCTTATTGTTTTGATATTGTGCATAATTGTCATATTACTTGTTCATTCATTGCATTCGGTTTACCAGGTCTGAATCAATCAGCCTGATCTTCAAAAGAGCACTGCCCTACTAATCACCATTCAGAATTGAGTAATCAAGGTTTTCAGAAAGCAAACTAAAAAAGGACTTTAAACTATCAGGGCCTACACATTTCCGCACTGAACTTGGACCGATAGTTAGCCAACTGACTAGCACTAAGTGTAGTCAGTGGGTGGGTTATCAGCTTCTAGTTCTTTATCACTCTGAGCAAAGGGGACTCAGTAAGGTTTTAAGTTTGAAAATTGTTATACATGTATTCCCCCCCATACACGTATTCCTCAGTCTTGTACCGGGACCAACAGAAGCTCTCCTGTAATTGGTGATAATAACCAAGGCACTATAGTTGATGATCAACCAGGTAAGGCCACGGGAAAGAGGATCCTGGTTGATCACCCCAATGACCAGATAATAGGAGATCCAACTAAGGGTGTCCAGACAAGAAGAACTCTTAACTTAGCTGTCTTATTCAGTTGCTATGTTTCTCTTATTGAGCCTAAGAATATCAAGGAAGCACTGAAAGATTCAAATTGGATTTTTGCTATGCAAGAGGAGTTGAATCAATTCACCAGACAGGATGTTTGGGAGCTGGTAGACAGACAAAGACATCAAAAGGTGATAGGCACTAAGTGGGTTTTCAAGAATAAGAAGGATGAGAATGATGTCATTACTAGAAACAAGGCAAGACTAGTGGCTCAGGGCTATTCTCAGTTTGAAGGAATAGACTATGATGAGACTTTTGCTCCTGTTGCCAGACTAGAAGCCATCAGATTGTTTCTAGCTTATGCTGTTCACATGAGGTTCAGAGTATACCAGATGGATGTGAAATCTCCCTTTCTTAATGGGATTCTCATTGAGGAAGTGTATATGGAAAAACCTCCTGGTTTTGAACAAGGTAACAAGGTGTATAAGCTTAAGAAAGCTCTTTATGGGCTGAAGCAGGCACCCAGAGCATGGTATGACACTCTATCTCAGTTTCTGCTGGACAATGGTTTTACTAAGGGTAAGATTGATAGGACCTTGTTTAGGAAAGAAGAAGGAAAGGATATCCCTTTGGTCCAAATATATGTTGATGACATTATATTTGGATCCCCTAATAAGAAGCTGTGTGAGAAGTTTGGTGAACTCATGCAGAGCCAGTTTGAGATGTCTATGATGGGTGAGATGAATTATATCTTAGGTCTGCAGGTGAAGCAATCAGAGAAGGGAATCTTCATCAATCAGGCAAAGTACATCAGAAACATGTTAGAGAAATTTGGAATAGGATCTAGCAAAGCAGCCAAGATTCTTATGATGACAAATTTCAACATGGATCCAGATGAGTCTGGAGAAAGTGTGGATCAGACTCAGTACAGAGCACTTATTGGTTCTCTTCTGTACCTGACTGCCAGCAGACCAGATATAACCTTTGTTGTTGGAGTATGTGCCAGATTTCAAGCTAATCCTAAGAAAAGTCATCTGGAAGCAGCTAGGAAGATATTGAAATATCTCAAGGGAACAGTTAATTTGGGATTATGGTATCCTGCCGATGACAACATTGAGTTAAGTGGCTACTCTGATTCATATTATGGTGGATGCAGAATAGATAGGAAGTCTACAAGTGGAACATGCCAATTTTTAGGGAATAAATTGGTATCCTAGTTTTCTAAGAAGCAGACTTCAGTTGCTACATCAACAACAGAAGCAGAATACATGGCTGCAGGTAGCTGTTGCTCACAACTACTCTGGATTAGTCAGCAGCTGAGAGACTACCAGATTAGGGCTAAGAACATTCCAATCTTTTGTGATAGTAACAGTGCAATTGCAATCACACAGAATCCAGTTCTTCATACCAGATGCAAACATGTTGATATAAGGCATCATTTTATCAGAGACCATGTTGAGAAGGAAGATATAAGGATGGAAAAGATTGCAACAGAGAAGCAGAGAGTAGATATTCTGACTAAGCCTTTGGCTGAAACCAGATTCAGAGAATTAGCTTTTGAGTTAGGTTTGTTGGAACCAGAGACAGATTTGGTTTAGGGGGAACATCAGAAGAGAAGTATCCTTTATTTCAATTTTGCATACTTTATTATTCTCTCAACTAACATGCTTACAGGTTAGATATACCAGAGAAGTTACATCTCCAGAGAAGGTACATACTAGGCGAGGTCTGTACCAGATAAGGGTTGTACCAGGTTAAATCCATACCAGAAGAGGTACATCCCAGATGAGGTGTAAAGTCAGACTCAAGAGAATCTTAAAAGTCTACTCTTACCAGAACCAGATGAATTTCCATCAGATGAGGTGTAACACCAGACTACTTGTGGTATCATCTGGTTACACTACCAGGTGACAGGTATGTCTTTACTTCTCTGGCCCCTGATCATTGGGACACACCTTTTAAATTAGTAAATACACCCAAAACGTTTCATATTCAGAGTGTATTTAAAACTCGGGTATAGGGCATAGGCAATCATTTCGCTTTTTATCTTGACTGCCACAAAACCCCTTTATGCCCAGTCCCAATGACCATGCCAACGCACCAGATTAAATCTGTATTTCGCCCTTTTAATCTTGGCCATCAGATTTAATTACGTGCAATATGTCAATCAATTCAAAAATTGATTTTGTTCCCAAATATAAATTAAACCTTTACACGCGTTCACACTTCATTTATTACCAATACCACGCGTCTTCTCATATTTAAACTCAAATTTTTCAATCTGTCCTTTCACGTTTCAATCTATTCTCAAAACCCTAACCTCTCTCTGTAAGTTTTTCTCTCTCTCTATCTCTTTCAAACTTTCAGACATGGCGTCAAGGCCCAAGTGCAATTTTGACCATGAGTATATCATGAAGAAGTTAAAATCGGAGATGGTGGTTGATTTCTACACTACCAGGAATCCAGCGGCACTATCAATTCTGGAATTGCTCCAAAGATTTGGAGTAGAGAAGCTGATCTCAACGGTTCCTAAGGGGTTTAGGACTTTGGATGGATATGCGGCCCAGTTTTTGGTTCGTATGAAGATCCATGACGATTATATCTCCTCAAAGATAGAGAAGGATGATTTGGTGCTTTCAAAACAAGATTTTTGCAGTCTATTTGAGAATATTTCTGCAGAAGGAGTTGATCTGCTGACGTACAAGGAGGATGATATTGTTGGTTCCTTCAAGATTTTCGCCAGATCTTCCTGCCAAAACTTGACGAATGGCTTCTTGGACAAGCATTTAAGGCAGAAGTATAAAGTTTTGTCTGACATTGTGGTGAAGATTCTGATGTGCGAGAGTCACAGTACAGATGCCATCTTCAATGGCAGGATGTGTGTGATGAGGGCATTGTACGATGGAGTACAATGCAACTGGGCAGAGTTCTTCTGGGATGTGTTGAGGAAGAACAGGCTGAAGGTGAAGAAGGAGTCGTGCCCATCCAAACCAGGGGAATTGCAGTTCTGCTTTACTGCAAATGTCTCATTGGGGACGAAGTTGACGATTATCTTGGACTCCTTGCTCCCAGAGATGAAGTGGGATGACTCCTGGTGTAAGGACTTTCACAAGTCCAAGATCCTGTTCTCTAAGGATGGTCCTCTCTACGGACATGCTGACTCAGATGGAGAAGAAGCCATCCCTGCCCCCCCTCTTCAAGCAGTGCCTTCGCCTGCTAAGAGGCAGAAGACTCAGAAGAGCCAGCCAAAGAAGAAGGCTGTGGCAACTGGTTCTTCATCCAAGGCGTTCTCTGGTTCATCAGATGATGACCAGATCCCTCTCCAGGCTGCGTTGAAAAAGAAGACTGATGGTGGAGAGCCTGCGAAGAAGGCTGCAGGAGGGAAGAGAAAGCAGAGGACTGATGATACTGCTAAAAAGGCCTCTGTCAAGAAGCCCTGAACTTCAAGAAGGGCAAAGAAGACTCTTCTGGTGGACGAACCAGAGGAGGATGATGAAGAAGACACTACTACAAAGTAACCCCATTAGTGACGCTTCTTTAGTGACTCTTTTAAGTAAGTGTCACAATAATATATATACAAGACGCCCCTGTAATTATTAATCATATTGTGACGCGGATTAAAATTTTCACCCTGCGCCATATATTTAGTTTTGAATAATTATCCTTAAGTTTCCTTGTTTTTCTCATTGTATCCCATTGTATCCCAGCGTCAATTCGTCGTGGGAACCCTAGAATCCTTCGTCATATTAGCTTCATAAATTCTCGGAAGCAAATAATAAATTAACCTAGATTCATAATCCAATTTCTCTGAAGTAAGCAACAGGTTAGTCAATATTGTTTTGTTGGTTGATTTCACATATCACCTTCTTATTTTCTTCTTATACTGATTGTAATTGGTTTCTGAATTTGGTGTTCTTATATGCCGAATTAAGGTTTCAATTTTTGCAATGATTTGCTTTCGCAATGGTTTCAATTCCCGCTTTCACTACCGGCGATTTCCTACCCCTTTTCAGTTCTCGGTTTTATTTCCAGTGATTTTTAATACCCAATTCTAAGCTTTTGGGTATACAACTGCTTTAGCTTAATTTGGTCTTCGATCCAGGATTCGTGGTGTTGGTGATTACTCAATAGTCTGATTTGTTTTTGTTGAACTTATATTTTTTACTATAATTTTAAGTTCTTGTTTACCAATGGAATTGGGTATGGTACTAAACCATCTCGTCAAGTTTCATTGGGAAACCACCTACAAATTTGGAGTTTCTTTTGTATGGCCTGTATGCCTAGAAGGGATTATTTTGGAATATGTTGTAATCCTAGTCTTAGTTTGCTGGATAGATTTAAATGAACTCTTTTAAATTTGTTTTTCAATTGTGGCACTAAGGAAAGAAGAACTGGTTTTGATTATCATATTTAACTGAAAGTTGTACTTTTATATGAACCCTTCCATTTACTAATGTTGTAGATTTAAGCTTAATTATTAGTAAATATTGTGTTTAAATTTCCACTAATCAGTTGCCTATTTATTCTGCACATAAGTTGGGACTAAGTTGCTTATTTGTTTTCAATTAAATATCTTTTTTTAAGTAATGAACGGTTGGTTACTTCAAAATATTCTGAATACTTTGCTGGTTGTGTTCACTATATAGTTTTAAGCTTTATGTAATTTAACATTAAGCTTTCTGTTATCAATGTCGCTCATATCCTACCGTTTGCAAACCGACTTCTGTAGAAAATAAATCTCCTTTTGTTTTGAGTACAGAAAAAGGTTATATGAAGATGAGGAGTTTGACCAGAAGCAACTAGCTGTCTTGCATGTTTCAAAGGTAAAAATGGGTTTTTTTTTTTTCCTATCATTTAGACTATTCATATACTGTTTTTACCATGTGATTCGTTTAAGTTCCATTTCCCTTTGTCCTTGTTTTACTTAATTGCCTATGTACAATTTATGTAGTTTATGAAGCAGTATATTTCTGTTATTTTATTAGAGGAGTCAATGGTTCCTTGTAAAACAAGAAGTTCGACCCAAATCCCTAGTGGACCATGACCCCTTTTGTGAACTGTTGTCTATTAAATTTTTCTTATTTCGTTGCTGCAATTTCTTTTCCTCGATTTTATAAGAAACAAAACTTTTATTAATTAAGGTTAGGCATTTGAGATCCCTTCCCCTGAAAAAACTTTTAGACTTAATATACAACTGCTCCAGTACAAGGCGGAAACACAAATGTCTCTGAAAGACCTATGACCAAATAGCCAATCAGCAAGTCTATACTTTATCCAATCCCCAATATCGTCTAATGATTTACTGCAATCACTGTTTTCATGTAGAGTATTTCTAGAGCAAGAAGCCTTTTGTCAGTGTCTTATTTTGCCCTAATCCTGTGTACCAAATATTCACTAACTTCTAAAAATGCTAGAGTGGTTAGACTAGTTGGAGCATATTGTGGGGCATAAAATGCATTAGAAATATAAATTCATCGGGTTTCAATGCAGCCCCTATTAAGAGCAGTCCTCAAAGCCAATAAATTTGGAATTTGTAGTAGTAACTTAATAAGAATATTCTGAGGTATTTATCATGTTATGCACACTACTAGTATCATGAATATTATGGCATTGTGCACATGATTTGTGGATACATTTCGTTAAATTTCTAGTTCTTTGGACATCAAATAAAATTTCTAGTTGTTTTAAGTTCTTGTTGAAATATGAGTACTAGTATCTTGAATGCAATTACTTCCTGTTCAATCTTGGCATCATATTCCAGAGTATGGTTTTGAGTTCGTTGTTTCCAGCATATTCTAGAGTGAGTTCTCTTTCAGTATATATAAAGTTCAAAAGATTAATTCTGAAGTTTATAATTTGTTCTTTATATACATCCTAAAGTTATAGGGCAGGGTTGAGTATTGAATGACTAGTTTTGTTTAGTATCAAATTTATACACTGCTTGAGTAATTATGAAATCTCAAATAGTGTTAATTAAGTTTGAATTACTTGTTGCTCCTAAATTTTAGGTGTTGAAGAGAGCTAAGTTTGAGTATTACTTATTTTAGTTAGTAACTTATTTTCTTGAGCTAATTAATTAATTTGACTCTAAATAATTATATTAATTTGAATTGAGGGTATGCAGTACTATTAATTATCTATTGTTTATTTGGCATAAAGCTTGAGTTTTGAAATGATTATGTATAGAACCCTTCCCAGTAAGCTTGTGCTTAGACTAACAAAAAGAAGAATGAATATGAGGGTGCAGAGATATCTTTCTCATTTTTTATTTGAGTATTGGTATTTTTATTAGAGTAGTTCTAGGGTGCATCCAAGTGCATACTATGCACTTGGATTTTGCACCCAATTTAAAATCAATTTTGACCAAAAGGAAAAAATTTGCGGGCCAGACCTAACCCGACCAAAACTCGCGGGTCAGGTCCAACCCGATCAATATTCGCGGGTCAAATCTCTGTTGTTGATTCGACACAATGCTTGAACGAACAGTCGTGTCGTGGAATGCTCTCATCACGGGATACTCTAGGCGGAATATGATTTCCGATCGTATTTTCATAAAACCTACTTATCTATTATGCAAACAAAAGAAAAATTAGTTCATTGTTGAATGCCAGGTCGAAAATGGATCGTGGGTGTTTCTGGGTTTTCTTCGTAATCTGCTAGGGGTTCGGATTTTCGGTACGTAGGGATTTTGTACAACAGAGTTGAAATTCACTCAATTGTTTGGGTTGCAAACAGAGAAAAACCAATTTCAGAGAATGACAGAGTTGTAACAATTGGAGATGATGATAATTTGATTATCAGAGAAGGGAACAGACAAGTAATTTGATGAGTTACACCGAGAGAATGAGTTGTTATGGAGTTTGATGTTAGTGTGTTATGTTGAGTGCAACTTAATGAGTGATGCACAGAAAGTGTTTGATAGAATGCCAAGGAAAGGTGTTGTGGACTGGACTGCATTAATTTCAGATTTGAAGAGTGAGAATGGGTGGAAGAAGGCGTTGAAGCTTTTCAAGACGATGAGAGAGAATTAATTTGAAGACGAATGTTCTGCTGGTGGTGCATTAATTTGTTTGTATTGTAGTAGTGAATTCTTGGATGATGCCATGAGTTCTTACAATAATAAATTGAGTCGATTGTTGACAAATTTGAATGAGTTGATTAGAGTGCTTTTGAACATAATGATCTATTTTTTAGTAACTCTTAGGGTATTGGTGATTATAATTTGGGGTATTGGTAATTAAGTTTTGGGGTATTGGTAATTATAACTTGGGGTATTGGTGATTAAGTCTTGGGGTATTGGTGACTATAACTTGGGGTATTGGTAATTATAACTTGGGGTATTGGTGATTATAACTTCGGGTATTGGTGATTAAGTCTTGGGGTATTGGTGATTATAACTTGGGGTATTGGTGATTATAACTTCGGGTATTGGTGATTAAGTCTTGGGGTATTGGTAATTATAACTTGGGGTATTGGTGATTATAACTTCGGGTATTGGTGAATAAGTCTTGGGGTATTGGTGATTATAACTTCGGGTATTGGTGAATAAGTCTTGGGGTATTGGTGATTATAACTTCGGGTATTGGTGAATAAGTCTTGGGGTATTGCTAATTATAACTTCGGGTATTGGTGAATAAGTCTTGGGGTATTGCTAATTATAACTTCGGGTATTGGTGAATAAGTCTTGGGGTATTGGTGATTATAACTTGGGGTATTGGTGATTATAACTTCGGGTATTGGTGATATAACTTGGGGTATTGGTGATTATAACTCCGGGTATCGGTGATATAACTTCGGGTATTGGTGATATAACTTCGGGTATCGGTCCGAAGCGCGCGCGACCATTTGCGACCCTGTTTGTTGCCAGACCCGCGAATTTTGGTCGGGTTGGGCCTGACCCGCGAGTTTTTATTGGATCTTAATTGGTCAAAATTAATTTCAAATTGATTTCAAAATTACAAGTCCATGCTATGCATCCAAGTGCACCCTAGAATTTGCGTTTTTATTAAATTAATTTGAGTATTTTAGTGAATTTAGTTTACAATGTTAAAATAAAAAAATTAAAATTCATAAAATATCAGGATCACATAATTAACATCATTAATAGAATTAGATATAAATTAGATATACTAACTTTGTACTAAAAACAATATATAGACGAAACTAACTAATTAATTAATTAGTCTTGACTCAAAATTTCCTGTAACATCAAAGAAAAGAACACAATTTAAAAATAAAAAAATGCATGGAGAACTATTAATTAAATATAAAAAATTTACAATACCACATCCAATTACAATTGTAAGACATCATTCTATATGATCAACCTTTGTTGGATTAAGATTATTCACTTGCAATTTAATTCTCTATTGAGTTCCTTTGGTTTCTTATATTTTTTGCCTTCCCTTTTTTATTATTACACTTATATTTTTTACTTTCTTAATTTTTATAGCATCCTAAAAAGTGAAAGTTTTTGTGGCAATTGAATATATGAAGAACAATTAATGTGGAAAGTTGAAGGTGTTAGCTTTATACGATGTAGCATTGCTTGGCCAAAATATTTGGTAAGTTCTTTTGATAATCTTTCATTTGGTATAGTGTAGTTCTTTTCAATTCCAAGTATCAATTATTTCCCTTTCATTCTTTATTATAGGTTCAAGTGGAAGATGCAAGATAAGGAAAGTCAAGCAAATTGATTGTTGTCACACAAAGTTTAGGTGCAATTTATCATTGAACAAAAAAATTGGTATTTTTTGTTTGAACTTAACTTGATAGTTATTGTAAAGTATGCTTTTGATGATGCACTTATAGATATCTAAAGTGAATGACAATATTTTTTGTCAGAATGTATTTGATTGTTTCGTGTTTACAAGTGAATGACAATATTTTATTATTTAGATGTTTTACTGATGCTTGAAAATATGAGATTATTATATATATTTGAGCTGGTTAGGGATACCACAAACGGATCATTCTAAGATGATCATTTCATTGCTATTGAGAACGACTTAAATCAGATAGCAATATTTCTGACTTGCTCCAACGAAACCGTGGTTGAAAATATTAAAAAATACATATATGTATATTGTTATTAATACTATGTGTCATGAAAGACGTTACAAAATCTTAGCGTTAATTTGTTTGCTAATATTACATGACATAAAAAAGCCGTAAAAAAATATATATTATGATATACAAGCGTCACAAAAAAATATATATTATGATATACAAGCGTCACAAAAAATATATATTGTGACACACATGCGTCATAAAATGAGGTAGTTAAATTAGTTATAATTTTTTTCGTGACGTGAGAAACCGTCACTAAAGCACATTTATGTGATGCCAATTAGCGTCACTAGATAGTGTCACCAAAGAACGTCGATGTGATGCATAAAAGCATTACAATATAATATTGCAGTAATGCTTCCAAGCGTCACAATAATAAGCCTTTGAAACGCCAAATCAGGTGACGCCCATCCAAAGCGTCACTACAACAAAAGCGTCACTATAAACTAAATTTAGTGACACTTTTGGGCGTCATTAAAGCCAATGTTTCTAGTAGTGAGAGGAGGAGGTTGAGCCTCTTGTGAGAAAGTCAAAGGCCAAGAGGGCCATTCTTAAAGAGTCTGACTCTGACTCTGATCTTGGGGAGGCCCTGGAGAGAGCAATTGATGAAGCTGCTCAGATTATGGGAGATGCTCCAGAGCCTGTTGTTCCAGCTGGTGTTGACCCAGCTGAGGTAAATCCCTCTAACCCCTCCCCTATAAATCTTGTTACCCCATCTACTTCTCCCTCAGAAACCCAACCCCAAAACCCCCCTTCTGCTTCTGGTGCCCCACTTACCTCACCAGAGCAGACCCTACCTGATACACCCATTTACACCTCTACCACTTTACCTACTCAAACACCCAACCCTTCTCCCTCACAAATACCTCTTCCCACAGATCCCTCTCCCCCAGCCCCTGTACCAGAGGTGCCTTCAACCTCCTCTGGTTCCGAACAACCCCTTCCCCCCACCTTTATCCCACAAATTCCTACTCCTCCCCAAACACATACAAATTAAAATCCATCTTCCTCCATGGTATTGGGATTCTCTGCCCCTCCTCCCTCTCCCACTTGCCTGTCCAGCGATGATAGTGAAGATGGGGAAGCTTCACTTGAGCCGGATCACTTAGCACCTTCCTCCTCTGCCTCTGGACCCAAACCCTTTACATTCTCTTCTGATGAAATGGGTCCCATCAGGCAGAGTATGAGTGTGAGTGCTCATCTCTGGCTAAGAGAGCAATTTCCAATTCTGTTGGAGCACTCACCCCTCCTGGCAGATTTGACGGATGCCAAAGTATGGAGCATGGCCAGACTCCAAGATGTTGAAGATTTGATGCTCCTGCTGGAGGAGATGTCTCCCTCTGCCTTCACTGTTTGGGAGATAGAGCTGAAGAAGAAGCTGAATATTCAAAATCCAGCAGAGTTGGAGACACCAAAGGCGGCCAAAGTCCTCATCAGAACTCTGTTGATCCAGAGAGGAGTCATGCTCACTCCAGAGGGCTTCTCTTATAACTTTGGTCCTCATTTCACATTTCCTCCAGAGCTCTACTCTGATGAGGAGGATTTTGATATGACTCCTGTCGTGCTCCAGAAGATGAAGACTTTCTTCAATGAGCAAATTATGCAGATTGGGCGGTTTTCCAAGACAATTCAACACATTGCCCCTGCTATGATTGAGCACCAGATTCGACAGGAGAGGATGATTTTCCTTAAGCAGATCAAGTCTACCCTGGCTAATGTTAAAGCCTTCTTCAAGGCTAATGGCTTGTTTGTAAAGTTGGATGTTATGCACAGCCAGAAGCAGCTCCAGGAGCATGTACTGGACCAGCTGAGGCCAATCTCTGTTTTGAAAGTTGAGATGGCTTCCCAGATGCTGGAGACTGCCAAGCTTAAGGACTCCCTCCAGGAGATGCTAGCAAAGCAAGAGAAGTTGGTTGCAGAGTCAAGAGACTACCTGGAAGAAGCAAAGCAGCTGCGTGATCTTCACTCTTCCTCCTACACTGCCCTACCTGATCTCATTCGGCAGGTAGTGGAGCCCCTCCTTGATGAAGTTAAAAAGGGGGAAGAGAAGGCCAGAACTGATCTGGTGAAGAACACAAATGAAACTCTCTTTAGCCATGGTGCTCGTCTGGACCTGCTGGAGAATACTTTGGCCCAGGCTGAGCTGCAGAAGAAAAAGAAAGAAGATTTGAAGTCTCTCACCATAGCTAAGCAGCTTGCAGCAGAAGAGGAGTCAGAAGCAGAGCAGGATCCTACAACCATCCCTGGTCCTGCTAAGAGGAAGATAAGGAATGTCAAGAAGAGCTTCCTTGAATCTGTTGTTGAAGAAGCACATAAGAGGTTCAAGGAAGAGACGCCTGAAGAGAGGCAAGCCAGAATCAGGAAGAACATAGATGAAGAGCAGAGGGTCAGATATGTTAAGAGGCAAAACAAGAAGGCCAGAGAAGCTGGAGTTCCTTCTGGTGCAGGTGGCTCGGGGCAGAAGAGGAAAGGTCCAATTGAAGTGATGAACATTCTGCCTCTCAGGACAGAAGGGTCTTTTGACTCTACTGTGCCTGTTCTTCTGATTGAGAGGTGGAGAGAAGCCAAGACCCTGTGGTTTATTCAACATTACATCCAGAGGCCAGCACCAGAGGATGATGAGCTGATCAACAGAACCTTCCACTCATGGATGCAAGCCTATGATGCAGACTTGTACAAGCAGCTGATGGATTCAACCATAGAGTTCAATCTGGAGGTGACTGCTCCTGAATTTACCTATCTCAACACTCCTATGAATGGGAACCAGGTTGATTGGGCAGAACTGAAGAAGCTTTACAAGACCAAGGTGTTGGTGAATTTCACTCCAACATCTTCTGCAGAGTTGAAGGCCGTGCAGGATAGGTTCCTTGACTGATTTCTTGTCCCTAAAGAAAACAGAAGATATGCTTAGAATAGGACTCTAAACTTCAATGTAATCTGTAATCTTTTTGTCCTCTGTTTTTAATGAAAATCATATCTTCTCTGCCTTAAAGACAACTCCTTGTTGTCTTATTGTTTGCCTGATGAGATCTATTCTAAGATCTCATCCCTTTACTGTTTTATTGCTTAAGTGTTTGGTTAAGATCAGTTCTGGTAAGTTTTAACTCCATCAAAAAGGGGGAAATTGTTAGGATAAATATTGTATAGTTTTGATGAGTTAAAACAAACCAGAAGATGTAATAGGACCCTCTGGACCTGTTAGCCAGATGAAGAATAGATTAGGACTTAGTCTAGAGGGAACTGCCAGACCAGAAGACATCACCAGAAGAGTCGCCAGAAGACCCCACCAGAGGACTTCACTAGAAGACCTCACCAGAGGACTTCACCAGAGGACTCCATCAGAGGACTTCATCAGAGGAGATCAAGACCAGAGGCAGAGAACCTTCCCCAGACCAGACGAGTCCGGACCAGAGGAGTCTGGTGAAATATAAGTTACTCAGAATCATCTTCTGGTTCTTCTGAGTAATCTGTTTCCTAACCGACTCTGGACCAGAAGACACCGAGGTTGCCTGGTGCCTGGTCCTGCCTTCTCTGGAGAGAATCAGAGTAAGGCAATTGGAAGCATTTGACCGTTGGTGATTCAAATCAAGTCAACTAAGATTGGATTGGGAAAGATATGAAGACAATCAATCCAAGGATCTCACCAACCCAATCAATCAATTAGGGAATTGATTGATTGAAGCTTCCTAATATAGAGGATCTGATTAGATTAGCTCTCCAACGGCTAAGCCCTAATCACCTCTATAAATACAAGAGTACAGATCAAGAAAAAGTTCTAGAGATTCTCACGCGCACATAGCAATATCAAGCTTTTAATCATCACGCAATTGCACTCTAACTTTGTTCATAATTACTCATCTACTATTAAGGAGTTTAGTTGGAATACTCAACCTGTTCATCTTATTAGACAAGGTTGGAGTAAGTTAGACTTTAGATCGAAGCTAGATCTAAAGTGGTTGTAAGAAGGTACTGGTACTTCTAAATTCCAGTAAGAAAGTGAGTTTGTTGGTTGGATAGTGAGACCCCTTTGATCAAGGGAGAGTGGACGTAGGATATTCAGATCCGAACCACTATAAATACGGTCTTATTTATTGCTTTCTTTAATACTTGTTTGATTATCATTTGTGCTCTTGCAAAAAGATTTTTACTAAAGACATATCGTTTAAAAGGCTTTCGCAATTAATCTATCTAGTGGGACCAACAGTTTATTTATTGTTCTCTTATAAAAGATTATTAAGACATAACCTTTAAATCTTCCGCAATTAATCTATCAAGTGGGACCAACAAGTGGTATCAGAGCAGTGTGTTCAAGACAACTGCTTTGTAAAGCTTTTTGGTGGTCACCGGGCAGATCCATTGCCCTTTATTGTGTTTGGTCTACTCTGTTTTAAATCTTAATTCAGTAAAAATGTCTTCTAAATCTTCTTACAAGAGCCGTAAGTTACCAGAATTCTCCTTCGAGGATTACAGCCACTGGAGTTTCATGATGAGCAATCATCTTGGAGCTATCCATCACCGCATGTTAGATGTGGTAGAAAGTGGCCCTATCGAATTTTACTGGACTCACATTGATGATGGCAGGTCAGAGTCAAAGGGAGAAAGCAGTGAAGCTGCAGAGGAGAGGACTGGTGACAGAGTAGCAAGACAGAAGATATTAAAGAAGAGAGATGAGCTCAACAACGATGAGAGAAAGCTCTAAAACCTGGACCAGGTGGCAAGGACCGAAATCATCAACACACTTACTAAGGAGATGATAGAAAAGGTCAGAACGTGTGCCACTGCTAAGGAGATATGGGATAAACTTGCACTACTCTGTGAGGGAACAGAGAAGATCAAGGACAACAAACTCCAAGCTGTTCAACACTCGTTTGACACCTTCAAGATGAAACCAGACGAAACCATTGACCAGCTGGATATGCGTCTCACAAACCTTCTTAACAAGGCTAGTGCCTTAGGTAAGACCTATTCAGAGAAAGAAATAAATAGTAAAATATTACGTTCACTAACCAGCAGGTGGAGAATCAAAGTGACTGTGATTAAAGACAACAAGGATCTCAACACTCTGGATCATCATCTTCTGTTGTCTGATCTCAAAGCTTACGAGTATGATCTTTAAGAGGAGGATCAAACAGAAGAGGTTTCCTCTTCTGGTCAGAAGGGAGTTGCCTTCTCTTCAACTATCAAGACATATGACATACCAAAGGAGTCTAGTGCAGATGACTTGAGTCTCGAGGAGCAGGTAGCACTTCTAACCCGAAAACTTGATAAAATGAGTTCTAAATATGGCAGGTACAAAAAGCATTGGAAGGAATCTACTAGAGATAGGAAGACTTCTTTCAAAACTGCAGATAAAGAAAAGACATCTGGAGACTCATGGGAGACCAGATTCAGAACTTCAGAGAGGAGTAGAGATGGAAGCTCTGGGAGATCAGATTACCAGAGGAGGGATGGCAGCTCTGGCAGACCTGACTACCAGAGGAGAGAGAGTAGTCCAGCCAGATCAGACTACAACCAGAGGAGGAGAGATCCAAGTCCTAGTCCCAGAGGAGACAATGCCTGTTACACTTGCAACAAGCCTGGCCACTACAACTATGATTATCCTCAGTTGACTCCTAGAGAAAGAGAAGAGAAAAGACTCAAGAGAGATAGAAGATATGCAGACAAGAGAGCACTACTGGCAGAAGCAGAGGAGGAGGATACTAGTTCCAGTTCTTCTTCTTCTGACTTCGGATCTGATGATGATGTATGTCTTATGGCAGACATCACTGAGGTAAATGAACCTACCTTATGCTTGTCTAATTCCAAATATACTGAATCCTCTCATTCATCTGGTGCTTCCAGAGAGTCTGATATGCAGCAAATGCTATCAGATCTCTAAAATTGTGTTCAACTCTGCCAAAAGCTAGAAAAAGAAAATGGTAGGCTAAGAGCTGAAGTTTAGTCTCTATCTAATGAGCAAAAATCTGCCAAAGAACTCATGAAAGACCATTCTAAAGAAGTCTCTGAACTTCAAGAAAAGGTCACAGATAGAGATACTCTGGTGGACCAGCTCATGAAAGAGAAGAACTCTCAGGTAGAAGAGTTCAATGAGCTCAAGGCCAAATACCAATATCTTATCAAGGGTAAGCAAGTTGAACAACCTATCATGGAAGTACCTAAGACCAGAGAAGCTCCAACTGTTGTATCCATAATACAAGGATCTTCTCAAAGGGTTAATGATAAGAGTGGTTCAGGATATTCTGGAATTACAACCAGAACTACTAGAATTTTTACCAATAAAGGCAAGTTGTCTGAAAGATCTGGTGAAGTGGTAGAAATCTGGGATGAAAAGGATCCTAATGGAAAAGGTTACAGAGTAGTAAAAAACCATAACTGGAATAAAGACTTCTCTGCTGACCATATAGATGATGTTCCTAATGAATTAGATGAACTGGAAGAGGATATCTTAGAGTATAAATGCCAGAAAGGAGAACCCATGAAGATTAATGGTTCTGTTCAGATACCTAAACAGATTAAGGGACCTCAGAGGAAACCTAAAAGAGCGGAACCTAAGCAAATTAGGGGATCTCAACAGGTAAACTCTAAGAGAAAACCTAATCAGAATAGGAGATATCAGAGGAGATATACTGAACCAGAGAACCTCAATCAGAATCAGGGATCTCAAAGGTGGAATGCTCAAAGAAGAATCCAGAACATGAATACTCATAAGGATTTTCATCAGAATAGATCCAATTTTCAGAACCAGAGGAGGTCTTCCAGGCCCATCTATAGAAAACCAACTGATCTGGGTAGTTATGACACCAGAGATGGTTCTTCTAGGATGTACCCTTACAACCAGTCCTTTAAGACCATGTCTTTGATAAATAGATCTAAAGTGGTTGTAAGAAGGTACTGGTACTTCCAAATTCCAGTAAGAAAGTGAGTTTGTTGGTTGGATAGTGAGACCCCTTTGATCAAGGGAGAGTGGACGTAGGATATTCAGATCCGAACCACTATAAATACGGTCTTATTTATTGCTTTCTTTAATACTTGTTTGATTATCATTTGTGCTCTTGCAAAAAGATTTTTACTAAAGACATATCGTTTAAAAGGCTTTCGCAATTAATCTATCTAGTGGGACCAACAGTTTGTTTATTGTTCTCTTATAAAAGATTATTAAGACATAACCTTTAAATCTTCCGCAATTAATCTATCAAGTGGGACCAACAAGTGGTATCAGAGCAGTGTGTTCAAGACAACTGCTTTGTAAAGCTTTTTGGTGGTCACCGGGCAGATCCATTGCCCTTTATTGTGTTTGGTCTACTCTGTTTTAAATCTTAATTCAGTAAAAATGTCTTCTAAATCTTCTTACAAGAGCCGTAAGTTACCAGAATTCTCCTTCGAGGATTACAGCCACTGGAGTTTCATGATGAGCAATCATCTTGGAGCTATCCATCACCGCATGTTAGATGTGGTAGAAAGTGGCCCTATCGAATTTTACTGGACTCCCATTGATGATGGCAGGTCAGAGTCAAAGGGAGAAAGCAGTGAAGCTGCAGAGGAGAGGACTGGTGACAGAGTAGCAAGACAGAAGATATTAAAGAAGAGAGATGAGCTCAACAACGATGAGAGAAAGCTCTAAAACCTGGACCAGGTGGCAAGGACCGAAATCATCAACACACTTACTAAGGAGATGATAGAAAAGGTCAGAACGTGTGCCACTGCTAAGGAGATATGGGATAAACTTGCACTACTCTGTGAGGGAACAGAGAAGATCAAGGACAACAAACTCCAAGCTGTTCAACACTCGTTTGACACCTTCAAGATGAAACCAGACGAAACCATTGACCAGCTGGATATGCGTCTCACAAACCTTCTTAACAAGGCTAGTGCCTTAGGTAAGACCTATTCAGAGAAAGAAATAAATAGTAAAATATTACGTTCACTAACCAGCAGGTGGAGAATCAAAGTGACTGTGATTAAAGACAACAAGGATCTCAACACTCTGGATCATCATCTTCTGTTGTCCGATCTCAAAGCTTACGAGTATGATCTTTAAGAGGAGGATCAAACAGAAGAGGTTTCCTCTTCTGGTCAGAAGGGAGTTGCCTTCTCTTCAACTATCAAGACATATGACATACCAAAGGAGTCTACTGCAGATGTCTTGAGTCTCGAGGAGCAGGTAGCACTTCTAACCCGAAAACTTGATAAAATGAGTTCTAAATATGGCAGGTACAAAAAGCATTGGAAGGAATCTACTAGAGATAGGAAGACTTCTTTCAAAGCTGCAGATAAAGAAAAGACATCTGGAGACTCATGGGAGACCAGATTCAGAACTTCAGAGAGGAGTAGAGATGGAAGCTCTGGGAGATCAGATTACCAGAGGAGGGATGGCAGCTCTGGCAGACCTGACTACCAGAGGAGAGAGAGTAGTCCAGCCAGATCAGACTACAACCAGAGGAGGAGAGATCCAAGTCCTAGTCCCAGAGGAGACAATGCCTGTTACACTTGCAACAAGCCTGGCCACTACAACTATGATTGTCCTCAGTTGACTCCTAGAGAAAGAGAAGAGAAAAGACTCAAGAGAGATAGAAGATATGCAGACAAGAGAGCACTACTGGCAGAAGCAGAGGAGGAGGATACTAGTTCCAGTTCTTCTTCTTCTGACTTCGGATCTGATGATGATGTATGTCTTATGGCAGACATCACTGAGGTAAATGAACCTACCTTATGCTTGTCTAATTCCAAATATACTGAATCCTCTCGTTCATCTGGTGCTTCCAGAGAGTCTGATATGCAGCAAATGCTATCAGATCTCTAAAATTGTGTTCAACTCTGCCAAAAGCTAGAAAAAGAAAATGGTAGGCTAAGAGCTGAAATTTAGTCTCTATCTAATGAGCAAAAATCTGCCAAAGAACTCATGAAAGACCATTCTAAAGAAGTCTCTGAACTTCAAGAAAAGGTCACAGATAGAGATACTCTGGTGGACCAGCTCATGAAAGAGAAGAACTCTCAGGTAGAAGAGTTCAATGAGCTCAAGGCCAAATACCAATATCTTATCAAGGGTAAGCAAGTTGAACAACCTATCATGGAAGTACCTAAGACCAGAGAAGCTCCAACTATTGTATCCATAATACAAGGATCTTCTCAAAGGGTTAATGATAAGAGTGGTTCAGGATATTCTGGAATTACAACCAGAACTACTAGATTTTTTACCAATAAAGGCAAGTTGTCTGAAAGATCTGGTGAAGTGGTAGAAATCTGGGATGAAAAGGATCCTAATGGAAAAGGTTACAGAGTAGTTAAAAACCATAACTGGAATAAAGACTGCTCTGCTGACCATATAGATGATGTTCCTAATGAATTAGATGAACTGGAAGAGGATATCTTAGAGTATAAATGACAGAAAGGAGAACCCATGAAGATTAATGGTTCTGTTCAGATACCTAAACAGATTAAGGGACCTCAGAGGAAACCTAAAAGAGTGGAACCTAAGCAAATTAGGGGATCTCAACAGGTAAACTCTAAGAGAAAACCTAATCAGAATAGGAGATATCAGAGGAGATATACTGAACCAGAGAACCTCAATCAGAATCAGGGATCTCAAAGGTGGAATGCTCAAAGAAGATTCCTGAACATGAATACTCATAAGGATTTTCATCAGAATAGATCCAATTTTCAGAACCAGAGGAGGTCTTCCAGGCCCATCTATAGAAAACCAACCGATCTGGGTAGTTATGACACCAGAGATGGTTCTTCTAGGATGTACCCTTACAACCAGACCTTTAAGACCATGTCTTTGAGGCAGGCCATTCCTAAGGCCAGATTTGAGAAAAGATACACCAGACCTATTTATAGGAAATATGTTCTGATCAGTCCAGTAGCTCCATATGTCACTGTCAGAGGACATGTGCTGGTAGATAGATTTGGAAGGAAGATAAGATCTCCTTATCCAGCAAGGGATGATCTTTATCTTTGGATTCCTACAAAACCTGCAACTAACCAATCAGGACCCAGCTCTAGTAGGGGACCTAATTGATTTCTCTGCAGGAGGATAAGAGCCCATTGGAGAGAGGATATTCAAGCAATCATGTCTGGTACATTGATAGTGGATGTTCCAAGCACATGACCTTCCAGAAAGTCCATCTCCAGGATTTCAAGCCACTGAATGGGCCAAGAGTGATGTTTGGTGACAATAACTATGGAGTCACCAGAGGTGTTGGAAAGTTGACTTTTAATGGTGTATCTGTAGATGAAGTCTACTGCGTTGAAGGACTCAAGCATAATCTGCTTTTAGTATCCCAATTTTGTGACAAGGGATACTCTGTGAAGTTCTCTAGTGATTCATGCACTGTCTTTTCTTCTGATTATAATGATATCTTGCTTATTGGCTTGAGGAAGGGTAACATTTATCTTGCAGATTTCAATAGTTGCCCAAGGAATGCTTGTCTGGTTGCAAAAGGATCTACAGAGAACAGCTGGATTTGGCACAAGAGATTGAGCCATCTTAACTTCAAAGCACTGAACAAGATAGCCAGAAAAGGTCTAGTTCGAGGTCTTCCTAATGAAGTGTTTAAGAAAGATCAGGTTTGTGGTTCATGCCAGAAGGGTAAACAACCGAAGACCTAACAATGAGTCCCAAGGAGTAGGAATTACTCAAATTGGAGGACCCCAGAGAAATCCTCAAAGGGAACCTAAACAGATTAGGAGACCTCAAAGGAAACACTCAAGGAAGGGGAATACCAATCAGAGTAATAACTACCAGAGAATGAACAATGTTCAACAAAACCAGGTACCCCAGAGACAATTTTCTCAGAGGAATCAATTCCAGAATAGGTATACTCAAAGGAACTATAATCACCAGAGCAAGTCTAATTATCAGAACCAGAGGAGGTCTTCCAGACCCATCTATAGAAAACCAACTGATCTGGGTAGTTATGACACCAGAGATGGTTCTTCTAGGATGTACCCTTACAACCAGACCTTTAAGACCATGTCTTTGAGGCAGGCCATTCCAAAGGCCAGATTTGAGAAAAGGTACACCAGACCTGTTTATAGGAAAGGTGTCCTTATCAGACCAGTAGCTCAATATGTCATTGTCAGAGGACATGTGCTGGTAGATAGATTTGGAAGAAAGATAAGATCTCCTCATCCATCAAGGGATGATCTTTATCTATGGCTTCCTACAAAACCTGCAACTAACCATTCAGGACCCAGCACTAGTAGGGGACCTAATTGATTTCTCTACAGGTAGGTAAGAGTCCATTGGAGAAAGGATTTTCAAGCAACCATGTCTGGTACATTGATAGTGGATGTTCTAAGCACATGACCTTCCAGAAAGATAATCTCCAAGATTTCAAGCCATTGAATGGACCAAGAGTGATGTTTGGTGACAACAACTATGGCGTCACCAGAGGAGTTGGAAAGTTGACCTTCAATGGAGTATCTGTAGATGAAGTCTACTACGTAGAAGGACTCAAGCATAATCTGTTTTCTGTATCCCAATTCTGTGACAAGGGATACTCAGTGAAGTTTTCTAGTGATTCATGCACTGTTTTCTCTTCTGATTATAATGATATTTTGCTAATAGGCTTGAGGAAGGGTAACATTTATCTTGCAGATTTTAACAGTTGCCCAAGAAATGCTTGCCTAGTTGCAAAAGGATCTGCAGAGAATAGCTGGATTTGACACAAGAGATTGTGTCATCTTAACTTCAAAACGCTGAATAAGATTGCCATAAAAGGTCTCATTCGAGGTCTTCCTAATGAAGTGTTTAAGAAGGATCAGGTTTGTGGTTCATGCCAGAAGGGTAAACAACCCAAGACTTCCTTTAAGGATGTCCAGAGCACAACCACAACCAGAGTGCTTCAACTACTTCACATGGACCTATTTGGACCTGTTTCTCCTCTTAGTTTCAGTGGAAGGAAGTACACCTTAGTGATAGTAGATGACTTTTCAAGATACACTTGGGTAGTGTTCTTGTTTAAGAAAAATGAAACTATGACTAAGCTGCCAGAGTTCTTCAAGCAGATTCAGAATGAGCAGAACCAGAGCATAGTCAGAATCAGAAGTGACAAAGGAACAGAGTTTTTGAATTCACACATTGCAGATTACTGCAAGGACCATGGGATTTTTCATGAGACATCTGCTGCCAGAACACCCCAACAAAATGGAGTTGCAGAAAAGAGGAATAGGACCCTCAAAGAAGCTGCAAGAACACTTCTGGCAGAATACAGCACTCCACAGAGATTTTGGGCAGAGGCCATCAATACAGCTTGCTACACTCAGAACAGATGCCTGATTGCCCAGAGACATAATAAGACTCCATATGAGGTATGGAAAGGTAAAACCCCATCTGTTTCATATTTTCATGTTTTTGGATGTAAGTGTTTCATCCATGACAATGGGAAATCTAAATTAAGAACCTTTGATGCTAAAGTGGCTGATGGAATTCACTTTGTGTGGAGGAAACACCTCATGTTGTTTTTGATGAATCTACTTTTGAGTTCAAGGTGGAATCTAAGTCTTCTGATGAGAACCAGAATCAGACTACACCCAGAGTTATCAAAGTCAATCCACCTGTTCTTGATTCAGATTCAGATTCAGATGATGACCCATCTCCTGGTTCTCTGAAGCAGCAGCCTTCACAAGGAGCAGAACCAGAAGAGGTTGGAACTCCTGTAGGGGGAAGCTCTTCTGCAGGTGGTGATAATCACCAAGGTAATGCAGAAGATGATCAACCAGGCAAGACCACGGGAAGGAGGACCCTGGTTGATCACCCCAATGACCTAATCCTTGGAGATCCAACTAAGGGTGTCCAGACTAGGGGATCTCTTAACTTAGCTGCCTTATTCAGTTGCTATGTGTCCTTGATTGAGCCTAAGAACATCAAGGAGGCACTGAAAGATTCAAATTGGATTGTTGCTATGCAGGAGGAGTTGAATCAATTCACCAGACAGGATGTTTGGGAGCTGGTAGACAGACCAAGACATCAAAAGGTGATAGGCACTAAGTGGGTTTTCAAGAATAAGAAAGATGAGAATGATGTCATTACTAGGAACAAGGCAAGGCTAGTGGCCCAGGGATATTCTCAGTCTGAAGGAATAGACTATGATGAGACATTTGCTCCTGTTGCCAGACTAGAAGCCATCAGATTGTTCTTAGCATATGCTGCTCACATGAAGTTCAAAGTATACCAGATGGATGTGAAATATGCCTTTCTTAATGGAATTCTCATTGAGGAAGTGTATGTGGAACAACCTCCTGGTTTTGAACAAGGTGACAAGGTGTTTAAGCTTAAGAAAGCTCTTTATGGGCTGAAGCAGGCACCCAGAGCATGGTATGACACTCTATCTCAATTTCTTCTGGACAATGGTTTTACTAAGGGTAAGATTGATAGGACCTTGTTTAGGAAAGAAGAAGGAAAGGACATCCTTCTGGTCCAAATATATGTTGATGACATTATATTTGGATCCCCTAACAAGAAGATGTGTGAGAAGTTTGGTGAACTCATGCAGAGTCAGTTTGAGATGTCCATGATGGGTGAGATGAATTACTTTTTAGGTTTGCAGGTTAAGCAATCAGAGAAGGGAATCTTCATTAATCAAGCAAAGTACACCAGAAACATGTTACAGAAATTTGGAGTAGGATCTAGCAAAGCAGCCAAGATCCCTATGATGAAAAATTTCAACATGGATCCAGATGAGTCTGGAGAGTGTGTGGACCAGACTCAGTACAGAGCACTTATTGGTTCTCTTCTGTACCTGACTGCAAGCAGACCAGATATTACCTTTGCTGTTGGAGTTTGTGCCAGATTTCAAGCTAACCCCAAGAAAAGTCACTTGGAAGCAGCAAGGAAGATTTTGAAATATCTTAAGGGAACAGTGAACTTAGGCTTATGGTATCCTGCATATGACAATTTGGAATTGAGTGGTTATTCAGATTCAGACTATGGTGGATGCAGAATAGATAGGAAATCTACAAGTGGAACATGCCAATTTCTAGGGAATATATTGGTATCCTGGTTTTCTAAGAAGCAGACTTCAGTTGCTACATCAACAACAGAAGCAGAGTACATGGCTGCAGGGAGCTGTTGTTCTCAACTACTTTGGATTAGTCAACAGCTTAGGGATTACCAGATTAGAGCCAAGGATATTCCTATATTCTGTGATAGTAATAGTGTCATTGCAATTACCCAGAATCCAGTTCTTCATACCAGGTGTAAACATGTTGATATAAGGCATCATTTTATCAGAGATCATGTTGAGAAGGGAGATATAAGGATGGAAAAGATTGCAACAGAGAAGCAGAGAGCAGATATCTTAACTAAGCCTTTGGCTGAGACCAGATTCAGAGAGTTAGCCTTTGAATTAGGATTGTTGGATCCAGAGACAAATTTGTTTTAGGGGGAACATCAGAGAAGTATCCTTTATTTCTACTTTATTGCATATTCATTTATTCTCTTAAACCAACATACCTGCAGATTAGACATATCAGAGAAGGTACCAGATAAGGTATGCACCAGGTGACACTTATCCCAGATGAGGTGCTGAGTCAAATGTCCAGAATCTTCTCTGACCAGGACCAGATGAGTTTCATCAGAGGAGATGTAACATCAGATTAGCTGTGGTATCATCTGGTTACAATATCAGGGGACAGGTATGGTTTTACTTCTCTGGCCTCTGATCATTGGGATACACTTTTCAAATTAGTAAGTACACACAAAACCTTTCAACTTCGGAGTGTATTTAAGACTAGGGTATAGGGCCTAGGCAATCATTTCGCTTTTTCTCTTGACTGCCACAAAACCCCTTTATGCCCCGTCCCAATGACTATGCCAACGCGCCAGATTAAATCTGTATCTTGCCTTACTTTGTGGCCGTCGGATTTAATCACTGTGCAAAATGTCAATCAATGCTAAAATTGATTTTGTTTCCTAAATTAATTTCTAAAATTACACGCGTTCACACCTCATTTAATAATCTAGCCACGCGTATTACCCTATTTAAACCAAATTTCCTGTCAATCTGTCCTTTCACGTTTCCATACTTTCAAATTCTAACCTCTCTCTGCAAAGCATTTTCTCTCTCTCTCTCTCTTTCTCTCTTTCACAGTAATGGCACCCACGTGCAATTTCGATCCAGACTATGTCTGCAAGAAACTCAAGACAGAAATGGTGGTGGACTTCTATTCCACTAAGAATCCGGCCGCTTTGGAGATTTTGGAACTTCTCCGACGTTCTGGGCTGGAGGAGTTGATCTCAAAGGTTCCCAAGGATCTGCGTACCTTGGATGGATATGCTGCTCAGTTTCTTATCCGGATGAAGATCCATGAAGACCATATTTCATCCAAGATTGATTCAGAGGATGTTGTTTTCTCAAAGGCAGACTTCTGTGGTCTTTTTGGTAACCTTTCTGCGGAAGGTGTGGACCCACTGAAGTACAGAGAAGGAGAGGCGTTGGAATCCTTCAAGATGTTTGCCAGAAATTCATGCCAGAATATTACTAAGGGCTTTTGGACAAGCATCTTAGGCAGAAGTATAAAGTGTTATTTGATATTGTGGTAAAGATTCTCATGTGTGAGAGCCATAGCACAGATGCCATCTTCGTTGGCAGGCTCTGTGTTATGAGGGCCATTCTGGATGGTGTTCAATGTAACTGGGCTGAGTTCTTCTGGGGGGTGCTGAGGAAGAACAAGGTGAAAATCCAGAAGAAAGAATGCCCCCAGTTGCCAGGAGAGCAACAATTTGTGTTCAATGCTAATGTATCATTGGGCACAAAACTCACCCTAATTCTGGATTCGATTCTTCCAGAGAAGAAATGGAGACAATCCTGGTGTAAGGGCTTTCATAAGTCCAAGATTATGTTCTCCAAGGATGGTTCCCTTCATGGCCATCCTGATTCTGATGGTGAGCAAGCCATCCCTGCTCCTCCCCTCCAAGCCATTCCCTCACCTGCTAAGGGGCAGAAGCAGCAGCAGCAGGAGAAGACCCAGAGGAAAGCTGCTGAAGTAACTGGTTCCTCAACCGTTGCTTTCTCTGGTTCCTCTGAGGAGGACCAGATCCCTCTTCTTGATGTACTGAAGAAGAAGAGTGAGGTTGCCAAGAAGGCAGGAGCTTCAAAGAGGAAGAGGCCAGAGGAGGCCAAGAAGAAATCTGCCAAGATGCCAAGGACTGGCAGAAGAGCTCCCAAGAAATCCCTCCTGGTGGATGAGCCGTCAGAGGAGGAAGAAAAGGAAGAGGTTGAGCCTCTTGTGAGGAAATCCAAGGCCAAGAGAGCCCTTCTTCAGGATCCTGACTCTGGATCTGATCTTGGAGAGGCCTTGGAAAAGGCAATTGAGGATGCCTCCCAGATGATGGAGGATGCTCCAGAGTCTGCTGTACCTGCTGGTGTTGACCCAGCAGAGGTAAACCCTCCCCTTCCATCTTTTCCCCCCATTAATCTTGTCTCCCCCTCTACCTCTCCCCCAGATAATATTCCCCAAAACCCATCTGCCTCTGGTACCCCTATTGTTCCACCAGAGCAGATTATACCAGATACCCCAGTATATACTCCCTCTACCATTCATACCCAAACACCTTCTCCCCCATCTTCCCATATACCTCTAAACACAAACCCCTCTCCCCCACCTTCTGTACCAGAGGTACCCTCAACCTCTTCTGGTGCAGAAATCCCCCCTCCAAACACTTCCACCTCCCAGATACCTCCTACACCTTCTGTACCAGATGTTCCATCATCTTCTGGTGCAGAGCAACCCATTCCTTCACCCTCTACTTCACAAAATCCTAACCCTCCCCAAACCCATACAGACCAGGACCCAACCATTTCTATGGCTCTGGGATTCGTTGGCCCTCCCCCTTCTCCTACCTGTTTAACCAGCGATGATAGTGAAGATGAGGAAGCTTCACTTGAGCCTGCGGACTTAGCACCTTCCTCCTATGCCTCTGGGCCCAAACCCTTCACTTTCTCATCTGCAGAAATGGGTCCCATTAGGCAGAGTATGAGTGTAAGTGCTCAGCTCTGGCTAAGAGAGCATTTCCCAGTTCTTCTGGAGCACTTACCACTTCTGGCAGACCTTACTGATGCCAAAGTCTGGAGCAAGGCCAGACTTGAAGATGTGGAGGACCTATTGATGTTGCTTGAGGAAATGGGTCCCTCCAACTTCACTGCTTGGGAGATTGAGCTAAAGCAGAGGCTGAATATTCAAAACCCAGCAGAGCTGGAGACTCCTGGTGCTGCTAAAGTCTTGATTCGCACCCTGCTCATCCAGAGAGGAGTAATGCTCACTCCAGAGGACCCCACTTACAAGTTTGGTCCTCATTTTGTCTTTCCTCCAGAGCTATATTCAGATGAGGAAGACTTTGAGATGTCTCCTGCCGTGCTCCAGAAGATGAAAGCTTTCTTCAATGAGCAAATCATGCAGATTGGGCGCTTTTCAAAAGCTATTCAACATATGGCCCCTGCTATCATAGAGCACCAGATCAAGCATGAGAGGAGAATCTTTCTGAAGCAGTTAAAGTCTTCCCTGGCAGAGGTAAAAGCTTCTTTTAAGGCTAATGGCTTATTTGTCAAGCTGGATGTCATGCACAGCCAGAAGCAGCTTCAAGAGCACGTGCTGGAGCAGTTGAGACCTGTCTCTATGCTCAAAGTGGAGATGGCCAGCCAGATGATTCAAACTGCAAAGCTGAAAGACATCCTCCAGGAGATATTGGAGAAGCAAGAGAGACTTGTTGCAGAGTCTAAAGCTTACCTGGAGGAGGCCAAGCAGCTTCGTGATCTTCACTCTTCCTCCAACACTGCCTTGCCTGATCTTATAAGGCAGGTAGTGGAGCCCCTCCTTGATGAAGTTAAAAAGGGGGAAGAGAAGGCCAGAACTGATCTGGCGAAGACCACAAATGAAACTCTCTTCAGCCATGGAGCTCGTCTGGACCTGCTGGAGAATACTTTGGCCCAGGCTGAGTTGCAGAAGAAGAAGAAGGAAGAGCTCAAATCCCTTTCCATGGCTAAGCAGCTTGCTGCAGAAGAGGAGTCCGAAGCAGAGCAGGATCCAATCTCCATCTCTGGACCTGCAAAGAGGAAGATAAGGAAAGTAAAGAAGAGCTTCCTTGAATCTGTGGTTGAAGAAGATCACATTGTCAGTTCCTTATAAGATATAAACAGTATTCACAACTAAGATAGTTCTGGACATAACTATAGGTATAAGTTGTAGTATGAACTTGTTAGTAGCTTGTCTTGGCCATTAGTTCATACTAGTACGCTATGTCGTATTGAATGGATCACAGTTAAGACATGTTCTTCTATTCTGACTGTTATGAAGAACTAAAGGTCTTGGTGACTCTTGTAATTCTTAACCCTAATTGTGATATCTAGATATGTGGAGCGCTTGTTCACTACTTTGATTTACTATGGGTGAGAATCTTGTTAGATTCAATGCACTATGTATTTTGGGTAGTGACATCGTTTGCACGATGTCTATTTATTGGCATTAGGGCACCGTGTCCTGGTGATCCAGGTTGATGACGTCCCCTTGAGGAAACTCATAAAGGATTGTCGTATTAAACCCTGCAGGTGGATTTAATCCGTACGACAACAAGGTTGAGTGGTACTACTCAAGGAATAATAGATGTTAATTAATTAAAGCGGTCAGAAGCTTTAATAATTAATGGACGTGCGATATCTTTAACACGGGGAATTATAGAGTCTAATAGAAGCCCTGATTCGGTTCGGGATAGGACGGGAGTGCAACATTAATTCTCTAGTGGAATGAATTAATGTTCACGGGCCAAATATATGTTCTGGGATGAACATAAGAATATTTGGGTCCATGAGGAGCCCAAACCTATACCTTCTAACAGATCCCTAGTCTGGCCCATGAAACCTATATAAAGGCTTCAATTTCGTTTCTTTGAAACCCTAGCACAAAAAGAATTTCGTGAGCAGCTGAATTTCGTGAGCAAGGGTTTTTGAAGAGACGAAATTGGGAGGCACTTTTTGCTAGTTCGCTAGTTCGCCGTCCACCCGGTGTACGAACGAGGTTGGGAGACAGATTAGAAGATCAGTAGTGGAATCAATGCCTCGGTCTTCAAGGGTAACGGATCTAAACTTGTCTTTAGATGCATGTTTAGGTTTTTAATTGTTTATACACGTTTGGTATCCCAACAACGATCTTGGGGACGGACCGCCTTCACCGGCGCGATCCATCAAGTGGTATCAGAGCCAAGGATTCGTGGATTGTTGGCTCTGCCTGAAACGTGTATCTATTTTCTGGTTTTCTGCTTTCGTGGTTTTAGATCGTTTCTCTATCGCAACCCTTGTGTGTTTTTGTAATCGTTTTTCCCACCAGATAATAAGTGTGGGTAGTATAGGTTTCTTTTACAATAGATCACTGTATTAGGGTTTCGTTCGCTTGTATTAGTTGTGTTTTCTGATCACAAGAGCGGGCGATGTCGGATGGAGGATGTGGAAACGGATTTCAGGTTCTCTGTGTTAGAAGTTTTTGGCCCTAGACGGTGTCGTTCACTGTTTTGGCCATAACTTTTGACTCGGGAGTCCGTTTTCTGCAAGTAAGCCCATTTCGGAAACCTCGTGACGATATCTACGCCGTGACCCCCTGTGGCGCGACCTAATTCAATCGTCTTTATGAAGTTTTCTGCCAGTTTAGTTCGGGTGACGTGAATTCGACCCGTTCGAGACCATTTCTTGCTTTGCGTGAGAGGCCGATGCGAGGCATCCGTCCGCGCCCTTTATTTATCATTGTAATAGCTTTGATAGGCTGTTTTTGATAAGTTTTAGAAGGGGTTGCGATAGATATGCGTTTATTTATGCTTTTATCTATCGTTTTATGGCATGTTTGTGTTTTATAATTAATTTTATTATAATCTGCTATTGCCTGTGAATAATCTTCAATTTTAAATGACTAAGTGAGTAGAATTTAATTTAATTAATTCTTTGGCCTCCACAATTGGTCTTTAAGTAAGGTGATTGTTGCTCGTGGGACCTTGGGAGTCTCCCCCTAACGGATGCAACATTCACGAGCTTACTAGTTAAGACTTCTAATCAAAATGTTTTAATCTTAAAATGAAGTGTGTGATCATCCCCAACGGATGTATTATTCATGAGTTCATCAGTTAAGATTAGTGCAAGATAACTGTAGTGAATTATTTACTAGCGACGTGTTCTTTGTATGAGCTCGTCAATTGTGAATAATAGTTCCTACAGTTAAATTGTGGTCATCACTTAGATGTGAATTTTAATATAACCCCCCAACGGGGTCCCTATTCTAATTCACATGGCCAGTTTAGGTCCGACTATTAATTTCATTCTTCATAAGGATAAGTTGACGTGATATTGAAATTAAAGACTTGGTGTCTGGTTGATGAACACACGCGTAAACGACCATCCTAACGTGGCTTGCGTGTTTGTTTGTTGGGCTGTTGGAGGTTGTGTTGAATGTTGGTTTTGAAGGTTTCCAATATTTCATGCTTCAATTTATGTGATTTTAATGCTTGCTTGCATTTAATTTATTTCAGATTTAATAAGATGACGTTCAACCCGCTTATGGTTATTTTAAAAGAAAATAAGCTGACTGGTCCGAATTATTTGGATTGGAAGAGAAATCTGGACATTGTCCTGGTTGCAGATGAGTACAAGTTTGTGCTCAATACTCCTGCTCCTGCCGATCTGGCACCCGATTCCACTGAAGAGCAAAAGGAGGCTCATAAGAAGTGGCACAAGGCTGATGAGATGGCTCGTTGTTACATTTTAGCCTCTATGTCAAATGTTTTACAACAGCAGCATCAAAACATGCCTACTGCCGCACATATGATGTTGAGCCTAAAAGAGCTTTTTGGTGAGAAAGATAGGGCTGCCCGTTTTGAGGCTATGAGGAAAATTATGACTACCTCTATGCCAGAGGGAGCGTCGGTGAGGGACCACTGTCTCAAGATGATGGAATATCTGAATGAGATAGAGGTGCTCGGGGGAGAAATCGACGGTGATGCCAAGGTCGATATGATCCTCAACTCGCTCCCAAAATCATTTGAAAACTTTCGTTTGAACGTAATCATGAGTAAGAAGGGCTATTCTGTAGCTGAGCTTCTTGTGGAGTTGGTTGCGGCGGAATGTCTCATGGGTAAGGGTCCACAAGCCCATGTTTCTGTTCAGGCTGGATCTTCTTCGTCCAAGGGCGGGAAGAAGAAAAAGCCTTCTCAGAAAAAGGCTGGTGGAAGTAGTGGTGGAAGCAGTGGGAGTAAGGTTTTGGCGCCTTCTGGTGGCGTGAAGAAGCCGAAAGGCAAATGCTTCAAGTGCCACAAGACCGGACATTGGAAGCCTGATTGTCCTCTCTTGAAAAAGGATAACTCTGGTACATCTCTTGCTCTAGTTGTTGAAACATGCTTTGCGGCTTGTTCTGCCCTTTCTTGGGTAGTAGATACAGGAGCCACTGATCATGTTTGTTATACCTTGCAGGGGTTTCTGCAAACAAGGCAACTGAGTGAGGGCGAGATTACTATCAGTTTGGGCAATGCTACGACTGTAGCAGAGGTCGCAGTGGGAGATGTGCACTTATGTTTTTCTAATTCTGTTTTAGTATTAAAGAACGTTTTGTACGTGCCGAGTTTTCGGAAGAATTTAATTTCTGTTTCGAAGTTGTTTTTGGATGGATGCTCAGTTGTTTTTAATGACAAAGTTGTTATTATGAGAAATGACTTTTTAATCTGTTCTGGCACGTTAGAAAACAGTCTTTACACTATTACTTGTGCATATCGTACTATGACTGAAACTCATTCATCATCATCAAATAAGAGAAAAGAACCTTCAAAGATGAATCAAACATATCTTTGGCACCTAAGACTAGGTCATGTCAATCTGAGGAGAATTCAAAGACTTGTAAGTAGTGGTTCTTTGGAGTCTCTCCAAGTGGAACCATTCTCAGTCTGCGAATCCTGCTTGGAAGGCAAGATGACTTCAAGGCCTTTTAAGGCCAAGGGGAATAGGGCCAGTGATGTGTTAGAATTGATTCACTCTGATTTGTGTGGGCCTATGTCTGTTCAAGCTAGAGGTGGTTTTGAGTATTTCGTCACTTTCATTGATGATTACTCAAGATATGGGTACATCTATCTGATGCGCCACAAGTCTGAATGCTTTGGCAAGTTCAAAGAATTTAAGGCAGAAGTGGAGAACCGTCATGGTAAGAGTATCAAGTCACTACGATCTGATCGTGGTGGCGAATACCTTAGTAATGAATTTAGGCAATACTTATTAGAGAATGGGATTACATCCCAGCTCGCTGCGCCTGGTACTCCCCAACAGAATGGCGTAGCTAAAAGAAGGAATAGGACTCTATTAGAAATGGTGAGATCAATGATGAGTTATGCATCATTACCTACCTCGTTTTGGGGATATGCCTTGGAAACAGCAGCGTACCTTCTAAATTACGTACCTTCTAAAGCGGTTCCAAAAACTCCGATTGAACTGTGGTCTAGGCGAAAGCCTAGTCTCAATCACATTCGGATTTGGGGTTGTCCAGCACATGTGCTGGATAAGGAAGCTGATAAGTTGGCACCTAGAACTGAAGTACGGTTGTTTGTAGGATATCCTAAGGGAACAAAAGGTGGTTATTTTTATAGTCCTAAAGATCAGAGGGTGATAGTCAGTACTAATGCCCGATTTTTAGAGGAAGACTATATGAATGAGCATAAGTCCAATAGTGAGATCATTCTCAATGAGTTAAGGGGAGACAATGGCACACCAGTGTGCAAGAGGAAATACCACAAGAGACTGCACAACGTGATTGCTCTGATGAACCTTTGCATGCATTGCCTCGTCGTAGTGGGAGGGTTGTACGTCAACCTGATCGTTTCATGTTTGTGGGAGAGTCTGTGGACTTGATTCCAAGCGATGAACATGATGATAACGATCCCTGGACTTACAAAGAGGCAATTCAAGATAAAGATGCAGAGTCTTGGCACAAGTCTATGGATTCAGAAATTGAATCTATGGATGCTATGGAAGTGTACGACCTAAGCGAACTTCCCCATGGCAAGGAAGTCATTGGGTGTAAGTGGGTCTACAGACGTAAGAGAGGATCTGATGGGAAGGTTATTGCCTTTAAAGCAAGGTTGGTGGCAAAGGGTTTTACCCAGAAAGAAGGAATCGACTATGACGAGACCTTCTCACCAGTAGCCATGCTAAAATCGATCCGGATTCTCTTATCCATAACTAATCACATGAACTATGAGGTTTGGCAAATGGATGTCAAGACAGCTTTCCTTAATGGAAATCTGAATAAGGACATCTACATGCGGCAACCTGAGGGTTATGTGAAGAAAGGCCAAGAGCATCTGGTCTGGAAGCTGAAAAAGTCCCTTTATGGGCTAAAGCAAGCTTCCAGGTCTTGGAACATTCGTTTTGATGAGGTGATCAAATCTTTTGGATTTGAACAATGTCAAAATGAAAGTTGTGTGTATAAGAAGAGTAACGGAGACGTCGTGGTATTCTTAGTACTGTACGTAGATGATATTCTTCTCATTGGCAACAATGTGAAAGTATTATCAGACGTAAAGGTGTGGCTTTCAGAGCAGTTTCAAATGAAGGATTTGGGAGATGCATCGTACATTCTTGGTATAAAGGTCATTCGTGATCGGAAAAAGAGAATGTTGTGTTTATCTCAAGCATCTTACATTGATACTGTGATTGCTCGTTTCAGCATGCAGAACTCAAAGAAGGGTTTACTACCTTTCAGACATGGAGTTCCCTTATCAAAGGATATGTGTCCTAAGACACAGAAGGAGATAGAGGAGATGGCTAAGGTTCCTTATGTTTCGGCGGTAGGAAGCCTTATGTATGCGATGCTGTGTACGAGGCCTGATATTTGCTATGCAGTCGGTATGGTAGCAAGATATCAGTCTAACCCTAGTCAAGGACATTGGACTGCTGTCAAGCATATCCTCAAGTACTTGAAAAGGACTCGAGATTATATGCTGGTATACCAGTCAGATAGTATTGTTCCTGTGGGTTATACTGATTCGGATTTCCAAGCTGATCTAGATGAACGGAAGTCTACCTCGGGTTATGTGTTTGTGTTGGGAGGCGGAGCCATATCTTGGAGAAGTGTGAAGCAGAAATGCATCGCGGGCTCCACTATGGAGGCCGAGTACGTAGCTGCCTCAGAGGCTGCCAAAGAGGCTGTTTGGCTACGTAATTTCCTCTTGGACTTGGAGGTGTCCAAGAGTATGCCAAGGTGTATCACTGTTTATTGTGATAACGCGGGTGCAGTGGCAAACTCAAAGGAACCTAGAGCCCATAAAGCGAGTAAACACATAGAGCGGAAGTACCACATTATACGAGACATCGTAAATCGAGGAGACGTAGCTGTAGCTAAGATTGCATCGTTGAACAACCTAGCTGATCCTTTCACAAAGACTCTGGGGATGAAAGGTTTTGAGCAGCATGTGGAAGGTCTTGGTTTACGATGTATACCAGCTAGACTTTAAGTATAAGTGGGAGAATTGATATGTCTTTATGTGTATACTAAAAGTTTAGCTTTAGTATAAGTGGGAGATTGTTGGTGTATACTGTAAAGCAAACTTTTGTTGGGCTTTTATGGATATATTCAATTTCCTTATTATCTTAAATAAATGGTTTTTCACATTATTGCAATCTTATTAATTGCTTGTATTACTTGTATGTCTATTTATCTTATATTGTAGATAATGTGGTGGGTTTGTAGTCACACAGAAGATCACATTGTCAGTTCCTTATAAGATATAAACAGTATTCACAACTAAGATAGTTCTGGACATAACTATTGGTATAAGTTGTAGTATGAACTTGTTAGTGGCTTGTCTTGGCCATTAGTTCATACTAGTACGCTATGTCGTATTGAATGGATCACAGTTAAGACATGTTCTTCTATTCTGACTGTTATGAAGAACTAAAGGTCTTGGTGACTCTTGTAATTCTTAACCCTAATTGTGATATCTAGATATGTGGAGCGCTTGTTCACTACTTTGATTTACTATGGGTGAGAATCTTGTTAGATTCAATGCACTATGTATTTTGGGTAGTGACATCGTTTGCACGATGTCTATTTATTGGCATTAGGGCACCGTGTCCTGGTGATCCAGGTTGATGACGTCCCCTTGAGGAAACTCATAAAGGATTGTCGTATTAAACCCTGCAGGTGGATTTAATCCGTACGACAACAAGGTTGAGTGGTACTACTCAAGGAATAATAGATGTTAATTAATTAAAGCGGTCAGAAGCTTTAATAATTAATGGACGTGCGATATCTTTAACACGGGGAATTATAGAGTCTAATAGAAGCCCTGATTCGGTTCGGGATAGGACGGGAGTGCAACATTAATTCTCTAGTGGAATGAATTAATGTTCACGGGCCAAATATATGTTCTGGGCTGAACATAAGAATATTTGGGTCCATGAGGAGCCCAAACCTATACCTTCTAACAGATCCCTAGTCTGGCCCATGAAACCTATATAAAGGCTTCAATTTCGTTTCTTTGAAACCCTAGCACAAAAAAGAATTTCGTGAGCAGCTAAATTTCGTGAGCAAGGGTTTTTGAAGAGACGAAATTGGGAGGCACTTTTCGCTAGTTCGCTAGTTCGCCGTCCACCCGGTGTACGAACGAGGTTGGGAGACAGATTAGAAGATCAGTAGTGGAATCAACGCCTCGGTCTTCAAGGGTAACAGATCTAAACTTGTCTTTAGATGCATGTTTAGGTTTTTAATTGTTTATACACGTTTGGTATCCCAACAACGATCTTGGGGACGGACCGCCTTCACCGGCGCGATCCATCAATCTATTCTAAGGTCTTATCCTTTATATGTTTTCTTGCTTAAGATTAGTATTGTTGATCAGTTCTGGTAGTGTTTTAACTCCATCAAAAAGGGGGAAATTGTTAGGATAAAAATTGTTAGTTTTGAAGAGTTAAAACAAACCAGAAGATGTAATAGGACCATCTGGACCTGTTAGCCAGATGATGATCTAGATTAGGACTTAGTCTAGGGGGAACTGCCAGACCAGAAGACTTCACCAGATGAGATTTGACCAGAGGCAGAAGACATTCCCCAGACCAGACGAGTCCGGACCAGACGAGTCTGGTAGAACAAAAGATGCTCAGTTTGATCCCCTGACTCTACTGAGTATTCTGGTTCTTGACCAGATGAGGACCAGAAGACACCGAGGTTGCCTGGTGTCTGGTCCTGCCTTCTCTGGAGAGAATCAGAGTTAGGCAGAGGAAGCTATTGACCGTTGGTGATTCAAATCAAGTCAACAAGATCAGGATTGGAAAGTATTTGAAGATAATCAATCCAAGGATCCCACCAACCCAATCAATCAATTAGGGAATTGATTGATTGAGGCTTCCTTATATAGAGGATCTGATTGGATTAGCCCTCCAACGGCTAGCCCTTATCCCCTCTATATATACAAGAGTGCAGTTCAAGAAAAAGCTCTAGAGACTCTACACGCGCACATAGCATACTAAGCTTTTTGATCACTACGCATTTGCACTCACTTTGTTCTTAATTACTCATCCAACTCGTAAGGAGTTTATATACTCAACCTGTTCATCTTGTTAGACAAGGTTGGAGTAAGTTTGTCTTTAGATCGAAGTTAGATCTAAAGAGATTGTAAGAAGGTGCTGGTACTTCAGAAATTCCAGTGAGTAGTGAGTTTGTTGGTTGGATAGTGAGACCCCTTTGATCAAGGGAGAGTGGACGTAGGATATTCAGATCCGAACCACTATAAATACGGTGTTATTTATTGCTTTCTTTAATACCTGTTGTTTATTATTTGTGCTCTTAGAAAAGATTTTCTCTAAAGACATTTTGGTTATAAAGGTTTCCGCAATTAATCTATCTAGTGGGACCAACACAGGGGGTTGCACAAGGGTCGCGCGGGGCATTTTTATAAAAAAAAATGTTGGGTGGCATTTTTGAAAACAAGAACTTGAATGTGGCATTATTCCATATTTCCCAAAAAGTTCAGATCGCTCACCCCTAAGCAGAGTAGAGGTGAGAGGCAGTTGATCCTCCTCTGAAGAACCAGAAAGTACAACCTTCTTAGAAGCAAGAGCTCCTGCCTTCTTCTTCTTCTCTGTCTTCTTGCCCTTGGGAGGAGAGGATACTGCCTGGAGGGGCTGAGCAGGGATGGCATCATCGCCCTCAGAATCAGGATGCCCATGAAGAGGACCATCCTTATTCAGTAGGATCTTGGTCTTTCCAAACTTCTTGCACCCATCTACATCCCAAGCCTTATCTTGGAAGTAGAAATCCAGCAGAATAGTGAGCTTGGTGGCCAAGGAGTCATTGGCATTGAAAAAGAACTGAAACTCTCCCTGAGTCTCCTTGCTTGGCTCCTTCTGGACCTTCACCTTATTCTTCCTCCTCAACACATTCCAGAAGAATGTGGTCCAGTCACACTTGGCACCATCCAGAATGGCACGCATCATACACAGTCTCCCCAAGAACAGGGCATCAGTGCTGTGGTTTTCACACATCAAGATTTTCTCCATAATATCGAAGAACAATTTGTACTTCTGGCGCAAATACTTGTCAACGAACCCACGAGTAATGTTCTGGCACGAGGCCCAAGCAAACAACTTGAGATAACCACCTTCGTCGATCTTTGAAACCAATTCTCCATCATTGATCTTCAAATGCACCAGGAAATGTGCAGCATAAGTATTGAGGGTATGAAAAACCTTGGGAATCGTAGAGAGGTATGATTCCAGTCCAAATTTGCAAAGGAGGTCCAGAATCTCCAACGCACCAGAGTTCTTGGTGGAGTAGAAGTCCACCACCATCCCGGACTTGAGCTTCTTGCAAATGTATGTGACATCAAAGTTGCAGGTAGTAGCCATTGCTGAAAAAGCTTGAGATAAGATATGAGAGAGAGAGAGATTCTTGCAGAGAGAGATTAGGGTTTGAAAACGTGAAGAGACGGAGAAAAACGTTTAGGTTTATAAAAGAGAAATACGCGTGGAAATGAAATTAATTTAGGGAACAAGATCAATTAATGAATTAATTTGTATGTTGCACTTTTTGAATAAATCCGACGGCTATGATTTAAATTAGCAAGATACAGATTTATGTGACGTGTGTGGTACAGTCATTGGGACTGGGTTCGAGGGGTTTTTGGGGCAGTCAAGAGAAAAACAAAATGATTACCCTGGCCCATGACCCAATTTTAAACACACTCAGAATTTGAAATGTTTAGGTACATTTAGTAATTTGAAAAGTGTGTCCTAATGAACAGACACAGAAGAGTAAATACTTACATTTCATCTGGTATTGTAACCAGATGATACCACGAGTACTCTAGTGTCACACCTCATCTAGAGAAGTCTCTCCTCTGGTATGACTGTCATCTGGTATGATATCCAGATGATCCTGCTTGTAGTCTGTTATTGAGACTCATCTAGAGATGTGTCTCCTCTGGTATATCTGATCTGCATACAGATAATAAAACTTTAAATAGAATATGCTTTAAATAAAATAAGGATACTCTTCTGGTGTTCCCTCTAAAATAAATCTGTCTCTGGATCCAATAACCCCAAATCAAAAGCTAATTCTCTAAATCTGGTCTCTGCCATAGGCTTAGGATATCAGCTCTCTGCTTCTCTGTTGCAATCTTCTCCATCCTTATATCACCTTTCTCAACATGGTCTCTGGTAAAATGATGTCTTATGTCAACATGTTTGTATCTGGTGTGTAGAACTGGATTCTGGGTAATGGCAATTGCACTGTTGCTATCACAAAATATGGGTATATCCTTAGTTCTAATCTGGTAATCTCTGAGCTGCTGACTAATCCAGAGTAGTTGTGAACAACAGCTCCCTGCTGCCATGTACTCTGCCTCTGTAGTTGAAGTACCAACTGAAGTCTGCTTCTTAGAAAACCAAGATACCAACTTATTCCCATAAATTGACATGTACCACTAGTAGACTTTCTATCTATTCTGCAACCACCATAATCTGAATCTGAATAACCACTTAACTCAAAGTTATCATCTGCAGGGCACCATAATCCCAAATTAAATGTTCCCTTGAGATACTTTAATATCCTCCTAGCTGCTTTCAGATGACTCTTCTTTGGATTAGCTTGAAATCTGGCACATACTCCCACAACAAAGGTTATGTCTGGTCTGTTTGCAGTCAAATATAGAAGAGAACCAATAAGAGCTCTGTATAGAGTCTTATCCACACTTTCTCCAGACTGGATCCTTAGTTCTAATCTGGATCCATGTTAAAACTTGTCATCATAGGAATCTTGGCAACTTTGCTAGGTCCTATTCCAAATTTATCCAACATGTTTCTGGTGTACTTTGCTTGATTTATGAGGATTTCCTTCTTTGTTTGTTTCACTTGAAGACCTAAGAAGTAATTCATCTCACCCATCATAGACATCTCAAACTGACTCTGCATGAGATTTCCAAATTTCTCACATAGCTTCTTGTTAGGGGATCCAAATATAATGTCATCGATATATATTTGGACCAGAAGGATGTCCCTTTCTTCCTCTTTCCTAAACAAGGTTCTATCAATTTTACCCTTAGTAAAACCATTGTACAACAGAAATTGAGATAGAGTGTCATACCATGCTCTGGGTGCCTGCTTAAGCCCATAAAGAGCCTTCTTAAGCTTATACACCTTGTCACCTTGTTCAAAACCAGGTGGTTGTTCAACATACACTTCCTCAATGAGAATCCCATTAAGAAAGGCAGATTTCACATCCATCTGGTAAACTTTGAACTTCATGTGAGCAGCATATGCTAGAAACAATCTGATGGCTTCTAGTCTGGTAACAAGAGCAAAGGTCTCATCATAGTCTATTCCTTCAGACTGAGAATACCCATGGGCCACTAACCTTGCCTTGTTTCTAGTTATGACATTATTCCCATCTTTCTGTTCTTGAAAACCCACTTAGTGTCTATCATCTTTTGATGTCTTGGTCTTTCTACCAGCTCCCAAACATCCTGTCTGGTGAATTGATTCAACTCCTCCTGCATTCCTACTATCCAATTTGAATCCTTTAGTGCCTCCTTGATATTCTTGGGCTCAATCAAGGAAACATAGCAACTGAACAAGGCAGCTAAGTTCAAGGTTCTCCTAGTCTGGACACCCCTAGTTGGATCTCCTATAATCAACACTTTGGGGTGATCAACTAGACACTTCCTTCCCTTGGACTGGACTGATTGATCATCTGCTGCAGCACCTTAATGAGTATCATCAGCTACAGGAGAGCTTCCCCCTATAGGAGTTCCAACCGCTTCTGGTTCTGCTCCTTGTGAAGACTTCTGCTCTAGAGAACCAGAAGATGGGTTACCATCTGAATCTGAATCTGTCTCTGAATTAAGAACATGTGGCTTGACTTTGATTATCTTGGAAGTAATCTGATCCTTGGACTCTTCTGGAGAGAAGTCCTTAATTTCCACTTTGTACTCAAGAATAGATTCATCTAAAACAACATGGGGTATTTCTTCCACACAAAGTGAATTCCTATTAAAGACTCTGTATGTTTTACTGGTGCTGGAATATCCTAAAAATATTCCATCAGCCACTTTAGCATCAAAGGCCTTTAATTTGGATTTCCCATTGTCATGAATGAAACACTTACATAAAAAAACATGAAGAAATGAAACAGATGGGGTTTTACCTTTTCATACCTCATATGGTGTCTTACCATGTCTCTGGGTAATGAGGCATCTGTTCTGTGTGAAACAGGTTGTGTTGATGGCTTCTGCCCAAAATCTTTGAGGTGTATTATATTCTGCCAATAAGGTTCTTGCAGCCTCCTTAAGTGTTCTGTTCCTCCTCTCTGCCACTCTATTCTGCTGAGGTGTTCTGGCAGAAGATGTTTCATGAAATATACATTTGTCCTTACAATACTCTGCAATGTGTGTCACTTTGTCACTTCTGATCCTGACTATGCTCTAGTTCTGCTCATTTTGAATCTGCTTGAAAAATTATGGTAGCTTAGTGATAGTTTCATTTTTCTTAAACAAGAACACTACCTAAGTGTATCTTGAAAAATCATCTAATATCACTAAGGTGTATTTGCTTCCACTAAAACTAAGTGGTGAAATAGGTCCATGTGAAGTAACTGAAGAACTCTGGTTGTAGTTGTGCTCTGGACATCTTTGAATGAAGCTTTGGGTTGCTGTCCTTTCTGGTAGGAACCACAAGTCTGATTCTTCTTGAATACTTCATTTGGAAGACCTCGAACTAGACCCTTTCTGGCAATCTTGTTGAGAGTCTTGAAATTCAAATGATTCACCGTTTTGTGCCATAGCTAGCTGTTCTCTGCAGATCCTTTGGCAATCAGGCAAGTGTTCTGGACAACTGTTGAAATCTACAAGATAAATATTACCTTTCCTCAAGCCAACTAATAAAGTATCATCATTATAAGAATTAAATACAGTACAAGAGTCACTAGAAAACTTCACTTCCCTTGTCACAGAATTGGGATACAGAAAGCAGATTGTGCTTGAGTCCTTCCACATAGTAGACTTCATCTACAAATACATCATTGACAATCAAATTTCCAACTCCTCTGGTGATCCCAAAATTATTTTCACCAAACATCACTCTTGGCCCATTCAAATTCTTGAAATTCTGGAGATGATTTTTCTCAAATGAAATGTGCTTGGAGCATCCACTATCAATGTACCAAACACCATTGCTTGAAAATCCTTTCTCCAATGGGCTCTTGTCCTCCTGCAGAGAGATCAATTAGGTCCCCTAGTGGTGCTGGATCCTGATTGGTTAGTTACTTTTATTTTAGGAATCCAAAGATAAAGATCATCCCTTGCTGGATGAGGAGATCTTATATTTCTTCCAAATCTATCTACCAACACATGTCCTCTTACAATGACATATTGAACTGCTGGACTAATGAGAACACCTTTCCTAAACACTGGTCTGGTGTATCTCACTTCAAATCTAGCCTTGGGAATATCCTGTCTCAATGACATGGATTTAAAGGTCTGTTGGTCCCAAAAATATTATTAGCGGAAAGTGTTTTATACTTAATTTTAAGAAAAACCTCTTTTAAAGTGCTAAACTTAATTATGCAGAAATTGAAAATATAAATAGAATAAAAGAGACACAAGGATTTTATAGTGGTTCGGATATAACGATCCTAAGTCCACTCTCCCTTTCACAAAAGGGGTCTCACTCACCAACCAACTTACTTACTACTAGAATTGGGAAGTACCAGCTCCTTCGTACAACTTACAACAACCTTTCAATGTGGTGAATAGGTTGAGTAATATTTCAACTAGAACTCCTAAAAGAGTAAATATAAAACTTATATGAACAAGGTGAGTGTATGGTGTGTTCGTGTATTTTTTATCTTTTGTGCTATCTTGCCCGTCTTTCGTGTGTTGAACTCATCACCTTGCACTCCTATTTATAGGTGTCAAATAACTAGCCGTTGGAAGCTAGAAATTTAAACATCTATAAATTAAGGAATATAATCAGTCATCTTTGATTGATTATATGATTGATTGGTTGACTCCTTCTTTGATTGATTCTTCTTTGATCTACAACCAATCTTCATTGATATCAGTTGACTTCCCTTTCTTGATTCTTCTTATCTTTGGATCACAAGATCTTCTTGGTAGAGTAGTCTGGTAGAGCTCATCTGGTAGAGTAGTCTAGTCATCTACCTCATCTGGTCCTCTGCTCATCTGCTCATCTACCTCATCTGCTCCTCTACCTCATCTGGTCTTCTACCTCATCTGGTCCTCTACCTCATCTGGTCCTCTACCTCATCTGGTCCGGAGCACATCTTGTATCGACCTCATCTTGTCAAAGACTCCTCTTGTCCAAGACTCATCTTGTCCAAGACTCCTCTTGTGCAAGACTCCTCTTGTCCAAGACTCCTCTTGTGCAGGACACATCTTGTCCAAGACTCCTCTTGTGCAAGACTCATCTTGTCCAAGACTCCTCTTGTGCAAGACTCCTCTTGTCCAAGACTCATCTTGTCCAAGACTCCTCTTGTCCAAGATTCCTCTTGTCCAAGACTCCTCTTGTTCAAGACTCATCTTGTCCAAGATTCATCTTGTGCATGACTCATCTTGTCCGGGACTCCTCTTGCCCGGGACTCCTCTTGTCTGGGACTCCTCTTATCTGGGACTCCTCTTGTCCGGGACTTCTCTTGTCTGGGACTTCTCTTTTGTGGGACTCCTCTAGTCTGGAACTCCTCTTGTCTTGTCTAATTCCCTTCCCCCTTAGCCTAAGACCTATTCTAGTCATAAACTAGTAACAAGTTTTTATTTTAACATCTTCAAAACATCTAATCTATATCCCAACATTTTCCCCCTTTTTTGATGATGTTAAAACTAAAAGAAATGAATTTAAACAAGACAAGTGAAAATTGAAATCTTAAGATAAGAAGTCTAATCAAGCAGGGTCAACTGATCTCCCCCCTTAAAATATGCTCAGCTAATATTTGGGGCATAATATCAGCTGGTCTTCTTATGTATTTGCAGGCAATCATGTTTTTGGTACCCTTTTGGGTCCAGGGGGGTTAGCACAATATTTAGGAAGCCACAAGAATAGATCATCCCTTTTTTAATCAGGTGATCTTATCTTTCTTCCATACATATCCACAAAAACACATTGAACACAAGAGGCTCCGACATGGTTATTTCTTCTAGAGGCTCTTCTTCTCTTATGAGCTTGTCCAGTAGAAGGAATACTTGTCTTAATGCAACAGTCTTGAAATTTTGTTGATAAGGATAAGTCTTACTAGAACCATCAAAAGTTCCAGCTGGTCTGGTAGATGACTTAAAAGTCTTCTGCAGCTGAGTAGGAGTCAGCTGGGACTGCTTCTTTTGAGAAGGTCCAGGCTGTTTTCTACTTTGCTGACCTTGCTAAGATCTTTTAAAATTCCTCCTCTTCCTTTTGGGTTTTTGAGTTTTAGAACTCATCTGCCCGTTAGGTTGAGTTGTCTGGTCAGTTGACCTCTTACCCTTATCAATAAAATTTCTAGACTTTTCTTCTTTATGAACATGTGAGGATTCAGGTTTGGAATAACCAAGGCCTGTCTTATCATGCTCTCTTTGAGATAAGACAGCTATGTGTGACACAGTATTGTGTATTGTAGTCAGCTGCTCCAGTCTCAGCTTGAGCTTGTCCTCACTATCTTTTACAATTTTGTTTTGATGGAAGAGTTCATCAAACTTAGCTTTAAGCAGGGTATATTCATTATCTTTCTCAATATTTTCAACAAGCAGCCTTTCTATCAGCTTAGTTTGTTCATCACGTCTGGTTTTCAAGTCAGTTGACTCTTCTACCAGTGTTTAAACCTATTCAGCTGGTAGATTAGTTGGGTTGCCTAAACATTGTGAAAGATTTTGTGTTCTCATCTACCAGTATTTGACAAAGTTGTACAGATTTTTGGAGATCTAATAGCAATGTTTGCATATAAGACTCCTCTGATTGTTCAGAAAAAGAAGAATAAGAAGAAGAAGAAGGAGTTCGATTACATACCTCATCTGTCACAAGACATATCTCTTCTCTTGGTCCAAAATTTTATGATGAACCAGAAGTGGATACCTCTTCTTCCTCAGATGTGAAGCTTCTTTTGGAGTGGCTCCTAGTGTATCTTTTACTACTTTTCTTTGAACCCATTTCTGCAAGAATATGTTAGCACAACAAATATTTGGGTTTTTTCAAAAAATTGGATCTGTTCTGGTGACCACCAAAAAGCTTTTCAAAGCAGTGGTCTAGGACATACTGCTCTGATACCACTTGTTGGTCCCAAAAATATTATTAGCGGAAAGCGTTTTATACTTAATTTTAAGAAAAACCTCTTTTAAAGTGATAAATTTATATTCAGAAATTGAAAATATAAACAGAATAAAAGAGACACAAGGACTTTATAGTGGTTCGGATATAACGATCCTACGTCCACTCTCCCTTTCACAAAAGGGGTCTCATTCACCAACCAACTTACTTACTATTGGAATTGGGAAGTACCAGCTCCTTCGTATAACTTACAACATCCTTTCAATGTGGTGAATAGGTTGAGTAATATTCCAACTAGAACTCCTAAAAGAGTAAATATAATACTTATATGAACAAGGTGAGTGTATGGTGTGTTCTTGTATTTTTTATCTTTTGTTCTATCTCGCCCGTCTTTCGTGTTTTGAACTCATCACCATGCACTCCTATTTATAGGTGTCAAATAACTAGCCGTTGGAAGCTAGAAATTCAAACATCTATAAATTAAGGAATATAATCAATCATCTTTGATTGATTATATGATTGATTGGTTGACTCCTTCTTTGATTGATTCTTCTTTGATCTACAACCAATCTTCATTGATATCAGTTGACTTCCCTTTCTTGATTCTTCTTATCTTCGGATCACAAGATCTTCTTGGTAGAGTAGTCTGGTAGAGCTCATCTGGTAGAGTAGTCTAGTCATCTACCTCATCTGGTCATCTGCTCATCTGGTCCTCTACCTCATCTGGTCCTCTACCTCATCTGGTCTTCTTCCTCATCTGGTCCTCTACCTCATCTGGTCCTCTACCTCATCTGGTCCGGAGCACATCTTGTCTCGACCTCATCTTGTCCAACACTAATCTTGTCCAAGACTCATCTTGTCCAAGACTCCTCTTGTCCAAGACTCATATTGTCCAAGAATCCTCTTGTCTAAGACTCCTCTTGTGCAAGACTCCTCTTGTGCATGACTCATCTTGTCCAAGACTCCTCTTGTGCAAGACTCCTATTGTCCAAGACTCATCTTGTCCAAGACTGTTGGGAAAATGTATAAGGCTTAAGTTTTGATTAGATGCCAAAATGTTCCTCCTAAGTTGATGTGTAAGTAAAATATTCAGTAGAGTTAAAGTTATAGTTAATCAGTTCAAAATGTTAAGAACTGGAGTTCAGTTAGTAACTTTTGTTGTGCATTGAAGACTGAAGTCCACTGAAGACAAGTCCGCTGAAGACAAAGTGATCTGAAGTTAGTCTATGTCTTGAATGTTTTCTAAGTACATTCACACTAAGGCTAAAACCATCAGGAGAGGACTAAGTCCACTGATGTAAACTAACAAAGCACATTGAATGCTATACACATTAAAAGCTGTTAGTTATTTTGGTTGGAACAAAGGTAAAAAGCATTTCAGAGAAACTTACATGTAATGAAGGAATAAGAAGGTTCTCTCAGAGGAGTTCCACCTTAAACCAAGACAAGAAACTGGGCAAACAGACTTAAGGTCCAATGAGAAGATGACACATCAGTGTACTTTACTGACAGCCGACCTGTCACAGTCTGACAATTTACAAAAGTCTTTTCTAGCTTTCCTCAGAGAGTTGGTGAATAGGCAAAGACTTTTAGCCATTTCTTGACAAGACTTAAAGCTTCAAAAAGAGCCGTTTGAGCCAATCAGATGCAAGGAGACTTACTTGAAGAGATTCAAATCCAACGGGAAGATTTTCAAGGAAGCCTATAAATACAGAAGAACGTGCACATTTCCAAGCACGGGAAACTCACAAGATCAAAGCTATCTCTACATTCATAACTATTTAGAAGCACTTGAAATCACCATTGTTTCCCAAGTGTTTCACATTTGTAGAGAGCATAACAAACCTTCTGTAACCAAGCTTAAAAGCTATATCCAAATCTTAGAAAGAGATAATCCAATCCTAAGCCTTGAGCTAAACTTGTAAGGATTATCTCACAATAAGTGGAACCAAAACCCTACTCAAAACCCTACTCAGTGTTTAGGTTGAGAGCTAGTGTTAAGTGGTGTTAGTAAGCTGATTGTTGTATCAGTCTGAAAGCTAGTTTGTTTTGGGAACTAGGACCTGGAATTTCCTATTGATCAATCATCCTAAGAGAGGAGAAATTGATCAGTGCACCTTGGCACTATAACACAAGGAATTCCAAGTGAAAGGAATTCTCCTGTTTGATCAGGCCAGTGGACGTAGGAGATTTATCTCTGAATCACTTTACATCTTGTGTACTTACTTTCTGCTATTTCATAAGTGTGTGTTATCCTTTCATAAGTTTATCAAAGTAAAACGAGTTTTCTAAAGAGCTCACTAATCCGCTTCTGAAAGCTAATTAGATAGTAGTTCAACTGAAAGTCTTTAGCTTTCAGTGGAGGTATTATCTCAGTAAGCTTTCACCAAGTAACTCTCAGCAGACCTTCAAGTCTACTGACTAGTTATTGTCTTAAGTAACCTGATAAGTTTGAAAGAAGTTTTAATTTGTAATCAGGTGTATTCCCCCCCCCCCCCCTCATACACCTGTTTGCTCGTTTTGGGACCAACAAAGACTTCTCTTGTCCAAGATTACCTCTTATCCAAGACTCCTCTTGTTCAAGACTCCTCTTGTCCAAGACTTCTCTTGTGCAAGACTCATCTTGTCCGGGACTTCTCTTGTCCGGGACCCCTCTTGTCTGGGACTCCTCTTGTTTGGAACTCCTCTTATCCGGGACTTCTCTTTTCTGGGACTTCTCTTGTCAGGGACTCCTCTTGTCTAGAACTCCTCTTGTCTTATCTAATTTCCTTCCCCCTTAGCCTAAGACCTATTCAAGTCCTAGACTAGTTACAAGTTCTTATTTTAACATCTTCAAAACATCTAATCTATATCCCAACAAGGTCTTGTAATATGGATACATCCTAGAAGAACCATCCCTGGTGTCATAATCACCCAGATAAACTGGTCTTCTATAGATGGGTCTGGAAGACCTTCTCTGGTTTTGATGAAAATTAGATCTTCTCTGGTGAGTATAGTCCCTTTGAGAGTATATGTTCTGGTATTACACTCTCTGAGTAAATCTCTTCTGAGGTCTCTGGTTCTGACTAAGGTTCCTTTGATCATAGTATCTCATCTGAGGTCCCCTGTCCTGATTAAAGTTCCTCTTATCTGAGTGTCTCCTCTAAGGTCCCCTAATTTGCTTAGGTTCCACTCTTTAAGGATTACTCTAAGGTCTCTCAATCTGTTTGGGTTCTAATCTTTGAGGATTACTTTGATTAGATCCTTTAATCTGTTTAGAGTACACGTTTTGAGACTTATTCTTTAAGTATTCTTCTTTCAGTTCAGTTATCTCTTCAGGAGCATACTCCACATGCTTACCAGAGTAATCCCTATTAGGGATTAGGACTACTCTGTAACCATGTCCATCCAGATAATTTTCATCATCCCAAACTTCCATAATTTCACAAGCTCTTACAATCTTGTCTTTGCTATAATAAAACTTATGAGTTTTTGTAACTTTAGAATATCCCAAACCACTCTTGTCATGGATGCGCTGAGAAGACTCACTAATGATAGATACCACATTTGGTCTCTTTGGAGCTTCTCTGGGCATTGGTACCTCCTCAATAACTTGTTCAACTTGTTTTCCCTTGAGAAGGGATCGGTATTTAGCTCTGAGTTTTTCCATATCTTTGTCAACAGAGTCCCTCTCTTTCATGAGCTGAGTCACCAGATTATCTTTCTGTAACAATGTCTTGAAGTGTTGAAACTTCTATGGCATGGTTACTTATGAGTTCTATGGTGGACTTTTTCTCATGAGACAAAGATTGAACTTCAGCTTTGAGCTTACCATTTTCCTTCTCAAGTTTCTGACAGAGTTGAACATACTTTTGGAGATCTGATAACATTTACTGCATATCAAACTCACTAGAAGTACCAGATGAATAAGAGGATTGATAATATTTAGAGTTAGAAATGCATAAAGTAGATTCTTGTACCTCAGTTATGTCTGCCATAAGACAAACATCATCTTCTGAACCAAACTCAGAAGAAGAAGAGCTTGAACTAGTGTCCTCCTCTTCTGCTTCTGCCAGCAATGTTCTCATGTCTGCATATCTCGTATCTCTCTTGAGTCTTTTCTCTTCTCTTTCTCTATGAGTAAGGTGAGGACAATCATAGTTATAGTGACCTGGCTTGTTACAGGTGTAATAAGTGTTGTCTCCTAATCTGGGACTGGGACTGGCATCTTTCCTCCTGGAGTTGATATTTGGTCTACCTGGACTGCTTTCTCTCCTCCTGAAATCTGATTTGCCAGAGCTAGAATCCTTCCTTCTTGGACTGAAGTCTCTTCTCTTCTCTGGTGACTGGAACCTGGTTTCCCGAGAATCTCCAGATGACCTCTCTTTCTCTGCAGGTTTGAAAGAACTTCTCCTGTCTCTGGTTGAGTCCTTCCAGTGTCTCTTGTACCTGCCATACCTGGGACTCATCTTTTTAAGTTTTCTAGTTAAGAGTGCTACCTACTACTTGAGACTCATGTCATCGGCTACTGGTTCCTTCACCTGTTCTGCAGGCTTGATAGTTGAAGAGAATGCAACTCCTTTCTGCCCAGATGAGGAAGAAATCTCATCTGTCTGATCTTCCTCATGCAGATCATATTCATATGCTTTCGGATCAAAGAAGAGCATATAATGATCTAATGTGTTCAGATCCTTACTTTCCTTAATAACAGTAACTTTGATTCTCCACCTGCTTGTTAGTGATCTCAAAATTTTATTATTAATTTCTTTTTCAGAATAAATTTTACCTAAGGCACTAGCCTTGTTGAGGATATTTGTGAGGCGCATGTCCAGCTGGTCAATGGTCTCGTCTGGCTTCATCTTAAAGGTATCAAAGGAGTGTTAAATATCTTGCAACTTGTTCTCCTTGATCTTATCCGTACCTTCACAAAGCAGAGCCAGCTTGTCCCACATCTCTTTTGCTATGTTGCAGGTTCTCACTTTCTCAGTTACTTCCTTGGTGAGAGTGTTGATGATTTTTGTTCTGGCTACCTGGTCCAGATTATACACCTTTCTCTCATCATTGTTCAATTTATCCTTTTTATTGAGAATTTTTTATCTTGCAGGTCTAGTCTCTTCAGTAGCTCTTTCTCCATCAGTACTGGTCTCTTCTCTAGAACCTGATCTACCATCATCAATAGGAGACCAGTAAAATTTGATAGGGTCACTTTCTACCACATCAAGCATGCGGTGATGAATAGCTCCAAGATGATTGCTCATCATGAAGCTCCAGTGGCTATAGTCATCGAAAGAAAACTCTGGTAATTTATGGTTCTTGTATGTAGATTTTGAAGATATTTTTTATATTGAATGAAAAAGATTTTATGCAAAAATGAAATAAGCAGTGGATCTGCCCTGGTGACCACCAAAAGCTTTTCAAAGCAGTGGTCTAGGACACAATACTCTGATACCACTTGTTGGTCCCATTAGAAGCTATACTAGATTATTAATAAATACAGAAGCTTAAGCAAGTAACTTTAATGTAAAACCATTTTATGCCTTCAACAAATATGATGCGAGTAAAATAAAGCAGTAAAGAACACAAGATATATAGTGGTTCAGATGTTAAAATCCTACGTCCTCTCTCACTTTCACAAGGGCCTTACTGTCCAACCAACTTACTCTCTTTACTGGAATTTCACAAGTACCAGTTCCTTGTTACTACTTAGATCAACTCCGATCGAATCAGTTCAATACGATAACCTTATCTAGGAGATGAACAGGTTGAGTATTTGTTCCAACTACAAACTCCTTAAGAGTATATTTGTATGAGTGCATGAAATAGTACTGGAATGCTCAAGAATATAGAATGCTTGAATGTATTCTTCGCGCATATGTATCTTCTTTTCAAATGGCTCTCATATTTATAGGGAGGATTAGGGTTTAGCCGTTGGAGAGCTAATCTAATCAGATCCCTAAATATGGAAGTTCCAATCAATCAATTTCCCTAATTGATTGATTGGGTTGGTGAGATCCTTAGGATTGATTCTTCATTGACTTTCCAATCCTGATCATTTGACTTGCATTAATTGCACCAACGGTAAAGAACTTCCTTAGCCAACATCTGATCTGTTCAGAAAGCTAAGTTCAGATACCAGATGACTCCAAGGTCTTCTGGTCCAGACCAGAGTAGTGAAATGAAGAGTTCCTTAGATTCAGGGAATGATTCTAAGACTTTTCTTATTTCACCAGACTCGTCTGGTTCTAGAGAAGGTCTTCTGTCTCTGATTGAATCTCCTCTGGTGAAGTCTTCTGGTCGAGTCTTCTGGTGAAGTCTTCTGATCGAGTCTTCTGGTGAAGTCTTTTGGTCGAGTCTTCTGGTCAAGTCTTCTGGTGAAGTCTTCTGGTCGATTCTATTGGTGAAGTCTTCTGGTCTGGCATTTCCCCCTAGACTAAGTCCTACTCTATATCCTCATCTGGCTAACAGGTCCTATTACATCTTCTTGTTTGTTTTAACTTCTTTAAAACAAACAATTTTATCCCAACAGAAGAGAAGAGAAAGGCTGGCCTCTTTCGACAAGACCACCACGAAGAAGTTCAAAAATGGCTATCAAAAGTGCACTATCAGGCTCAAGAAGAACAAGGAATACCAACCCAAGGCCAAGTATCCTCATCACGATACTTGGGTGCCCAAGAAGATCAACGACAAATGGGAATGAGTAAAGAGGGAGTTCGTCTACGCCTATTATGTCACTGGAGAATTGGGAAAGGAGAATCCTCAGGATCTGTTTAACCAATGACTTTTTGACTCCTACCTAAACCTCTATCCTGACATTATTGAAGCTTGGAATAATGCTTTTCCAGATCATTCCCTGAAGGCCCCTGAACCCATTGTCTTTTGGCCCCCAGTGGATGCTACAGGAGCTGCGGATAGGGAGAAGATCACCTTTGAATGGGTTTCTCTCTGTGAACATCTTGACCTTAAGGGTCACTCCAAGGAAGTGATGGAAAGGAAGAACGAGTTGAAGGTCAGGGTATTTAAACAGTATGGGCTGGAACCTGTCTTTGATTCTATTTGAAAGTTGTTAATTTTTCTGGGCATTTGTCTATAAGTCCCAGTCTTTTTTTTTTGTTAATATCAGTAGACTGTTGTACTAGTAACTATTTTAAGTGAAATGAAAACTCTACTGTCTTCCTTTGGCCCAAGATAATATCTCATTATCATTTAGGCTTTGCACTATTGAATAAATTTACTTACAAGTTTTACTAAGTATGCCAAACTGATGATCTCAACTGAAGTATAAGACTTTGTAATAGATAGGTTTCGGCATCATCAAAAAGGGGGAAATTATTGGGAAATATCATCAATGTAAGTTTTGATTAAGATGCCAAAAGGTTCTCCCTAAGTTAAGTAAGTAAATTTTATTCAGTAGAGTTAGTCTAAAGTTAGTCAGTTCACTTTTTATGGAACTGAAGTGCGTTTACTAAATTCTAGAGTGTATTTAGTTCAATAAAGAGAAGTCTGCTGAGAAGATAAGTCTACTGCAGTGAAGTTTACTGAACAAGTCACTTGAAGCATACATGTTTTCAAAGTGCATTTATGATTAGGGAAGTTACCATCAGTAGAGATTTTGGAAGTCTACTGATAAAGACTAATGAAGCATTTAAAGCCCAACACATTTTAAAGCTGTTAGTATTAGTGTTAGTGTCCTGGAGACAATCCATTGAAAGGACATAATACTAAGATAATATTCAGATTTGGTTTAATATTATTATTGGTTTAATATTAAATGTATGGCGTTACACTTATCTGAATATGATGTTTGATTGTTTGCATATATTCTTATTTGTGTTCCCATGAATCACTACTGTCGTTGAGTGAGTGAGAACTCAGATGAATTAAGTATGATTCTCAAATAGCCCCGATCAAGGATTATTAAGAATGGGATATTTATGATGCAATTGAGATTGGTGTGTGATCTGCATCATACTCTCAGAGAGTGTAGTAAGATCTCACTTACTACGAGATACCGGGTATCTCATGATGGATGCACAGATACCTTAGAGGGTATTAGTATACCCATCCGAGAAACCGTTTGATGTAATTCCACATAATGTGTCTACGGGTGTCTCGGTTAGTAGGAGCGATGTGATACTCCTCTGACTTGAGGTCAATACGCACGACATGTGTGGAGTGATGAACTTTGACCATGACCGATGCTTGCACCCTTCCACGGGTAGATATGGCATGGATTGGGTTCATCACGAAATGTATGTGCGTGGTAGTTGAGCCAAGAATAGGATTCATTCCTCAATGTGGATTTAGAGAGAATACTCATCTTCTCATCATAATTGGATCTAAGTCGTTGGCCGACGCACATCAACTTAGACTTTGTGGCTAAGTGTAATATACTTGATCAATTAGTGATTTGAGATAATATGATTAAGTTATTTGAATAGACACTTCATCATGTTCAAGACTTAATCGGGTATTCGCGAATGAAAGGAAGATATCACAATAGCCTACAGTATTACAGGTAGTTGCAGATTTCCTCGCAACATACCTCGTATATTGAGAATGTCTAATTTATTGTCTAGGGTTCTATTAAGTCCATTAGTTTGACTAATCGCTCGATATACGAGGGCCTATGGGTCACACAACAAGTAATGGCAATTTACCAATTATAGTTGGTTGATTAAATATTGTATTGGATATAATATTTAATTTATGGAGAATATAATAATAATAATTATATTTGGAATTAATTATTATTATTATTTAATTAAATATGAAATCCCAATAATAATATTTGGAATATTATTATACAAGAATAATAGATATGGTAAAGATATTATTCATAGGAACATATCAGGGAGATATAATTTGTAGAGATTATATTACGGGCTAGGCCCGATATCTTGCTTAGGAATTAAGCCAAGTTAATCCCTATAAATATGTGTCTTATGGGAATTCGGAAAACACACAAGAAATATAATTTCTCTATAAAATCTCCAGTCGGAATTTTCTTAGCAAATTCAACGCTGGCATATCGGTGTGGGTTGGTAGAAAGCCGTTACGTGGATACCATAGTTGAGGATTCTGCGTACAAGTCACTGTAAGGATTTATATGTTATTATTTATCCTTTTGTTTTTATGTTATACAACCATGTTTAAGATTCGATGTTGGTGAATCGTATTCCTCCGCTGCACCGAACATGGTGTTCGTGAGCTTCAGGCTCTTCTAATGGTTGTATACAATATTTGTAATTCCTTGGTAAAATATTGCGAGTGATTCTTAAATTGATTTTGCCCAACATTTGGTCCTAGTATTAAATTTTTGGGACATAATTTAATATTATTGAAAATTTTGATTTTAGATTCAAAAGTTTTCCTATTCCGGTTTCTGTGAATTATCAGTATTCAGTTTTCACTAATAAAATTTAATTTAGCCGTCGGTTTTGACCAATTAAAAAAAAAGTATTTGGAAAGGAACTGGGTTCCGTTTTATCTTCGGGAGAACTGATGGATGGGCAATCATAATCTCTGCCCGACGCCCGGTACTAACGGACAAGAGACGGCCACCGAATTTCCAATTGGGGTCGCTGCGGCCGAATTTGGCGGTAGCGCAGTCGTGCTGCTACTGCGAACAAATCATGGGAGCGGACGCTTGGTGTCTCAGCTGTCGTGAGTTTGGGTCTATGACGGTGGCGCCTCAGTTTAGGTCGTCGACCATGAGAAATCGGAAAGCGCCCAAAGCGGTCGATCTGCGGCAATAGTGAATGGCGATTAGATCGCTATCTCCATGGACGGAGCCAGCTAAGGTAAAGGGGGGGGTACTGAGCTCCCCGGAATTTCGTAAAAAACTATTATATATGCTATATTACAGCAACAATTCATCTTTGACGCTTTGTCCTAGTGGTTACGACCAGGACCAGGGTTTAAACCCTGAGAGGTTGACACTATATATACATGTTCCCCAAACCCAAAGCCCCATTTCCTTTCTCAATAAAGGTGCGCACTAATCATTTTTCTTCTCATTTTTAGTGTATCTTAATTAATAGTTTACTTAATCACTATATATTATGTTTTTTTTTAAATAATGAAGTAATATTATAAAACAAATTCAAATATTTACAACAAGAAAATAAAAATTTGCATACAAAATTAGAACTGTCTACGAAAAATTTCCAACAAAAAATTTCGTAGTAAGAATTGCCTACGATTTGCCTACAAAATTTTCTAATTATGAAAGCATCTATATTATTTAACTAGAAACAACTTTGCCTACGAAATTCATTTGTCTAAGAAATAAAATATCTAGGTATAATTTCCTACAAGTCAATTAAAAATTTTTGTAGGTAATTTTCACTACGAATATTTTTGTTGGAAATTTCGTGGACATATTGGCAATTTCTGTAGACAATTTTATATTTTTTTTATAGTGTTATAAATATATCATTTGGGTTGTCAATATTCATTTATAAGAATTTTTAGCCTCTTGAAAATTGGGCCCCCCTAAACTTAAATCCTGGCTCTGTTATCTTTATCGTGATCCGAAACAGATCGTTATAGATTTTTCAATTCAGTCTGATATTGTCGATCTAGGACGATGGCACTCCGGATTGAGGTCGCCTCGCCGTGACTGTTTCAGACTAGGATGGACTACCAGAAGGTTGTCGATCGGCTTTGATTGTGCGGTTATAGGCAAACCGCTGAAACCAGTTTGGACAACGGTGATGTCAGGGCTGAGGTCGTCCGCTCTTCGAGTGGCGACCGGTGGTGGCTGTGATGGATGGCAAAAGATGGCCTACGTGCCAAGTCTTTGTCGTCTATGGCACAAGGGCCTGGTGTTGAGAATTGGATTTTCACCAGGCCCTTCTAGGCAAATATTGTTGGGAAAATGTATAAGGCTTAAGTTTTGATTAGATGCCAAAATGTTCCTCCTAATTTGTTTGTAAGTAATATATTCAGTAGAGTTAGAGTTATATTTAATCAGTTCTAAATATTAAGAACTGGAGTGCAGTTAGAAATATCTAGAGTGTATTGAAGACTGAAGTCCACTGAAGACAAGTCCACTGAAGTCAAGTCCGCTGAAGACAAAGTAAATCTGAGATTAGTCTAAGTCTTGAATGTTTTCTAAGTGCATTCATACTAAGGCTAAAAACATCAGGAGAGGACTAAGGTCCACTGATGTGAACTAACAAAGCACATTGAATGCTATACACATTAAAAGCTGTTAGTTAATTTGGTTGGAACAAAGGCAAAACGCATTTCAGAGAAGCTCGCAATAAATGAAGGAATAAGAAGGTTCTCTCAGAGGAGTTCCACCTTAAACCAAGACAAGAAACTGGGCAAACAGACTTAAGGTCCAATGAGAAGATGACACGTCAGTGTACTTTTTTGACAGCCGACCTGTCATAGTCTGACAATTACAAAAGTCTTTCCTAGCTTTCCTCAGGAAGTTGGTGAATAGGCAAAGACTTACAGCCGTTTCTTGACAAGACTTAAAGCGTCAAATAGAGACGTTTGAACCAATCAGAGACAAGAAGACTTACTTGAGAAGATTCAAATCCAACGGGAAGATTTTCAAGGAAGCCTATAAATACAGAAGGACGTGTATATTTTCAAGCACGGGAAACTCAAAGATCAAGCTATCTCTACATTCATAACGTTTTAGAAGCACTCAAAATCACTATTGTTTCCCAAGTGTTTCACTTGTGTAAAGAGCCTAACAAACCTTCTGTAACCAAGCTTAAAAACTATATCAAAATCTTAGAAAGAGATAATCCAATCCTAAGCCTTGAGCTAAACTTGTAAGGATTATCTCACAATAGTTGGAACCAAAACCCTACTCAAAACCCTACTCAGTGTTTAGGTTGAGAGCTAGTGTTAAGTGGTGTTAGTAAGCTGATTGTTGTATCAGTCTGAAAGCCGGTTTGTTTTGGGAACTAGGACCTGGAATTTCCTAGTGATCAATCATCCTAAGAGAGGAGAAATTGATCAGTGTACCTTGGAACTATAACACAAGGAATTCCAAGTGAAAGGAATTCTCCTGTTTGATCAGGACAGTGGACGTAGGAGATTTATCTCTGAACCACTTTACATCTTGTTTACTTACTTTCTGCTACTTCATAAGTGTGTGTTATCCTTCATAAGTTTATCAAAGTAAAACGAGTTTTCTAAAGGGCTCACTAATCCGCATGTGAAAGCTAATTAGATAGTAGTTTAACTGAAAGTCTTGAGCTTTCAGTGGAGGTATTATCTCAGTAAGCTTTCACCAAGTAACTCTCAGCAGACCTTCAAGTCCACTGACGAGTTATTGTCTTAAGTAACCTGTTAAGTTTAAAAGAGTTTTGATTTGTAATCAGGTGTATTCCCCCCCATACACCTATTTTGCTCGTTTCGGGACCAACAATTGGTATAAGAGCAGTGGTTCAAAAGACCATTGTTCTAAGTAAACCTTTGTGCTAAAAAGGTATTTTTTTTGGTCAACTGAATTTGATCTTTTGATAAACTTGTTTAGATATCATGGCTGACAATGCAGCTAGGGTGGCACCACCAGCAGAGAACAATATGGGAGTGAATCCCTTGAACCATATGTCTCATCACAAACTTCCACAATTCTCAGTGGAAAATTATAACTTCTGGAAGATCAGAATGAGAGCTCATCTTGCCTGTGTGCATGATGAAATGTTAAGGGTAACTACAAAAGGTCCATTTATATTTATGACCCCTAACCCTAGAACCACAGCTGAGACTATTGCAGATCCAAGAGAAGAATGGCCCAAGGATGAAGATAACTTCACTGCAGATGAAAGGAGGAGTAACAACCTCAACTTCATAGCCATGAATATTTTCTACACAACCATTTCAGATTCTGTAATGGGAAGAGTGATCCATTGCAAGACTGCAAAGGAACTATGGGACACTCTAGCTCTCATGTGTGAAGGAACTGACAAGATAAAGGAGGACAAGCTTTCTGTAGCTGTTCAAAAGTATGAGCAGTTCACCATGGAGCCCACTGAGACCATTGATCAACTTGATGGGAGGTTCACTGACATCATGAATGAGATAAATTCTCTGGGAAAGGTCTATACCAAAAGAGAAATTTCCTTAAAGATCCTGAGAGGTTTAACCTCAAGATGGGATGTGTACTCTGTGATGATGCAGAATACCAAAGACTTATCAAGCATGTCTATGCAACAGGTATTCTCTGAACTTAAGGCTTATGAGTTTGATCTTAACAGGAAAAGGGCTCCTGATGAGACCTCAGCTGAGAAGGGAGTTGCCTTCAAAGCTAAGGAGACTGAGCCAAGATCCCCAAAGCCTCAGAAGAGTACAAAGGCAAGCAAATCTCAAAGCAAGGCTGAGATGCAAGAGGAACTCAGCCTAATTGTTAGAAGGTTTGAACAACTTAACAGCCGTTTTGGCAAGTATAAAAGGTTTTACAGGGATAACAGGGAAGGAAGAAGTTATCCACAAAAGACCTCCAGAGAAGGAGAGAAAAGCTCATCTGAGCCAGAGAAGAAGAAGGAATACAAGAGTTACACCAAGGCTGAAGGATCATCATCAAAGGCAAGAGAGTCTACTGAGGAAAAGAATGATGATGCCAATAGGTGTTTCCAGTGCAAGAAGGTTGGTCACTTTCAATATGATTATCCTCAACTGAGCACAAAAGAAAGAAAGGAAAGGCAAGACAAAAGAGACAGGAGATACGGAGAAACGAAAGCCATGGTGGCTGAAGATGTTGATGAAAATCTGGGGTCATCTGATGAAATGTTCTCAGACAGCAGTGATGATGACATGTGCCTCATGGTAAGGGAAGAACCAGAGGTACAATCTAAACCATCCATTTCTCTAGAACACACACTTGAGCTAAGCTCAGAGTCAACTGAGGAACTCAATCTTCAGTCCGCTTTGGAACAATTGATGATTGATTTCTCAAGGTTGCAAGAAGCAAGTTTCTATCTCCAAGATGAAAACAAACATCTCTTGAGTGAAAACTCCAAGTTAATTGAGTCTGGGAATCAAGCAGATCTGAACTCAGCCAAAACTACCATTGAACTGACAAAAGAGGTGGAAACCCTCAGGAGTCAAGGAAGTGGTAGAGATCAACTGATAAAAGATCTCAATGAATCTAAGACAAAGTTAACTGAATAGAATTTAAAATTGGTAAGCCAAATAAAGGATTCTCTCCTGAAAATTGATGTCTTACAAAAATCTGAAGAGACTTTGTTAAGAAGGATTGATGCTCTAAACAAACCCTATCTTGCCATAGAGGAGATTCAAAACTTTCAAATCAATCCTAATAACAAATGTGGAATTGGTTACATTCCAAAACCTTCAGAAGGTCCTCTGAGTGTTGCTTCTTCAAGTGGCACAAAGAGAGTTTTTGTTAAGTCTGTGACATTTTAACAACAGACTGTGGATAAAGGAAAAAGACCAGCTGAGGTCAAACAAAAGAAAAGTCAATCACAGCCAAAACCAAAAGGAAAGGCTCAGTTGACTAAACAGGCCAGACCTCAGCAGAGGTACTATCAGCCGAGGTCTTCTCAAATGAAGCAACCTCAGCTGAGAGAACCCAGGCATGAGCAGTCCTCAAGGAATGACTCATATGAACGAACTATTCCTTTTGTGCCTAAAGGAAAAGGTCCTTCATACCTTTATCAACAAAGACCAAGACCTGGTGCACCCAAGCCTAAAAGGAAGTATGTTAAGAAGGTTTCTGTTCCTTCAAAGGCTGACACCCATAGAAAGTTTACTCCTAAGGCACCCAAGGAGGTAACAATCTATGTAGATGTTTATGGAAGACAAATTAGCCATTCTAAGGTAATTAGAACTGTGAGGCAAATTTGGATTCCGAAAGGTACAGCTAACCTGGTAGGACCCAACACAAAATGGGTACCTAAAGCTTGATTTTGAATGCAGGGCTCAGTGGACCTCAACAAAGGAGAAGCTCTAAAATCTTCAGTCTAGTACTTGGACAGTGGATGTTCCAGGCACATGATTGGCAATAAAGGTCTCCTATCTGAATTTGTTGAGAAGGAAGATCCACAAGTCACTTTTGGTGACAATTCACAAGGAGCCACAAAAGGTTATGGTACTTTAATAATTGGCTCAGTAAGAGTAAACAATGTATCCTATGTCAGTGGACTTAAGCATAATCTCTTGTCCATAAGCCAATTTTGTGATAAAGGATACAGTGTTGAATTTTCATGTAACCTGTGTTTTGTCAAGAATATATCTTCACAACAGGTATTACTAACTGGGTCAAGGAAGGGAAATGTCTATCTTGCAGATTGGAAGTCTTGCACACCAAATGCATGTCTTATTGCAAAAAGCTCCACTGATACTAACTGGCTATGGCACAAGAGACTAAGTCATCTGAACTTCAAGATGATGAACATGATTGCAAGACATGGACTGGTAGAAGGAATGCCAAATGAAGTATACAATAAACATATTTGCAAAGCCTGTCAGGAGGGAAAGCAAGTGAAAGCATCTTTTAAAAGCAAAGTAGCAACCTCCATTGACAGAGTACTTCAATTGTTACATATGGATCTCTTTGGTCCAGTAACCCCTGTAAGAATCAATGGGAGAAAATATACACTTGTTGTTGTCGATGATTTCTCCAGGTACACATGGGTGGTATTTCTAGCAAGCAAAAAAGAGACTCTACTGAAGCTACCAGAGCTCCTGAAAAGAGTTAGCAATGAAAAGAGCCTGAACATTATAAAAATAAGATCAGATAAGGGCACTGAATTCATTAACTCTATTATATCTGACTTTTGCAAAGAGTTAGGTATTGCTCATGAAACATCAGCTGCAAGAACTCCTCAACAAAATGGAGTAGCTGAGAGAAGAAATAGGACTCTCAAGGAGGCAGCAAGGACAATGTTAGCTGAAGCTCAGGTTCCTAAAAGATTTTGGGCTGAAGCAATTAATACTACCTGCCACACTCAAAACAGATCCATGGTAACCAAACATCAAGGAAAAACTCCATATGAGGTATGGAATGAAAGAAAACCTCAGGTATCCTACTTTCATATTTTTGGTTGCAAGTGTTTCATTCACAACAATGGGAAAACTCAACTGAAAGCTTTTGATAGCAAAGTTGATGAAGGAATCTTCTTAGGATATTCCCAAATCAGTAGAGCTTTCAGAGTTTACAACTGTAGAACTCTTGTTGTGGAAGAAACACCTCATGTGGTTTTTAATGAATCTACTTTTGAGTCCAGAAGTAAGGAGAATGAAGATGTGATAAGCAAAAGGCTAACTAGACTGAGTATCAAGTCAAAAAGTTATCCTTAAAATAGTGTTGATGCATACATCCCAACCTGGGATAACCTCAATGATCGACAAGAGGTCACTTAAAGTCAGACCACTCCTCAAAGCTCACCTGAGAGCTCTCCTGAGCATGAAACTGTACTGATGAACACTATCCCAGTTCAAGAGGTAATAGATGTCAATGAAGATGTGGTCACAGCTGAGACATCCACTGAGTCAAACATTCAAGGGGGAACCAATGACATTATCATTGTGAATGAAAATACCTTGAATGATGACTCAGGACTTCAACCCCCTGTCTAATTTCCTGAATTTGATTTCATTCCAATAACTAGTGACTCAACTTCAGAAGAGTTAAACTCTACTGAAGGGCATCAGCCTAGGAGAACTTGGCTCTCAGATCACCCTGTTGAGCAAATTCTAGGTGATCCTACCTCGGGAGTCAAAACTAGAAGTTTTCATGGTGAAAGTGCTTTGTTTTGTTGTTTCTTATCAAACCAGGAACCAAGTTCCATTGTAGAAGCACTTCAAGATTCCAACTGGATCATTGCCATGCAAGAAGAACTCAATCCATTCACAAGGAATCAAGTATGGGAGCTAGTGGACAGACCATATCATTCAATGTGATAGGAACCAAATGGGTATTCAAGAACAAGAAGGATGAGAATGACATCATAGTCAGAAACAAGGCCAGGCTAGTTGCAAAGGGCTATTCTCAAGTTGAAGGATTTGACTATGATGTGACTTTTGCCCCGGTGGCCAGATTGGAGGCAATCAGACTATTTCTTGCTTATGCTGCCCACAAGAAATTCAAGGTGTATCAAATGGATATCAAGAGTGCATTCTTGAATGTTGTACTTAATGAAGAAGTCTATGTGGAGCAACCCCCAGGTTTTGAAGAAAGCCACAAAGTATATAGACTGAGAAACAGGCTCCAAGAGCTTGGTATGATACTTTGTCACAATTCCTTTTAGATCATGGCTTTATCAAGGGAAGAGTTGATAGAACACTCTTCAGGATCACAAAAGGAGAGGACACTCTACTTGTTCAAATCTATGTGGATGATATCATTTTTGGTTGTCCTAACCAAGTCCTCTGTGAAAAGTTTTCTCAACTGATTAAGGGAAAGTTTGAAATGTCAATGATGGGAGAAATGAATTTCTTCCTAGGACTTCAAGTAAAGCAGTCCCCTGAAGGAATCTTCATCAACCAAGCCAAATATACAAGGGAGCTGATCAACAAGTTTGGATGCCAGACCAGCAAAGTTGCAAGGGTTTCACTCAACACCAACACCAAGATGGAACCTGATGAAGATGGTGAATCAGTAGACCAGACTCACTACAGAGCCATTATTGGGTCTCTACTGTATCTCACTGCAAGCAGTCCTGATATCACATTTGCAGTTAGTATTTGTGCAAGATATCAAGCAAACCCCAAGAAGAGTCACCTGGAAGCTGCCAAGAGGATTCTTAAGTATCTTAAGGGCACTGTGAATATGGGATTGTGGTATCCCTCAGATGACAATTTGGAGCTCACAGGATACTCAGATGCAGACTATGGAGGCTGCAAAATTAATAGGAAATCCACCTCTGGCACTTGTCAATTCTTGGGAAGTAAGCTGATTTCTTGGTTTTCCAAGAAACAAAACTCAGTAGCCACAAGCACTACTGAAGCTGAATATATGGCAGCTGGAAGTTGTTGTGCTCAAATCTTATGGCTAAGACAACAACTGAGAGATTACAACATCTTTGCCAATGAAGTCCCTATTTTCTGTGACAATAATAGTGCAATTGCTATTTCAGAAAATCCAGTTCTCCACACAAGGTGCAAACATGTGGATATAAGGCATCACTTTATTAGAGATCATGTGGAGAAGAAAGATATCAAAATGCTCAAGATTCATACTGACAAACAGAAGGCGGATATATTCACTAAACCTTTGGCTGAAGCTAGGTTTCAAGAGCTTTCAGTAGAGCTTAGACTTCTAGATCCTGGTGAATAAAGCAGAAGGAATTCTCAGAAGAGGTGCTTCTAACCTCAGTAGAGTTTCAATCTCTGAAGAGGATCAATCTCAGAGGAGTCACATATCGCAGAAGACCTTACATTTCTCAGAAGAGGTTCTACCTCAGTGGAGGTCAAATGTTTTAAACCTTGCTATTTCTCAAATCTGAAATATCCTTAGTTTTATTATATAAAACTCCTTTCAAATAACTAATGAGTATTTTCTTAAGAATTAAATCTTTACTCTATTTCAAAAAGGATTTCATTATGGCAAGCATTTAATGCACGTGACTTGTGTTAGATTCACTTTTACAGTTTTCTACCACACGCGCCTTAAAAGCCGGATGATGTGACCTTCCGACTACCAACTCCTTTAATCCATACCCTTCATTTAGGCAGTTCTTTTCTAACCATCAAGATCTCTTAAAAACCCCCCACTAATCATTTCAACTATCCACGATCCTTTCTAAATTAATCCTAGACGTTGACTAGATTATTTTATCTCACCCTCCATTTCTCATATAAAAACCCCCCAAAATCACCCTTAGAACCTTTTCGAACTCATCATTCACATACTATCTGTTTGTTGGGATATGTTTTAGTTTTGATGATTTTCCAAAACAACATGTAATAGGTTTGAAAGCAGTCAGGATTGTTTCCTTTGTTTCAAGTCAGGTTAGGTTAGTTCTCAGTAGAATAGGTTGTCAATTGAGAAGAGCTTCGCTGAGGGAATACTCAGTTGAGGGGGAACTCAGCAACACAGCCTGAGGATATCAAGATGACACCAAGAACAACTGACTGAAGCCATGCTAGAGACCTGAACCAGAAGAGAAGCCTGAAGGAAGTCCCACTGAGTGTAAGTCAAGCTGATCTAAGCCAAGTCTGGTGGACCACTCAGTGAAGAGCCTGATCAGGTGGATCAGTGCTGCACCAAGTAGGCCTGAAGGAGTCAGGCTACTGTGGTCAGGGAAGTTTGTCATTCAGCCTTATGACAAACTTCTTGGAAAGATCTTCAAGAGTCAACTGAAGGACAACTACACTGAGGACGAGTCAGTCCACAGAAGATCTTCAGTCAGTGAAGGATGAAGCTGCCTAAAGTCAGTGGGTCTTGGTCAACCCACTGAGTCAAAGATTCGTTGGAATCAGTCCACGTGGACCAATCAGCACAAGGCAGTAAATCTGACACTGACAAGGCCGCATTCCAAAGAAAAGTGGTTGAAACCATTTAATGTTGGATTTAAATGTATCTCCTCTCCAACAGATACATTTGAATCCCCATTATAAATATAAGCTCATGGTTGTGTATTCAAGCGTATTGTGTTGTGTTGTGTTGTTGTATTATTGTGAGAAAATCAAAAGAAAACAAACACCTACGAGCTGTGAAGGTGTGAGTAGTAGTGTACGTGCATGGGAGTTATAAGGAGATTCTACTCACATCTTATACACTGACCTTGAGAGTTTCAAATACATATATAAAGAGTGTTCAGCTTGTAACTCTAGGCTTAGAGAGGTTTTCCCTATCTTAACTATTGGCTAACACATTGTAAAGGGAAAACCTCACCTAGTTGGAGAAAACCTAACTGAAACCAAAACCCTCTAGTCAGGTTTGTTGGTAGTAAGTTGTTTGTAAGGAGAAGGGCAGCCCAGGGAGTGACGTGAGTCCAGTTGTAAGTGCACCTTGGCACGTTAAAAATAAGAATCCAAGTTAGTGGATTTCCTGTTAAATCAGGCCGTGGATGTAAGAGCTTAAGTCTCCGAACCACGTTAAACCAAGTGTTTTTATCTGGAATGTATTTTCTTCTAAAGTATTGCGAAAATCTGCTCACTGAGAGCATTGCTTAAAAAGGAACTTTGGTTAAGCATTCAGGTCAGGGAGATTCCATCTCACTGACCAGTTCAGGCAACACACTCGAGAGTTCAGTACCTCGAGTCACGGAGTTGCTAAGAGCATGAGTTTCTGAGTCTTCTCACTGACTTGGTAACTCAGCCTCTTAGCAACGCTGTGACTTGAAGTGTAACCTCTCGAGTCACTGTTTTGTTAAGTGACTGAGCCCTCAAATCATCGCACTGACCTGATGGCTCTGACACTTAGCAAGGCAGTGACTTGAGTATTATTCACTTTCACTGAACTCCCTGAGTAAAAGGTTTAAAAAAATTGTTTTGCTCCTGAATTTCCATTTTGGTATTCGAAAACGGGACCATCAATTGGTATCAGAGCGGGTTGTTCACATGACCACTGATCCAGTTTTGTTAAGAAAAAAAAAATGGTCAACCGAACAGATCTTAAATGTTTTAAACTATGGGAATTCCTGCATATTTCATACTATTACTTGTATTCTGACATCATTCTTGTGAATAGAAAATCATTTGGTTAGAAGTTTTGGAATCATCAAAAAGGGGGAAATTGTTGGGATATGTTTTAGTTTTGATGATTTTCCAAAACAACATGTAATAGGTTTGAAAGCAGTCAGAATTGTTTCCTTTGTTTCAAGTCGGGTTAGGTTAGTTCTCAGTAGAATAGGCTGTCAGTTGAGAAGAACTTCGCTGAGGGAATACTCAGTTGAGGGGGAACTCAACGAGGGGGAACTCAGCAACACAACCTGAGGATATCAAGATGACACCAAGAAGAACTGACTGAAGCCATGCCAGAGACCTGAACCAGAAGAGAAGCCTGAAGGAAGTCCCACTGAGTGTAAGTCAAGCTGATCTAAGCCAAGTCCGGTGGACCACCCAGTGAAGAGCCTGATCAGGTGGATCAGTGCTGCACCAAGTAGGCCTGAAGGATTCAGGCTACTGTGGTCAGGGAAGTTTGTCATTCAGCCTTATGACAAACTTCTTGGAAAGATCTTCAAGAGTCAACTGAAGGACAACTACACTGAGGACGAGTCAGTCCACTGAAGATCTTCAGTCAGTGAAGGATGAAGCTGCCTAAAGTCAGTGGGTCTTGGTTAACCCACTGAGTCAAAGATTCGTTGGAATCAGTCCATGTGGACCAATCAGCACAAGGCAGTAAATCTGACACTGACAAGGCCGGATTCCAAAGAAAAGTGGTTGAAACCATTTAATGTTGGTTTCAAATGTATCTCCTCTCCAACGGATACATTTGAATCCCCATTATAAATACAAGCTCATGACTGTGTATTCAAGCGTGTTGTGTTGTGTTGTGTTGTTGTATTATTGTGAGAAAATCAAAAGAAAACAAACACCTACGAGCTGTGAAGGTGTGAGTAGTAGTGTACGTGCATGGGAGTTATAAGGAGATTCTACTCACATCTTATACACTGACCTTGAGAGTTTCAAATACATATATAAAGAGTGTTCAGCTTGTAACTCTAGGCTTAGAGAGGTTTTCCCTATCTTAGCTATTGGATAACACATTGTAAAGGGAAAACCTCACCTAGTTGGAGAAAACCTAACTGAAACCAAAACCCTCTAGTCAGGTTTGTTGGTAGTAAGTTGTTTGTAAGGAGAAGGGCAGCCCAGGGAGTGGCGTGAGTCCAGTTGTAAGTGCACCTTGGCACGTTAAAAACAAGAATCCAAGTTAGTGGATTTCCTGTTAAATCAGGCCGTGGATGTAAGAGCTTGAGTCTCCGAACCACGTTAAACCAAGTGTTTTTATCTGGAATGTCTTTTCTTCTAAAGTATTGCGAAAATCTGCTCACTGAGAGCATTGTTTAAAAAGGAACTTTGGTTAAGCATTCAGGTCAGGGAGATTCCATCTCACTGACCAGTTCAGGCAACACACTCGAGAGTTCAGTACCTCGAGTCACGGTGTTGCTAAGAGCATGAGTTTCTGAGTCTTCTCACTGACTTGGTAACTCAGCCTCTTAGCAACGCCGTGACTTGAAGTGTAACCTCTCGAGTCACTGTTTTGTTAAGTGACTGAGCCCTCAAATCATCGCACTGACCTGATGGCTCTGACCCTTAGCAAGGTAGTGACTTGAGTATTATTCACTTTCACTGAACTCCCTGAGTAAAAGGTTTAAAAAAAAATTTGTTTTTCTCCTGAATTCCCATTTTGGTATTCGAAAATGGGACCATCACTGTTCCAAACTCTCTCTACTTTCTACCAAATACTCTTCGATATCATGGCCAAAATTAACCTAAGTTTTCTTACCGATAAAGACAATTTCTGGTATGAACCAATCGTAGTTTTTGATAACCCAGAGATAGAAACCAGACCAGAATTTTTTCATATCAAAGAAGCCCTAGAAATGCTCTAAACTGCTGGGTTAGAGAAATTTCTAACAGTTCATCCAGAACACTGCTTTGACAGACAGGTTCTTGAATTCTACTGCCATGTCTCCAACTCAGACTCAAGAATCAAATCTCATCTGATTCTACAAAGGAAGAAGAAAGTAATGAGGTATGATATGGAGGTCACAGAGCACCAGAAGATAAGAAAGGAGATTCGTGTGAGTGGAGATGATCTGAAGGAGCTATTCGATCTTCCCTCTGAAGGCCCTAATCCAGACACGTGCATTGCGGACAAAGAGGAGGAATGGGTTAATACCATTATGCAGAGGAAGGTGAAATACAGCCCAACCATGAATAGAAGTATACTCCTACCAGTATACAATGTTCTCTGTGAAGTTGTGGGAAAATGTATTCTTGGGAACCAGGGGAGCACTGAACAAGTGAGCAAGCCAAAGCTCAGATTGATGAAGGCAATTGTGGAGAGTAAGGAAAGGTCCTTCAACTGGCAACAGTTCTTCTTGAGGGCCTTGAATAAGGAAAACTCAAAGCTCCAACCAGACAAAACTCCCCAACTATCAAGTAAGCTCAATTATGCTACAAAAATCTCTTACTTGATAGAGAATGTAGATTTGGGAGTGGATTGGATCCCAGATAGAAAATGGAGTAATCTGAAGGCCCTGTTCAAATCTGGGAAGAATCTTGAAGGGAAGAAGATTAAGCCTACTGTGGAGAGCCCAGAGGCAGTGGAGGAGGAAGAAGCTGGCCCTGCTGAAGGGAAAAAGACCAAGCTGAAGAGGAGGCTGGTGAAACTAAGTGACAAGATGGCACAACACAAGGAGGCTGAGGCAGAGAAGGCCTCAAGGAAAGATAAGAAGAGGTCTACTGAGGTAGAGAAGGAGGTTGCCTCAAAGAAAGTCAGAGTCACCAACTCTACTGATGAATCCTCATCAGGTAACCCTCACTCTTCACCTAAAATAGTCTCAACTGAGTCTGACTCAGATGCCACTGCCCCTACACCCATCAAACCCAAAACCCAACCCCGTACCCCAGCCAAATCAAAGAAAACATCCAAGAAGGCAAAAACCCCCACTAAAGGCTCTCAACAGCCTGAAAGTGGTTCCCAAACTACCCCTCCTGAGGCATCCTCAACCCCCTCTGAACCCATCCCCTCAACTCCTAATGAACAAAACCCAACCTCCACTGAAACCCACCCCCAAACCCCATCTGAACCAAACCCTTCTGAAACACATACAACTCATCTTGAGTCCATCCCAGAAGAGCCTACAGATATCAGATCCCCTACCCATTCCCTTCCTTCAGACGATGAAAAAGAGTACTCATTCCTAGATACTCTTAAGGATGAGGTAGCATACTCTTTAGAGTCTAAATACCCTGAGCTTGATGGGTACCCCACCCTGAAAGCATTATTCTTGAGGCTGAGACTCCTTGTCCAGCTCAAAGACAGAAGACTGGGTGAAATTTTGTTGGCTGTCAGAGGCAGCAATGCTGATGACTGGAAGAAGCAGGAAGTGGAGGTGATGCAATTTGCAGGGATGACCAAATCCAGACTTCTCTGTGATGAGAAGATCTTTGAGAGTCTGGTAATGGAGAAGTTAGCTGAGGCTAAGAAGGCAGCTGAGGTGGAGAAGGCTGATGGTGGTGAGAAAGAGAAGCCAGCTGAGGTGATAGCTGAAGGAGAAGGTGAAAAAGAATAGGAGGAGGAGAAGGAGAAGGAAGTTGTTCAAGAAGGAGGTACCTCACCAAGGCAAGGTGATGGTGAGGTAGCCAAGGATGTATCCGAGGCAAGGGATATTGAGGCTCAAAATTTGCCACAGGAGAGCCCAGTAGAGGTGTCTACTGAGGTTCTCCCACAACAGCCCTCAGTGGTGACTAAGGAGTCAACTGAGGTGTCTGGAAAAGAAGGAGTTGAAAAAGAATTAGAAAAAGCTGAGGGAGCTGAGAAAGAGGTTGAAATTACTGGTGTAGTGAGTGGTCAGATAAAAGCAATCATCCCTGTAAAGGGTGAATTGGCTGAAAAAATAGAAGTTGAAAAGAAGAGTGAAGAGAGTAGTAAGTTGAGTGAGGAGGAGGGAGTCCCAATGGAGGTAGAAGCTTCTGGTGACCTAGGTTGTGAGGTTGAGGGAGGAAAAACTAACACTGTCTTAAATGCAGGTACTCAAACTGATGAGATCCCTCCAGTAGAGGTCAACCTAACTCCTCTGAGTGAAACTGTTCAGTCACTCCAAAATGGAAGGCTTCCTGCTCTTGAAGCTCAACTAAGGGAGGTGCAAGAAATTGTCCAGGAGGAGGTCGATGAGATGGTGATACTCTTAGACCATGTAGATGAGATGATGGAGTCCACAACCAATGCACTTCAGAACCTGACCCTAAAGGTAGAACACTCACAGCAAATGGTGTTAGATGTTGTGGAAGGAGAGGCTGTGCTGGTTCTTGAAGGACTGAAGAAGCTGGAGCAGAAGGAAGAGGAAGCCAGAACCCAATTCTTGAAGGACTCTGTTGAAAACGTGTCCATTAACCTAAAGTCTTCTATTGAAGCTTTCTCAGCCGACCTTATTGGGAAGGTTGAAGGGTTATGGAACCAGAAGATTTAGGAGTTCGAAGCTAAGCATGAAGAACTTGGAGCCAAGCTTGGTGAAGTCCTGAAGAAAGCTGCTGAGGACTTCCCAACACAGGAGAAGACAAATGTGCTCATAGACGAAAAGCTGGCCCAATTTGTGAAGTTTGGACAAACTGCTGGAGCTGCACTGGAGAGAATGGAAGACGAAGTTGACCACTGCTCAACTAAACTTAAAGCCATTGCTCATGATCAGTTGAAGTTAAACATCATTGTGGCTGAGTGCATAATTAATGCCGGAAAGGGGGAAAGGAGGATGTCTTCTAAGGAGATGAAGGAAGATCCAAAGAACAAGATGCAACTAATCCTTGAAACCCCAGAGTTCGAGAGAGGTCAACAAATAAAAAGCACCATAAAGAAGACAAATGCTGAAGCCCAGAAGATTGATGAAGCCAAGAAAGGCAAGGAGACTGAATCAGAAGACCTTACAAAGCACAAGGAAGCCCATCTGAAAGAAAAGGAGGAAAAAGCTGCAAGGAAGGGGGAAACCACCAAGAGAAAGGCATCTGATGCCCTCTCAGCGGAGGTTACCAAGAAGACAAGATCATCAGCAAGGGTGGTCGCAAGGTCAACTGAAGATGTTGAGGTACTCCCTTTCCTTAATCCTGAACCCATCTCTTCTGAGATTCCCAAGTCCACTCCTACCTGAGTTACACAGCTCACTGAGCTTATCAAAGAGGCGGGTGGACTGAATGAAAGGGCTCAAAGGCTTGCTGCTCAACATCAGGAGAGGAAGGACAAAGTAGTTGGAAAGGAAGAATCCATTGCTGAGCTGGCAGAGAGAAAAAGGAAGGAGAGGCTGGCCACGTTTGACAAGACTACTTCGAAGAAATTCAGAAGTGAGTATCAAAGATGGGCTGCCAAGCTTAAGAAAGACAAATTGGCACTCTCACAAGCGAAATATCCTCACCTGGACACTTGGGTTCCCAAGAAGCTCAATGATGCTTGGGAAGCGGCCAAGAGAGAATTTGTATACTCCTTTTATGTCAGTGGAGAACTAGGGAGAGATAATGCTCAAGAAGTGTTCTCATGGCTGTTTGAAGCCTATCCAAAGCTCTACCCTGATATCTCTGATGCATGGAATGATGCCTTCCCAGATCATGCTCTGAAGGCTCCTGAGCCAATAGTCTTCTGGCCCCCTCAAGATGCAACTGGTGCTGTTGATAGGGAAAGGATCACTGAAGAATGGCTATCCTTATGTGAGCATCTTGGACTCAGAGGACATACCAAAGAAGTGATGGAGAGGAAGAGTAAGCTGAAAGTCAGGGTCTTCAAGCAATATGGCCTTGAACCTATTTTTGAATCCATCTGATCAGTATTTGTGTACTGGGCATTTGTTTATAAGTCCCAGATGTTTTAAGTGTTGATCTTTTGAATTTTGACTCCATGTAATCTGTACTCTCTTTTATGGAATGAAAAACTCTACTGCTGTGTTTGCCCAAGATAATATCTCATTATCATTTAGGCTTATGTACTTGAATGTTTTTACTTACAAAATCCTTTAACTTTTTATGTCATCTAAAGAACCTCGTCTGAAAGAAGATATGTAATAAGATAGGTTCCGGCATAATCAAAAGGGGGGAAATTGTTGGGAAAATGTATAAGGCTTAAGTTTTGATTAGATGCCAAAATGTTCTTCCTAAGTTGTTTGTAAGTAAAATATTCAGTAGAGTTAGAGTTATATTTAATCAGTTCTAAATGTTAAGAACTGGAGTGCAGTTAGAAATATCTAGAGTGTATTGAAGACTGAAGTCCACTGAAGACAAGTCCACTGAACTCAAGTCCGCTGAAGACAAAGTAAATCTGAGATTAGTCTAAGTCTTGAATGTTTTCTAAGTGCATTCACACTAAGGCTAAAAATATCAGGAGAGGACTAAGGTCCACTGATGTGAACTAACAAAGCACATTGAATGCTATACACATTAAAAGCTGTTAGTTAATTTGGTTGGAACAAAGGCAAAATGCATTTCAGAGAAGCTCGCAATAAATGAAGGAATAAGAAGGTTCTCTCAGAGGAGTTCCACCTTAAACCAAGACAAGAAACTGGGCAAATAGACTTAAGGTCCAATGAGAAGATGACACGTCAGTGTACTTTATTGACAGCCGACCTGTCATAGTCTGACAATTACAAAAGTCTTTCCTAGCTTTCCTCAGGGAGTTGGTGAATAGGCAAAGACTTACAGCCGTTTCTTGACAAGACTTAAAGCGTCAAATAGAGCCGTTTGAACCAATCAGAGACAAGAAGACTTACTTGAGAAGATTTAAATCCAACGGGAAGATTTTCAAGGAAGCCTATAAATACAGAAAGACGTGCACATTTTCAAGCACGGGAAACTCACAAGATCAAGCTATCTCTACATTCATAACGTTTTAGAAGCACTCGAAATCACTATTGTTTCCCAAGTGTTTCACTTGTATAGAGAGCCTAACAAACCTTCTGTAACCAAGCTTAAAAGTTATATCCAAATCTTAGAAAGATATAATCCAATCCTAAGCCTTGAGCTAAACTTGTAAGTATTATCTCACAATAGTTGGAACCAAAACCCTACTCAAAACCCTACTCAGTGTTTAGGTTGAGAGCTAGTGTTAAGTGGTGTTAGTAAGCTGATTGTTGTATCAGTCTGAAAGCTGGCTTGTTTTGGGAACTAGGACCTGGAATTTCCTAGTGATCAATCATCCTAAGAGAGGAGAAATTGATCAGTGCACCTTGGCACTATAACACAAGGAATTCCAAGTGAAAGGAATTCTCCTGTTTTATTAGGACAGTGGACGTAGGAGATTTATCTCTGAACCACTTTACATCTTGTGTACTTACTTTTTTATCCTTCATAAGTGTGTGTTATCCTTCATAAGTTTATCAAAGTAAAACGAGTTTTCTAAAGGGCTCACTAATCCGCATCTGAAAGCTAATTAGATAGTAGTTCAACTGAAAGTCTTGAGCTTTCAGTGGAGGTATTATCTCAGTACGCTTTCACCAAGTAACTCTCAGCAGACCTTCAAGTCCACTGACGAGTTATTGTCTTAAGTAACCTGTTAAGTTTAAAAGAGTTTTAATTTGTAATCAGGTGTATTCTCCCCCCCCCCATACACCTGTTTTGCTCGTTTCGGGACCAACAAATATTAATTAATTAAAATTCACCCCTAAAAAAATTCACCCTAAACCCTAAAAAAAAAAAAATGAAAGTCTTGCTAAGGGCCTGTTTGTTTTTATCTATTTTTTTTTTTAAATAAGGGGTTGTTTGGTTTGACCAAATTTCTGAAATTTTAATTAATTAATAATACTGGGCAAAATAGTTTTGAAAACATTTTAGAAATTGATCAAATGCTTGGAGCTTGTTGATATTTCTAATTTTAGCAATATTTTACCTATGAATAATTATTGTTAATCACGTTTATTTGATTTATGTGTTATTAAATATTTTTGCATGTTTATTTGATTTATGTGCTAAATATTTAATATATGCTTTATTTACGCAAATTTTTATTTTAAAATAAAGCATGAGAACTTGATTAGTTGCTCCCCACTTCTATAACTGCTTATGTGAATCGATATTTACGTTGTTAGTTATATAGCCCGCATTAAATTATTTGGGTAGGCGGCACCCAATATTTATCGGACCGTATTATATGTTTGGGTAGGCGGTGCCCTATATATGTTTGTCCGCACATGTTATGTTTGGGCAGGCGGCGCCCAATAATTGTTCAAATGTGACATAGTTATTATGTTGGATCTCGATTAAGCAATTAATACCCCGCCTTTCAAATGTTCCTCACTAAAATATGGTTTTTCATTGGATTGAAAGATGTCTTCCATTAAAATTAAAAGTAAACCAGAGATTTCATTCCAATGAGCATTTAAGGCCCAAGTCTTTTGCTCGAATCTACATCTAACGGGATTTATAGGGACATGTTTGTCGCCGCTTAATGGTTGTAAACCAACTTAATTCTATTTCACCAGTCCAAGTAGGGAAACGAGAATTAGGTGGCATTCGATTGAACTGATTTCAATTAACTAGGAATTGCGTGAGTCAATTGGTTTAGAGACCTACCAATTCTGCTATTGCATTGTTCAGCCCAAGCAGTCATTGTAATAGTAAGAATGTGGATCCTAGTCCATTAAAATTTATATTAGATATAAATTCGCACTCTTCCGATGAGGTCGTTGAGTATGTGAAAATAATGGAGACAAAATTAATTAAAAGACCATGTTTATTTTGATTGCTGAATATTGATCATAGGAATTATGTGTTTAATTCCTGATTTAATTTATTTCTCTAAAATTGTTGAAATGAATAACTTATCATTGAGAAATGTTCTGGAAACGAACAAATTGGCTGGGCCAAATTTTCTGGACTGACACTGAAACGTGTATTTGGTGCTAAGGCAAGAAGAGATTAAATACGTGTTAGACACGACAATCCCTTTACCCATGAGGCTGGTTCAGTTGAGGCTGCAGCGTTTGACGTTACAGCTCAAATATGCATCAAGATGATGTTTCCCAGACTCTATGTTATGATTGCTCGGCATGACTCCCGAATTGCAAAGGCAACATGAGAAAATGGATCCCCTAGAGATGCTTAAGCGTCTGAAGGATCTCTTTGATTCTAGATCTCTTTTAAGATTTATGAAGTGATGAGAGATCTGTTCAGATGTCGATTAGCGAAAGGAGGGAACACCTCATGTGTTATCCTCAAGTCACTCCTCGATTCGTATTCTAGTTTCATAGTAAATTTAATATAAAGAAGATGGAAACGACAATGCCGGAGCCTGATAACATGCTTAAGACTTTTGAGTCTTCCACTGCTAAGGAAAAATCAGTGCTCATGGTGAGCACTTCTACTTCTTCTGACCCGAAAGGCGAGAAGAAGCGGAGTAAGGCTAAGAGGGCTCTAAACCCTACTTCCTGAAGGCTAAAGGTGGAGTTCAAAAGTAAGAGCGAGTTGATAAGGATGTGTGCCCACTGCAATAGACAGGGGCATTTGAAGAAAAACTATAAGGTTCTAGCAACCGAGAAGAAAACACAAGGTGTTTTAGCTGCTAGAACAAGCATGGTTGTTATTAAGATAAATATGTTCACTAATAGTTCAAACTGTTGGGCATTTGTTGAGTTATGGACATGATGTTCTTAATATACAAAGTAGGATGAGCCAAACTTAGTAATCATGAAACCCCGACTTACTTGTGGCATTGTAGATTTGGTTATGTAAACGAGAAAAGAATCACAAGGTTAAGAAAGTTGGACTACTTAACCCCATTAGACCTAGAGTCTTATGGTGATTGCGAATCTTTTCTCATGGGCAAGATGATCAACAAACAGGGGTATGTGCCAAAGAAGTTATAGAGTTGGTTCACAACGATGTTTGTGGACCATTGCCCACTCTAGCTAAGGGCAACTTCGGCTACTTCATCACCTTAACTGATGATTACTCTAGATTCGAATACGTGTATCTTATGAAACACAAGTTCGAGTCGCTCGAGAAATTCAAGGAGTATAAGGCTGAAGTAGAGAAGCATCTTGGTATGAGTATCAAGACTCTTCGATTGGATCAAGGAGGTGAGTACCTTAACCATGAGTTCGCTGATTACTTAAACCTTTATGGGATCCAATCACAATGGGATTATCCCGGAACACCTCAGATTAACGGTGTGTCCGAAAGAAGAAATCGAACCTTGTTAGATATGGTAAGGTCCATGACGAGCTTTTCCTCTCTTCCAATATTCTTATGGGAATACGCATTACAAAGCTCAATCTACATTCTGAATAGGATTCCGTCCAAAGGTGAAAATGGTTATTTTGTGGGATATCCTAAGGAGACAAGAGGATATCACTTCTATCTACCGGAGAAACAAACAGTGATTGTTTCTAGGCAAGCTAAGTTCCTAGAAGACGAGTACATTAAGGAACAAAGTCGTAAGAAGATAGAACTTGAGGAGAATTCAAGAACCATGAATTAACATAGAGACTGATGATTTATCAAAGCAACATGACAAAGAATCAGTGGGAGCATTCATCGACTCTCATGGTGGAAGTTTATCACTAGGTGATCCTCTTTCAGCCAATGAGAGCGTAATTAGAGTTGCATTGCCTTCACAACAACCTCTAAGTGGGCTGAATGAGAATAATATAGTTCAAACTCCCGCCCAAGAGACATATGAAAACATCGCTCTTGAGGACTCTCCGGTCAACGATGAAGTCGCTGCACCACAAAATTTTCACGATCAGAATGTACAGCCGCACAACCACAACTCCGTATGTCGATTAGGATTCGTAATCCAACCACTAGGTATTATGGGTTCCTCGTAGAGGACTATGATGACGTGGAGATCCCGGATAAAGACGAACCTAGAACTTATACTGAAGCAACATTAGATGTTGACTCAGAGAAGTGGCATGAAGCCATGAAATTCGAGATGGACTCGATGTACACCAATTAGGTCTAGGACTTAATTGAGTTGCCAGAAAGGGGTTAGACCCATAGGTTGCAAGTGAGTCTTCAAGCGTAAGACCGATGCAAATGGCAAAGTACAAACCTATAAAGATAGGTTGGTGGCAAAAGGTTATAGTCGACACGAGGTATTGACTATGATGAGACTTTCTTGCCAGTTGCTAAAATCAAGTCCATTCGAATTTTACTTGCGATAGCAGCACACCACGATTATGAGTTTTGGTAGATGGACGTCAAAACAACTTTCCTCAATGGTAACATTGATAAGGAAGTGTTTGTGACTCAACCACAGGGTTTTATATCTAAGCCAAAGTCTAATCTTGTGTGCAAGCTTAAATAATCCATCTATGGATTGAAGCAAACTTCTAGGAGTTGGAATATCCAATTTGATGAAGCTGTCAAATCCTTTGACTTCATCTGAAATTTGGAAGATCCTTGCGTTTATTATAAATGCAGCGGGAGGAGTATTATCTTTATAGTCATATATGTCAATGGCATATTGATTATAGAAAATAACATCCCGACAATGCAGTCCGTGAAAGATTGGTTATCAAAGACCTTCATGATGAAGGATCTTGGTGAAGCACGCTACATCTTAGGGATCAAGATCCATAGGGATAGATCCAAGAAGATGTTAGGGCTGTCACAATCCACCTACGTAGATAAGGTATTGAAGTGTTTTGCGATAGAGAACTCTAAGAGAGGATCTCTAATGGAAAATCATGGGATAAAGTTGTCGAAGAAGGATTATCCTTCTAGCGAAGCTGATGTCGAGCACATGAAGGACGTTCCATATGAATCTGCAGTTGGGTTCCATCATGTACGCCATGGCTTGCACGAGGCCAGATGTGGCCTACGCTGTCAACATCACTGGTACATACCAGTAGAATCCAGGTGAGTCTCACCGGATTGCAGTCAAGAATGTTATGAAGTACCTCAGGCATACTAAAGAACATGTTCTTGTCTACGGTAGACAGTCAGAGCTAGTCGTTACTGGTTATGCTGATGCGAGTTTCCAGTCAAACTGTGAAGATTACAAATCATAGTCAAATTATATTTTCAATCTCAATGATGAGGCGGTAAGTTGGAATAGTTCCAAGCAAGATCTGACCGCAGATTCAACAACCGAAGCTAAGTACATTACTGTATCAGAAGCCTTTGAGGCTTTCTGGATTTTAAGGTTCTTGAGAGAACTAGGGGTAGTTCCAAGTGCCAATTGTCAAATAGAGTTATATTGTGACAACATTGGTGCAATTGCATGAGCAAAGGAACCGAGATCTGATAACAGAAATAAGCATGTACCGAGGCATTATCATTTGATCCGAGAAATCATATCGATGGGAGAAATGGAATTAAAATATTACCCATAAAGGATAATCTTGCAAATCATTTTCACTATTCATGTACACACTAGACATTTGATGGTCTGGGGGTTAGACGTGTAGGTGATTGGCTCTAGTCCAAGTGGGAGATTGTTAGTGTTAGTGTCCTAGAGATAATCCATTGAAAGGACATAATACTAAGATAATATTCAGATTTGGTTTAATATTATTATTGGTTTAATATTAATGGAATGACGTTACACTTATCTGAATATGATGTTTGATTATTTGCATATATTCTTATTTGTGTTCCCATGAATCACTACTGTCGTTGAGTGAGTGAGAACTCAGATGACTTAAGTATGATTCTCAAATAGCCCCGATCAAGGATCATCAAGAATGGGATATTGATGATGCAATTGAGATTGGTGTGCGATATGCATCATACTCTTAGAGAGTGTAGTAAGATCTCACTTACTACGAGATACCGGGTATCTCATGATGGATGCACAGATACCTTAGAGGGTATTGGTATACCCATCTGAGAAACCGTTTGATGTAATTCCACATAATGTGTCTACGGGTGTCTCAGTTAGTGGGAGCGATGTGATACTCCTCTGACTTGAGGTCAATATGCACGACATATGTGGAGTGATGAACTTTGACCATAACCGACGCTTGCACCCTTCCACTGGTAGATATGGCATGGATTGGGTTCATCACGAAATGCATGTGCGTGGTAGTTGAGCCAAGAATAGGATTCATTCCTCTATGTGGATTTAGAGAGAATACTCGTCTTCTCATCATAATTGGATCTAAGTCGTCGGCCGACGCACATCAACTTAGACTTTGTGGCTAAGTGTGATATACTTGATCAATTAGTGATTTGAGATAATATGATTAAGTTATTTGAATAGACACTTCATCATGTTCAAGACTTAATCGGGTATTCGCGAATGAAAGGAAGATATCACAATAGCCTACAGTATTACAGGTAGTTGCAGGTTTCCTCGCAACGTACCTTGTATATTGAGAATGTCTGATTTATTGTCTAAGGTTCAATTAAGACCGTTAATTTGACTAATCGCTCGATATACGAGGGCCTATGGGTCACAAAACAAGTAATGACAATTTACCAATTATAGTTGGTTGATTAAATATTGTATTGGATATAATATTTCATTTATGGAGAATATAATAATAATAATTATATTTAGAATTAATTATTATTATTATTATTTAATTAAATTAGATTTAATTAAATATGAAATCCCAATAATATTTGGAATATTATTATACAAGAATAATAGATATGGTAAAGATATTATTCGTAGGAACATATCTAGGGAGATATAATCTGTAGAGATTATATTACGGGCTAGGCCCGATATCTTGCTTAGAAATTAAGCCAAGTTAATCCCTATAAATATGTGTCTTATGGGAATTCGGAAAACACACAAGAAATATAATTTCTCCATAAAATCTCCAGTCGGAATTTTCCTAGCAAATTCATCTCGAGATTCAACGCTGGCATATCGGTGCGGGTTGGTAGAAAGCCATTACATGGATACCATAGTTGAGGATTCCGTGTACAAGTCGCTGTAAGGATTAATATGTTATTATTTATCCTTTTGCTTTTATGTTATACAACCATGTTTAAGATTCGATGTTGGTGAATCGTATTCTTCCGCTGCGCCGAACATGGTGTTCGTGCCTCTAAAACCCAACAGTTAGTTATTCTGGTTCAGAAACAAGGCAAAATGAATGTCAGTAAGCTGGTAATAAATGAAGGAATAGAAGGTTCTCTCAGACAAGCTCTGCGCTGAGTTGACTGTGTGGTCCAATAATAAGATGACATGTAGGTGTACTTCATTGACAGCTGCCCTACTGTAGACTGACAAACACCAAAAATCACACCATACCTTGTCAGAGAGCTGGTTGCAGAAAAAGACTTCCATGGCAATTATTGACAAGACATAAAGTTAAAAGGAGTCGTTTGAACTAATCAGAAACAAGAGACATCTTTGAGAAGATTCAAAATCCAACGGGAAGATTCTCAAGAAGCCTTTAAATACAGAAGGTCGTGCTTATTTTTAAGCACGGGAAACTTAACGATTATATCATTCTCTACACTCACAAATGTACTAACGAAGCACTTAAAATCACTGTGGTTTCCCAAGTGTTTCATCACTATAGAGAGCATTCAAAATCTTATGTAATCCACACTCAAAGCTAAATCCAAGGCTTAGAAAGAGATAATCCATCCTTAAGCTTTTGAGCTCATCTTGTAAGGATTCTCTCAAGATTATTTGGAATCAAAACCCTACTCAAAACCCTACCCACATTTAGGTTGAGAGTTAGAGTTAAGAGATGTTAGTAAGCTGATAAGTTGATATCAGTCTAAAAGCTGGTTTGTTGGGAACTAGGACCTGAAATTATCCTAGGGATCAAATATCCTAAGAGAGAAATATTTGGTCAGTGCACCTTGGCACTATAACACAAGGAATTCCAAGTGAAAGGAATTCTCCTGTTTAATCAGGACAATGGACGTAGGAGATTCTTTTCTAAACAACTTTATATCTTGTGCACTTACTTATTGTCATTTCTTAAGTGTGAGTTGGGATTGTTGGTCCCGGTACAAGACTGAGTGATACGTGTATGGGCGGGGAATACATGTATACAAATTTTTTTGACTTTCAAATAGACTGAGTCCCCTTAACTCAGAGTGATGTTGAACACTGAGTAGATAATCCACCTACTAACAGCACTGAGTGCAAGTCAATTGGATAACTATCTACTTATGTTCAGTGCGGAATGTGTGAGCCCTGAAAGTTTATAGTCTTGTTTTAGTTTGCTTACTGAAAACTTATTTTCTTTCTTAAGAAGGCGTAGTTAGAAGGGCAGTGCTCAGTTTAATGATCAGGCTGATTGATTCAGGCCTGATAAACAATGCAATGAATGACTTAAACAAATGAACAGTTAAAAGCAATAACCAAAGCAATAAAGAACACAAGGAAGTAACGTGGTTCAGAGACTCAAGCTCCTACGTCCACGATCCTGATTTAATAGGAGAATCTACTAAGGATTGGCTTGTTTTTAACGTGCCAAGGTGCACCAGAATCAGCTACACTTACTGACCCTTACTTCTTCCTTCTAACTCACTAACAACCTCAACCAACAAACCTGACTAGAGGGTTTTGGTTTTATTTTGGTTTCCAACTAAGATTGTGATTATCCTTACAATACAATGTTATGCTAAGGATGGATAATCACTCTAGGCTTATGATATAACTAGGTTCGCTCAGTGGAATACATAATAACTCTCTAACTAAGAAATACTTGGGAAATTTAAGATGTTTCGAGTGCTTCTTTGAATGGTGAATGCTTTGTACGCTGAGAGTTTGAGTAATTTCTTGGCTTCGAAATTTCCCGTAACCTTGCTTGGGTCCAAGGTCTTCTGTATTTATAGGCAACTTTGAAAACTATCCGTTGGAAGAGATAGCTTTCTAGGTTGTCTTCTCGTAGGATTTATTCAACAGATACATCCCCATGCAGTAGCCATCCTTGCATGTAATTGGTAATTGCATTTAATGCTTGCCCGTTGAAAATATGCAGGGATGTTAGGTTTAAGTCAGTGTCCGTACATGACTTGGTGCTTTCTGATTGGTCCACGTTATTAGGTAGGTGAAAATGTCAGAACTCATTCTCCAGTTCAGTCTTGTCTTTACTGAGTTCAAGTTTGTCCTCATCAATGTATGTTTCCCAGTGTTGTCATTCCTTTTGGCTTGCTTGGATCCTACTCCAAGTCTTCTCCCAATACTCAGTGTTGGGATATGTTTAGTTTTGATGATTTTCCAAAACCACATGTAATAGGTTTGAAAGCAGTCAGGATAGTATCTTTAGTTTCAGGTCAGGCTAGGTTATTTCTCAGTAGAATAGGTTGTCAGTTGAGGAAGCACTCAGTTGAGGGTGAACTCAGCAACACAGCCTGAGGAAATCAAGATGACATCAAGAAGAACTGACTAAAGTCATGGCAGAAGACCTGAACCTGAAAAGAAGCCTGAAGGATGTCCCACTGAGTATAAACCTGACTGATCTAAGCTAAGTCAGTGGACTACTCAGTGAAGAGCATGATCAGGAGGATCAGTGTTGTACCTAGTAGGCCTTGAAGGAGTCAGGCTACTGAGGTCAGGGAAGATTGTCATTCAGGCTTATGACAATCTTCTTGGAAAGATCTTCAAGCGCCTACTAAAGGACAACTACTCTGAAGACAGCTGTGTCTACTGAAGATCATCGAGTCAGTGGAGGATAAGCTATCTGAAGTCAGTGCGCCTTGATCAAGCTCACTGAACAGAAGATCCGTTGGACTCAATCCACGTGGACCAATCAAGTCAAGACAACATATCTGACACTGACAAGGCCGCATTCCAAGAAAAGTAGGTGAAACCTATTAATGTCTGGATTCAAATGTAATTACCTCCAACGGTTACATTTGAATCTACACTATAAATACAAGTTCAAAGTTGTGGTTTCAAGTGTGTGTGAAAACTGAAAAATCAACACCTACGAGCTGTGAAGGTGTGAGAGTGTAGTGCATTTTATGGAAGGTATAAGGAGGCACCTCTTACACTGACCATTAGGGTCTTCACAAATATAAATTGAGTGTTCAGCTTGTAACTCATAGCTTAGAGAGGTTTTCCCAATCTTAGCTTAAGGCTAACACATTGTAAGGGAAAACCTCACCTAGTTGGAGAAATCAAACTGAAACCAAAACCCTCTTGTTAGGTTTGTTGGTTGAAGTTAGTGAAGTAAGGAAGGAAGTGAGCAAGATCATTGGTTGTATTGATCTGGGTACACCTTGGCACGTTAAAAATAAGTCAATCCCAAGTAGTGAATTTTCCTGTTAAATCAGGCAGTGGACGTAGGAGCTTAAGTCTCTGAACCACGTTAAACTGAGTGTTATTTACTGTTTTCAGTAGTGCTTAAGTATTTGCTAAGTGTTTTGTAGTGTATGCTCATTAAGAGAATTTTGAAAGAAAGAAATTAGCTAAGTATTTTAGTCAGGGAGAACCAATCTCACTGACAAGCTTAAGCACGCACTCGAGAGTTCAGTTCTCGAGTCACTACCTTGTTTAGAGCCTGAGCTCTCAAGTCTCTTCACTGACTTGATAGCTCTGACTCTAAGCAATGCAGTGACTTGAGTGTCCCTTACTGAACTCATTCAGTTTAAAAAAAAATTCCTAAATTCTCATATTGTCAGTGTTTGCAAAAGTTGAGGGACCATCACTCAGTGCTATCATGTTCCCTACAGGACTGAGGTTAGCAAAGATCTCAGGATATTGATCTTCATCCTGACACTTACTCAGCCAGCTTAGAGGGACTGCTATAGGCTCAGATGGTGCTCTTGTGTCTTCAGGCTTCAGTCTTGATTGTCATCAATGAGTTCTCCTCTCATTGAGTCCCTATGAAATGTAAAATATACTAACTTATAATCCTAACTAAGACTAGCCTGACCACCTAAGGCAAATCATCTTTTCAAGGGCTTTGGGATCAACTCAAAACTGACATTGTCCCAACAATTTTCCCCCTTTTGATGATGCCAAAATACTGAAAAGATCCTCAAAATAATTTGAGGAAGTAAAGTCCTATTCTATAAGATAAAGTCAGTGTTAGAGCAGTTCTTGATAAAGTACAGAAATTAAATTACAGCAAAAAAGACAATGAGTTTTTGTCTGTGGGAAAAATAATAGATTTCATTGATAATATGTTTCAGTGAGTACAATGATCTTAATCTATTACAATAGGTTGTGAACACCTAAAGCAATCTCATTTCAGGCTCGAGTCCATAACCAGCATAGACTCTGATCTTCAGCTCTTCAACTCTCTTAGGTTGATTCACAAAACCTTCAGCTCTGGCAATCTTTAATACTTCAGTCATAATAGCCTTAGTGTCATGCTTGTTCGATCCAGGGATAAGAGGTGGTGGACGGGCAATGAACTCAGGAGCCTTCACTTGGACTTTGGCTGCATCAGCTTCCTCCAAGATCTTCCCAAGAAGTTCAGGATGATTGTCCATCATGTAGTCAGTGAAGTGGGCATCGATATCTTCAGTGTCGCCCCATTTCTTCACCACATACCAGAGTCTGACGAACTCATCCCTTGCATCCACCAAAAATTCTTTCAGAGTCTTTGAGATGAACACATCTACTAAAGCTTCCCTCTTAGTCACCTACGGCTTCCTGACTTGAAGAATTGTTGATTCCTCACTGTTGGTTTCTTCCTGTACTTCCTCTTCTCAAGCATGGCCTTCTTCCTCCTCAACATGCTCAGGAACCCATCTCCAATTCCCTTTGCTGAAGTTTAGTCAGCTCTGAAAGTTTGTCAACTTTCCTTTCCAGAATGCACATCTTCTCTTTTTCAACAACTTCTGCTCTGCGCTGAGCCTCACTTTTCTCATGGGGCAAGCCCCAAACCTCTTCACAAAAAGTTACCACTTCGTTGTCATCAAAAGAAATTGGGTTCTTCCTTGTGTTTAAGGATGAGCACTCTGGAATCTCTTCAGGGATGGGTGGGAGTTGAGCTTGAACTTACTTCTCTGAAGGCTCTTGTACCTGAACTGCAGCCGCCAACCTTGCTGATTTTCGTGGAGTGGTCTGAGCCTCCGATGCCTCAGGAAGGGATATTTTCTTCTGTTCTTCCCCCTTTTTGGCATCATCCTTGGTCAGAGTAGGTGGAGGAGTTTTAGCTGCGACCTTGCTGAGAATAGGTGCACCGTTTTCCAAAATAAAGGTGCATAAGGACTGAACTTCCTTGATTCCCTTCTTCAGTAGGTCAACCCCGGTAACTATTCCGGTCCCTGCATATGACACACAAGCAGTACTGAACTGAAGCTTCTTCTGTAATGGCTCAGTATTTTTCATAAGCTTCTGTTAAGTGTGCAGCAGTCTTTCCTCCATCTTTCCAGACTCCTCGCAAAACCTGTTGGCCTCTGATGCAATTGTTGCAGACTCTAGAGCAACCTTGGCAGCCTCCTGAGTGACATTCTCAGAGTATGGAGCAATCTTCCCTGACTCCAGTGCCAGTTTGGCCACTGAGTCGTTGAGGGCCTGAGTGAGCAGCTCTCCAGCCTGATTTACCAGTTGCTCCACTGCCTTGGACATTCTCAGGTTGTGCTCTTCTTTGAGCTGAGCCAAAGTCTACTTGAACAGCTTCTTCATCTTTCTCCTCTCCTGTTTGACTGAATGTGCAGTGCCAACCATTGTTTTCTTCATATTGACGAGTTCTTTGTTGGCAAGAGTGTTGTAGGCTGACTTTGTCCAGCGAATGTGCTTATCGAGAGCCTTGGCATCTTTCTCCTTCTCATCCTTGATCCTCTAGAACTCCTCTCGAAGCACAGCTAAACTTTAAGTGGTCCTTTCTTGCTTTAACGTGATGATGCTGGTAAAGTTGCCTTGCTGGGTTCCTGTGATGAGCACCTCATCATCATCCTTCTCTTCATCAGTCATTGGCTGCTTTCCCTTGGCAGCCGCTGTGATGTCAGTCCCCTTATCAGGGTGCACCAAAGGCAGTTGTTGAATGATCAGGGTCGCCTGCTCAGGCTCAGTCCCATCAGCTCGAACTTTGGGTAAGGTACCCTCAGAACTAGGAGTCCCCTTTGGTGCCTCTACATCATCCTCCTTTACCTCAAGGCAGGGAATCCCTTCACAGGTTGATGTATCATTGGCAGTTGAACCAGCCTTACTAGTCTCAGCGACTGCTCCATCCTTGGACACAGTCCCAGTTTTACCTTCCCCCTGAGCACTAAGATCAGAGTCCATCAAATCCACCTCCCTGGCAGTTTCCTCCAACAACTTCTCCTGGGCATCACCGCCCTGACTTCTGTCAATTCCATCATCATCATCATCCTTATCGTCATCAGAGCTATCCAAGAATCCTTCCTCTCTTGTCACCTTCATACTCATAACTAGCTGCTTGAAATTTTCAAAATTCAACAACTGCAGCCAGCTTGTAATTTTGAAGTATGAACATAACCTGGCCTCCTCCATCTCCCAGTAGTCCCATCCTCTTGCTTCTATAATCATCCTTTGCTTCTGCATGTTGGAATTCTTGTATTCAAGCAAAACTTTCAACTTTTCCACATTCCGGCACAAAACCTTGTATTTGTTCAGGCCGGGCCAACATCGGGATACCCACTGATGGGCATTCTCCCTGAGCATATCCTCATACATTTCCTTGAGAACGGTCTCATCCACCTCTTCCAGGAAGTCATCGGCATGGTTGGCCTTAGAGGTACTGGCCTTAGGAAAGTTTTTCGGGTTTGGATAAGAGGGAAAGTCTTCTGGGTTAGGTGATGAAGTGCTTGGTTCAGGGTTATTGTCAGGCTTAATGGTGTTTGAGGTGTTTGGCTCTGACTCGTTTGTGGAGGGATAGAGTTCGGTCCAGAGGGGTTGGTTTCAGTGGTATTGGGTTCATTTGGAGTGGTTTCAGTGGGGTTAGTTGTGGGTTGGATAGGTTCAGCGGTCGTTGAAGGTTGGGGTTCAGAGGGTAGTTCAGGTTGAAGAATCTCCGTAGACTCAATAGTCTCACGGACTTTAACTAAGTCAGAGGCTCGAGGAGAGCTTGACTGATGCGATACTCCCTCAGGGCTTACCTCCGGTAATGCTTTCTTAGGAGATCCCTTGACTCCCTTCCTCAGTCTCTTCAAAGGCCTCGCCTCCACCTCAGCAGCACTCTCCTGAGCTTCATTGTTGACTTCCTGACCTTCTTTCAGGTCACTCATGGAGGTCTTCTATGCTCCCTTTCTCAATCCTTTCGCAGTGGCCTTTCCCTTCAGCACCACTTTCAATTTAGCTCTCTTCTCTTCCTGAGCCTTTTCCTCCTCAGCTTTCTCCCTCTCTTTCTCAACCTGCTCAGCAACCACCTCAGCCTCCTTCTCTTTGCTCAAGGAGCTCATCCACCTTCTCGAGCAAGCTGGTTACCACCTTCTTGTCTTTCCCCGCTTGCTTCTTCTTCTGACCCTTCTGTTGAGTGTTAGGGTCAGTCAGGCCCAAGATGGCGTAAGTGTCACCCTCAGTGATGAACATTACTTTCTTGGGGGAGAGATCATCCTCTATGTCGAAAGTACAACCCTGACAGGCGTGAGTGATCAGGATGGATAATCTTGTCCCAAACGGAAGAATGGCTCCTACAGAGATGTGCTTGACGCACTCATCCTTTTTCAGTTTATCACGTGCAGCCTGGCTCAACTGGTCAAGAAAGAACTGCTCCTGATTAGCCTCCACTCCATCTACCAAAGCCCCCATAATCCTTAGCTTTGGCAGGCTCAGCTGCTCATTGGACCGAACAGTGCCCGAGATCATTTTGGATACCACATCGATCATCGCCCTGTACTCAGACTTGAGTGTCTCCTTGTGTTGTCTCGCCCTGAACTCGGGAGAGCCTGATTTCGTCCACTCCTTCAGGAGCTCTCCTTCCTTGTTCTCCTTGTAAGTCCGTGGGTTGATCCCGCAGCACGGAAGCCCATATACCTCCTTCACTGTCTTGTGGAGGTCGATGTCACGAGTCTCTACGTTTGTAAAGCTCTTCTCCGTCTTTATCCTTCTCACCAGTGGGCAAAAGTACCGTAACCCTGGTGAACAATTCCCCCTTACGAGTGAAGAGGTTCATGTATGCTTCCACAACCACCTTCAGAAGCACAGAAGTGGGTTTCTTCATTAAATAATTTTCCAGACCGGCCTTTGAAATCCACTCGAAGACTGGGAGAATTTCTTTGACATTTTGACATGCCCCATCCATTGAAATCACGTGCTCCATGTTTACCAGCTTGTTTTTTACAACATCATCAATATTGTCTGTGGTCCAAGCGGTATCAAGAAATGCCATTGAGAGGTTTTGAGAAATTTGCAAGAAAAAAAGGTTTTGAACGAGAGAAAGTTCAGTGTGCAGTGTGAGATTGTGCTTACTTAAATTTCTCAAATGGTATTTCAGATTGATATGAGTGAGTCAGTTACTCAAACGTGGGGTTGAGATTAATCCTGAATTTGAAAAGTTTTGAAATGAGGGGCCAAGATTAATCTCCGTATCAATCATTATCCCACGCCAGTCATATTCTGTATAAAACGGACGCGTATATGAAAAAGTAGCTGAAGGCATTAAATGCTCTGATGCGCGTGGGTTTAAATATCAAAAGGTGCGCTTTTAATGAAATCAGAATACATTTAATAAAGATTCTCTGGAGGAAGGTCTCAGTGAGACGCTTCAAATTCACAAAGGTCAGGATTGAACTCATACCTATTAGGGAGACATTGTAGCACCCTGATACCTCGCTGAGTCGAGTCTAGCCTGAGTTCCCCCTATATCCTATACTGACTGCTCTCCCGGATCTAAGAGATCTAACTCCACTGACAGCTCTATAAATCTTGCCTCAGGCCAAAGTCTTAGTCAAGATGTCAGCTCTCTGTCTGTCAGTGTGAATTTTATCCATCCTAATATCTTTTTTCTCCACATGATCTCGAATAAAGTGATGCCTGATATACACATGCGTGCACCTTATGTGAAGCATGGGGTTCTGAGTGATTGCAATGGCACTATTGTTGTCATAATAAATTGGGACCTCATTTGCAAACACCTGGTAGTCTCTCAATTGTTGCCTCGACCATAAAATCTTAGCACAACAACTACCTGCAGCCATATACTCAGCCTCAGTTGTGGATGTCGCCACTGAATTCTGTTTCTTGCTAAACTACAAGATCAACTTACTCCCAAAAAACTGACATTTCCCTGAGGTTGATTTCCTATCAATCCTACAACCTCCATAATCTACATATAAATAACCAGTCAGCTCTAAGTTGTCATCTGAAGGATACCATAGTCCCAGATTGACTGTCTTTTTTAAATACTTAAGTATCCCCTTAGCAACCTCCAAATAACTTCTCTTGGGGTAAGACTGATACCTAGCACACACACCAACTGCAAAAATAATGTTAGGCCTATTTGCAGTCAGGTATAACAAAGATCCAATCAGCCCTCGGTACTCAGTCTGGTTTACTGAAGCACCTTCAGTGTCAGGATCCATCTTCTAGTTTGTGTTCATTGGGATCCTAGCCGGATTACAATTCTGAACACCAAACTTCTTAATCAAGTCTCTTGTATACTTAGCCTGATTAATGAAAATCCCTTGATCAGTATGCTTGACCTGTAATCCTAAAAAGAAGTTCATCTCTCCCATCATTGACATCTCAAATTTACCTATCATCTCAACTTAGAGAATTTCTCACAAAGCTGATGATTTGGTGATCCAAATATTATGTTATCCACATAAATCTGGTCCAAGGAAATGTCATCACCTTCAGTGATCCTGAACAAGGTCCTATCCATGGTTCCCTTCCTCAACCCGTGGTCAGTTAGGAACTGAGAGAGGGTATCATACCATGCTCTAGGAGCTTGCTTAAGTCCATAGAGTACTTTCTTCAAATGGTATACTTTATCTCCAACCTTAAACCCGGGAGGTTGTTCTACATATACCTCTTCATTGAGTACACCATTCAGGAAGACACTCTTGACGTCCATTTGATAGACCTTAAACTTCTTGAATGTTGCATATGCGAGGAACAATCTGATAGCTTCCAACCTAGCCACTGGAGCAAAGGTCTCATCATAGTCTATTCCTTTAGACTGACAATACCCCTTTGCAACCAATCTTGCCTTGTTCATCACTACAATACCATTCTCATCCTTTTTATTCTTGAAGACCCACTTGGTACCAATCACACCTTGATGCCTAGGTCTATCTACCAGTTCCCAAACCTGATTTCTTGTGAACTGATTCAAATCCTCTTACATGACTATGATCCCGTTCGAGTCAGTGAGAGCTTCTTCAATGTTCTGAGGCTCTTGCTCAGAGAGAAAGCAACAAAACAGTGCGCTCTTACCATGGAACTGCCTGGTCCTGACTCCCTTGGTTGGATCAACAATAACTTGCTCAATGGGATGACTCTCTAGCCATATTCTCTTGCCTGGAGTTGTTCCTGAAGTACCTACAATTTTAGTCTACAGGTTCATAGAATTAAGGATATTGAACAGAAGGGGATGATCCTGAGTCTATACCAAAGGGATTTATAAGCTCAATGTCAGGGACATTGATTTCCCCTTGATGAGGTGACTCAGGAACCGTCTCAGCTGCGACCGAATCTTCATATACAGTACTTACCTCAGGTTGAGCTTGTTCCTCAGTCTGAGGCTCAACTAACCCTGATGCACTGGGCTTAGGAGTAGCTCTTGTATCATCATCCTGGTCATCGTCATCGTCCCATCTTGGAATTGGCACAATTTTGACCTTTGGATCAGGTTGATTCTTCAAGCTCAGCCTTGTCACTCTCCTTTTGACCTCCTCATTATCAGGATCACACACTCTTACCCTAGACTCAGTAACAGATTCATCAAACACAATATATGGTGATTCCTCCACAACAAGGGTCCTACAGTTATAAACCCTGAAGGCTTTACTGACTTCAGAATATCCTAAGAATATTCCTTCATTAGATTTGCTATCAAAGGCTTTCAATTGGGTCTTCCCATTGTTAAGGATGAAACACTTACAACCAAATATATGGAAATAAGAGATACGTGGCTTCCTCTTGTTCCAAGTCTCATATAGGGTCTGTGCATGTTGTTTGTTCAGCATGGACCTGTTCTAAGTGTAGCATGTAGTGTTGATTGCCTCAGCCATAACTTCTTGGGCAATCTTGACTCAGCTAGCATGGTCCTGGCAGCTTCCTCCAGTGTCTTGTTTCTCCTCTCAGCAACACCATTCTGTTGTGGGGTTCTAGCTGCAGAAGTCTCATGAGTAATACCAAGTTCATTACAGAAATCAGAAATATATGCATTTATAAACTCAGTGCCATTGTCAGATCTGATCTTAGTAATGGACTGATTCTTATTATTGATGAGTCTTCTGAGCAACTTTGGAAGCTTCACCTGTGTCTCCTTTGTTGGAGTTATATTCCCCCAACATCCTTCTTATTTAACAAGAAAATAACCCAAGTATATCTAGAATAATCATCAATAACCACAAGAGTATACTTCCTACCATTTATACTAACTGGTGTTACAGGGCCAAACAAATCTATGTGCAAAAGCTGAAGAACCCTGCCAGTGGAGAAGGAAGCTTTCTCTTTAAATGACGCTCTGACTTGCTTCCCTTCCTGACATGCTTTGCACACATGGTCCTTGATAAAAACTTCACTAGGTAAACCTTCTACAAGAGAAAGTCTAGAAATTTTCTTAAGAATCTTGTAAGTTCAGGTGGTTTAATCGTTTATGCCATAACCAATTGAGCTCTGAAGAGCTTTTAGCAACAAAGCAAGTATTAGGAACAGTGTTGCTCCAATCAGCCAAATAAATATTACCCTTCCTAATACCTGATAGAAGCACTTGTGTTGATTTGTCCTTGACTGAACATATATTTGATGAAACTCAACACTGAAATCTTTGTCACAGAACTGACTTAATGACAACAGGTTATGCTTCAGACCTTCAACAAAGGACATATTCTCCACTCTGACTGTACCTAATTTTAAGACACCAAACCCTTTAGTAAAACCTTTTGAGTTATCACCAAAGGTTACCTGTACACCATCCTTAGCTTGAAACTCTTGGAGAAGACTCTTCATTCCAGTCATGTGCCTCGAGCAACCACTGTCTAGGTACCAAACAACTTTGATTGAGTCTCCTCTCATCTTGTTGTGATCCACAGTCCCCTGCAAACAGATCAGGCTTTAGGTACCCATTGGGTGTTGGGTCCTATTGTGTCAGTTGTATCTTTCGGGATCCAGACCTACTTCACTGCCATGATTGCCTCAGAGTGGTAGATCTGTCTCCCTGAAACATCCACATACACTACTTTCTTCTTCTTAGCCTGAGAAGAAGATGGTGTATGAGTGTCAGGCTTAGGCTTCACAGGAGCTTGAGTGGGTGCCTTTTGGGCTGGCTTCCTATTCTTCCTAGGCCTTGGTGCAGCTGGTCTTGATGTTTGTCCCTGATGAGGGCCTTGCTTTCGGTTCCCCCTAGGCAAGTGAGGGAACTGAAAACAGTTATAGGCTTCAGGAAGTCAAAACCATGGAGGTGCATCGTGCCTGACCTTCCCTGAGGATATTGCCATGCATGATAATACCACTGTTGAGCAGTCTGAGTGCTCTTGGCCTGAGTCTTCCTCGACTTACGCTGAGGTTTCTTCTGGCCTGAGCCCTCAGGGGCCTCCTTTGGTTGCTTAGCCTTTCCCTTGGGTTTTAGCTTATCAACCTTAGGCGCTACCCTGACTGTCTCAGCAGTTTCCTTACCCTTATTAGTTTTGCGGGCTTCAAATACAACTTTCTTTATACCCTTGCCTGCCTGGACAAACACTCTCTTAGTGTTGCTCCCTAAAGCAACATGAGATTGACCTTGTAAGGATTTCTTAGGGACATATCCAAGCCCCTTTTTCTCATTCCCAAGCATCTGGCTGCTATTAATTTCCTCTCTAGCCACTGAGGATTTATTCATTGCTGCAACCTTCTTCTTGAGAGAGTCCTCACTCATTTTCAGGATTTCATATCTGGTAAAGAGGTCATCAAACTTACTCTTGAGTACCTTCAGTTCTTCCTTCCTGACCAGCTCCTCATCAGCCAGTTCTTTCAGAATCTTTTCTCTTGGAAGACGCTCAACATTGATCATGTCAATTTCCTGAGTTAGTCTCACAATCTGAGCTGACTCTTTTAGATCTGACTGAATGAGTTGATCATTCAGGTTTTGAACCTCAGTACTATATTTCTGGTTCTCCTCTACGAAGAAGACATTAGTTTCCTGCAGCCTGGAGAAATCAACCATTAATTGATCCAGGCATGTAATACCCTAGATTTTCATGACCTTATCTTCTTTACTAAATACTTTAAAATTCTTCATGAATCTATGTGATGCATTTACATCCAAATTTATGCAAAGGCACGTATATGTTTTAATTACTCGATATTTACAATTAACGTATTATTTGCTCAATACATGCTTATTCTTGAGACTTTATAATTTTTATATGTTCTTTATTTTATGTCTTAAATTGTTTAATTTAGGAATTAATGTAGTCCTTAAGTATAGTAATTTATTTCATAAGTTATAAGTTGTAAAATGAATGTTTCTTTAAGAAACGAATTACGTATCGATTACTCGATATTTTCTTTGATCAGTACATAGACTTTGTAATTTATTTAGAGTCCTAGAAGATTTTTAATTTTATTTCATAAGATAGTATAGGTAAATTCTATGCATAATGTACTTTAGAATTATTAAATAATTTAGAAAAATCATAATTTTTACTTATTAAATTCAAAGCATACATGTGCCATGACCACAAGACACAAGATTTCTCTTGAAATGTCCATAATTTTTGGCCAAGTAGGGAAAATTAGGAAGAGTGGTGAAGTTTCAAGAGTTTAAGGTCAAAATTAGGAGAATAAAAGTCAAAATTAGCAACTAAAATGTCGGCTACAAGAGTTTCAAGAGATTAAGTTGCCATGTGTATATTGAACTAACCTACAAGATTACTCCATAAACTTCCATAATGTCGGCTAATAGGGGTGGAGTAACCTCCAAGGTTGGCTTCTACAATAAATACATGTTCACCCATGCAAAAATAAATATAAGAAAAAGTTTAAAGAAAATTACACAAATACTACTACTACTCTTACACTTAGAATTTGAAAAGGAAGGAGAATGAATTTCTATTAGCTACCAATCTCTAAGTAAGATTATCTTCTTGAATAAGTGATTATTTAAGTTTTAGTATGAAATTTATGCATGAAATATGAATTAAATGATAGGAAAATAAGTTATGATAAGTGATTTGCATGTTATATATGTTTTACTTCATATTTTGAATGTTTATTTCAATTTTTTCATACGTTATGAACAAAATCATGTTTATTACTTGATTATCTATGCTTTACAAGTAGAAATAATGAAATTATATGGTTTAAAGTGAATTTAAGATGATATGTTCTCATGTATGCATGAAACCGAATTTCTGGACCAACTTTTGTATAAATTTCGTTTTGACCAATTCCTTTGGTGGAAAATTCTGAAAACTTTATATGTGAAAGTAGACTCGTGATGGAACATATATTTTAAATTTCATAGCTATTGGAATAGTATTCGATGTATGGTGATGTTTCAAAGTTGAACTAGGGTTTTGGACTCTGTAACAGAAACAGTAGAAGTTTTCTATGATTCGAAGATAATCGGTTAGGTTTTTATATAAAAACAAAGTATTTTAATAAGTTACATGAAGTTTGGAGTTCATGGTTAAAATTTCAGAAGTATTGGACTTATGGTTGATTTATGGTGAATTTTTAAAGGTAAGTGATCAAGAATCGATAGCAATGTATTCATCACGAATTATTTGATGATTGATAAGGAGTTTTAAAAATCTAAAAATATGGCGATAAACTATATTCACTTGGGAATCTACTTTTAAAATTTTATAATTTTTGGACGTATAGATGATTTAATATGAATTTTCAAAGTTAGGTGTATAAACTGCCAAAAAACCAAAATTTTGTATAAGAAAGGTTCGAAATGGTCCATTTACATTTTTATGGTCGATATCTATTTATAACTTGTTATTTGATAATTTTACACACTTAATTGATATTTGTGTTTTATTATACAATATTTGAGTATGTATTGAGATTTGAATTCAAGTCATTATAACCGTACGAGTATAATATGTGAACTTTACGATTTATTTAAAAATGAAGGGATAAGTAACAATATTTCTATTGTAAAAAATTTACTTGTAGGTACAAACTTGCAAGGTGGAAAATCACTTCACTCTTCACCGAGTGTTTTATTATTATTTTAATTGCACTTATTAAATGTTGAATGTTAAATATTTTGAGTCTGGCCCGCTATCGACTGGCCCCTGAGATAGTCCAACTATATGTTGGCAAATGAGATAGTCCGGTTGCTCCGGAACCACGGATTAGTCGCGCTACCCAAGGAGATACCCGGTGAAATTCTGGGGGCTCACACATTATAAACAATTGATGTTTCATTTGTGCAATTAACACGGGGTTTCCCACTAAGTGTTTACAAACACTTATCCCTTCCACTTTTAAATTTTTACAGATGCTGTGGATCCGGACGTGGGCGAATGAACTCGGTGGGCTGTGGAGTCTTCTTAAAAACTTTATGTTTTAAGAATAATATTTTGAATTTTGGATTGTAACTTAAGCTACGGTTATACTTATTTACTACTTCCACTGTGTAGATGTGTGGCGTGTGTATATTTTAATACAAAGTACTATTTTAGTAACGTTCCTACTTGTGCCACATCATATTTTCCGTACTATTTTAATTGGGGACGTTACAGGTGGTATCAGAGCAGGTTCGCCTGCTAAAGAATTTTCAAAAAGAGTGCGTGTTTTAAAATTTAAAAGAAATAGCCGCACCGTGATCATTCTCCATGACGGGATCAGGTAAATATTTCATAAATGCTTAAATTATGTTATTTATTTGAAACTGTGATCGGTTATTTGAAAGTTTGTGTTGTTATTCAAATTGTATTATATTGTTGATTGAACTAACCAATAAAATATGTTTAGTAATCAGAAATGGATGAAGACATTAGAAGACAGAACATTAAAAGATTGGAGCGAGCACGTGAAAGGAGCTCATGTTGGAGAAATAACATCACAATACAGACATGCATTAATGAATGGGCATTATATGAATGATAATTATTACTGTCACCTGCTTCTTGATACCATCCCATCTACCTGGTTATGTGTATCCCTGGACATGCTTGATTATGTGTTTGATAAACATGGTCATTTGTGCTTTCCATGCTTTACTTCGATGTTATACTGTGAGTGGGCTCAGTCAGAGACAATTCATGTTACCCCACTTCGTCTAAGTTTTGAGATGAGGGAAAATCAGGAATGACATCCCGATCGGGAATCGGTGCAAGAAAGTTGTGGAAGGCAGGAGGATAATAGCCAGGAAAGTTCTGAGATGGAGGAGGATAGCAGCAGTAGTCAAATCGAGATATGGGAGGACAAAAAGAAGGAACCAGAAATAATTATCATTGACGATGATTAAAACTATATGTTTTATGTACTTTATATGATATACATGCTATGTGACTATATGAAACTTATATGTTATTAGATGATATATGTACTAAATGCTCTTGATGTACTATATGCTTTTGAATGTAATATATGTGTATTATATTTTTAATGTAATGTTTATGCATGCAATATATGATGTATTTTGAATATATGAAATATATGTCATAATTATTATGTAATTATTTGTTACTAATGAATTTGATTTTGAATAGAACTATGAGTTGTAGGGGAAACCAAAACAACTCAGACATGAGCGAGGATCTAGCTTCCATATTGAGGGGGTTAGCTCAGCAAAGCCAATCATCCCAAACACCAGTATCTTCAGCCTAAAACCATGATATTGTTAGCCAATTTAAGAAATTTAGACCCTCAACCCTGACCGGGAAAGAAAACCCTATGGAAGTAGAAATCTGGATTCGGAGCTTGGAGAAAATAATCACTTATCTTAAGTGCACCGATGAGCAGAAAGTTTCTTGTGCTATCTTTCAGTTGACTGAGAATGCAGATTATTGGTGGAAAGCTCATTGTAGAACAATGACGGAAGAAGCACGAATGTCAGTTACTTGGGAGAAATTCGTAGAAGCAGTGGTTAAGAATTATATACCACAATCATTCTTGGATAAAAAAGAAACCGAATTTCTACAGTTGAAGCAGGGAAATCTGACAGTGCAAGAATATGAAAGGAAGTTTAATCAATTGGGAAGGTATGCTTCTCATTTGATTAATACTGATGACAGAAAGGCAAAGAGATTTGTTCAAAACCTATGTCCAGAGATTAGTACCATCTTAGCAGCACAAGATATTAAGTCCTATGCCCAGATGTTCGAGAAAGCTCAAACGATAGCAGCGTATATGAAACCAGAAGAAGTAAGAACTTCAGAATCACAGCCAAATAAAAGAAAGTGGGTTGGTGCGAAACGAGGAGGAAATTTTAAGCAAGTCAAAAAGACGGGGATGGTACCACAACAACAACAGAGGCCATCTAAATGTAGAAATTGTGGAAATGAACATTTTGGACAATGCCTGAAAGGAACAGGGGTATGTTATAAGTGTAAAGAACTTGGACATCTTATAACTGATTGTCCAAAGCTGAGGGGACAACAGAAGATGGCACCTGCTCGGTGTTTGCCATGAGTCAGCAGGAGGCGACGGCAAATCCGGAAGTGCTGGCAGGTATGTTCAAAATATTCCAAATACCAGTTTTCACGTTGTTCAATACTGGTGACACGCATTCATTCATCTCTACGAAGATGTTTGAACAATTTGAGACCGCCCATATTATAGTAGAAGAAGATTTCCTAGAAGTAAACATTCCATCTGGTAGTACGACACAATCCTTAGGACTGTGTAGGAATGTGAAGATTGATTTTGAGCATGCAATACTCCCGACAAATCTACATATAATAGAAATGAAGGACTTTGATATTATCTTAGGAATGGACTGGCTTATAGCTAATCATGCTCTCATCAAGTGTCAAGAAAAAGAAATATCAGTACGAAGATTAGAGGATGAGAACTTTATACTATATGGTGCTAGAATTGGAACTATACCTCAAGTAATTTCATCAATGAAAGCCCGGAAATTATTGAGGAAAGGAAAGAATACGGCTTTTCTAGTAAATATTGTAGCAACGGAATCCAATGGTCCAACATTGGATGATGTGCCAGTAGTATGTAAATACAAGGATGTATTCCCAGATGATTTGCCAAGATTACCCCCAGATCGTCAGTTGGAGTTCACTATTGATTTGATACCTGGAGCCGCTCCTGTTTCTAAAGCACCTTACAGAATGGCACCAAAGGAGTTACAAGAGCTAAAGGTGCAATTGCAAGAATTACTGGATAAGGGCTTTGTTCGACCAAGTGTGTCACCATGGGGTGCACCAGTATTATTTGTGAAAAAGAAAGATGGATCGTTGAGGATGTGCATCGACTATCGAGAACTGAATAAGCTCACTATCAAGAATAAATATCCACTTCCCAGAATCAAAGACCTGTTTGATCAGTTAAGAGGAGCTTGTGTATTTTAAAAAATTGATTTGAGATTGGGAAATCATCAGATAAAGATTAAAGAAAGTGATATTCCAAAGACAGCATTCAGAACCCGATATGGTCATTATGAGTTCGTAGTGTTACCTTTTGGACTCACTAATGGGCCAGCTATATTCATGGATTTGATGAATCGGGTATTTCATCAATATTTAGATCAATTTGTGATCGTCTTTATTGATGATATTCTAGTATATTCAAGAAATCAGGAGCAGCATGCAGAACATGTTCGAATTACATTGGAAACTCTGAGGAAAGAGAAATTGTATGCTAAATTCAAGAAGTGCGAATTCTGGTTGGATAAAGTTGTATTTCTTGGACATACGGTTTCAGCTTTAGGAATAAAAGTTGACCCAACAAAGGTAGAAGTTGTACACCAATGGAAGACACCAACTAATGTGAACGAAGTCAGGAGTTTTCTTGGCTTAGCCGGGTATTATCGAAGATTCATTGAATGGTTTGCTCGAATTGCAAGACCCTTGACTCAGTTGACTCGGAAAGAAACAAAGTTTGAATAGACAGAAGAATGTGAAAGGAGTTTTCAAGAATTAAGGCAAAGATTAACAACGGCCCCAGTTCTTACAATTCCTGAAGGTACAGAAGGATGTATTGTGTACAGTGATACTTCTAAACAAGGCTTGGGATGTGTACTTATGCAGAATGGGAAAGTAGTAGTGTACGCATCAAGACAATTAAAACCACATGAGCAGAACTATCCTACACATGATTTAGAGCTAGCAGCAGTTGTGCATGCACTCAAGATTTGGAGGCATTACTTGTATGGAAGTAAATGTCAGATCTACACAGATCATAAGAGTTTGAAGTATATCTTCGAACATAAGGAATTGAACATGAGGCAAAGAAGATGGTTAGAGTTGGTAAAATACTTTGATTGTGAAATATTGTACCATCCAGGAAGGGAAAATATAGTAGCAGATGCCTTAAGTCGCAAGGGAAAGATCAATGCTTTGATTGTGAAACCAATCTTGAAGGAAAGAATAGCAAAAGCTCAATATGACGATGCATTCTTAGAGAAGATAAAACAAAAGATCAAGGAAGGTAAAGCAAAGGAGTTTTTAGTATGTGAGGATGGTACATTGGTATGTCGAGGAAGAATATGTGTCCCAGAAAAAGAAGAACTCAAGAAGGAAATATTGGAAGAAGCACATTCTACACCATATACAGTTCATCCTGGAGGAACGAAAGTGTACCAAGAATTAAAGAAGTTGTTCTGGTGGAGAAATATGAAGAGGGATATTGGAAATTTCATACATAAATGTTTGACATGTCAGCAGGTGAAAGCTGAGCATCAAAGACCATGAGGATTATTAAAGCCGCTTGAGATTCTTGAGTGGAAGTGGGAACATATTACAATGGATTTTGTGATATGATTGCCCAAGTCAATACAAGGAAATGAAGCTATTTGGGTAATTGTCGACAGATTGACCAAGATGGCACATTTCCTACCAATAAAGATGACATTCACATTTGATAAATTGGCTCAGATTTATATTAAGGAAATTGTCCGATTACATGGAGTTCCAATTTCTATTGTGTCAGATAGAGATCCACGATTTACATCAAAATTCTGGCACAGTCTTCAAGAAGTTATGGGCACAAAGTTGGAATTCAGTATAACTTTTGATCCTCAAACAGATGGTCAATCGGAAAGAACAATTCAAACCTTGGAAGATATGTTGAGAGCTTGTATCATTGATTTTGGAGGAAGTTGGGAAAGATACCTACCTTTAGTGGAATTTTCCTACAACAATAGTTACCAGGCTACAATTGAAATGGCACCGTACGAAGTATTGTACGGAAGAAAGTGCAGATCTCCACTATGTTGGGATGAAATTGAAGAAAAGAAATTTTTAGGACCGGAATTGGTGGAAGAGACTAATAAGGTAGTAAAGAAAATTAAAGAAAAGATGCGATCAGCTCAAGATCGACAGAAAGCGTATGCGGATAGGCAAAGGAAAGAATTAAGTTTTGAAATTGGAGGCAAGGTATTCTTGAAAGTATCACCAATGAAAGGGATATTCTGTTTCGGGAAAAGGGGAAAGTTAAAACCCAGGTATATTGGACCTTATGAGATATTGGAAAGAGTTGGAGAAGTGGCTTATAGGCTAGCGTTACCACCATCCTTGGCAGGAGTACACAATGTATTCCATATTTCGATGCTCCGAAAGTAAGTACCTGACCCTACCCACATAGTAAACCAACCTGAATTAGAAATTGATGCCAACTTAACCTATGAGGAAGTCCCTATATCCATACTTGATAGAAAGCTTCATAGGTTAAGGTATATAGATATTCCTATGGTTAAGGTCCAGTGGAATAGACATGGAATGGAAGAAGCTACGTGGGAACGAGAGGATGAAATCTTAGCAAAGTACCCTTACCTCAATATCCACGGTAACACTTGAAATTTCGAGGACAAAATTTAATTAAGGGGGTTAGACTGTAATACCCTAGATTTTCATGACCTTATCTGGTTTACTAAATACTTTATAATTCTTCATGAATCTATGTGACGCATTTACATCCAAATTTATGCAAAGGCACATATATGTTTTAATTACTCGATATTTACAATTAACGTATTATTTGCTCAATACATGCTTATTCTTGAGACTTTATAATTTTTATATGTTCTTTATTTTATGTCTTAAAGTGTTTAATTTAGGAATTAATGTAGTCCTTAAGTATAGTAATTTATTTCATAAGTTATAAGTTGTAAAATGAATGTTTCATTAAGAAACGAATTACGTATCGATTACTCGATATTTTCTATGATTAGCATATAGACTTTGTAATTTATTTAGATTCCTAGAAGAGTTTTTAATTTTATTTTATAAGATAGTATAGGTAAATTCTATGCATAATGTACTTTAGAATTATTAAATAATTTAGAAAAATCATAATATTTACTTATTAAATTCAAAGCATACATGTGTCATGACCGCAAGACACAATATTTCTCTTGAAATGTCCATAATTTTCGGCCAAGTAGGGAAAATTAGGAAGAGTGGTGAAGTTTCAAGAGTTTAAGGTCAAAATTAGGAGAATAAAAGTCAAAATTAGCAACTAACCTTAAGTTGCCATGTGTATATTGAACTAACCTACAAGATTACTCCATAAACTTCCATAATATCGGCTAAGAGGGGTGGAGTAACCTCCAAGGTTGGCTTCTACTATAAATACATGTTCATCCATGCAAAAATAAATATAAGAAAAAGTTTAAAGAAAATTACACAAATACTCCTACTCTTACACTTAGAATTTGAAAAGGAAGGAGAAGGAATTTCTTTTAGCTACCAATCTCTAAGTAAGTTTCTCTTCTTGAATAAGTGATTATTAAAGTTTTAGTATGAAATTTATGCATGAAATATAAATTAAATGATAGGAAAATAAGTTATGATAAGTGATTTGCATGTTATATATGTTTTACTTCATATTTCGAATGTTTAAATCAATTTCTTCATATGTTATGAACAAAATCATGTTTATTACTTGATTATCTATTCTTTAGAAGTAGAAATCATGAAATTATATGGTTTAAAGTGAATTTAAGATGATATGTTCTTCATGTATGCATGAAACCGAATTTCTGGACCAACTTTTGTATAAATTTCGTTTTGACCAATTCCTTTGGTAGAAAATTCTGAAAAATTTATATGTGAAAGTAGACTCGTGATGGAACTTAGTTTTTCAATTTCATAGCTATTCGAATAGTATTCGATGTATGGTGATATTTCAAAGTTGAACTAGGGTTTTTGACTCTGTAATAGGAACAGTAGAAGTTTGCTATGATCCGAGGATAATAGATTAATTTTTTATAGAAAACCAAAGTATTTTGATAAATTAAATGAAGTTGGAGGTTCATGGTTAAATTTCAGAAGTATTGGACTTATGGTTGATTTATGGTGAATATTTAAAATTAAGTGATCAAGAATCAATAGCAGTGTGTTCATGACGAGTTATGTGATGATTGGTAAGGAGTTTGAGAAATCTAAAAATATGACAATAAACTTTATTGAAATCTACTGTTAAAATTTCATAATTTTTTGACATATATATGATTTAATATGAATTTTCAAATTAGGTGTATAAACTGCCAAAAAACCGAAATTTTGTATAAGAAAGGTTCGAAATGGTCCGTTTGCATTTTTATGGTCGATATCTATTTATAACTTGTTATTTGATAATTTTACACACTTAATTTATATTTTTGTTTTAGTATACAATATTTGAGTATGTATTGAGATTTGAATTCAAGTCATTATAATCGTACGAGTATAATATGTGAATTTTACGATTTATTTAAAAATGAAGTGATAAGTAACAATGTTTCTATTGTAAAAAATTTACTTGTAGGTACAAACCTGCAAGGTGGGGAATCACTTCACTCTTCACCGAGTGTTTTATTATTATTTTAATTGCACTTATTAAATGTTGAATGTTAAATATTTTGAGTCTGGCCCGCTATCGACTGGCCCCTGAGATAGTCCAACTATATGTTAGAAAATGAGATAGTCCGGTCGCTCCGGCACCACGGGTTGGTCGCGCCACCCAAGGAGATACCCGGTAAAATTCCGGGGGCTCACACGTTATAAACAATTGATGTTTAGTTTGTGCAATTAACAAGAGGTTTCCCACTAAGTGTTTACAAACACTTATCCCTTCCACTTTTAAATTTTTATAGATGCTGTGGATCCGGACGTGGGCGAATGAACTCGGTGGGCTGTGGAGTCTTCTTAAAAACTTTATTTTTTAAGAATAATATTTTGAATTTTGGATTGTAACTTAAGCTACGGTCATACTTATTTACTACTTCCGCTGTGTAGATGTGTGGCGTGTGTATATTTTAATACAAAATACTATTTTAGTAACGTTCCTACTTGTGCCACATCGTATTTTCCGTACTATTTTAAGTGGGGATGTTACAAGGCAGGTCTGAAGGTTCATTTCTCCAGCCGACTCTAGCCATAAGGCACAAGTCATCGTACTCCTCATCGGGAAAGAGTTCAGGTGACCTCTCCTCAGGACCATCCGAGTGTGTAGCATCCTCAGCGAGCATAGCTCTCCGGTCAGCATACCTCTGGTCTCTCTTGGCCCTCCTATCCTCTCTTTCCCGTGCACCCAGCTCTGGGCAATCGTATTGATAGTGCCCATTTTTATTATAGTTGTAACATGATGCTTGCTCATCTCCTCTCTCCTTTCTTGGCTCGGGATTCCTTCTTGAGTCAGGTTCCCTTTATCTTGATGAGCTTTCAGTCTTTCCTGAGTGCCTATCATCACGAGTACGTCTCTGTTCATCTCTGCGATCGGGCTTTGGATCTGACTGTCTTCTTTCATCACCACGATCGCGTCTTAGTTCAGTGTTCCTTCTTTTCACATATCTCCGAGAACTTTGGTGGCTTCCTCAGCGAGCTATTCTTTGCTCATCTCCATCAATGACTTTGATGAAGATTCGACAGGTTCTGACTTGGCTTTGAATGCCACACTTTTCTCAGGTGCTTTATTTTCCTCTTCCGGCTGTACTTTCTTCTTTCTCTTGTTCAGATCATATTCCAAAGCTTTGAGCTCTGAAAAAAGTAAAGCTGAAGTTATATTATTCATATCCTGAGTGTTTTTCAATATAATTACACTATTACCCCATCTCTCAGGAAGAGCATTTAGGATTTTAGAAACAACTTCTCTTTTGGGAACCTCTTTTCCCAACATCACCAAATCATTCATCATCATGATGAATCCTGACTCCATCTGATCAATAGTTTCATCAGGCAACATCTCGAATGCTTCAAACTTCTGAATGTGTTGGTCCCACTAGTCAGTTTTTAATATTATGCAGAAGCTTAAAGAAAAACCCTTTTCAAGATCTTTTTAGCAAGAACACAAATATATAAACAGAATATAGAAGAAAATAGTAAATAACACAAGATGTATAGTGGTTCGGATGTTAACAATCCTACGTCCACTCTCCCTTTTTCAAGGGGCCTTACTAACCAACCAGCCAACTTACGAACACTGGAATTGACAAGTACCAGCTCCTTGCTTACACACTTTAGATCTAACTTCGATCTAAAGTATATTCAGCTACAACCTTCTCTATCAAGATGAACAGGTTGAGTTTAATCTCCAACTACAAACTCCTTATGAGTAGATAAGAATCAAGAACTATAAGAGTGCTAATTGCTTGAGAGTATTAAAGCTTAAGTATGATCTTTGTGTGCGTAACTAGAGTTTTTCTTCATACTGGCACTCTTGTATTTATAGAGATGATTAGGGTTTAGCCGTTGGAGAGCTAATCTAATCAGATCTCTATTTATGGAAGCCTCAATTAATCAATTCCCTAATTGATTGATTGGGTTGGTGAGATCCTTGGATTGATATCTTCATTTTGACTTTCCAATCCGATCATGGTTGACTTCATTTGAATTACCAACGATCAAATGCTTCCAATGCACAACTCTGATTCTTCCAGAGTAGGCTGAACCAGACACCAGATGACCTCGAGGTCCTCTGGTCCAGAGCCGTTTAAGAACCAGAATATTCAGTAGAATCTAGAGATGATTCTGAGCATCTTTTGATTCACCAGACTCGTCTGGTCTGGGGAAAGGTCTTCTGCCTCTGGTCTGAGCATCTCTGATGAAGCCTTCTGGTGGAGTCCTCTGGTGAAGTCTTCTGATGACTCTTCTAGTGAAGTCTTGTGGTCTGGCAGTTCCCCCTAGACTAAGTCCTAATCTAGATCCTCATCTGGCTAACAGATCTAGATGGTCCTATTACATCTTCTGGCTTATTTAACTCATCAAAACTAACAAAGTTTAAGCTAACAATTTCCCCTTTTTTGATGAAGTTAAAACACTAACCAAAACTGATAAAAAAAGATAAGCAAGATAAAATACTTAAGATAAGACCTTAGAATAGATCTTATCAGGCAAACAAGAAGACAACAAGAAGTTGTCTTAAGACAGAAGAGATATGATATTTCATTAATAAATTAGGACAGAAGAGTTTACAAATTATAATGCAAGTCCTATCTCTAAGCATATCTCCTATTTTCCTTTGGTACTAGGAACCAGTCTACGAATCTGTCATGAACAACCTTGAGCTCTGCGGAGTTTGTTGGACTGAAATTCACCAAAACCTTTGTCTTGTATAGCTTCTTGAGCTCTGCCCAGTCAATCTGGTCCCCATTCATAGGAGTGTTGAGATAATGAAACTCTGGGGCAGTGACTTCCAGATAGAACTCAATGGTAGAGTCCATCAACTTCTTGTACAGATCAGAGTCGTAGGCTTTCATCCATGAGTGGAAGGTCCTGTTGATCAAAGCTTCATCTTCTGGAGGAGGCCTATGGATGTAGTGCTGGATGAACCTGAGAGTTTTAGCTTCTTTCCATCTCTCAATCAGAGGAACAGGCACAATAGAGGCAAAATACCCTTCTGTCCCGAGAGATAGAATATCCATAACCTCCACAAGAGTCGTCTTCCTCTGGCTAGAGGAACTTCCACTTGCAGTAGGAGTGAGACCTGTTTCTCTTGCCTTCTTATTCTGCTTACGAACATATCTGAGCCTCTGCTCTTCATCTATGTTCTTTCTGACTCTGGCAAGTCTCTCTTCTTCAGTCTCTTCCTTGAATCTCTTCTCAGTTTCTTCAACAACTTCCTCCAGGAAGCTCTTCTTTACTCTCCTGATCTTTCTCTTAGCAGGACCAGGGATAGACACAGGGTCCTATTCAGAGTCCAATGCATCCTCTTCTGCAGTGAGCTGCTTGGCCATAGCCAAAGACTTCAGCTCTTCTTTCTTCTTCTTCTCCAGCTCTGCCTGAGCGAGAGTGTTGTCCAACAGGTCCAGACGACCAGCATGGTTGAAAAGTGTTTCATTTGTGCTCTTCGCCAGATCAGTTCTGGCCTTCTCTTCCCCCTTTTTGACTTCATCAATTAAGTGCTCAACCACTTGCCTTATCAGATCAGACAACTCAGTGGAGGAGGAAGAGTGAAGATCCTTAAGCTTCTTGGCTTCATCCAGGTACGCTTGAGCTTCAGCTACCAGGTGCTCCTGCTTCGCCAACATCTCCTGCAGGGAGTCCTTCAAGAGGTGGAGGGCGTGCAACAAGCTCAGGAGCTTTGACTTGGACTTGGGCTGCTTCAGCTTCTTCCAATATCTTCTGAATAAGTTCAGGGTGATTGTCCATCATATAGTCAGTGAAGTGGGTATTGATGTGTTCAGTGTTGCCCCATTTCTTCACAACATACCAAAGCCTGACAAATTCATCCCTTGCATCGACCCAAAACTCCTTCAAGGTCTCTGAGATAAACTCATCGACAAGAGCTTCCCTCTGAGTCACCTCAGGCCTTCTGTACTTACGCGGCTCAGGCTTCGCCTTCTTCCTCCTTAGCAAACTGACCACAGCATCATCAAGTTCTCGCTGTTGCATATCAGTGAGGTCAGTTAGCTTCTCCACATTCTTCTCCAGAATGCACATCTTCTCTTTCTGAGTAATATCAGCCCTGCACTCAGCTTCAGTCTTCTCTGTGGAGGTTCCCCATACCTCAGCGCATAACTCAGCCACCGTCTCCGCAGAGTAAGTGATTGGGTTTTTCCTTATATTCACTGGAGGAGATTTTTGAACTGCTGATGAATCTGGTTTGGAAGGGAGTTGAGGAACGTCCTTCGAAGGTTCATTAGCCTTCTCCACTGCGGCCTCAGCCAGCCTCGCTGACTTCCGCACAAACAAAACATTCCCCTTAGGGTCTGCTTCAGGATCAGCCACTCCAACTTCCTCAAGGTTTGCAGAATTTGCCTCCGATGCCTCAGGGCGGGATCTTTTCCTCTTCTTTTTCCCCTTTTTGGCATCATCCTTGGCTGGTGGGGGTGGGAATACATCTTACCCACTGTTGATAACGAAGGTTGCCAAAGATTGAACTTCTTGAACTCCTTCCTTTAGCATATCAACCCCCGTGGCAATCCCAGTTCCTGCGTAGGACACAGTGCTGATGGCAGCTTTGAGCTTCTTTTCAAAGACCTCCATGTTGTGTTGGAGACTTTGTTCAGCCTTGGTGATCCTTTCCTCAATCTTTAAGGACTCACCGCTGATCCTGCCAGCTTCACTCAGCACTTTCGTAGACACTTCAGTAGCTTAAGCTAAGATCTTTGCAGCTGACTCTGAACACTAAGCAATCCTCCCTGACTCTAGTGCCAACTTGGCCGCTGAGTCGTTCAAGGCCTGAGTGAACAACGCTCCAGCCTGAGCTGCAAGTCGCTCCACTACTTGATTCACCTTTTGCTCACGTTGTTCATCCCTCTCATCGAGTTGCTTTATCGTCCGCCTCAACATCATTTTAGTCCTCTGCCTTTCACTTCTTACTGACTTGGCCGTGTCAACCATTGTGCGCTTCAGCAGAATAAGCTCCTTGTTGGCAAGGGTATTGTAGGCTGACTTGGTCCATTTGATGTGTTTGGCCAGGGATTTGGCATCTTCGTCTTTCTTAGCCCTAAGCCTCACCACCTCCTCTTGAAGCTCAGCCAAGTTCTCAGTCGTCTTCTCTTTCTTCACTTTGACGATACTGGTGAACTCAGCCCTCTGGACCCCAATGATAAGTACATCATTATCCTCACCTTCGGCCTCATCAGTAAGTGGCTGCTTTCCCTTGTCAGCCCCTGCATCATCAGTCTCCTCTTCAGGGTGCACTGAAGGCAGTTGTTGAGTTGTTATGGCCGCCTGCTCAGGCTCAGCCAAGCCATCTCGAACTTTGGATTGTAAATCCTGAGAACTAAGAGTCTCCTTGGACTCCTCTACATCATCCTCCTTTGTCTCAGGGAAGGGAATCCCATCATCGACTGATGTATCATTGGCGGCTGAGATGTTCACAACATCCTCGGCAGTTGGTCCACCCTTGGCACCAACTTCCTTCATACCTTCCCCCTGAGCCGGAGGCTCAGAGTTCATCGCATCCACCTCCTCGACAGTCTCCTCTACTAACTTCCCATTCGCTCCTCCCTGAGCTTCATCATCTTCATCACCTCCATCCTTAGGCTCTTCATCAAGGTCAACTTTCAATCCAGCCATCATTCCATTCACCAGCTGCTTAAGGTTATCAAAATTCAGCAGCTGCAGCCAACTGGTGAGATGAAAGTAGGTGCATAGCCTTGCCTCCTCATGCTCCCAGTGCTCCCACCCTCTAGCATCGACAAGCATATGTTGTTCTTGCATGTTTGACTGCTTGAATTTGAGCCAGACTTTGAGCTCGATGACATTCGAGCCAGACTTTGAGCCAACACTTCACCGCCCATTCAGTAGCGTTGCCCCTGAGATTGTTCTCCAAAATTCCACCCATCATCCCAGCATCCAACTCCTCCTCCTCCTCCTCCTCCTCCTCCATCTCCAGAAAGTCATCAGCTGAAACTCCTTCATTAGAGGGTTTGGGGCAGTCTTTGGGGTTTGGGTAAGTGGGGAAGTCTTCAAGGTTGGGGGTGTTTGTGTTTGGCTCAGGGTTCTGGTCAGGCTAAGTGATGGATGATGGGTTAGGAACTGACTCAGATGGTGGAAGGATGGGTTCAGTGTTTGAGGATGATGGTTGGGTATGTTCAGTGGCGGGAGTGTCTAGTGGTTGGGTTTCAGTGGGGTGTGAGATGGGTTCAATGATAATAGGTTCAGGGTTAGATAGAGTTGGGGGTTCAGTAGGAAAGGACTCAGGTTGCAGAAGTTCTGCAGAGTTAATGGTTTCTCTCACCTGATCTAAGTCAGAGACTCTTGGAGAGCTTGACTCTTCCCTGATAAGGCTGATCTCCCTCAACTTCTTGGCTGGAGATCTCTTGGGACCCTTCCTCAATCTCTTGAGAGGCTTATCAGTCACTGCATCTTCTCCTCCTGACCTGATTTCATCGTCAGTCTCCTCAGCCTCAGAAACGTCCCTATTGGAGACCTTCTCAGTCCCTTGCCAACTCCTTTGGCTGTTTCTTTTTCCTTCAACACCACTCTTAACCTTGTTGTCTTCTCCTCCACGGCCTTCTCCGCCCACTCCTTCTCAGCCACCTTCTCAGCAGCGACCTCCTCCTGAGTCTCCTTCCCTTTCTCTAGGAGACTCTCAACCTTCTCAAGAAGGGTAGGCACTGCTTTCCTAGCCTTCGCAGCTGGCTTCCTCTTCTGACCCTTAGATGGGGCATTGGGGTCAGTCAAGCCCAACACTGCGTATGTATCACCAGCGGAGGTGAACATAACCTTCTTGGGAGACAAGTCATCCTCCCAATCAAAAGTGCAGCCCTGACAAGCATGGGCGATCAGGATGGAAAGCCTTGTCCCAATAGGAAGAATAACACCCACGGAGATGTGCTTCTTCTCAGCGTCCTTCTTCAGCTTGCCAGCAGTGGCCTGACTGATTTGATCCAGCAGGAATTGCTCCCAGTTGACCTCCACTCCATCAACCAGAGCACCCATAATCCGCAGCTTGGGCAAACTAAGCTGCTCGTAAGAGCTAGTAGTACCCATAATGATTTTTTAAACAATATCAACCAGTGCACGATATTCAGGCTTCAGGGTCTCCTTGTGCTGTCTCGCCCTGAACTCCGGTGACCCAGTCTTGGTCCATATTTCAAAGAACTCCCTTTCATTATTTTCCTTGTAATTCTTAGGGTTGATGCCGGAGCACAGAAGCCCATACTGTTGGGATATTTAGTTTTGATGATTTTCCAAAACAACATGTAATAGGTTTGAAAGCAGTCAGGATTGTATCTTTTGTTTCAGGTCAGGCTAGGTTATGTCTCAATAGAATAGGCTGTCAGTTGAGAAGAACTCAGTTGAGGGAACACTCAGTTGAGGGGGAACTCAGCGAGGGGGAACTCAGCAACTCAGCCTGAGGAAATCAAGCTGACATCAAGAAGAACAGACTGAAGCTAAGTCAGTGACCTGAACTAGAAGAGAAGCCTGAAGGATGTCCCACTAAGTGTAAACCAGACTGATCTAAGCTAAGTCAGGTGGACCACTCAGTGAAGAGCATGATCAGGAGGATTAGTGCTGCACCAAGTAGGCCCTGAAGGTGTCAGGCTACTGTGGTCAGGGAAGTTTGTCATTCAGCCTTATGACAAACTTCTCGGAGTGATCTTCAAACAGTCTCTGAAGGACAACTACACTGAGGACAAGTCAGTCCACTGAAGATCAGAGTCAGTGAAGGATGTGCTACCTAAAGTCAGTGGGATCTGGTCAATCCACTGAGTCTAAGATCCGTTGGATGGAGTCCACGTGGACCAATCAGCACAAGGCAGCAAATCTGACACTGACAAGGCCGCATTCCAAGAAAAGTGGTTGAAACCATTAAATGCTGGATTCGAATGTGATTCCCTCCAACGGTTACATTCGAATCCACATTATAAATACAAGCTCATAGCTGCGTGTTGAGTAAGTGTTGCTCACACCCACGACACTGACCTTTAGTGTTATCACTGATATTCATTGAGTGTCAAGCTTGTAACTCATAGCTTAGAGAGGTTTTCCTAATCCTAGCTTAAGGCTAACACATTGTAAAGGAAAACCTCACATAGTTGGAGAAACCAAACCGAAACCAAAACCCTCTAGTTAGGTTTGTTGGGAATAAGTTGTCAGTGAGGAGAAGGGCAGCCCAGGGAGTGGCGTGAGTCCAGTTGTAAGTGCATCTTGGCACGTTAAAAACAAGAATCCAAATGAGTGGATTTCCTGTTAAGTCAGGCCGTGGATGTAGGAGCTTGAGTCTCTGAACCACGTTAAACCAAGTGTTATTATCTGGAATGTCTTTTCTTCTAAAGTATTGCAAAAATCTGCTCACTGAGAGCATTGTTTAAAAAGGAAAACTTTGGTTAAGCATTCAGGTCAGGGAGATTCCATCTCACTGACTAGTTCAGGCTATACGCTCGAGAGTCAGTATCTCGAGTAACTGTGTTGTTAAGAGCATGAACTAGCAAGTCTCACTGACTTGATAGTTCAGCCTCTTAACAAGGCAGTTACTTGAGTATTCCACTGATCTCTCTCTAGTTTTAAAAAAAAAATTTGCTCCTGAATTCCCATTTTGGCATTCGAAAACGGGACCATCAATTGGTATCAAAGCGGGTTGTTCACATGACCACTGATCCAGTTTTGTTAAGAAAAATGGTCAACCGAACAGATCTTAAATGTTTTAAACTATGGGAATCCCTGCACATTTCAAACTATTACCTGTACTCTGACATCATTCTTATAATAGAAAATCATTTGGTTAGAGGTTTTGGAATCATCAAAAAGGGGGAAATTGTTGGGATATTTAGTTTTGATGATTTTCCAAAACAACATGTAATAGGTTTGAAAGCAGTCAAGATTGTATCTTTTGTTTCAGGTCAGGCTAGGTTATGTCTCAATAGAATAGGCTGTTAGTTGAGAAGAACTCAGTTGAGGGAACACTCAGTTGAGGGGGAACTCAGCGAGGGGGAACTCAGCAACTTAGCCTGAGGAAATCAAGCTGACATCAAGAAGAACAGACTGAAGCCATGTCAGTGACCTGAACCAGAAGAGAATCCTGAAGGATGTCCCACTAAGTGTAAACCAGACTGATCTAAGCTAAGTCAGGTGGACCACTCAGTGAAGCGCATGATCAGGAGGATCAATGCTGCACCAAGTAGGCCCTGAAGGTGTCAGGCTACTGTGGTTAGGGAAGTTTGTCATTCAGCCTTATGACAAACTTCTCGGAGTGATCTTCAAACAGTCTCTGAAGGACAACTACACTGAGGACAAGTCAGTCCACTGAAGATCAGAGTCAGTGAAGGATGATGCTACCTAAAGTCAGTAGGATCTGGTCAATCCACTGAGTCTAAGATCCGTTGGATGGAGTCCACGTGGACCAATCAGCACAAGGCAGCAAATCTGACACTGACAAGGCCGTATTCCAAGAAAAGTGGTTGAAACCATTAAATGCTGGATTCAAATGTGATTCCCTCCAACGGTTACATTCGAATCCACATTATAAATACAAGCTCATAGATGCGTGTTGAGTAAGGGTGTGAAAAGAAAGAAAAATCAACACCTACAAGCTATAAGAGTGTGTGAGTTGTTAGGGAGTCATAAGGAAGTGTTGCTCACACCCACGACACTGACCTTTAGTGTTATCACTGATATTCATTGAGTGCCAAGCTTGTAACTCATAGCTTAGAGAGGTTTTCCTAATCCTAGCTTAAGGCTAACACATTGTAAAGGAAAACCTCACATAGTTGGAGAAACCAAACCGAAACCAAAACCCTCTAGTTAGGTTTGTTGGGAGTAAGTTGCAGTGAGGAGAAGGGCAGCCCAGGGAGTGGCGTGAGTCCAGTTGTAAGTTCACCTTGGCACGTTATAAACAAGAATCCAAATGAGTGGATTTCCTGTTAAGTCAGGCCGTGGATGTAGGAGCTTGAGTCTCTGAACCACGTTAAACCAAGTGTTATTATCTGGAATGTCTTTTCTTCTAAAGTATTGCGAAAATCTGCTCACTGAGAGCATTGTTTAAAAAGGAAAACTTTGGTTAAGCATTCAGGTCAGGGAGATTCCATCTCACTGACTAGTTCAGGCTACACGCTCGAGAGTCAGTATCTCGAGTAACTGCGTTGTTAAGAGCATGAACTAGCAAGTCTCACTGACTTGATAGTTCAGCCTCTTAACAAGGCAGTTACTTGAGTATTCCACTGATCTCTCTCTGGTTTTAAAAAAAAAAAAATTTGCTCCTGAATTCCCATTTTGGCATTCGAAAACGGGACCATCACATACACCTCCTTGATGGCCTTCCTCAGGTTGATATCACACGTCTCAATGTCGTAGAGAGCCTCCCCATCCTTGTTCTTCTCTCCAGTGGAACCAGAACAGCCACCCTGGTAAATTACTCTCCCTTGCGAAGGAACAAGTTCAAGTATGCCTCCACAACCATCTTTGGTAGCACATAATTGGGTTTCTGGGTGAAATACTTCTCCAGCCCAGCCTTGGAGATCCAGTCGAAGACATGAAGAATCTTCTTCACGGATAAACACGTTCCCTCCATGGTGATAACGTGCTCCATGTTAACCAACTTATTCTTGGCAACATCTTCAAGTTTGTCCGTAGACCAGTTGGTATCTAAGAATGCCATTTGATTGATTTTGAAGAAAAGTGAATTTGCAAAGAGATTTTTGAACGAGAGAGAGTTCAGTGTGCTGTGTGCTGTGTGCTTTTGTGTTTGCATAAATTCCTCAAATGACAGTCTAGATTGATATGAATTAGTTAGTTACTCAGACGTGAGGTTGAGATGAATCCTGAATTTGAAAAGTTTTGAAATGAAGGGCCAGGATTAATGTTTGTATCAATCAGTTTCCCACGTCAGTCATATTCCGTATAAAACGGACACGTATATGAAAAAGTAACTGAAGCATTAAATGCTCTGCTGCACGTGGGTTTAAATATGAAAAGGCGCGCTTTAAATGAAAACAGAATGCATTTAATAAAGATTTTCAGGACGAAGGACTCAGGGAGACGATTTAAATTCACAAGAGTCAGGATAGAACTCATACCTGTCAGGGAGACATTGTAGCACCCTGATACCTCGCTGAGTTGAGTCTGGCCAGAGTTCCCCCTAGATCCTATACTGACTGCTCTCCCGGATCTAAGAGACCTAACTCCACTGACAGTTCAATAAATCTTGCTTCATCCAAAGGTTTAGTAAAGATGTCAGCTCTTTGCCTGTCAGTGTGAATTTTCTCCATCCTAATGTCCTTTTTCTCCACATGATCTCGAATGAAATGATGCCTAATATCCACATGCTTGCATCTTGTGTGAAGAACTGGGTTCTGAGTTATTGCAGTAGCACTATTGTTGTCACAATAGATTGGAACCTCATTAGCAAATACTTGGTAGTCTCTCAATTGTTGCCTCAACCATAAAATCTGAGCACAACAACTACCTGCAGCCATATACTCAGCCTCAGTTGTGGATGTTGCCACTGAATTCTGCTTCTTACTAAACCACGAGATCAACTTACTTCCCAATAACTGACATGTCCCTGAGGTTGATTTCCTATCAAGCCTACAACCTCCATAATCTGCATCTGAATAACCAGTCAGTTATAAGTTGTCATCTGAAGGATACCATGGTCCCATATTGACTGTCTTTTTCAAATACTTAAGTATCCTCTTAGCAGCCTCCAAATGACTTCTCTTGGGATCAGACTGATACCTAGCACACATACCAACTGCAAAAGTAATGTCAGGCCTGCTTGCAGTCAGGTACAGTCTTATTTACTAAAGTTCCTTCAGTGTCAGGATCCATCTTCCAATTGGTGTTCATTGGGATCCTAGCCGGATTGCTATTATGAACTCCAAACTTCTGAATCAAGTCTCTTGTATACTTGGCCTGATTAATGAAAATCCCTTGATCAGTCTGCTTGACCTGTAATCCTAAGAAGAAGTTCATCTCTCCCATCATTGACATCTCAAATTTACCAGTCATCAACTTAGAGAATTTCTCACAGAGCTGATGATTTGGTGATCCAAATATTATGTCATCCACATAAATCTGGACCAAGAGAATGTCATCACCTTCAGTGATCCTGAACAAGGTCCTATCCACGATTCCCTTCTTGAACCCATGGTCAGTCAGGAATTGAGAGAGGGTATCATACCAAGCTCTTGGTGCTTGCTTAAGTCCATAGAGTGCTTTCTTCAAATGGTATACTCTATCTATAATCCCAAACCTGGGAGGTTGTTCAACATATACCTCTTCATTGAGTACACCATTCAGGAAGGCACTCTTGACGTCCATTTGATACACCTTAAACTTTTTGTATATTGCATATGCAAGGAACAAGCTGATAGCTTCCAACCTAGCCACTGGAGCAAAGGTCTCATCATAGTCTATTCCTTCAGACTGACAATACCCCTTTGCAACAAGTCTTGACTTGTTCCTTACTACAACACCATTCTCATCCTTCTTGTTCTTGAAGACCCACTTGGTACCAATAACACCTTGATGCCTAGTTCTATCTACCAGTTCCCAAACCTGATTCCTTGTGAACTAATTGAACTCCTCTTGCATGGCAATGATCCAGCTCGAGTCAGTGAGAGCTTCTTCAATGTTCTGAGGCTCTTGCTCAGAGAAAAAGCAACAGAACAAAGTGCTCTCACCATGAAACCGTCTGGTCCTGACTCCCTCAGTTAGATCACCAATGAATTGGTCAATGGGATGATCCTCTAGCCATGTTCTCTTGCCAGGAGTAGTTCCTGAAGTTCCTGCAGTGTTAGTGTCTACAGGCTCATAAAATTCAGGATATTGAACAGAAGGGGATGATCCTGAGTCTATACCAAAGGGGTTTACCAACTCAATGTTAGGGACATTGATTCCCCCTTGATGAGGTGACTCAGGAACCGTCTCAGCTGCACCACATCTTCATAGACGGTGCTTACCTTAGGTTGAGCTTGTTCCTCAGTCTGAGGCTCAACTAATCCTGATATGCTGGGCATAGGAATAGCCCTTGAATCATCTTCCTGATCATCGTCATCATCCCATCTTGGAATTGGTACCGTTTTGACCTTTAGATCAGGTTGATTCTTCAAGCTCAACCTTGTCACCCTCCTTGTGACTTCCTCAGTGTCAGGATTCAACATTCTTGACCTAGACTTAGTGACAGATTCATCAAACACAACATGTGGTTATTCTTCCACAACAAGGGTCCTACAATTGTAAACCCTGCACACTTTGCTGATTTCAGAATATCCTAAGCATCCCTTCATCTGATTTTCTATCAAAGGCTTTCAATTAGGTCTTCCCATTGTTGAGGATGAAGCACTTACAACCAAATACATGAAAGTAAGAGATACGTGTCTTCCTATTATTCCAAGTCTCATATGGGGTCTGTGCATGTTATTTGTTCTGCATGGATCTGTTCTAAGTGTAGCATGTAGTGTTGATTGCCTCAGCCCAAAACTTCTTGGGCAAACCTGACTCAGCCAGCATGGTCCTGGCAGCTTCCTTCAGTGTCTTGTTTCTTCTTTCAGTGACACTATTCTGTTGTGGGGTTCTAGCTGCAGAAGTCTCATGAGCAATACCAAGTTCATTACAGAAATTATAAATATATGAATTTATAAATTCAGTGCCCTTGTCAGATCTGATCTTAGTGATGGACGGATTCTTCTCATTGTTGAGTCTTCTGAGCAACTCAGGAAGCTTCACCTGTGTTTCCTTTTTATTCAACAGGAAAATAACCCAATTATATCTAGAATAATCATCAATACCCACACTGGTGTATTTCCTACCATTCATACTCACAGGTGTTATAGGATCAAATAAATCCATGTGCAGAAGCTAAAGAATCCTATCAGTGGAGAAGGAAGCTTTCTCTTTGAATGATGCTCTGGCCTGCTTCCCCTCCTGACAAGCTTTGCACATATGATCTTTGCTAAAAACTTCATTAGGTAGACCTTCAACAAGTGATTGTCTAGAAATTTTGTTAAGAATCATGAAGTTCAGGTGGCTTAATCGCTTATGCCATAACAAACTGAGCTCTAGAGAGCTTTTAGCAAAAAAATAAGTATTTGGAATAGTGCTGCTCCAATCAGCAAGATAAACATTACCTTTCCTAATACCTGATAGAAACACCTGTGTTGATTTGTCCTTGACTGAACATATGTTCGATGAAAACTCAACACTGAAACCTTTGTCACAGAATTGGCTTACTCACAACAGGTTATGCTTCAGTCCTTCAACAAAGGACATATTCTCCACTCTGACTATACCTATTACATAGACACCAAAACCTTTAGTAAAACCTTTTGAGTTATCACCAAAGGTTACCTGTGGACCATCTTTAGCCTGAAACTCTTGGAGAAGTGCTAGGATATAGATTAGATGTTTTGAAGATGTTAAAACAAGAACTTGTAATAGGACTAGCTGAACCTGTTAGTCAGCTACAGATTAGTCTAGGTCTAGAATAGGTCTTTGGTTAAGGGGGAAGAAATTTGTGCAGACCAGATGAGAGGTGACCAGAGGAGGTGACCAGATGAGGTGTCCAGACCAGAGCAGAAGAGTCTGCCAGATGAGGTCTGCCAGAGGAGTCTGAGCAGAGGAGTCTGCCAGATGAGGTCTGCTAGAGGAGTCTGACCAGAGGAGTCTGTCAGAGGAGTCTAACCAGAGGAGTCTGCCAGATGAGGTCTGCCAGAGGAGTCTGACCAGAGGAGTCTGCCAGATGAGGTCTGCCAGAGGAGTCTGCCGGAGGAGTCTGACCAGAGGGGTCTGCCAGAGGAGTCTGACCAGAGGAGCCAGACCAGAAGACCCCAGACCAGACGAGTCCTGACCAGATGAGGGAGACAGATTAGTTCACCCACCTTGAGGCTGCGTGTAATCTAGAGACAAGGAGATTTTTTAGATCATTGATGGAGAAGAAGGTAATCTGGAGAGTCAACTGATAGGAGGATTGATTGATTGATTGGTATCAATCTTGCAAGATCCAATCAATTGAGGAGATCAATCAATCAATATAATCAATCTGTGATTGATTATATTCCTCCAATTATGGTTGTTTCAATTTATAGCTTCCAACGGCTAGTTAATTCTCAACTATAAATAGGAGTGCTTGGTTGAGTTCTACATAAGAGTCGGGCGAGAGAACAAGAAAAATACACGAACTCTTCCACTCACTCACCTTGTTCATTCAAGTATATATACTCTTTAGGAGTTTTTTAGTTGGAGCTTTACTCAACCTGTTCATCACATAGAAAGGTTGTTGTAAACAGTTGTACGAAGGAGCTGGTACTTCCCAATTCCAGTGGTTTGTGAGTAAGTTGGTTTGAGAGTGAGTCCCCTTTTGAGAAAGGGAGAGTGGACGTAGGACAAGTTGGTCCGAACCACTATAAATCCGGTGTCATTTATTTTTTTGCATTTTAGATTTCTGCATTTCAATTCTAGCACTTATTTTATAATTTGGTTTTTCATTAAAATATTTCAAAATGCTTTCCGCTGGATAACCTTTTTGGGACCAACAAGTGGTATCAGAGCAGTGTGTCCTACAGACCACTGTTTTGAAATTATCTCGGTGGTCACCAGGGCAGATCCATTTTTTTTTGAAAACCCAAATACTTGTTGTGCTAACAATCTTTGCAGAAATGGGCTCGAAGAGAAGCAATAAAAGAAACACTAGGAGTTACTCCAAAAGGAGCTTCGCAGATGAGGAAGAAGAGGTATCCACTTCTGGTTCATCATCTAATTTTAGACCAGATGAAGAGATATGTTTTGTGACAGATGAGGTATGCAATCGAACTCCTTTTTCTTCTTCTTCTTATTCTTCTTTTTCTGAACAATAAGAGGAGTCTTATACGCAAACTCTGCTATTAGATCTCCAAAAATCTATACAACTTTGTCAAAAATTGGAAGATGAGAACTCAAAGCTGAAAGCAGAAAATCAGAAGTTTTCACAATGTTTAGGCAACTCAGCTAATCTACCAGCTGAACAAAATCATACACTGGTAGAAAAGTCTTCTGACTTGACAACCAGGTGTACTGAACAAGTCAAGCTGATAGAAAGGTTGGTTGTTGAAAATATTGAGAAAGACAATGAATATAACCTGCTAAAAGCTAAGTTTGATGAACTCTTCCATCAAAACAAAATTGTAAGAGAAAGTGAGGACAAGCTCAAGATGAGACTGGAGCAGCTGACTACAGCAAGCAATGCTGTGTCACACATAGCTGCCTCATCTCAAAGAGAGCATGATAAAATAGGCCTTGGCTATTCCAAACCTGAATCCTCACATGTTCAGAAATAAGAACAACCTAGAAATTTTATTGATAAGGACATGAGGTCAGCTGGCCAGGCAACTCAGCCTAATGGGCAGATGAGTTCTAAAACTAAAAAACCCAGAAGGCAGAGGAGGAATTTTAAGAAGGGTTATACCCAGAATAAAAGACCCCAGTCAGACCAGCAGAGTAGAAGACAGTCTGGATCTTCTCAAAAGAGGCAGAACCAGCCGACTTCTACTCACCTGCAGAAGACTTTCAAGTCATCTGCCAGACCAGCTGGAACTTTTGATGGTTCTAGTAAGACTTATCCTTATCAACAAAATTTCAAGACTGTTGCATTAAGACAAGTTATTCCTTCTACTGGACAAGCTCATAAGAGAAGAAGAGCCTCTAGAAGAAATAACCATGTCGAAGTTTCTTATGTTCAGTGTGTTTTTGTGCATATATATGGAAGAAAGATAAGATCACCTGATTCAAAAAGGGATGATCTATTCTTGTGGCTTCCTAAAATTTTGCTAACCCCACTGGACCCAGTAGGGTACCAAAAACTTAATTGCCTGCAGATACACAAGAAGACCAGCTGATGTTTTGCCCCAATATCAGCTGAGCATAATTTGAGGGGAAAGATCAGTTGACCCGGCCTGCTAGAATCTCTATTTAGATATTTCAAATTTTCTTGTCTTGTTTTATTTAAGTTCTTCTAGTTTTAACATCATCAAAAAGGGGGAAATTCTTAGGATATAGATTAGATGTTTTGAAGATGTTAAAACAAGAACTTGTAATAGGACTAGCTGAACCTGTTAGTCAGCTACAGATTAGTCTAGGTCTAGAATAGGTCTTTGGTTAAGGGGGAAGAAATCTGTGCAGACCAGATGAGAGGTGACCAGAGGAGGTGACCAGATGAGGTGTCCAGACCAGAGCAGAAGAGTCTGCCAGATGAGGTCTGCCAGATGAGTCTGAGCAGAGGAGTCTGCCAGATGAGGTCTGCTAGAGGAGTCTGACCAGAGGAGTCTGCCAGAGAAGTCTGACCAGAGGAGTCTGCCAGATGAGGTCTGCCAGAGGAGTCTGACCAGAGGATTCTGCCAGATGAGGTCTGCCAGAGGAGTCTGCAGGAGGAGTCTGACCAGAGGGGTCTGCCAGAGGAGTCTGACCAGAGGAACCAGACCAGAAGACCCCAGACCAGACGAGTGCTGACCAGATGAAGGAGACGGATTAGTTCACCCACCTTGAGGCTGCGTATAATATAGAGACAAGGAGATTTTTAAGATCATTGATGGAGAAGAAGGTAATCTGGAGAGTCAACTTATAGGAGGATTGATTGATTGATTGGTATCAATCTTGAAAGATCCAATCAATGGAGGAGATCAATCAATCAATATAATCAATCTGTGATTGATTATATTCCTCCAATTATGGTAGTTTCAATTTCTAGCTTCCAACGGCTAGTTAATTCTCAACTATAAATAGGAGTGCTTGGATGAGTTCTACATAAGAGTCGGGCGAGAGAATAAGAAAAATACACGAACTCTTTCACTCACTCACCTTGTTCATTCAAGTATATATACTCTTTAGGAGTTTTTTAGTTGGAGCTTTACTCAACCTGTTCATCACATAGAAAGGTTGTTGTAAGCAGTTGTACGAAGGAGCTGGTACTTCCAAATTCCAGTGGTTTGTGAGTAAGTTGGTTGGAGAGTGAGTCCCCTTTTGAGAAAGGGAGAGTGGACGTAGGACAAGTTGATCCGAACCACTATAAATCCGGTGTCATTTATTTTTTTGCATTTTAGATTTCTGCATTTCAATTCTAGCACTTATTTTATAATTTGGTTTTTCATTAAAATATTTCAAAACGCTTTCCGTTGGATAACCTTTTTGGGACCAACAAGAAGACTCTTCATTCCAGTCATATGCCTTGAGCAACCACTATCTAGGTACCAAATAGCCTTGATTGAGTCTTCTCTCCTCTTGTTGTGATCCACAGCCGCCTGCAAACAATTCAGGCTTTAGGTACCCATTGGGTGTTGAGTCCTATTGTGTCAGTTGTATCCTTCGGAATCTAGACTTGCTTAACAACCCTGATTGCCTCAAAGTGGTAAATCTTTCTCCCTGAAACATCTACATACACAACTTTCTTCTTCTTAGCCTGAGAGGAAGATGGTGTATGGGTGTCAGGATTAGGCTTTACAGGAGCCTGAGTGGGTGCCTTTTGGGCTGGCCTCCTGTTCTTCCTAGGCCTGGGTGCAGTAGGTCTCTGGGCTTGTTCTTGATAAGGGCCCTGTTCTCTGTTCCCCCTAGGTAAGTGAGGGAAAGGAAAATAGTTAAAGGCCTCAGGATGCCAAAACCATGGGAGAGTCATCATACTTGGCCTTTCCTGTTGGTATTGCCATACATGATGATACCCTCGTTGACCAGTCTGAGGGCTCTTGGCCTGAGTCTTCCTCTTCTTTCGCTGAGGCTTTCTCTGGCCTGAGCTCTCAGGGACCTCCTTTGGTTGCTTGGCCTTTCCCTTAGGTTTTGGCTTAGCAACCTTGGGGGCAACCCTGACTGTGTCAACAGGTTCTTTGCCCTTATCAGTTTGGCGGGCCTGAAGTACACCCTTTAGTGCATTCTGCCCTACCTGAACGAAAACCCTCTCAGTGTTGCTCCCTGAAGCAACATGAGATTGACCCTGTAAGGATTTCATAGGAACATAACCGAGTCCCTTTTTCTCATTCCCAAGCATCTGGCTGCTATTTATTTCCTCTCTAGCCACTGAGGATTTATTCATTGCTGCAACCTTTTTCTTGAGAGAGTCCTCACTCTTTTTCAGGATTTCATGTTTGGCAAAGAGGTCATCAAACTTACTCTTAAGCACTTTCAGTTCCTCCTTCCTGGCCAGCTCTTCATCAGCCAGCTCTTTCAGAATCTTCTCTCTTGGGAGACGCTCAGCATTGATCATGTCAATTTCCTAAGTTAGTCTCACAATTTGAGCTGCCTCTTTCAGATCTGACTGAGTGAGTTGATCATTTAGGTTTTGAACCTCAGTACTCAATTTCAGGTTCTCCTCTACCAAGAAGACATTAGTTTCCTGCAACCTGGAGAAATCAACCATCAATTGATCTAAAAAGATCTGAAGGTTCATCTCTCTGGCCGACTCTGAGTTAGGCTCAGGATTTTGACCAGTGTAAGAACCACACACAGAGTTATATATTACCTCAGGTTCCTCCCTTGCCATAAGGCACGCATCATCGTACTCATCATCAGAGAAAAGTTCAGGTGACCTCTCCTCAGGACCATCCAAGTCAGTAGCATCCTCAGCGAGCATGTCTCTCCGATCAGCATACCTCTGGTCTCTCTTGGCCCTCCTATCCTCTCTCTCCCTAGCACTCAGCTCTGGGCAGTCATACTGATAATGCCCACTCTTGTTACAGTTGTAACACGTAGCTTGCTCATCACCTCTTTCTTTTTCCACCTCAGGGTTCCTTCTTGAGTCAGGTTCCCTTTGTCTTGATGAGCTTTCAGTCTATCCTGAGTGTCTATCATCACGAGTACGTCTCTGTTCATCTCTTCAATCGGGCTTTGGGTCTGAATATCTTCTTTCATCGCCACGATCTCTCCTCTGGTTAGTGTTTCTCCTTTCCTCAAATCTCCTCGAGCTTTGGTGGGTTCCTTCAGGTTTCCTGTCATGAGTATCCTAATAATATTTCTTATAACGACCAAACCTGGAATTGAGCTTTTCAAAGCGTCTGGCCTGCAGGCTGTGCTCCTCAGCAAGTTCTTCCTTGCTCATTTCCATCAGTGACTTTGGTGAAGACTCAACAAGTTCTGACCTGGCTTTGAACGCCACACTTTTCTCAGGAGCTTTCTCTTTCTCCTCTTCTTCCTGCTGAACTTTCTTCTTTCTCTTGTTGAGATCATATTCCAGTGCTTTGAGCTCTGAAAAAAGTAAAGCAGAAGTTATGTTACTCATATCCTGAGTGTTCTTTAGCATAATTACACTGTTGTCCAATCTCTCGGGAAGGGCATTCAGGATCTTAAAAGTAACATCTCTCTTTGGAACATCTTTGTCCAACATCACCAACTCATCCATCAACTTGATGAATCTTGACTCCATCTGATCTATAGTCTCATCAGGAAACATCTCGAACGTTTCAAACTTCTTAATGGCAATATTCCTTTTATTCTCCTTTATCTTTTCTGATCCCTCACACATCCTGGTCAACTCATCCCAAACCTCCTTAGCCGTCTATAAGTTCATCAGCCTCGCTGATTCCTAGAAAGGCACCGTATGTAAGATAATATTTCTAGCCATATTGTCAAGTCCCACCATCTTGATCTCGTCATTGGTCATATCATTCCTCTCCTTAGGAACCTGTACGCCAATGTCAATATCATCATACCCCAGTCCTCTGACATTAGGAATGGTGATCTTGATAGGTCCTTCCCTGATAACACGCGGCATCTGGTCATGGATGGCATCTAGATGTGCCTCTGTTGGTCCCACTTGATAGTTGCGGAAGCCTTTTAAACGATATGTCTTTAGTAAAAATTTTTTTGCAAGAGTACAAATGATAACCAAACAAGTATTAAAGAAAGCAATAAATAAGACCGTATTTATAGTGGTTCAGATCTGAATATCCTACGTCCACTCTCCCTTGATCAAAGGGGTCTCACTATCCAACCAACAAACTCACTTTCTTACTGGAATTTGGAAGTACCAGTACCTTCTTACAACGACTTTAGATCTAGCTTCGATCTAAAGTCTAACTTACTCCAACCTTGTCTAAAGAGATGAACAGGTTGAGTATTCCAACTAAACTCCTTAAGAGTAGATGAGTAAATATGAACAAAGTGAGAGTGCAATAGCGTGATGATTAAAAGCTTGATATTGCTATGTGCGCGTGAGAATCTCTAGAGCTTTTTCTTGATCTGCACTCTTATATTTATAGAGGTGATTAGGGTTTATCCGTTGGAGAGCTAATCTAATCAAATCCTCTATATTAGGAAGCTCCAATCAATCAATTCCCTAATTGATTGATTGGGTTGGTGAGATCCTTGGATTGATTGTCTTCATATCTTTCCCAATCCGATCTGAGTTGACTTGATTTGAATCACCAACGGTCAAATGCTTCCAGTTGCCTTACTCTGATTCTCTCTAGAGAAGGCAGGACCAGGCACCAGGTAACCTCGGTGTCTTCTGGTCCAGAGTCGGTTAAGAAACAGATTACTCAGAAGAACCAGAGATGATTCTGAGTAACTTATGTTTCACCAGACTCGTCTGGTCCGGACTCGTCTGGTCTGGGGAAGGTTCTCTGCCTCTGGTCTTGATCTTCTCTGGTGAAGTCCTCTGGTGGAGTCCTCTGGTGGGGTCTTCTGGTGACTCTTCTGGTGAGGTCTTCTGGTTTGGCAGTTCCCCCTAGACTAAGTCCTAATCTATACCTCAGCTGGCTAACAGGTCCAGATGGTCCTATTACATCTTCTGGTTTGTTTTAACTCATCAAAACTATACAATATTTATCCTAACAATTTTCCCCTTTTTGATGGAGTTAAAACTTACCAGAACTGATCTTAACCAAACACTTAAGCAATAAAACAGTAAAGAGATGAGACCTTAGAATAAATCTCATCAGGCAAATAATAAGACAACAAGGAGTTGTTTTCAAAGCAGAGAAGATATGTTTTTCATTAAAAATAGAGGACAAAATAATTACAGAATACATTGAAGTTTAGAGTCCTATTCTAATCATATCTTCTGTTCTCTTTAGGGACAAGAAACCAGTCAAGGAACCTATCCTGGACGGCCTTCAACTCTGCAGAAGATGTTGGAGTGAAATTCACCAATACCTTAGTCTTGTAAAGCTTCTTCAGTTCTGCCCAATCAACCTGGTTCCCATTCATAGGAGTGTTAAGATAGGTAAACTCAGGAGCAGTCACCTCCAGGTTGAACTCTATGGTTGAATCCATCAGCTGCTTGTACAAATCTGCATCATAGGCTTGCATCCATGAGTGGAAGGTTCTGTTGATCAGGTCATCATCTTCTGGTGCTGGCCTCTGGATGTAATGTTAAATGAACCAGAGAGTCTTGGCTTCTCTCCACCTCTCAATCAGAGGGACAGGCACAGTAGAGTCAAAAGACCCTTCTGTCCTGAGTGGCAGAATGTTCATCACTTCAATTGGTCATTTCCTCTTCTGCCCCGAGCTACCTGCACCAGAAGGAACACCAGCTTCTCTGGCTTTCTTGTTCTGCCTCTTAACATATCTGAGCCTTTGCTCTTCATCTATGTTCTTCCTGATTCTGGCTTGCCTCTCTTCAGGCGTCTCTTCCTTGAACCTCTTATGTGCTTCTTCAACAACAGATTCAAGGAAGCTCTTCTTGACCTTCCTTATTTTCCTCTTAGCAGGACCAGGGATGGTAGTAGGATCCTGCTCTGCTTCTGACTCCTCTTCTGCTGCAAGCTGCTTAGCCATGGTAAGAGACTTTAACTCTTCTTTCTTATTCTTCTGCAGCTCAGCCTGGGCCAAAGTATTCTCCAGCAGGTCCAGACAAGCACCATGGCTAAAGAGAGTTTCATTAGTGTTCTTGATTAGGCGTGAAATTGTCATGATTCGTAGCTAGAAAAGCCCTAGTTTTGGTCGATTTTATTGAGTTTTTAGAGCCAAATGAGTACTATTTCTATACCTTGATGAATTTGTCTCTTTGATACTCATAGGTGAATAGAGGGCGAAAAGAGGAGTTCGTAGGACTTTGAATCGACTCAAACGGACTCCCGGATGAGAAGATATCGAAGAAATACGTTTGGTATTAGTACGTGTGAAGAAAAGTGTTAGTTGCAAAGGGAGGAAGACCCGCTCGAGGGAGATAGCTCGAGCGCCCCGCTCGAGCTAAGGGCTCGAGCGCATCAAAACATACAGAACATTTTGGGCGCTCGAGGGGCACTGCTCGAGCGCCTCGCTCGACCTCAAGAACCGCTCGACCACTTTTGCTCGAGCGCCCCGCTCGACCACCAAAACTGCTCGACCACTCTAGCTCGAGCGACCCGCTCAAGCTGGTCTACTCGAGCGCTTCCAAGGCCTTTTCACCAACTTACGGTTTTCGGCCCACGAGTTCACGAATCGGCCCGTTGCCTATATATACCTCTTCCAAACACGTTTTGAAAGACCCCGAACTTTAGAAATAGTTTTAGACTTAGTTTTTGGAGAGGAAGGAGACGAGCAAGCTTTACTTACGTTTTGTTGAGGTTTTTCATACGAATTCTAGTTTCTTTTCAATTCTTAGTTTCTTTTCATTAGTTCGTTACTTTGAACACGATTAAATTTTGTTTTTATTAATTCAATTTCAGTTCTTAGTATTTATTTCTTTAAAACCCTAGTTCATGTTTCTTATTTTCTTCGTTCAATTCATTATGTTTATGTTCGTAGTTTCTTCTATTGCTTTTATGTTTGTTACAACCATGTCCGGCTAAAACCCTTGCATGCTTAGGGCAGGATGAACTCGTAGAAGTAGGATGTGGGTACGTAATTAGGGTAACTCGTGACGTTAGTTTTAATTCTCTTTATTAATGAATGCTTATAATTAATCTTAACTTTACCTTTGAATTTCGTATGAAAGTGTTAGAGAGAGGACGACCGCATCACTCTTTAACAATTTGTAGTCTTAACGAGAGGGTTTAGGAAAGGTTAATTCATCTACCGGTTTAGCGAAGGAGAACGACCGCATCACCTTAGTTAAATTAGGGTCTCATTAATTGAGCACAATCTATTAACTTGTTAGTAGATTATTGAAGTCGAGTGTTAGGGTAAAGTATTAGGGTTTAGAATCTTGAGCTTTCACCTTGCATTCTTAGACTTAGGTCAATTCTTGTGTGTCACAGTTATTTTGATTATGTACCTGCTCCGTTAGTATACGTAGGGTTTCCTATCTTAAGCATCACCATCTCATACTTGCATACACACCTTAGATACTTAGTTTAATTTTCCTTTTGCATTCATAGAGTAATTTAGTTTAGACTTAATTCTTTTAATTTTCATTCCCCAAACATACACTCATATTAACTACGACGCGTAGATCTTCAGGGATCTATTCGCATACACACTTTCCCTTGGGTTCGATAATACTTGGTCACTATACTTGCCCATACTACTGTGAACCCGTTCTCTTTGCGGGGTAGCTACTAGTAGAAGCTAGTATAATCGCTTCAAGTCAATGGCGCCATTGTCGGGGATGGCGTTATATGCTCTTTAAATAGGACTTGTCGATAGCTTAGTAGTTAGTAGTGAGTGCTTTATTTTCTGTTTTATTTTTATTTTTATTTATTCGGTAGTTGCGTTTTGATCCTTCTGCTAGTGTGTCAGGTTTATGAAAACACGCTCACAAGGCAATACGAGCGAAGAGAGGTTACCTGCAGATCCTGAGACAATAGCCAGAAGGAACCGAGCCTTCTTGAGAAGAATGACTACTGTCGCGGGAAACAAAGATAAGATTTCTGATGAACTTGGGGAGTTAGACAAAATAGCTGCAGAGTATACTGCTCTTGTGGAACGGGCAGAGGGTGCAAATGCAAACAGCAGTAATCAGCAGATACCCATAGGGGGAACTGAGAGCCCACACCCGAACCCACAAGACACAATCAACTCTGCACAAACACAACCCCAAAGCCAGAACCAAAACCCTGCTTACCCACAAAACCCAAATAACCCTTTCAACAACCCAGTATACCAACATTACCCATACCCACCTTATCCTTACCCACCATACCCGTATCCTCCACCCCCAGTCTATAATCAACCACCTGTTTACCCACCACCACTCCAACAAGTACCAATATATGCTGCTAATCCTCAACACGTTCCTCAGAACGTAGATCACAATATGGCTATTTGAGGGAGGTTTGCAGTGCAGCCACAGCGGTACTATGATGGAGTGGTTTGACCTCCTGTTAAGGCAAACAACTTCTCGATATCCCCGGGGATTTTAAAGCTGCTTACCGAGAATCAGTTCAAGGGGGTGATCGGGAAGGAGAATCCTCATACACATCTGAGGAGTTTTCTCATGATAGCCTCAACATTTAATTACAATGGCATGTCTGAAGATGCCAAGAGGCTTAGGCTGTTCCCATTCTCATTGACGGGAATAGCCAAGGAATGGTACGATAATACGCTCCCGTGGGGAGGTATTACCACTTGGGCTGAGCTCGAGCGTCTGTTCCTCGAGCGATTCTATCCTCCATCGAGGACGATCAAGGCTAGGATTGAGATCTCGTCCTTTCGCTAGAAGTCTGGAGAGGATTTACGCCAAGCGTGGAAGAGATACTCAAACATGCTGATTGAGTGCCCGCAGCACGGGTACAACGAGGGAGACATTATGGCATTCTTCTATAGTGGTGCCAACAAGGTGGGGCAAGACCATTTAGACGCTTGTGCGGGCGGAGCATTTTTTAACCAAGGCATAGAGAGGTGTAGGGAAATCATGGACAACATTGTCACGAATGCCGGTGCTTGGAGTGGAGATGCAGATTTTCAGAGAGTGCATCAGGTGGAAGAGGGTGAAGGAACGAGAAGGCTGTTGATGGCCATGATGGAGAAGATTAACAACCTCGAGTTGGGAAAGAGTTTGGGTGGAGAGCATGCAGTAGAGAATGAGAGAGTAGATCAGCCCAGTGGACAGCAAGAGGTAGCCAATTACATGGGAGGTCCATATTACAATCAGAATGGCTACCAAGGTGGAAATCAGTATGGAAGGCCTCCTTATGGCCAACCATTTGCACCTCCAGGGCCACAGCTGCCTCAAAATCAATGGAGGAACACACAAGGAGTTCAAGGAGGCCAGCAGCCTCCTCAAAACACATGGAGGAAGAATGAGAACTTTTCTTATGCTAACCCAAAAGCTGGTAGTACTGTTCCTGCAGGTGTTGATCCAGGTTCAAAGCCTCCGGGTGGAGAAGGCGGTACCTCAACCGAGGAGATGTTGAGAGCGATCCTTCAGAAGGTGGAGGAAGGTAGCAAGAGATTGTCCTCCTTGGAGTACGATGTGAAGGAGCTGCACAAGAAGGGTGATCAACGTGATCAAGAACTCCAGAAGATGAATGTTGAGTGGACTAGAACTCAACTAGAGAACAATCGAAGGTTCACTTCTTTAGAGTTCCAGATGAGCCAGATTGCAAAGTCAGTGAATAGAATGCCGGAGGGGAACCCGAAAGAGCATTGCAAGGCAATCCAGCTTAGAAGTGGAACCAACTACGAAGGTCCTCAGATGCCTGCTGATTCTGAGACGCCCCAAGAAGAGATTGAGCCTAAAGGGGATGAAGTTGAGACTGAGGAGAAAGAAGTTGAGAAAGGAGTTGAGGGTGAAAGCACTCAAGCGAGCAAAGAGCTTGAAGAGGACGGCAGTGAGAAGGGTGAGAGAGTTCCTAAGTGGAAGAAGGCAAAGGAAGCAAGGGAGAAAGTGAAAGAAACAGAAAGAGATGAATGGGGGGTACCCAAATCTGTGATACCCGTCCCATATCCACAACGCTTCATGAAAAAGAAGCTTGATGAGAAATTCGCTAAGTTCCTTGATGTGTTTAAACAATTGCATATTAATATCCCTTTTTATGATGCTTTGGAACAGATGCCGCACTATGCGAAGTTTTTGAAGGACTTGATCGCGAAAAGACGGCGAGTGGATGAGCCGAAGTTGGTGCAGCTGAACCACGAGGTGAGTGCATTAGTGCACAAGGCGCTTCCACCCAAGCTGAAGGATCCCGGGAGCTTCATGATCCTATGTGACATTGGGAACGTGATCAAGAAAGGAGCGCTATGTGATTTAGGAGCGAGCATTAATTTGATGCCCTTGTCACTTTTCAAGAAGTTGGAAGGTGGAGAACTTCAACCCACAATGATGACGCTTCAACTAGCCGATCGGTCTATTACTCGACCTCAAGGTGTGGTTGAAGACGTCCTAGTGAGAGTTGGAGATCATATTTTTCCAGCAGACTTTGTAGTGCTAGAGATGGAGGAAGATGAGCACGTGCCCCTGATCTTGGGAAGACCGTTCTTAGCTACGGCGGGGATGGTGCTAGACGTGGCAAATGGGAAGATTACGTTGAAGGTAGATGATCAAGAAGTGAAGACACACCTTCTCTCCCTAATCTCTCTCATATTCATGATTTTGTTAGTCCTTCACCTGTTGAGTTAACCCATGAGCATTATGATCTGACTTATTTTGATAGGGATGAAGAGACGAAGTTGAAGGATGAAGAGGTGAAGAAAGTGGACGTGGTCCAGTTAGAAGGGAAAGGAGGAGTTAAGAAGAAGAAGTCTAAATTCAAAAAGTTGTTTAGTAAGACTCCTCCAGATAAAGGTGAGAAGGAGTTGAGACCTATACCACTTGAGGTGGGGAAGGAAGCAAAAGGGCTCATGATGGTGGGGCATCAAGGAAAGGAGTTCAAACACCACTCTTATGAGAGTAAGGGAGGTAAATTTGAGTATGATGTCCCATAAGCTCCTTTGAGCTTGGTCCGGCATGAGGACCTTAAAAATAGCGCTGAATGGGAGACAACCCATTAATTTTTTTATTATTTGCTTTGAGTTTTCTTTTAGTTATTAGGGAGTTATTTTGAGTCGTATGTTTAACCTCATATTTGAGTGAGTTGCTTGTAAGCTTGTCTCTAAAGGAGTAAAGGTATCATGGAGTTATTCAGATTGAAGGAACCAACTTGAGACAAGGAAGTGTGCAAAGCTAGTGAGAGAAACGGGATTATTTGGTTGAGGTAACCCACAACCCCAAACTTAGACCTCTAGCAAGGTCGAAGTTTGGGGGGTGGAGTTTTTTTTTTATTTGTTTTATGATTACATTGCACATGCATGCACGCCCTTATCTTTGAGTTGAGTTTGATTGATTATTAGATTGTTGAGATACTCCTTGAGGTGATTTTGATTTGACTCGCTATTGCATATTTCATGCCTATCAATCATCTTATGCTTGTTGATTGCTATCTTTGAGTATGATTTGATGAGTAGAGTGAGTTAGAAATTCTTTTGTGTGAGTGTTTGAGTTTGAGCTGATTTGAAAAAAAAACTTGCATGCTTGTGAATTTTTCTTTTGAGTACTTGTGTGATGAGAGTGAGAATGCACTAGGACTAGCATGGATGTGAAAGCCGTGAGCTTTTGAGCCTTATGAGATTTTGATGCATGAATTAATCTCTTTGTTTGTGAGTGAATCATCACCTTAGAGGATGCTAGAACTTGCATGTGCTCTTGCTTCTTGATTGTGTCTAGTTTGATATGCCGAATAGGATCTTAGGCCATCCTTGATTTAATTGAGTCACTTAGCCAAAATTTTCCTTACCAATGACTTTGAATCCCTTGTTAGCCCCTTTGAGCCTTAAGCCTATTTTATTTGCTAGCACATATGAACACTATTCCAATTCCTAAGCCTTTTTGTCCCAATTTGAGTGGAGAATAGGAAAGTGTGAATGTGAAGGGAGTGAATTGAGTTGAAAAAGGAAAAGGTTGTTTGTTGAGTGAATATGAGAAGAAGGTGTAATGAAGTTTTGAGTTGTGGGAAAAAGGAAAAAAAATTGAGAATGAGCAAAAGAGAAAAAATGAGCTCATGCGTTTGTGCGAAAAAGAAAAAAAAGTGAAGTGATTGAAAGAAAAAAAGTGAAAAGAGTGAGAAAGAAAAAAAATTGAAGTGTTGAGAGAAGTGGAATTGAAAGAGTGTTGATTGAATATGTTTGAAGTAGTCTGTTCCTAATCTCGAAGTGCCAAAGTTTGATTTTCTATTCTCCATTCACGTTAGTCACTTTACCCTATATTGTTATCCCACCTGTCCAAAGAGCCGACATTACAACCTTGAGAAAAGTCCTTTTTGATTCGGCATTGATTTCTAGAGTACGGTCGAAGTTAAGAGCACTTACAAGCCTATGGCTGCCAATTTGTGTGATTGATTGTTTGAGTGAGTCCCTTGATCATTGTTATACACTTGTGAGGGAGCGAAACACATCGTTGAGTGCACATCCATGTTTGATCTTGGTGTTTCTTGCTATTATTGCATGAGTATGATAGAGGAAAGTGAGTGAGTATACGGGTGATTGACTTTTGAAGCTTGAGTTCATTAGCTTGCATGATTGATTTTTTTTACTCTTTCCTAACAATTTCACTTGACTTATTATTTCATTGCTTGGGGACAAGCAATATGGTAAGTTTGGGGGGGTAGATTAGGCGTGAAATTGTCATGATTCGTAGCTAGAAAAGCCCTAGTTTTGGTCGAATTTATTGAGTTTTTAGAGCCAAATGAGTACTATTTCTATACCTTGATGAATTTGTCTCTTTGATATTCATAGGTGAATAGAGGGCGAAAAGAGGAGTTCGTAGGACTTTGAATCGACTCAAACGGACTCCCGGATGAGAAGATATCGAAAAAATACGATTGGTATTAGTACGTGTGAACAAAAGTGTTAGTTGCAAAGGGAGGAAGACCCGCTCGAGGGAGATAGCTCGAGCGCCCCGCTCGAGCTAAGGGCTCGAGCGCATCAAAACATACAGAACATTTTGGGCGCTCGAGGGGCACTGCTCGAGCGCCTCGCTCGACCTCAAGAACCGCTCGACCACTTTTGCTCGAGCGCCCCGCTCGACCACCAAAACCGCTCGACCACTCTAGCTCGAGCGACCCGCTCGAGCTGGTCTGCTCGAGCGCTTCCAAGGCCTTTTCACCAACTTACGTTTTTCGGCCCACGAGTTCACGAATCGGCCCGTTGCCTATATATACCTCTTCCAAATACGTTTTGAAAGACCCCGAACTTTAGAAATAGTTTTAGACTAAGTTTTTGGAGAGGAAGGAGACGAGCAAGCTTTACTTACGTTTTGTTGAGGTTTTTCATACGAATTCTAGTTTCTTTTCAATTCTTAGTTTCTTTTCATTAGTTCGTTACTTTGAACACGATTAAATTTTGTTTTTATTAATTCAATTTCAGTTCTTAGTATTTATTTCTTTAAAACCCTAGTTCATGTTTCTTATTTTCTTCGTTCAATTCATTATGTTTATGTTCGTAGTTTCTTCTATTGCTTTTATGTTTGTTACAACCATGTCCGGCTAAAACCCTTGCATGCTTAGGGCAGGATGAACTCGTAGAAGTAGGATGTGGGTACGTAATTAGGGTAACTCGTGACGTTAGTTTTAATTCTCTTAATTAATGAATGCTTATAATTAATCTTAACTTTACCTTTGAATTTCGTATGAAAGTGTTAGAGAGAGGACGACTGCATCACTCTTTAACAATTAGTAGTCTTAACGAGAGGGTTTAGGAAAGGTTAATTCATCTACCGGTTTAGCGAAGGAGGACGACCGCATCACCTTAGTTAAATTAGGGTCTCATTAATTGAGCACAATCTATTAACTTGTTAGTAGATTAGTGAAGTCGAGTGTTAGGGTAAAGTATTAGGGTTTAGAATCTTGAGCTTTCACCTTGCATTCTTAGACTTAGGTTAATTCTTGTGTGTCACAGTTATTTTGATTATGTACCTGCTCCGTTAGTATACGTAGGGATTCCTATCTTAAGCATCACCATCTCATACTTGCATACACACCTTAAATACTTAGTTTAATTTTCCTTTTGCATTCATAGAGTAATTTAGTTTAGACTTAATTCTTTTAATTTTCATTCCCCAAACATACACTCATATTAACTACGACGCGTAGATCTTCAGGGATCTATTCGCATACACACTTTCCCTTGGGTTCGATAATACTTGGTCCCTATACTTACCCATACTACTGTGAACCCGTTCTCTTGTTGGGTAGCTACTAGTAGAAGCTAGTATAATCGCTTCAAGTCAGTTCTTCACCAGATCAGTTCTGGCCTTCTCTTCCCCCTTTTTAACTTCATCAAGGAGGGGCTGCACTACCTGCCGAATGAGATCAGGCAAGGCAGTGTGGGAGGAAGAGTGAAGATCACCCAGCTGCTTTACTTCTTCCAGGTAAGCTCTTAACTCTGCAACCAACTTATCTTGCTTGGCTAGCATCTCCTGGAGAGAGTCCTTAAGCTTAGCAGTTTCTAGCATCTGAGAAGCCATCTCAACCTTCAAAACAGAGACTGGCCTCAGCTGGTCCAGTACATGCTCCTGGAGCTGCTTCTGGCTGTGCATAACATCCAATTTCACAAACAAGCCATTAGCCTTGAAGACAGCTTTAACATTAGCCAGGGTAGACTTGATCTGCTTAAGGAAAATCCTTCTCTCCTGCCAAATCTGGTGCTCAATCATAGCAGGGGCCATGTGTTGAATTGCCTTGGAAAACCGCCCAATCTGCATGATTTGCTCGTTGAAGAAAGTCTTTATCTTCTGGAGCACGGCAGGAGTCATATCAAAATCCTCCTCATCATAGTAGAGCTCTAGAGGAAATGTGAAGTGAGGACCAAATTTGTAAGAGGGGCCCTCTGGAGTGATCATGACTCCTCTCTGGATCAACAGAGTTCTAATAAGAACCTTGGCCGCCTCTGGTGTCTCCAACTCTGCTGGATTTTGAATATTTAGCTTCTTCTTCAGCTCAATCTCCCAAGCAATCTCCTCCAGCAGAAGCATCAGATCTTCTACATCCTGGAGTCTGGCCATGCTCCATACTTTTGCATCCGTCAAATCAGCCAGAAGGGGTGAGTGCTCCAACAGAACTGGAAATTGCTCTCTTAGCCAGAGCTGAGCACTCACACTCATACTCTGCCTGATGGGACCCATTTCATCAGATGAGAATGTAAAGGGTTTGGGCCCAGAGGCAGAGGAGGAAGGTGCTAAGTGGTCAGGCTCCAGTGAAGCTTCCTCATCTTCACTATCATCGCTAGACAGGCAAGTGGGAGAGGAAGGAGGGGCAGGGAATCCCAATGCCATGGAGGTAGATGAATTTTGATCTGTATGTGATTGGGGAGGGGTAGGAATTTGTGGGATAAAGGTCGGGGAAGGGGTTGTTCTGCACCAGAGGAGGTTGAAAGCACCTCTGGTACAGGGGCTGGGGGAGAGGGATCTGTGGGAAGGGGTATTTGTGAGGGAGAAGGGGTGGGTGTTTGAGTAGGTAAGGTGGTAGAGGTGTATAAGGGTGTATCAGGTAGGGTCTGCTCTGGTGAGGCAAGTGGGGCACCAGAAGCAGAAGGGGGGTTTTGGGGTTGGGTTTCTAGGGGAGAAGTAGATGGGGTAACAAGATTTATAGGGGAGGGGTTAGAGATATTTACCTCAGCTGGGTCAACACCAGCTGGAACAACAGGCTCTGGAGCATCTCCCATAATCTGAGCAGCTTCATCAATGGCCTTCTCAAAAGCTTCTCCAAGCTCAGAGCCAGAGTCTGACTCTTGAAGAATGGCCCTCTTGGCCTTTGGCTTCCTCACAAGAGGCTCAACCTCCTCCTCTTCTTCATCATCCTCCTCTGGTTCGTCCACCAAGAGAGTCTTCTTTGCCCTTCTTGAAGTTCTGGGCTTCTTGGCAAAGGCCTTTTTAGCAGCATCATCTGGCCTCTGCTTTCTCTTCCCTCCTGCAGCCTTCTTACTTGGCTCTCCACCATCATTCTTCTTCTTCAAGGCAGCCTGGAGAGGGATCTGGTCATCATCTGATGAACCAGAGAACGCCTTGGTTGAAGAACCAGTCGCCACAGCCTTCTTCTTTGGCAGGCTCTTCTTAGTCTTCTGCTCCTTAGCAGGCGAAGGCAATGCTTGAATAGGGGGGGCAGGGATGGCTTCTTCTCCATCTGAGTCAGCATGTCCGTGGAGAGGACCATCCTTAGAGAACAGGATCTTGGACTTGTGAAAGCCCTTACACCAGGAGTTATCCCACTTCATCTCTGGGAGCAAGGAGTCCAAGATAATTGTCAACTTCGTCCCCAACGAGACATTCGCAGTAAAGCAGAACTGCAACTCCCCTGGTTTGGATGGGCATGGCTCCTTCTTCACCTTCAGCTTGTTCTTCCTCAACACGTCCCAGAAGAACTTTGCCCAGTTGCATTGTACTCCATCGTACAATGCCCTCATCACACACATCCTGCCATTGAAGATGGCATCTGTACTGTGACTCTCGCACATCAGAATCTTCACTACAATGTCAAACAAAACTTTATACTTCTGCCTTAAATGCTTGTCCAAGAAGCCTTTCGTCAATTTTTGGCAAGAAGATCTGGCAAAGATCTTGAAAGAGCCAATAATATCATCCTCCTTGTAAGTCAGCGGATCAACTCCTTCTGCAGAAATATTTTCAAATAAACTGCAGAAGTCTTCCTTTGAAAACACCAGATCGTCCTTCTCTATCTTTGAGGAGATATAATCGTCATGGATCTTCATACGAACCAAAAACTAGGCCGCATATCCATCCAAAGTCCTAAACCCCTTAGGAACCGTTGAGATCAGCTTCTCTACTCCAGATCTTTGGAGAAATTCCAGAATTGACAGTGCCGCTGGATTCCTGGTAGTGTAGAAATCAACCACCATCTCCGATTTTAACTTCTTCATGAGGTACTCATGGTCAAAGTTTCACAAGGGCCTGGACGCCATGTCTGTAAATACGAGAAGACGCGTGGTATTGGTAATTAATGAAGTGTGAACACGTGTAAAGGTTTAATTTAATTTTGGGAACAAAATCAATTTTTTGAATTGATTGACATATTGCACGTAATTAAATCTGATGGCCAAGATTAAAAGGCGAAACACAGATTTAATCTGGTGCGTTGGCATGGTCATTAGGACTGAGCATAAAGGGGTTTTGTGGCAGTCAAGGTAAAAGGCGAAATGATTGCCTAGGCCCTATACCCGAGTTTTAAATACACTCTGAATATGAAACATTTTGGGTGTATTTACTAATTTAAAAGTTGTATCCCAATGATCAGGGGCCAGAGAAGTAAATACATACCTCTCACCTGGTAGTGTAACCAGATGATACCTCGAGTAGTCTGGTGTTGCACTTCATCTGATGGAAATTCATCTGGTTCTGGTAAGAGTAGACTTTTAAGATTCTCTTGAGTCTGACTCTGCACCTCATCTGGGATGTACCTCCTCTGGTATGGATTTAATCTGGTACAACCCTTATCTGGTACAGACCTCGCCTGATATGTACCTTCTCTGGAGATGTAACTTCTCTGGTATATCTAACCTGTAGGCATGTTAGTTGAGAAAATAATCAAGTATGTAAAATTAAAATAAAAGGATACTTCTCCTATGATGTTCCCCCTAAACCAGATCTGTCTCTGGTTCCAATAAACCTAACTCAAAAGCTAACTCTCTGAATCTGGTTTCAGCCAAAGGCTTAGTCAGAATATCTGCTCTCTGCTTCTCTGTTGCAATCTTTTCCATCCTTATATCTCCCTTCTCAACATGGTCTCTGATAAAATGATGCCTTATATAAACATGTTTGCATCTGGTATGAAGAACTGGATTCTGTGTGATTGCTATTGCACTGTTGCTATCATAGAAGATTGGAATGTTCTTAGCTCTAATCTGGTAGTCTCTCAGCTGCTGACTAATCCAGAGTAGTTGTGAGCAACAGCTACCTGCAGCCATGTGTTCTGCTTCTGTTGTTGATGTAGCAACTGAAGTCTGCTTCTTAGAAAACCAGGATACCAATTTATTCCCTAAAAATTGGCATGTCCCACTTGTAGACTTCCTATCTATTCTGCATCCACCATAATCTGAATCAGAGTAACCACTTAACTCAATGTTGTCATCTGCAGGATACCATAATCCCAAATTAACTGTTCCCTTGAGATATTTCAATATCTTCCTAGCTGCTTCCAGATGACTTTTCTTAGGATTGGCTTGAAATCTGGCACATACTCCAACAACAAAGGTTATATCTGGTCTGCTTGCAGTTAGGTACAGAAGAGAACCAATAAGTGCTCTGTACTGAGTCTGATCTACACTCTCTCCATACTCATCTGGATCATTGTTGAAATTTGTCATCATAGGAATCTTGGCTGCTTTGCTAGATCCTATTCCAAATTTCTCTAACATGTTTCTGATGTACTTTGCCTGATTGATGAAGATTCCCTTCTCTGATTGCTTTACCTGCAAACCTAAGAAATAATTCATCTCACCCATCATGGACATCTCAAACTGGCTCTGCATGAGTTCACCAAACTTCTCACACAGCTTCTTGTTAGGGGATCCAAATATAATGCCATCAACATATATTTGGACCAGAAGGATATCCTTTCCTTCTTCTTTCCTAAACAAGGTCCTATCAATCTTACCCTTAGTAAAACCGTTGTCCAGCAGAAACTGAGATAGAGTGTCATACCATGCTCTAGGTGTCTGCTTCAGCCCATAAAGAGCTTTCTTAAGCTTATACACCTTGTTACCTTGTTCAAAACTATGAGGTTGTTCCACATACACTTCCTCAATGAGAATCCCATTAAGAAAGGCAGATTTCACATCCATCTGGTATACTCTGAACCTCATGTGAGCAGCATATGCTAGGAACAATCTGATGGCTTCTAGTCTGGCAATAGGAGCAAATGTCTCATCATAGTCTATTCCTTCAGACTGAGAATAGCCCTGAGCCACTAGCCTTGCCTTGTTCCTAGTGATGACATCATTCTCATCCTTCTTATTCTTGAAAACCCACTTAGTGCCTATCACTTTTTGATGTCTTGGTCTGTCTACCAGCTCCCAAACATCTTATGTGGTGAATTGATTCAACTCCTCTTGCATAGCAATAATCCAATTTGAATCTTTCAGTGCTTCCTTGATATTCTTAGGCTCAATAAGAGAAACATAGCAACTGAATAAGGCAACTAAGTTAAGAGTTCTTCTTGTCTGGACACACTTAGTTGGATCTCCTATTATCTGGTCATTGGGGTGATCAACCAGGATCCTCCTTCCTGTGGCCTTACCTGGTTGATCATAAACTGTAGTGCCTTGGTTATTATCACCAACTACAGGAGAACTTCCCCCTAAAGGAGTTCCAACCTCTTCTGGTTCTGCTCCTTGTGAAGACTTCTTCTTCTTCAGAGAACCAGAAAATGGGTCACCATCTGAATCTGAATCTGAGTCAAGAACAGGTGGATTGACCTTGATTACTCTGGGAGTAGTCTGATTCTGTATCTCATCAGAAGACTTTAAATCCACCTTGCACTCAAAAGTAGATTCATCAAAAACAACATGAGGTGTTTCCTCCACACAAAGTGAATTCTTATTAAAAACTCTAAATGCTTTACTGGTGCTAGAATATCCTAAAAATATTCCATCTGCCACTTTAGCATTAAAATTTTTTAATTTAGATTTCCCATTGTCATGAATGAAACACTTACATCCAAAAATATGAAAATATGAAACAGATGGGATTTTACCTTTCCATACCTCATATGGAGTCTTATTATGTCTCTGGGCAATTAGGCATATGTTCTGAGTATAATAGGTTGTGTTGATTGCTTCTGCCCAAAATCTCTGTGGAGTATTGTATTCTGCAAGAAGTGTCCTTGCAGCTTCTTTGAGGGTCCTATTCCTCCTTTCTGCTACTCCATTCTGTTGTGGTGTTCTGGCAGCAGATGTCTCATGAAAAATTCCATTGTCCTTGCAATACTCTGCAATGTGTGAATTCAAGAACTCTGTTCCTTTGTCACTTCTGATCCTTACTATGCTCTGGTTCTGCTCATTCTGAATCTGCTTGAAGAATTCTGGCAGCTTAGTGATAGTTTCATTTTTCTTAAACAAGAACACTACCCAAGTGTATCTTGAAAAGTCATATACTATCACCAAGGTATACTTCCTACCACTAAAACGAAGAGGAGAAACATGTCCAAACAGGTCCATGTGAAGTAGTTGAAGCACTCTGGTTGTGGTTGTGCTCTGGACATCTTTAAAGGAAGTCTTGGGTTGTTTACCCTTCTAGCATGAACCACAAACTTGATCCTTCTTAAACACTTCATTTGGAAGACCTCTGATTAGACCTTTTCTGGCTATCTTATTCAGTGTCTTGAAGTTAAGGTGGCTCAATCTCTTGTGCCAAATCCAGTTGTTCTCTGCAGATCCCTTAGCAACCAAGCAAGCATTTCTTGGGCAACTGCTAAAATCTGCAAGATAAATGTTACCCTTCCTCAAGCCAATAAGCAAGATATCATTATAATCAGAAGAAAAGACAAAGCATGAATCACTAGAAAACTTCACTGAGTATCCCCTGTCATAAAATTGGGATACTGAAAGCAGATTATTCTTGAGTCCTTCAACATAGTAGACTTCATCTACAGATACGCCATTAAAAGTCAACTTTCCAACTCCTCTGGTGATTCAATAGTTGTTATCACCAAACATCACTCTTGGCCCATTCAATGGTTTGAAGTCTTGGAGATTATCTTTCTGGAATGTCATGTGCTTGAAACATCCACTATCAATGTACCAGACATGGTTGCTTGAAAGTCCTTTGTCCAATGGGCTCTTATCCTCCTACAGAGAAATCAATTAGGTACCGTACTAGAGCTGGGTCCTGATTGGTTAGTTGCAGGTTTTGTAGGAATCCAAAGATAAAGATCATCCCTTGCTAGATGAGGAGATCTTATCTTCCTTCCAAATCTATCTACCAGTACATGTCCTCTGACAATGACATATTGAGCAACTGGTCTGATCAGAACACCTTTCCTATAAACAGGTCTGGTGTATCTTTTCTCAAATCTGGCCTTAGAAATGGCCTGCCTCAAAGACATGGTCTTAAAGGTCTGGTTATAAGGATACATCCTAGAAGAACCATCTCTGGTGTCAAAACTACCCAGATCAGTTGGTTTTCTATAGATTGGTCTCTGGTTCTGATGATTATAATTCCTTTGAGTATATCTGTTCTGGAATTGATTCCTCTGAGAAAACCGTCTCTGGGATCCCTGATTCTGATAGAAGTTTTGTTGTCCATTATTCCTTCTCTGAGTGTTCTTATTCTGATTGAAATTCCCCCTTCTTGAGTATCTCCTCTGATGTCCTCTAATTTGATTAGGTTCCACTCTTTGAGAATTCCTCTAGGGTCCTTCAATCTAAGTAGGTCCTACTCCTTGAGGTTTAATGTGCACATACCCTTCAATCTTCATTGGTTTCCCTTGTTGACGTTTAGTCTCTAGGATTTTCTCTTCCAGACCAGTCAACTCTTCTGGACTACAATCTGAATGAGTAGCAGAGGGGTCCCATTTCCAACCAGGTCTGTAGACCACTATGTAACCATTTTTAGAAGAATCATTATCTTTCCAGAGTTCCACAAATTCACCAGCTCTTAAAGGCTTGTCTTTGGTAAAACAATATTTATGAGATCTTTTAACAATTCCAGGATATCCTAAACCACTCTTATCATTTATGCGTTGAGATTTTCCAGAAATAATAGACACAACATCTGCTATCTTGGAAGCTTCTCTGGGCACAGGTATCTCCTCAATAGTATCCACAACTTGTTTTCCCTTGATAAGAGATTGCTATTTGGCTCTCAGTTCATTAAACTCATCTTCTTGAGAGTTCCTTTCTTTCATGAGTTGATCTACCAGAGTATCTCTTTGTGTGATCTTTTCCTGAAGTTCAGAGACTTCTTTGGAATGATCTTTCATGAGTTCTCTGGTGGATTTTTGCTCATGAGATAAGGAATGAACTTCTGCTCTGAGCCTACCATTCTCTTTCTCAAGTTTCTGACAGAGTTGTACACAATTTTGTAGATCTGATAGCATTTGCTGCATATCAGACTCTCTAGAGTTCCAGATGAGTTAGAGAATTCAGTATATTTGGAATTAGATAAGACAAGGGTAGTCTCATTTACCTCATTTATGTCTGCCATAAGACATACATCATCATCTGATCCAAAATCAGAAGAAGAACAACTGGAACTAGTATCCTCCTCTTCTGCTTCTGCCAGTAGAGCTCTCTTGTCAGCATATCTCCTATCTCTCTTGAGTCTTTTCTCTTCTCTTTCTCTAGGAGTTAATTAAGGACAATCATAGCTGTAATGACCAGTCTTGTTACATGTGTAGCAAGCATTGTCTCCTCTGGAACTAGGACTTGGCTCTCTTCTCCTCTGGTTGTAGTCTGGCCTGGCTGGACTACTTTCTCTCCTCTGGTAGTCAGGTCTGCCAGAGCTACCATTCCTCCTTTGATATTCTGATCTCCCAGAGCTGCCAGGGTTGTCATCTCTCTTTCTCTCTGGAGTTCTGAATCTGGTCTCCCTTGAGTCTCCAGATGTCTTCTCCTTTTCTGCAGATTTGAAGGAACTCTTCCTATCTCTGGTGGATTCCTTCCAGTGCTTCTTGTACCTCCAATATTTTGAAATCATCTTGTCCAATTTTCGAGTTAGAAGTGCTACCTGCTCCTTGAGGCTCAAGTCATCTGAAGTAGACTCCTTTGGCTTGTCATCTGTCTTGATGGTTGAGGAGAAGGCAACTTCTTTCTGACCAGAAGAGGAAACCTCTTATGTTTGATCCTCCTCTTGAAGATCATATTCATAGGCTTTGAGATCAGACAGCAGGAGATGATGATCCAGAGTGTTGAGATCTTTGTTGTCCTTGATCACAGTTACTTTGATTCTCCACCTGCTGGTTAGTGAGCGCAATATTTTACTATTGATCTCTTTCTCTGAATAGGTTTTACCTAAGGCACTAGCCTTGTTCAAGAGGTTTGTGAGACGCATATCCAGCTGATCAATGGTCTCGTCTGGTTTCATCTTAAAGGTATCAAAAGAGTGTTGGACTGCTTGAAGCTTGTTGTCTTTAATCTTCTCTGTTCCCTCACAGAGAAGTGCAAGTTTGTCCCACATCTCCTTGGCAGTGGCACACGTTCTGACCTTTTCAATCACTTCTTTTGTAAGTGTGTTGATGATCTCGGTCCTTGCCACCTGGTCCAGGTTGTAGAGCTTTCTTTCATCATTGTTAAGCTCATCTCTTTTCTTTAATATCTTCTGCCTTGGAACTCTGTCCTCAGCAGCTTTTTGGGCAGTCTCACTTGTTTCTTCCATGGACTCAGACCTGCCATCATCAATAGGAGTCCAGTAAAATTCAATTGGGCCACTCTGTACCACATCTAACATGCGGTGGTGAATAGCTCCAAGATGATTACTCATCATGAAGCTCCAGTGGCTATAATCCTCGAATGAGAATTCTGGCAATTTGCGACTCTTATAAGAAGATTTCGAAGACATATTTACTAAAATAAAGGATTTAACAAGAATTTGAACAAAAACAATAAAGAGGAATGGATCTGCCCGGTGACCACCAAAAGCTTTACAAAGCAGTGGTCTTGGACACACTGCTTTGATACCACTTGTTGGTCCCACTTGATAGATTAATTGCGGAAACCTTTTAAACGATATGTCTTTAGTAAAAATCTTTTTGCAAGAGTACAAATGATAATCAAACAAGTATTAAAGAAAGCAATAAATAAGACCGTATTTATAGTAGTTCAGATTTGAATATCCTACGTCCACTCTCCCTTAATCAAAGGGGTCTCACTATCCAACCAACAAACTCACTTTCTTACTGGAATTTGGAAGTACCAGTACCTTCTTACAACCACTTTAGATCTAGCTTCGATCTAAAGTCTAACTTACTCCAACCTTGTCTAAAGAGATGAACAGGTTGAGTATTCCAACTAAACTCCTTAAGAGTAGATGAGTAAATATGAACAAAGTGAGAGTGCAATAGCGTGATGATTAAAAGCTTGATATTGCTACGTTCACGTGAGAATCTCTAGAGCTTTTTCTTGATCTGCACTCTTGTATTTATAGAGGTGATTAGGGTTTAGCCGTTGGAGTGCTAATCTAATCAGATCCTCTATATTAGGAAGCTCCAATCAATCAATTCCCTAATTGATTGATTGGGTTGGTGAGATCCTAGGACTGATTGTCTTCATATCTTTCCCAATCCGATCTGAGTTGACTTGATTTGAATCACCAACGGTCAAATGCTTCCAGTTGCCTTACTCTGATTCTCTCCAGAGAAGGCAGGACCAGGCACCAGGCAACCTCGGTGTCTTCTGGTCCAGAGTCGGTTAAGAAACAGATTACTCAGAAGAACCAGGAGATGATTCTGAGTAACTTATGTTTCACCAGACTCATCTGGTCCGGACTCGTCTGGTCTGGGGAAGGTTCTCTGCCTCTGGTCTTGATCTTCTCTGGTGAAGTCCTCTGGTGGAGTCTTCTGGTGACTCTTCTGGTGAGGTCTTCTTGTCTGGCAGTTCCCCCTAGACTAAGTCCTAATCTATACCTCATCTGGCTAACAGGTCCAGATGGTCCTATTACATCTTCTGGTTTGTTTTAACTCATCAAAACTATACAATATTTATCCTAACAGCATCAAGTCTGAACTTCCAGTAGATAAAGTTAGAAACAGAGAATTAAAGTAACAAAGCTTCAAGTCTCCTCGACGTCATGATGATGCAAGTTTTATGAAAAGAAAACCCAGATCTATTCAGTGACCACCAACAGTTTCTCCTCTGAAAGTATTAGTATTCAAAGGCAGTGGTCTTTTGAACCACTGCTCTGATACCACTTGTTGGTCCCGGTACAAGACTGAGGGATACGTGTATGGGAGGGGAATACACATATACCAATTTTTCTGACTTTCAACCTTACTGAGTCCCCTTAGCTCAGAGTGTTAAAGAACTCTGGGTTGATAACTCACCTACTGACTGTACTGAGTGCTGGTCAGTTAGCTAACTATCAACTTGAGTTCTGTGCGGAAATGCGTAAGCCCTGAAAGTTTATAGTCTCGTTTTATGTTTTCTTTCTGAAAACTTGTTTACTCAATTCTGAAATAGTGGTTAGAGGGCAGTGCTCAGATTAATGATCAGGCTGATTGATTCAAGCCTGATAAAACCAAATGCTATGAATGACTTAAGCTAATAGGCAAATAAGAACAATATCAAAGCAGTAAGAACACAGGGAGTTTAACGTAGTTCAGAGACTCAAGCTCCTACGTCCACAATCCTGATTTAAGAGGAAATCCACTACTGGGATTCTGGCTTTTTACATGCCAAGGTGCACCAAGATCAGCTAACCTCGCTGACCTATACAAACTCATTTCTAACTCACTAACACAACTTCCACCAACAAACCTGACTAAAGGGTTTTGGTTTCAGTTTTGATTCCAACTAGGGCGTGATTATCCTTACAAGACTAAGCTATGCTAAGGATGGATAATCACTCTAAGCTTATGATAAGGCTTGAAAGATCAATGGAATACAGAATAACTCTCACTAATCTAAGAAACACTTGGGAAATTTATCTGGTTTCGAGTGCTTCTTTTGAACCCTGAATGCTTTTGAAAGCTTGAGAGTTTGAGTAATTTCTGGCTTGGAAATTTCCCGTAACCTTGAATGGGTTCAAGGCCTTCTATATTTATAGGTGATTTGAAAACTATCCGTTGGAAAAGATAGTCTTCTAGTCATCTACGTAGAGTTGTTCAACGGGCATATCTCCCATGCAGCAGCCATCCTTGCATGAATTAGGTAATTGCATTTAATGCACCATTTAATGATTGTCCGTTGAAAGTGCAGTTTGAAGTCAGTCTTCATGTCAGGGTCCGTACGTGCGTGTTCTTCCTGGATTGGTCCATGTCATCAGGTTGGTAAGAATGTCATAACTTATTCCTAGGCTTCAGGCTTATCTTATTAAGTTCTTTTTGTCTCGAGCACAACGGTCTTATCCTGACGCTGAAATTCCTTTTGCATTGCTTGACTCTACTCCAAGTCTTTCCCATTACTTAGTATCATCCTGTTCCCTACAGGACTGAGTTAGTAATGACCTCAGGGTCATACTCTTCATCACTGAAACTTACTCAGCCAGCTTAGAAGACTACCATAAGTTCAGGATGGTGCTCTTTGTCTTCAGGCTCTTAGTCTTGATTGACATCAGTGAGTGCTCCTCTCACTGAGTACATGTGAAGTGTAAAATAACTAAGTACAAAACCTAACCAAGACTAGCCTGACTATAAATGCATAGCATCTTTTTAGGGGCTTTGGGATCTAATCAAAACTGACATTGTCCCAACACTGGCTGTCTCAAGCATTTGAGAAGCCATTTCTACCTTCAGCACAGAGACTGGATGCAGCTGGTCCAAGACATGTTCCTGCAGCTGCTTCTGGCTGTCAATGATGTATAGGTTCAGAAAGAGGTCATTTACCTTGAAGGAGGCTTTGGCTAAGGCAAAAGTAGCCTTGATCTGCTTCAAAAATTTCTTCCTCTCTTCTTTAATCTGGAACTCTTGTATCTCCAACGTGGCAGGGTTGCGAGTAGTGTAGAAATCAACAACCATCTCCGTCTTTAGTTTCTTGCAGACATACTCGTGATTGAAGTTGCATTTTGGTGCCATTTCTGTAAAATAAAGTAAGGTAGAGAGAGAATCCAATTTTGCAGAGAGAAGTTAAGGTTTGAAAGTTTTAAAAAGTGAAGAGACATAAATGAAAAAAATATGTTAATAAAAGAGATGTACGCGTGTATTTGAAATTAAATTGAAGTGTGTACGCGTGGAATTAGAATTTAATTGAGGGGACAAGATCAATTTGTCAATTGATTGACATTTTGCACTTTAATTAAAACTGACGGCCAGGATTGAATTTGGTAAGTTACAAATTTAATTGTGTGCGTGGCATGGTCATTGGGACTGGGTTCGAGTGGGTTTTGTGGCAGTCAAGAGAAAAGGCGAAATGATTGTCTAGGCCCACGACCCTAGTTCTAAATACACTCTGAATATGAAACATTTTCGGTGTATTTAGTAATTTAAAATGTGTGTCCCAATGATCAGAGGCAGAGAAGTAAATAAATACCTGTCATCTGATATCGTAACCAGATGATACCTCAAGTAGTCTGATGTTACATCTCATCTGGTGGAACTTTTCTCTGGAGTCTGACAATGTACCTCATCTGGTACATAACTCATCTGGAGATGTAACTTCTCTGGTATATCTAATCTGTAGACAGGTTAGTATATCAAGTGACATTAAAGAAAATAATTGAAATTAAAGGATACTTCTCTGGTATTCCCCCTAAACTAATTTTTTCTCTGGATCCAACAATCCTAACTCAAAGGCTAACTCTCTGAATTTGGTCTCAGCCAAAGGCTTTGTGAGAATATCTGCTATCTGCTTCTCTGTTGCAATCTTTTTCATCATTATATATCCCTTCTCCACATGGTCTCTGATGAAATGGTGCCTTATATCAACATGTTTGCATCTGGTGTGAAGAACTGGATTCTGGGTGATAGCTATAGTACTGTTGCTATCACAAAAGATTGGAATATCCTTAGCTCTAATCTGGTATTCCCTAAGCTGCTGACTAATCCAGAGTAGTTATGAACAATAGCTACATGCGGCCATGTATTCTGCTCCTGTAGTTGATGTTGCAACAGAAATCTATTTCTTAGAGAACCAATATACCAACTTATTCCCTAAAAATTGACAAGTTCCACTTGTAGACTTCCTATCTATTCTGCACCCACCATAATCTGAATCTGAATATCCACTTAACTCTAAGTTGTCATCTGCAGGATACCATAAACCCAAATTAACTGTTCCCTTAAGATATTTCAATATCTTCCTAGCTGCTTCCAGGTGACTCCTCTTAGGATTAGCTTGAAATCTGGCACAAACTCCTACAACAAAAGTGATATCTGGTCTGCTTGCAGTCAGGTACAGAAGAGAACCAATAAGTGCCCTATACTGAGTCTGGTCCACACTTTCTCCAGACTCATCTGGATCCATATTGAAATTTGTCATCATAGGAATCTTGGCAACCTTACTAGATCCTATTCCAAATTTCTCCAACATGTTTCTGATGTATTTAGCTTGATTGATGAAAATTCCCTTCTCTGTCTGCCTTACCTGCAAACCTAAGAAATAGTTCATCTCACCCATCATGGACATTTCAAACTGTCTCTGCATGAGATCACCAAACTTCTCACACAGCTTCTTGTTAGGGGATCCAAATATAATGTCATCAATATATATCTGGACCAAAAGGATGTCATTTCCTTCTTCTTTCCTAAACAAGGTCCTATCAATCTTACCTTTAGTAAAACCATTGTCCAGAAGAAATTGAGATAGAGTGTCATACCATGCTCTAGGTGCCTGCTTAAGCCCATAAAGAGCCTTCTTAAGCTTATACACCTTGTCACCTTGTTCAAAACCAGAAGGTTGTTCCACATACACTTCCTCAATGAGATTCCCATTAAGAAAGACAGATTTTACGGCCATCTGGTATACTTTGAACTTCATGTGAGCTGCATATGCTAGAAACAATCTGATGGCTTCTAGTCTGGCAACAGGAGCAAATGTCTCATCATAGTCTATTCCTTCAGACTGAGAATTGCCTTGTTCCTAATAATGACATCATTCTCATCTTTCTTGTTCTAGAAAATCCACTTAGTGCCTATCACCTTTTGATGTCTTGGTCTGTCTACCAGCTCCCAAACATCCTATCTGGTGAATTGATTCAACTCTCCCTGCATTGCAACAATCCAATTTGAATCTTTCAGTGCTTCCTTGATGTTCTTGGGCTCAATCAAGGATACATAGCAACTGAACAAGGCAGCTAAGTTAAGAGTTCTCCTAGTCTGGACACCCTTAGTTGGATCTCCTATAATTAACTCATTGGGGTGATCAACCAGGGTTTTCCTTCCCTTGGCCTTGCCTGATTGACCATCTACTGCAGTACCTTGGTGATTATCACCAACTGCATAAGAGCTTCCCCCTACAGGAGTTCCAACCTCTTTTGGTTTTGCACCTTGTGGAGGCTTCTGCTCCAGAGAACCTGAAGATAGGTCACCATCTGAATCTGAATCTGACTCTAACTCTGAATCAAGAATAGGTGGATTGACTTTGATAACTCTGGGAGTAGTCTGATTTTGTGTCTCTTCTGGAGACTGATTCCTTAAGTCCACCTTGCACTCAAGAGTAGATTCATTAAAAACAACATGAGGTGTTTCTTCCACACAAAGAGAATTCCTATTAAAGACTCTGTATGCTTTACTGGTGCTGGAATATCCTAAAAATATTCCATCTGCCACTTTAGCATCAAAGGTCTTTAGCTTGGACTTCCCATTGTCATGGATGAAATACTTGCATAAAAAAACATGAAAGAATGAAACAGATGGGGTTTTACCTTTCCATACCTCATATGGTATCTTACTATGTCTCTGGGCAATAAGGCATCTGTTCTGAGTGAAACAATCTGTGTTGATAGCTTCTGCCCAAAATCTCTGGGGTGTGTTGTACTCTGCTAGAAGAGTTCTGGAAGCTTCCTTAAGAGTTCTGTTTCTGTTAGGATAATAATTGTTAGTTTTGATGAGTTAAAACAAACCAGAAGATGTAATAGGACCATCTGGACCTGTTAGCCAGATGAGGAATAGAATAGGACTTAGTCTAGGGGGAACTGCCAGACCAGAAGACCTCACCAGAATAGTCACCAGAAGACCCCACCAGAGGACTTCACCAGAGGACTTCACCAGAGGACTCCACCGGAGGACTCCACCAGAGGACTTCATCAGAGGAGATCAAGACCAGAGGCAGAGGACCTTTCCAAACCAGACGAGTCTGGTGAAACATAAGTTGCTCAGAATCATCTCTTGGTTCTTCTTGGTAATTTGTTTCTTAACCGACTCTGGACCAGAAGACATCGAGGTTGCCTGGTGTCTGGTCCTGCCTTCTCTGGAGAGAATCAGAGTTAGGCTTTGGAAGCAATTGACCGTTGGTAATTCAAATCAAGTCAACTCAAGATCGGATTGGAAAGATTTGAAGTCAGTCAATCTAAGGATCTCACCAACCCAATCAACCAATTAGGGAATTGATTGATGGAAGCTTCCTTTATTTGTGAATCTGATTAGATTAGCTCTCCAACGGCTAAACCCTAATCATCTCTATAAATATAAGAGTGCAGACAAAGAAAGGTGCTAGAGATTCTTACGCGCACGAAGTCATATCAAGCCTTTGATTATCAAGCACTTGCACTTTTATTATTGTTCATTCTTTCATATTTACTCTTAAGGAGTTGTTGGACCTTAACCTGTTCATCTGTAAAGATAAGGTTGAAGGATATTAACTTTAGATCAAAGTTAGATCTAAAGGTTTTGTAAGAAGGAACTGGTACTTCACAATTCCAGTAAGCAAGTGGTTTGTTGGTTGGTTAGTGAGGCCCCTTTGATAAAAAGGAAGAGTGGACGTAGGATTTTCTAATCCGAACCACTATAAATCCGGTCCATTTACTGCTTTACTTTATTTGTTCTCTTTTTTATTGTGCTCTTATTAGAAGACTTTGTTAAAGACATAAAACTTTAAAGCTTCCGCAATTAATCTATCTAGTGGGACTAACAAGTGGTATCAGAGCGGTGTGTCCAACACCACTGCTTTGAAAAGCTTTTGGTGGTCACCGGGCAGATCCATTGTTCTTTATTGTGTTTTTGGTCAATTTCTTGTTAAATCTTCATTTGGTAAAATATGTCTTCAAAATCTTCGTATAAGAGTCGCAAATTGCCAAAATTCTCTTTTGAGGATTATAGCCACTGGAGCTTCATGATGAGTAATCATCTTGGAGCTATCCATCACCGCATGTTAGATGTTGTTAGGATAATTTTTTGTATAGTTTTGATGAGTTAAAACAAACCAGAGGATGTAATAGGACCATCTGGACCTGTTAGCCAGATGAGGTAATAGAATAGAACTTAGTCTTGGGGGAACTGCCAAACCAGAAGACCTCACCAGAAGACCCCATCAGAAGACTTCACCAGAGGACTCCACCAGAGGACCTCAGAGGAGATACTCAAGTGGGGGGAATTCCAATCAGGATGGGAACTCTCAGAGAAGGTATAGTGGAAAACAGAATTCCTATCAGAATCAGGGACCCCAGAGACAATTCTCTCAAGGGAATCAATATCAGAACAGAAACACCCAGAGGAACTATAATCACCAGAGAGGATCTAATTCTCAATAGAGCCAGAGACCCATCTATAGAAAACCAACTGATCTGGGTAGTTATGACACCAGAGATGGTTCTTCTAGGATGTATCCTTACAACCAGAACTTTAAGACCATGTCTTTAAGGCAAGCCATTCCCAAGGCTAGATTTGAGAAAAGATACACCATACCTATTTATTGGAAAGGTGTTCTGATCAGACCAGTAGCTCAATATGTCATAGTCAGAGGACATGTACTGGCAGATAGATTTGGAAGGAAGATAAGATCTCCTCATCCAGTAAGGGATGATCTTTATCTTTGGATTCCTACAAAACCTGCAACTAACCAATCAGGACCCAGCTCTAGTAGGGGACCTAATTGATTTCTCTGTAGGAGGATAAGAGCCCATTGGACAAAGGACTTTCAAGCAACCATGTCTGGTACATTGATAGTGGATGTTCCAAGCACATGACATTCCAGAAAGATAATCTCCAGGATTTCAAACCATTGAATGGGCCAAGAGTGATGTTTGGTGACAACAACTATGGAATCACCAGAGGCGTTGGAAAGTTGACTTTTAATGGCGTATCTGTAGATGAAGTCTACTATGTTGAAGGACTCAAGCATAATCTGCTTTCAGTATCCCAATTTTGTGACAAGGGATACTCAGTGAAGTTTTCTAGTGATCATGCACTGCCGTTTCTTCTGATTATAATGATATCTTGCTTATTGGCTTGAGGAAGGGTAACATTTATCTTGCAGATTTGAGCAGTTGCCCAAGAAATGCTTTTCTGGTTGCAAAAGGATCTGCAGAGAACAACTGGATTTGGCACAAGAGATTGAGTCATCTTAACTTCAAAGCACTGAAGAAGATAGCCAGAAAAGGTCTAATTCGAGGTCTTCCTAATGAAGTGTTTAAAAAGAATCAGATTTGTAGTTCATTCCAGAAGGGTAAACAACCCAAGACTTCCTTTAAGGATGTCCAGAGCACAACCACAACCAGAGTACTTCAACTACTTCACATGGACCTGTTTGGACCTGTTTCTCCTCTTAGTTTCAATGGTAGGGAGTACACATTAGTGATAGTTGATGACTTTTCAAGATACACTTGGGTAGTGTTCTTGTTTAAGAAAAATGAAACTATCACTAAGCTGCCAGAGTTCTTCAAGCAGATTCAGAATGAACAGAACCAGAGCATAGTAAGGATCAGGAGTGACAAAGGGACATAATTCTTGAATTCACACATTGAAGAGTATTGCAAGGACAATGAAATTTTTCATGAGACATCTGCTGCCAGAATACCCCAACAGAATGGAGTAGCAGAAAGGAGGAATAGGACCCTCAAGGAAGCTGCAAGGACTCTTCTAGCAGAATACAACACACCTCAGAGATTTTGGGCAGAAGCTATAAACACAGCCTGTTATACTCAGAATAGATGCCTAATTTCCCAGAGACATAATAAGACTCCATAGTATGGAAAGGTAAAACCCCATCTGTTTCATATTTTCATGTTTTTTGGATGTAAGTGTTTCATCCATGACAATGGGAAATCTAAATTAAAAACTTTTGATGCTAAAGTGGCAGATGGAATATTTTTAGGATATTCTAGCACTAATAAAACATTTAAAGTTTTTAATAAGAATTCACTTTGTGAGGAGGAAACACCTCATGTTGTTTTTGATGAGTCTGTTGTTGAGTGCAAGGTGGACTCAAAGTCTTCTGATGAGAAACAGAATCAGAAGACTCTCAGAGTAATCAAGGTCAATCCACCTGTTCTTGATTCAGATTCAGACTCAGATTCAGATACTGACCCATCTTCTGGTTCTCTGAAGGAGAAGTCTTCACAAGGAGCAGAACCAGAAGAGGTTGGAACTCCTCTAGGGGGAAGCTCTCCTGTAGTTGGTGATAATCACCAAGGTACTACAGCAGATGGTCAACTAGGCAAGGCCACGGGAAGGAGGATCCTGGTTGATCACCCCAATGACCAGATTATAGGAGATCCAGCTAAGGGTGTCCAGACTAGGAGAACTCTTAACTTAGCTGTCTTATTCAGTTTCTATGTTTCTCTTATTGAGCCTAAAATCATCAAGGAAGCACTGAAAGATTCAAATTGGATTGTTGCTATGCAAGAGGAGTTGAATCAATTCACCAGACAGGATGTTTGGGAGCTGGTAGACAGACCAATACATCAAAAGGTGATAGGAACTAAGTGGGTTTTCAAGAATAAGAAGGATGAGAATGATGTCATTACTAGGAACAAGGCAAGGCTAGTAGCTCAGGGCTATTCTCAGTCTGAAGGAATAGACTATGATGAGACATTTGCTCATGTTGCCAGACTAGAAGCCATCAGATTGTTTCTAGCATATGCTGCTCACATGAGGTTCAGAGTATACCAGATGGATGTAAAATATGCCTTTCTTAATGGGATTCTCATTGAGGAAGTGTATGTGGAGCAACCTCCTTATTTTGAACAAGGTGACAAGGTGTATAAGCTTAAGAAAGCTATTTATGGGCAGAAGCAGGCACCCAGAGCATGGTATGACACTCTATCTCAGTTTCTGCTGGACAATGGTTTTACTAAGGGTAAGATTGATAGGGTCTTGTTTAGGAAAGAAGAAGGAAAGGACATCCTTCTGGTCCAAACATATATTGATGACATTATATTTGGATCCCCTAACAAAAAGCTGTGTGAGAAGTTTGGTGAACTCATGCAGAGCCAGTTTGAGATGTCTATGATGGGTGAGATGAATTATTTCTTGGGTTTGCAAGTAAAACAATCAGAGAAGGAAATCTTCATCAATCAGGCAAAGTACATCAGAAACATGTTAGAGAAATTTGGAATAGGATCTAGCAAGGCAGCCAAGATTTCTATGATGACAAATTTCAACATGGATCCAGATGAGTCTGGAGAGAGTGTGGATCAGACTCAGTACAGAGCACTTATTGGTTCTCTTCTGTACTTGACTACAAGCAGACTAGATATAACCTTTGCTGTTGGAGTATGTGTCAGATTTCAAGCTAATCCTAAGGAAAGTCATTTGGAAGCAGCTAGGAAGATATTGAAATATCTCAAGGGAACAATGAATTTGGGATTATGGTATCCTGCAGATGACAACCTTGAGTTAAGTGGTTATTCTGATTCAGATTATGGTGGATGCAGAATAGATAGGAAGTCTACAAGTGGAACATGCCAATTTTTAGGGAATAAATTGGTATCCTGGTTTTCTAAGAAACAGACTTCAGTTGCTACATCTACAACAGAAGCAGGGTACATGGCTGCAGGTAGCTATTGTTCACAACTACTCTGGATTAGTCAGCAGCTAAGGGACTACCAGATTAGAGCTAAGGATATCCAATATTTTGTGATATTAATAGTGCAATTGCAATCACACAGAATCCAGTTCTTCATACCAGATGCAAACATGTTGATATAAGGCATCATTTTATCAGAGACCATGTTGAGAAGGGAGATATAAGGATGGAAAAGATTGCTACAGAGAAGCAGAGAACAGATATTCTGACTAAGCCGTTGGCTGAAACAGATTCAGAGAGTTAGCATTTGAGTTAGGATTACTGGAACCAGAGACAGATTTGGTTTAGGGGGAACATCAGAGGAGAAGTATCCCTTATTTAATTTTTACATACTTTACTATTTTCTCAACTAACATGCCTACAAGTTAGATATACCAGAGAAGTTACATCTCCAGGTGAGGTATGTATCAGATGAGGTGCATCCCAGATGAGGTGCAGAGTCAGACTCAAGAAAATTTCAAAGTCTACTCTGACCAGAACTAGATGGGTGTTCATCAGATGAGATGTAACACCAGGCTACTTGAGGTATAATCTGGTTACACTACCAGGTGACAGGTATGTCTTTACTTCTCTGGCCTCTGATCATTGGGATACACCTTTCAAATTAATAAGTACACCCAAAACGTTTCAACTTCAGAGTGTATTAAAACTCGGGTATAGGGCCTAGGCAATCATTTCGCTTTCCATCTTGACTGCCACAAAACCCCTTTATACCCAGTCCCAATGATTATGCCAATGCACCATATTAAATCTGTATTTCGCCTTTCAATCTTGGCCATTAGATTTAATAACCGTGCAATATGTCAATCAATTCTTAAATTGATTTTGTTCCCTTAATTAAAAACAATTTTACACGTGTTCACACTTCATTAATTACTCAAGCCACGCGTCTTCTCGTATTTAAACTCAAAATTTTCAATCTATCTTTACGATTTCTTACGCTTTTCTTTCGAATCCTAATTTTCTCTGCAAGTATCTTCTCTCTCTCTTCATATTTTCAGACATGGCTCCTATGTGCAATTTTGATCATGAATTGATCATGAAAAAGCTCAAGACAGAGATGGTGGTTGATTTTTATACCACGAAGAACCCCTCGGCGTTGGCTATTTTGGAACTGCTACAGAAAGCAGGAGTAGAGAAGTTGATTTCAACGATTCCGAGAAATTTCACAACTCTAGACGGATAGCGGCCCAATTCCTGGTTCACATGAAGATTCACGATGACCATGTCTCTTCCAAGATTGGTCAAGAGGATTTGTTGTTTTCCAAGCAAGATTTCTGCAGTTTGTTTGAAAATATATCTGCAGAAGGGGTAGATCCACTGACGTACAAGGAGAATGAATTGTTGATTCATTTAAAATCTTTGCCAGATCCTTCTGCGAAAATATCACAAAGGGTTTTTTGGATAAACACTTGAGGCAAAAGTACAAGGTACTGTTTGATATTGTTGTTAAGGTTCTGATGTGTGAGAATCACAGCACGGATGCTATTTTCAATGGCCGGATGTGTGTGATGCGGGCCATTTATGATGGTGTACATTGTAACTGGGCGGAGTTTTTCTGGGATGTTCTGAGGAAGAACAAATTGAAGGTGAAGAAGGAGCCCTACCCATCCAAGCCTGGGGAGTTGCAGTTCTGCTTTACTGCTAATGTTTCGTTGGGAACGAAGCTGACTCTGATTCTGGACTCCTTGCTTCCAGAGAAGAGGTGGAAAGAATCTTAGTGCCGAAGTTTTCAAAAGTCCAAGATATTATTCTCCAAGGATGGCCCTCTCCATGGCCAAGCCGATTTTGATGGAGAGGAAGCTATCCCTGCCCCTCCTATTCGAGCCGTGCCGTCGCCTGCTAAGGGGCAGAAGACCAAAAAGAGCCAACCAAAAAAGTCTGTTGCAACTGGCTCTTCTGCTGAAATATTTTCTGGTTCATCAGATGATGACCAGATCCCCCTTCAAGCTGCCTTGAAGAAGAAGGGTGGAGATGTTAAGAAGGCTGGAGCAGCCAAGAGGAAGCAGAGGCTAGAAGATATTGCTAGAAAGGCCTCTGCCAAGAAGCCCAGGACCTCGAGGATGGGCAAGAAAACTCTTCTGGTTGATAAGCCAGAAGATGATGATGAAGAAGAAGAAGAGGAGGTTGAATCTCTTAAGAGGAAACCCAGGCCAAGAGAGCCATTCTTCAAGATCCAGACTCTGGCTCTGAACTTGGAGAGGCCCTAGAGCAGGCAATAGAAAAGGCTTCCCAGCTGATGGGAGAAGCTGCAGGACCAGGGGAGACTGTGCCAGCAGATGTTGACTCAGCTGAGGTAAACCCTTCCATCCCTCCTCCTATTCCTTCCCAGAGCAGTCCATTCCATCCCCAGAGCAGACCATTCCAGACACACCCATATACACCTCTTCATCCCTACCTACTCAAACTCCCACTCCCTCTCCTTCACAAATACCCTTACCAACAGATCCTTCTCTCCCAGCCCCTGTACCAGAGGTGTCTTCAACCTCTTCTGGTGCAGAACAGCCCCTTCTCCCCACCTTCACCTCACAAGTTCCTACCCCTCCCCAAACTCATACATATCAGAATCCAAACCAGAACCCTACCTCTTCTATGGAATTGGGATTTCCTGCCCCTCCCCATTCTCCCACATGTCTATCTAGCGATGATAGTGATGATGAGGAAGCTTCACTTGAGCCTGATCATTTAGCACCTTCCTCCTCTGCCTCTGGGCCCAAGCCCTTTACCTTTTCATCTGATGAAATGGGTCCCATTAGGCAGAGTAGCTCTGGCTAAGAGAGCACTTCCCTATCCTGCTGGAGCACTTACCTTTATTTGCGGATCTGACTGACGCCAAGGTCTGGAGCAAGGCAAGACTAGAGGATGTGGAGGATCTGATGCTGCTGCTTGAAGAGATGACTCCCTCCACATTCACTGCCTGGGAGATAGAGCTCAAGAAGAAATTAAACATTCAGAATCCTACTGAGCTTGAGACCCCAGAAGCAGCCAAGGTGTTGATCCGCACCTTGCTGATCCAGATAGGAGTGATGATCACTCCAGAGGGTCCCTCATACAATTTTGGCCCTCACTTCTCTTTCCCTCCAGAGCCCTACTCTGATGAGGAGGATTTTGATATGACTCCTGCCGTGCTCCAGAAGATGAAGACTTTTTTCAATGAGCAGATCATGCAGATTGGGCATTTTTCTAAGGCAATTCAACATATGGCCCCTGCTATGATAGAGCACCAGATTCGGCAGGAGAGGAGGATTTTCCTTAAACAGATCAAGTCTACTCTTGCCAATGTTAAAGCTTCTTTCAAGGCAAATGGTCTGTTTGTGAAACTGGATGTGATGCACAGCCAGAAACAGCTCCAGGAGCATTTGCTAGACCAGCTGAGGCCAGTTTCTGTGTTGAAGGTTGAGTTGGCTTCTCAGATGCTGGAGATAGCCAAATTGAAGGACTCCCTCCAGGAGAGTTTGGCTAAGCAGGAGAGACTTGTTGCAGATTCTCAAGCCTACCTGGAGGAAGCTAAGCAGCTGCGTGATCTTCACTCTTCCTCCAACACTGCCTTGCCTGATCTCATTCAGCAGGTAGTGCAACCCCTTATTGATGAAGTTAAAAAGGGGGAAGAGAAGGCCAGAATTGATCTGGCGAAGACCACAAATGAGACACTTTTTAGCCATGGGGCTCGTCTGGACCTGCTGGAGAATACTTTGGCCCAGGCTGAGCTACAGAAGAAGAAGAAGAAAGAGTTCAAATCTCTTACCATGGCTAAACAGTTGGCTGCAGAAGAGGAGAGCACAGATGCAGAGCAGGATCCAGTCTCTATCTCTGGCCCTGCTAAGAGGAAGATAAGAAAAGTCAAGAAGAGCTTCCTTGAAGAAGTTGTTGAAGAAGCAGAGAAGAGATACAAGAAAGAGACTACTGAGGAAAAGCAAGCCAGAATAAGGAAAAACATAGATGAAGAGCAGAGGCTCAGATATGTTAGGAGACAGAACAAGAAGAACAGAGGAGCTGGTATATCTTCTGGTGCCAGTGGTTCAAGCCAGAGGAAGAAAGGTCCTGTTGAAGTGATGGACATTTTGCCTCTCAGGACAGAAGGGTCTTTTGACTCTACTGTGCATGTTCCTTTGATTAACAAATAGAAGGATGCCAAGACTCTGTGGTTCATTCAACATTACATCCAGAGGCCCCCGCCAGAGGATGATGCACTTATCAACAGAACCTTCCATTCCTGGATGCAGGCATATGATGCAGAGCTCTACAAGCAGCTGATGGATTCCACAATAGAGTTCAACCTGGAAGTGACTGTCCCAGAGTTCAATTATCTCAACACTCCTATGAATGGGGACCAGGTGGATTGGGCAGAGCTGAAGAAGCTGTACAAGACAAAGGTGTTGGCAAACTTCACTCAAACATCTTCTGCAGAATTGAAGGCCATTCAAGATAGATTCTTCGACTGGTTTCTGGTACCAAAGGAGAACAAAAGATATGCTTAGTATAGGACTATATTATTCATTGTAACATGTAATCTTTTGTCCTCTGTTATTAATGAAATCTCATATCTTCTCTGTTCTAAAGACAACTCCTTGTTGTCTTATTGTTTGTCTGATAAAATCTATTCTAAGGTCTTAACCTTTTATTGTTTTCTTGCTTATGCTTTCTTTTGATCAGTTCTGGTTGTGTTTTAACTCCATCAAAAAGGGGGAAATTGTTAGGATAATTTTTTTTATAGTTTTGATGAGTTAAAACAAACCAGAGGATGTAATAGGACCATCTGGACCTGTTAGCCAGATGAGGTAATAGAATAGAACTTAGTCTAGGGGGAACTGCCAGACCAGAAGACCTCACCAGAAGAGTCACCAGAAGACCCCATCAGAGGACTTCACCAGAGGACTTCATCAGAGTAGATCAAGACCAGAGGCAGAGAACCTTCCCCGACCAGACGAGTTCTGACCAGACGAGTCTGGTGAAATATAAGTTGCTCAGAATTATCTCCTGGTTCTTCTGAGTAATCTGTTTCTTAACCGACTCTGGACCAGAAGACACCAAGTTTGCCTGGTGTCTGGTCCTGTCTTCTCTGGAGAGAATCAGAGTTAGGCAATTGGAAGCATTTGACCGTTGGTGATTCAAATCAGTCAACTAAGATCGGATTGGGAAAGATATGAAGATAATCAATCCAAGGATCTCACCAACCCAATCAATCTATTAGGGAATTGATTGATTGAAGCTTCCTTAAATAGAGGATCTGATTAGATTAGCTCTCCAAACCCTAATCACCTCTATAAATACAAGAGTGCAGATCAAGAAAAAGCTCTAGAGATTCTCACGCGCACGTAGCCATATCAAGCTTTTGTCTTTAACACACTAGCATTCTTACTTTTGCTCGTTCATTCATATTCACTCACAAGTAGTTGTTGGACTTTAACCTGTTCATCTCTAAGATAAGGTTGAAGGTTGCATACTTTAGATCGAGTTTAGATCTAAAGAAGTTGTAAGAAGGAACTGGTACTTCGAAAATTCCAGTACGTAAGTGAGTTGGTTGGTTGTTAGTGAGACCCCTTGATCAAGGGAGAGTGGACGTAGGATATTCAGATCCGAACCACTATATATCCGGTGTTATTTACTGTTTTCTTTAAATATTTTATTTCTTATTAATTGTGTGCTTGTAAAAGGATTTTGCTTAAGACATAATCTTTAAAGCTTCCGCAATATATCTTCTAGTGGGACCAACATATGCGGTAGAGAGTGGCCCCATTGAATTTTACTGGACTCCCATTGATGATGGCAGGTCAGAGTCCAAGGAAGAAACAAGTGAAACTGCTCAGAAAGCTGCTGAGGACAGAGTCCCTAGACAAAAGATTCTCAAGAAGAGAGACGAGTTAAATAATGATGAGAGAAAACTTTACAAGTTGGACCAGGTGGCAAGGACGGAGATAATCAACACTCTTACAAAGGAGGTGATTGAAAAGGTCAGAACATGTACCACTGCCAAGGAGATGAGGGACAAACTAGCACTGCTCTGTGAGGGAACAGAGAAGATTAAGGACAACAAGCTCCAAGCTGTTCAACACTCATTTGACACATTCAAGATGAAACCAGACGAGACCATTGACCAGCTGGATATGCGTCTCACAAACCTTCTCAACAAGGCTAGTGCCTTAGGTAAGACTTATTCAGAGAAAGAAAGAAATAGTAAAATTTTGCGTTCACTAACCAGCAGGTGGAGAATCAAAGTGACTGTGATTAAAAGACAACAAGGATCTCAACACTCTGGATCATCATCTTCTGTTGTCCGATCTCAAAGCTTATGAGTATGATCTTCAAGAGAAGGATCAAACAGAAGAGGTTTCCTCTTCTGGTCAGAAAGGAGTTGTTTTCTCCTCAACCATCAAGACAGATGACAAGCCAAAGGAGTCTACTGCAAATGACTTGAGCCTCAAGGAGCAGGTAGCACTCCTAACCCGAAAACTTGATAAAATGAGTTCTAAATATGGCAGGTATAAGAAGCATTGGAAGGAATATACTAGAGATAGGAAGACTTCTTTCAAGCCTGCAGATAAGGAAAAGACATCTGGAGACTCAAGGGAGACCAGATACAGAACTCCAGAGAGGAGGAGAGATGGCAGCTCTGGAAGATCAGATTATCAGAGGAGGGATAGTAGCGCTGGCAGATCTGACTACCAGAGGAGAGAAAGTAGTTCAGCCAGATCAGACTACAACCAGTGGAGGAGAGATCCAAGTCCCAGTCCCAGAGGAGACAATGCCTGCTACACCTGCAACAAGCCGGGCCACTACAACTATGATTGTCCTCAGTTGACTCCTAGAGAAAGAGAGGAGAAAAGACTCAAGAGAGATAGGAGATATGCTGACAAGAGAGCACTACTGGCAGAAGCAGAGGAGGAGGATACCAGTTCTAGTTCTTCTTCTTCTAATTTCGGATCTGATGATGATTTATGTCTTATGGCAGACATCACTGAGGTAAATGAGACTACCTTATACTTTTCTGATTCCAAATATACTGAATCCTCTCATTTATTTGATACCTCCAGAGAGTCTGATATGCAGCAAATGCTATCAGATCTCCAAAATTGTGTACAACTTTGTCAAAAACTTGAGAAAGAGAATGGTAGGCTCAGAGCAGAAGTTCATTCATTATCTCATGAGCAAAAATCCACCAGAGAACATATGAAAGATCATTCCAAAAAAGTCTCTGAACTTCAGGATAAGATCACAAAAAGAGATAATCTGGTAGATTAACCCATGAAAGAAAAGAACTCTAAGGAAGATGAGTTCAATGAACTGAGAGCCAAATACCAATCTCTTATCAAGGGTAAACAAGTTGTGGATACCATTGAGGAGATACCTATGCCTAGAGAAGCTTCCAAGATAACAGATGTTGTATCTATTATATCAGGATCTTCTCAACGCATAAATGATAAGAGTGGTTTAGGATATCCTGGAATTATTAAAAGATCCCATAAATATTGCTTTACCAAAGACAAGTCTGTAAGATCTGGTGAATTTGTGTAGTTCTGGAATGAAAAGGATCTTTTTGGTAATGGTTAAAAAGTAGTTCACAAACCTGGTTGGAAAAAGGACTACTCTGCTAATCATTCAGAATATAGTTCAAAAGAGACAACTGTTCTAGAAAAGAAAATTCCAGAAAATCAACCTCAACAAGGGAAAACTGTGAAGATAGAAAGTTCTGATAACATTAAACCTCAAAGAGTAGAACCTATTCAGAATGAAGAACCCCAGAGGAGATCCTCAAAAGGGGGAATTCTAATCAGAATATGAATTCTCAAAAATGGAATAATGGACAACAGAACTTCTATCAGAATCAGGGATCCCAGAGACGGTTTTCTCAGAGGAATCAATATCAGAACAGAAACACTCAGAGGAACTATAATAACCAAAATAGATCCAATTTTCAGAACCAGAGGAGGTCTTCCAGACCCATCTATAGAAAACCAACTGATCTGGGTAGTTATGATACCAGAGATGGATATTCTAGGATGTACCCTTATAACCAGACCTTTAAGACCATGTCTTTAAGGCTGGCTATTCCAAAGGCCAGGTTTGAGAAAAGATACACCAGACCTGTTTATAGGAAAGGTGTTCTGATCAGACCAGTAGCTCAATATGTCATAGTCAGAGGACATGTGCTAGTAGATAGATTTGGAAGGAAGATAAGATCTCCTCATCCAACAAGGGATGAACTCTATCTTTGGATTCCTACAAAACCTGCAACTAACCAATCAGGACCCAGCTCTAGTAGGGTACCTAATTGATTTCACTGCAGAAGGATAAGAGCCCATCGAAGAAAGGATATTCAAGCAATTATGTCTGGTACATTGATAGTGGATGTTTCAAGCACATGACCTTCCAGAAAGTTAATCTCCAGGATTTCAAGCCACTGAATGGACCAAGAGTGATGTTTGGTGACAATAACTATGGAGTCACCAGAGGCGTTGGAAAGTTGACTTTCAATGGCATATTTGTAGATGAAGTCTACTACGTTGAAGGACTCAAGCATAATCTGCTTTCAGTATCCCAATTTGGTGACAAAGGATACTCAGTGAAGTTTTCTAGTGATTCATGCACTGTCTTTTCTTCTGATTATAATGATATCTTGCTTATTGGCTTGAGGAAGGGTAACATTTATCTTGTAGATTTCAATAGTTGCCCAAGGAATGCTTGTTTGGTTGCCAAAGAATCTGCAGAGAACAGCTGGATCTAGCACAAGAGATTGAGTCATCTTAACTTCAAAGCACTGAACAAGATAGCCAGAAAAGGTCTAATTCGTGGTCTTCCAAATGAAGTGTTTAAGAAGGATCAGGTTTGTGGTTCATGCCAGAAGGGTAAACAACCCAAGACTTCCTTTAAGGATGTCCAGAGCACAACCATAACCAGAGTACTTCAACTACTTCCCAACAGGAAGTACACCTTGGTGATAGTAGATGACTTTTCAAGATACACTTGGGTTGTGTTCTTGTTTAAGAAAAATAAAACTATCACTAAGCTGCTAGAATTCTTCAAACAGATCCAGAATGAGCAGAACCAGAGCATTGTCTGGATCAGAAGTGACAAAGGGACAGAGTTTTTGAATTCACATATTGCAGAATATTGCAAGAACCATGGAATTTTTCATTAGACATCTGCTGCCAGAACATCCCAACAGAATGGAGTAGTAGAAAGGAGGAATAGGACCCTCAAAGAAGCTGCAAGGACTCTTCTAGCAGAAAACAACACACCACAGAGATTTTGGGCAGAAGTTATCAATACAGCCTGTTACACTCAGAACAGATGCCTAATAGCCCAGAGACATAGTAAGACACCATATGAGGTATGGAAAGGTAAAATCCCATATGTTTCTTATTTTCATATTTTTTGTTGTAAATGTTTCATCCATGACAATGGGAAATCTAAATTAAAGATATTCTTAGGATATTCCAGCACCAGTAAAGCATTTAGAGTTTTTAATAAGAATTAACATTGTGTGGAGGAAACACCTCATGTTGTTTTTGATGAATCTAATCTTGAGTGCAAGGTGGAGTTAAAACCTTCAGATGAAACACAGAATCAGACTACTCCCAGAGTAATCAAGGTCAATCCACCTATTCTTGACTCAGATTCAGATTCAGATTCAGATGGTGACCCATCTTCTTGTTCTCTGAAGGAGAAGTCTACACAAGGAGCAGAACCAGAAGAGGATGGAACTCCTGTAGGGGAAGCTCACCTGTAGTTGGTTATAATAACCAAGGTACTACAGTTGATGGTCAATCAGGTAAGGCTACGGGAATGAGGATCCTGGTTGATCACCCCAATGACCAGATAATTGGAGATCCATCTAAGGGTGTCCAGACTAGGAGAACTCTTAACTTAGCTATCTTATTCAATTGTTATGTGTCCTTAATTGAGCCTAAGAACATCAGGAAAGCACTGAAAGATTCAAATTGGATTGTTGCTATGCAAGAGGAATTGAATCAATTCACCAGACAGGATGTTTGGGAGCTGGTAGACAGACCAAGACATCAAAAGGTGATAGGCACTAAGTGGGTTTTCAAGAATAAGAAAGATGAGAATGATGTCATTACTAGGAACAAGGCAATTCTCAGTCTGAAGGAATAGACTATGATGAGACATTTGCTCCTGTTGCCAGACTAGAAGACATTAGATTGTTCTTAGCATATGCTGCTCACATGAAGTTCATAGTATACCAGATGGATGTGAAATATGCATTTCTTAATGGAATTCTCATTGAGGAAGTGTATGTGGAACAACCTCCTGGTTTTGAACAAGGTGATAAGGTATTTAAGCTTAAGAAAGCTCTTTATGGGCTGAAGCAGGCACCCAGAGTATGGTATGACAGTCTATCTCAGTTTCTTCTGGACAATGGTTTTACTAAGGGTAAGATTGATAGGACCTTGTTTAGGAAAAAAGAAGGAAAGGACATCATTCTGGTCCAAATATATGTTGATGACATTATATTTGGATCCCCTAACAAGAAGCTGTGTGAGAAGTTTGATGAACTCATGCAGAGCCAGTTTGAAATGTCTATGATGGGTGAGATGAATTATTTCTTGGGTTTGCAGGTAAAGCAATCAGAGAAGGGAATCTTCATCAATCAGGCAAAGTACATCAGAAACATGTTAGAGAAATTTGGAATAGGATCTAGCAAGGCAGCCAAGATTCCTATGATGACACATTTCAACATGGATCCAAATGAGTTTGGAGAAAGTGTGGACCAGACTCAGTACAGGGAACTTATTGGTTCTCTTCTGTACCTGACTGCAAGCAGACCAGATATAACCTTTGTTGTTGGTGTGTGTGCCAGATTTCAAGCTAATCCTAAGAAAGGTCATTTGGAAGCAGCTAGGAAGATATTAATGTTTCTCAAGGGGACAGTTAATTTGGGGTTATGGTATCCCGCAGATGATAACTTAGAGTTAAGTGGCTAATCAGATTCAGATTATGGTGGGTGCAGAATAGATAGGAAGTCTACAAGTGGAACATGCCAATTTTTAGAGAATAAATTGGTATCCTGGTTCTCTAAGAAGCAGACTTCAGTTGCTACTTCAACAACAGAAGCAGAGTACATGGCTGCAGGTAGCTGTTGCTCACAACTACTCTGGATTAGTCAACAGCTAAGGGACTACCAGATTAGAGCTAAGGACATTCCAATCTTCTTGTTGGTCCCGGTACAAGACTGAGGAATACGTGTATGGGGGGGGGAAATACACGTATACCAATTTTCAAACTTAAAACTGACTGAGTCCCCTTCACTCAGAGTGGTAAAGAACTAGGAGCTGATAATACACCCACTGACTACACTTGGTGCGGGTCAGTTGGCTAACTATCAGTTCAAGTTCAGTGCGGAAATGTTTGAGCCCTGATAGTTTAAAGTCTTGTTTAGTTTGCTTTCTGAAAACTTGTTTTACTCAAAACTTAGAAGTGTTTAGTAGGGCAGTGTTCTTTTGAAGATCAGGTTGATTGATTCAGACCTGATAAACTTGAATGCAATGAATGAACAGGTAATATGGCAAGTATGCACAATGTCAAAGCAGTAAGAACACAAGGAGTTTAACGTGGTTCAGAGTCTCAAGCTCCTACGTCCACGGTCTGACTTAACAGGAAATCCACTCAAGGGATTCTTGTTTTTAACGTGCCAAGGTGCACCAAGACCAGTTACCTCACTGATCTATACAAACTCTTCTTACTATCACACTAACTGACTTACTCCCAACAAGCCTAACTTAGGGTTTTGGTTTCAGTTTGGATTCCAACTAAGTTGAGATTATCCTTACAAGGCAAAGCTATGCTAAGGATTGGATAATCTCTCTAAGCTTAAGATAATTCTAAATAGCTCTTGGAATACAGAATAACTCTCAGTTGCTAAGAAACACTTGGGAAATATAGAAGGTTTAGAGTGTTTCTCTTAAAGGCTGAATGCTTTGATTGCTTGAGAGTTTGAGTAATTTCTGGCTTGGAAATTTCCCGTAACCTTGAATGGGTTCAAGGGCTTCTGTATTTATAGGTGGTTTGAAAAACTATCCGTTGGAGAGATAGCCTTCTAGCCATCTATGTAGAGGGGCTTCAAACGGACATATCTCTATGCAGCAGCCGCCTTTGCATGGATTTGGTATTTGCATTAAATGCACATTAAATGCTTGCCCGTTGAATATGCAGTCTGAATTCAGTCTTTATGTCAGGTTCCGTACGTGCGTGTCCTCCTCGGATTGGTCCACGTCATCAGGTTGGTGAGAATGTCAGAACTTATTCCTGAGCTTCGGGCTTGTCTTATTAAGTTCATTTTGTCTTGAGCTCACCGGTCTTGTCCTGACGCTGAAATTCCTTTTGCATTGCTTGGCTCTACTCCAAGTCTTCCCATTAACTCAGTGACAACCTGTTCCCTTCAGGACTGAGTTAGTAATGACCTCAGGGTCATACTCTTCATCACTGACACTTACTCAGCCAGCTTAGAAGACTGCCATAAGTTCAGGATGGTGCTCTTCGTCTTCAGGCTCTGAGTCTTGATTGTCTCCAGTGAGTTCTCCTCTCACTGAGTACCTGTGAAGTGTAAAATGACTAAGTACTAATTGATGGTCCCGTTTTCGAAGGGCAAAATGGGAATTCAGGAGCAAAATTTTTTATTTTTTTTTAAAACCATTTCCTCAGGGAGTTCAGCAAGAGTGAGAAATACTCAAGTCACTGCTCTGCTCAGAGGCTGAGTTACCAAGTCAGTGAGAGGGCTTGGAGACTCATGCTCTGAGCAAGGACAGTGGCTTGAGATGCTGAACTCTCGAGTGCGTTATCAGATCACAGCTTGCACCCTGAGCAAGTTCAGTGACGAAAGACTCAAGTCACTGCATTGCTGAGAGTCGGAGCTATCAAGTCAGAGATGAGACTTGAAAGCTCAGGCTCTCAACAAGGCAGTGACTCGAGAGACTGAACTCTCGAGTGCCTTGCCTGATTTAGTCAGTGAGATGGGATCTCCCTGACCTGAAATGCTTAACTAAAGTTCCTTTTAAACAATGCTCTCAGTGAGCAGATTTTCGCAATACTTTAGAAGAAAAGACATTCCAAATAATAACACTTGGTTTAACGTGGTTCAGAGACTCAAGCTCTTACATCCACAGCCTGATTCAACAGGAAATCCACTCCTTTGGATTCTTGTTTTTAACGTGCCAAGGTGCACTTACAACTGGACTCACGCCACTCCCTGGGCTGCCCTTCTCCTTCTAACAACTTACTCCCAACAAGCCTAACTTAGGGTTTTGGTTTCGGTTGAGGTTTTCTCCAACTAGGTGAGGTTTTCCCTTTACAATGTGTTAGCCAATAGCTAAGATAGGGAAAACCTCTCTAAGCCTAGAGTTACAAGCTGAGCACTCTTTATGTATATATTTGTGAACTCTCAATATCAGTGTATAAGATGTGAGTAGAATCTCCTTATATCTCCCATGCACGTATGCTACTACTCACACTCTCAGCTCGTAGGTGTTGGTTTTCTTTTGATTTTCTTACAATGATACAACAACACAACACTCTAACAACAAGCTATGAGCTTGTATTTATAATGGGGATTCAAATGTATCCGTTGGAGAGGAAATACATTTGAATCCAGCATTAAATGGTTTCAACCACTTTTCTTGGAATGCGGCCTTTGTCAGTGTCAGAGTTGCTGCCTCGTGCTGATTGGTCCACGTGGCCTGGATTCACGGATCTTTGACTCAGTGGGTTTGACTAAGACTCACTGACTTTAGGTAGTTTTCTCCTTCACTGACAAGATGATCTTCAGTTGGACTGACTCGTCCTCAGTGTAGTTGTCCTTTAAGGACTGTGAAGATCACTCCAAGAAGTTTGTCATAAGGCTGAATGACAAACTTCCCTGACCACAGTAGCCTGACTCCTTCAGGCCTACTTGGTGCAGCACTGATCCTCCTGATCAGGCTCTTCACTGAGTGGTCCATCAGACTTGGCTTAGATCAGCCTGACTTGCACTCAGTGGGACATCCTTCAGGCTTCTCTTCAGGTTCAGGTCTTTCTTCATTGGCTTCAGTCAGTTTTTCTTGGTGTCATCTTGATATCCTCAGGCTGTGTTGCAGAGTTCCCCCTCACTGAGTTCCCCCTCAACTGAACAGCCTATTCTACTGAGAAATAACCTAGCCTGACCTGAAACTAAAGATACAATCCTGACTGCTTTCAAACCTATTACATGTTGTTTTGGAAAATCATCAAAACTAAAACATATCCCAACACTAATCTTAACCAAGACTAGCCTGACAAAGATAGATTAAGGCAATCATCTTTTCAGGGGCTTTGGGATCTAAATCAAAACTGACAATGTCCCAACACAGATGCAAGCATATTGATATAAGGCATCATTTTATCAGAGACCATGTTGAGAAGGGAGATATAAGGATGGAAAAGATTGCAACAGAGAAGCAGAGAGCAGATATTCTGACTAAGCCTTTGGCTGAAACCAGATTCAGAGAATTAGCTTTTGAATTAGGATTATTGGAACCAGAGACAGATTTGGTTTAGGGGGAACAACAGAGAAGTGTCCTTTAGTTCAATTTTACATACTTTATTGTTCTCACAACTAACATGCCTACAGGTTACATATACCAGAGAAGTTACATCTCCAGAGAAGGTACATACAAGGAGAGGTTTGTACCAGATAAGGACTGTACCAGATAAAGCCTGTACCAGGTGAGGTACATCCCAGATAAGGTGCAGAGAAAGATTCCAGATTTATCTGTTGTCTAATCTAATCAGACCCAGATGAGTTTTTCATCAGATGAGATGTAACACCAGACTAACTTTGGTATCATCTGGTTACAATACCAGGTGACAGGTATGTATTTACTTCTCTGGCCTCTGATCATTGGGATACACTTTTCAAATTAGTAAATACACCCAAAATGTTTCATCTTCGGAGTGTATTTAAAATTAGGGTATAGGGCCTAGGTAATTATTTCGCTTTTTATCTTGACTGCCACAAAACCCCTTTTATACCCAGTCCCAATGACCATGCCTACGCACCAGATTAAATCTGTATTTTGCCTTTTATTCTTGGCCATCAGATTTAATAACCGTGCAATATGTCAATCAATTCATAAATTGATTTTGTTCCCTAAATTAAAATTAAAATTTTTACACGCGTTCACACTTCATTAATTGTTCAAGCCACGCGTCTTCTTTTATTTAAACCAAAATTTTTCAATCTTTCTTTTCACGTTTTCTTATTCTCTTACTCTCAAGCCCTAATCCTCTCTCTGCAAGTGTTTTCTCTCTCTCTCTCTCTCAAAATTCTCTTACAGACATGACCCCCAAGTGCAATTTCGATCATGAATATATCATGAAAAAGCTCAAGACGGAGATGGTAGTGGATTTCTACACCACGAAGAACCCTGCGGCATTGTCAATTCTGGAGTTGCTCCAGAGATCAGGGATGGAGAAGTAAATCTCCACAATTCCAAGGAATTCCAGGACCTTGGATGGTTATGCGGCCCAGTTCCTGGTTCGCATGAAGATTCGTGACGACTACATCTCTTCCAAGATCGATGAGGAATAAGTGGTATTCTCAAAGCAAGACTTTTGTGCTCTCTTTGAGAATATTTCAAGTGAAGGCATAGATCCATTGACGTATAAGGATGATGAGATTGTTGAATCCTTCAAGATCTTTGCAAGATCTTCTTGCCAGAATTTAACAAAGGGATTTCTGGATAAGCACTTGAGACAAAAGTACAAGGTACTTTTTGATATCGTTGTGAAGGTTTTGATGTGTAAGAATCATAGCACAGATGCCATCTTTAATGGACGGATGTGCGTTATGAGAGCATTGTATGATGGAGTACAATGTAATTTGGCGGAATTCTTTTGGGATCTGTTGAGGAAGAATAGATTGAAGGTGAAGAAGGAGCCTTGCCCATCCAAGCCTGGAGAGTTGCAGTTCTGTTTCACTGCAAATGTTTCGTTGGGAACGAAATTAACCCTGATCTTGGATTCTCTCTTACCAGAGATGCGATGGGAAGATTCTTGGTGCAAGGCCTTCCATAAATCAAAGATTTTATTTGCCAAGGATGGTCCTCTCCATGGCCATGCCGACTCTGATGGGGAGCAAGCCATCCCTGCACCTCCTATCCAGGCAGTGCCTTCGTCTGCTAAGGGGCAGAAGACCAAAAAGAGCCAGCCGAAGAAGTCTGTGGCGACTGGTTCTTCAGCAGTACCACTCTCTTGTTCATCAGATGATGACCAGATCCTCCTTCATGCAGCCTTAAAGAAGAAGGGTGGAGGAGTTGAGGCTGCAAAGAAAGCAGGAGCAGCCAAGAAATGGCAGAGACAGGATGATGCCAGAAAAGCCTCTGCCAAGAAGCCAAGGACCTCAAAAAGGGCTTCAAAACGAACTCTTCTGGTGGATGAGCCAGAAGATGATGAAGAGGAAGTGGAAGAGGAGGTTGAACCTCTGAAGAGAAAACCCAGGGCAAAGAGAGCCATTCTTCAAGATCAAGACTCTGGCTCTGAATTGGGAGAGGCCCTGGAGCAGGCAATAGAGAAGGCTTCTCAGCTGATGGGAGAGGCTACAGGCCCAGAGCTGACTGTGCCAGCTAATGTTGACTCAGCTGAGGTAAACCCTTCCATCCCACCTTCTATACCCTCCCCTTCCCCCATTAATCTTGTTACCCCTAGTACTTCACCTCCAGAGACACACACTCAAAACCCCTCCATTGCTCCTGGTGCTCCCATTCTTTCACCAGAGCAATCCATTCCAAATACACCCATTTTGACATCCTCCACTATTCCCATACAAACTCCCCTTCCCCCTCAATCCCAAATGCCCCTCCCAACAGATCCCTCTCCCACTGTACCAGAAATGCCTTCAACCTCTTCTGGTGCAGAACCATCTGTTTTTGCAATCCCCTCCACTTCTCCAAGTCAAATACCTTTTCCTCTCCAAACCCAACCTGACCAGAACCCCTCCTCTTCTATGTCTTTGGGGTTCCCTGGTCCTCCTGCCTCTACCCCAGTCTCAATTAGCGATGATAGTGAAGATGAGGAAGCTTCACTGGAGCCTGAAAAGTTAGCACCTTCCTCCTCTGCCTCTGGGCCCAAACCCTTTACCTTCTCATCTGATGATATGGGTCCCATCAGGCAGAGCATGAGTGTAAGTGCTCAGCTCTGGCTTAGAGAGCATTTTCCTATCTTGCTGGAGCACTTACCTATTCTGGCGGACTTGACGGATGCCAAGGTCTGGAGCATGGCCAGACTCCAAGATATAGAGGACCTGATGCTATTATTGGAAGAAATGTCTCCCTCTGCATTCACTGCTTGGGAGATAGACTTGAAGAAGAGGCTTAACATTCAGCATCCAGCAGAGCTCGAGACTTCAGAGGCTGCAAAAGTTCTAATTCGCACTCTGCTGATCCAGGAAGGAGTTTTGATCTCCCTTGAGGGCCCCTCTTATACTTTTGGTCCTCACTTCTCCTTCCCTCCTGAGCTCTATTCTGATGAGGAGGATTTCGATGTCACCCCTGCTGTCCTCCAGAAGATGAAGTTATTCTTCAATGAGTAGATTCTACAGATTGGCAGGTTTTCTAAGGCAATGCAACATCTGGCGCCTGCCCTGGTTGAGCATCAGATCAAAGAAGAAAGAAGAAAATTCCTCAAACAGATCAAGGCTGTTTTTGCCTCTGCTAAAGCTTCCTTCAAGTCTGACTGTCTCTACCTCAAGTTGGATGTTCATGAGAGCCAGAGGCAGATTCAACAATATGTTCTGGACCAGGTACGGCCAGTTTCTGTGCTCAAGGTGGAGATGGCTTCTCAAATGTTGGAGAATGAAAAGCTCAAGGATTCCCTCCAGGAGATGCTTGCTAAGCAGGAGAGATTGATGGTTGAATCCAAAGCTTATCTGGAAGAGGCCAAACAACTGCGTGATCTTCACTCTTCCTTCTCCACTGCCTTGCCTGATCTCATTCGGCAGGTGGTGCAGCCCTTCTTTGATGATGTTAAAAAGGGGGAAGAGAAGGCCAGAACTGATCTGGAGAAGACCATCAATGAAACTCTCTTCAATCATGGAGCCCGCCTGGACTTGCTAGAGAATACCTTGGCTCAAGCTGAGCTGCAGAAGAAGAAGAAGGAAGAGCTTAAATCTATTACTATGGCAAAGCAGCTTGCAGCAGAAGAAGAGATTCCAGATGCGGAGCAGGATCCAGTCTCTATTTCTGGCCCTGCCAAGAGACAGATCAGGAAGGTGAAGAAGAGCTTCCTTGAAGAAGTTGTTAAGGAAGCAAATAAAAGGTATAAAGAAGAGACTCCAGAGGAAAAGAAAGCAAGGATAAGGAAGAACATAGATGAAGACCAGAGGCTCAAATATGTTAGGAGACAGAATAAGAAGGCCAAAGGAGCTGGAATATCTTCTGGTGCCAGTGGTTCAAGCCAAAAGAAGAAAGGTCCTGTTGAAGTGATGAACATTTTGCCACTCAGGACATAAGGGTCGTTTGACTCTACTATGCCTGTTCCTCTGATTGAGAGATGGAGAGAAGCAAAGACTCTCTGGTTCATCCAACACTACATCCAGAGGCCAGCACCAGAGGATGATGAGCTGACCAACAGAACCTTCCATTCCTGGATGAAGGCTTACGATGCGGACCTGTACAAGCAGCTGATGGATTCAACTATTGAGTTCAACCTGGAAGTAACTGCTCCTGAGTTTAGCTACATCAACACTCCAATGGTTGGTGACCAGGTTGATTAGGTAGAGCTGAAGAAACTTTTAAAGACCAAGGTGTTGGTGAATTTCACCCCAACATCTTCTGCTGAGCTCAAGGCCGTTCAGGACAGATTCATCGACTGGTTTTTGGTGCCAAAGGAGAATAGAAGATATGCTTAGTATAGGACTTGATCTGATATGTAAAATGTAATCTCTCTGTCCTTATTATTAATGGAAAAATCATATCTTCTCTGTCTTAAAGACAACTTCTTGTTGTCTTCTTGTTTGCCTGATAAGATCTATTCTAAGCTCTTATCTTTCTTATTTTCATACTTAAGTCTTTGTTTTTTTATCAGTTCTGGTAGTGTTTTAACTTCATCAAAAAGGGGGAAATTGTTAGGATAATAATTGTTAGTTTTGATGAGTTAAAACAAACCAGAAGATGTAATAGGACCATCTGGACCTGTTAGCCAGATGAGGAATAGAATAGGACTTAGTCTAGGGGGATCTGCCAGACCAGAAGACCTCACCAGAAGAGTCACCAGAAGACCCCACCAGAAGACCCCACCAGAGGACTTCACCAGAGGACTCCACCAGAGGACTTCATCAGAGGAGATCAAGACCAGAGGCAGAGGACCTTTCTAAACCAGACGAGTCCGGACCAAACGAGTCTGGTGAAACATAAGTTGCTCAGAATCATCTCCTGGTTCTTCTGGGTAATCTGTTTCTTAGCCGACTCTGGACCAGAAGACATCGAGGTTGCCTGGTGTCTGGTCCTGCCTTCTCTGGAGAGAATCAGAGCTAGGCTTTGGAAGCAATTGACCATTGGTGATTCAAATCAAGTCAACTCAAGATCGGATTGGAAAGATTTGAAGTCAATCAATCTAAGGATCTCACCAAACCAATCAATCAATTAGAGAATTGATTGATTGGAAGCTTCCTTTATTAGAGGATCTGATTAGATTAGCTCTCCAACGGCTAAACCCTAATCACCTCTATAAATACAAGAGTGCAGACTCAAAGAAAGGTGCTAGAGATTCTTACGCGCACGATGTCATATCAAGCCTTTGATTATCACGCACTTGCACTCTTATTATTGTTCATTCTTTCATATTCACTCTTAAGGAGTTGTTGGACCTTAACATGTTCATCTGTAAAGATAAGGTTGAAGGATATAACTTTAGATCGAAGTTAGATCTAAAGGTTTTGTAAGAAGGAACTGGTACTTCGCAACTCCAGTAAGCAAGTGGTTTGTTGGTTGGTTAGTGAGGCCCCTTTGATAAAAAGGAAGAGTGGACGTAGGATTTTCTAATCCGAACCACTATAAATCTGGTCCATTTACTGCTTTTCTTTATTTGTTCTCTTGTTTATTGTGCTCTTATTAAAAGACTTTGCTAAAGACATAAAACTTTAAAGCTTCCGAAATTAATCTATCTAGTGGGACCAACAGTTTCTCCTTTCTGCTACTCCATTCTATTGGGATGTTTTGGCAACAAATGTCTCATGAAAAATTCCATTATCCTTACAGTACTCTGTAATGTGTGAATTCAAAAACTCTGCCCCTTTGTCACTTCTGATCCTTACTATGCTCTGGTTCTGCTCATTCTGAATCTGCATGAAGAACTCTGGCAGCTTAGTGATAGTTTCATTTTTCTTAAACAAGAACACTACCAAAGTGTATCTTGAAAAGTCATCTACTATCACCAAGGTTTACTTCCTCCCACTGAAACTAAAATGTGAAACAGGTCCAAACAGGTCCATGTGAAGTAGTTGAAGTACTCTGGTTGTGGTTGTGCTCTGGACATCCTTGAAGGAAGTCTAAGGTTGTTTACCCTTCTGGCAGGAACCACAAACCTGATCCTTCTTGAACACTTCATTTGGAAGACCTCGAACTAGACCCTTTTTGGCAATCTTGTTGAGTGCTTTGAAATTCAGGTGACTCAACCTCTTGTGCCAAAGCCAGCTGTTCTCTGCAGATCCTTTTGCAACCAGACAAGTATTTCTGGAACAACTGTTGAAATCTGCAAGATAAATGTTACCTTTCCTCAAGCCAATAAGCAAGATATCATTATAATCAGAAGAAAAAACAGTGCATGAATCACTAGAGAACTTCACTAAGTATCCCTTGTCACAAAATTGGGATACAGAAAGCAGATTATGCTTGAGTCCTTCAACATAGTAGACTTTATCTACAGATACGTAATTGATGTTCAATTTTCCAACTCCTCTGGTGACTCCAAAATTGTTTTCACCAAACATCACTCTTGGCCCATACAGTGGCTTGAAATCCTAGAGATAATCTTTCTTAAATGTCATATGCTTGGAACATCCACTATCAATGTACCAGACACTGTTGCTTGAAAGTCATTTCTCCAATGGGCTCTTGTTCTCCTGCAGAGAAATCAATTAGGTCCCCTACTAGTGCTGGGTCCTGATTGGTTAGTTGCAGGTTTTTTAGGAATCCATTGATAAAGATCATCCCTTTCTGGATGAGGTGATCTTATCTTTCTTCCAAATCTATCTACCAGTACATGTCCTCTGACAATGACAAATTGAGTTGCTGGTCTGATGAGAACACCTTTCCTATACACTGGTCTGGTGTATCTCATCTCAAACCTGGCCTTTGGAATGGCTTGCCTCAAAGACATGGTCTTAAAGGTCTGGTTGTTAGGGTACATCCGAGAAGAACCATCTCTGGTGTCATAACTACCCAGATCAATTGGTTTTCTATAGATGGGTCTCTGGTTCTAATGAAAACTAGACCTTTTCTGGTGATTATAGTTCCTTTGAGTGTATCTGTTCTGGAATTGATTACTCTGAGAGAACCTTCTCTGGGGTCCCTGGTTCTGATGATAGTTCTATTGTCCATAGTTCCTTCTCTGAGAATTCCTATTCTGATTGAAGTTCCCCCTTCTTGAGTATCTCCTCTAAGGTCCCCTAATCTGCTTAGGTTCCACTCTTTGAGGATTCCTCTGGGGTCCTCCAATCTGATTAGGTCTTACTATTTGAGGTATAATGTGAATAGAACCATCAATTTTCATTGGTTCCCCATTATGAAGTTTTGTCTCTAAGATTTTCTCTGCCAGAACAGTCAACTCTTCTGGACTACATTCTAAATGATTAGCAGAGTAATTCCTTTTCCATCCAGGTTTGTGAACTACTTTGTAACCATTACCAGTAGGGTCTTTTTCATCCCAGATTTCTACCAATTCACCAGATCTTACAGACTTGTTTTTGTTATAATGATATTTATGAGATCTAGTGGTAATTCCAGAATATCCTAAACCACTCTTATCATTAATGCGCTGAGAAGACTCTGATAAAATAGATACAACAGTTGGTATCATTGGAGCTTCTCTGGGCATATGTACTTCCTCAATAGTATCCACAACTTGCTTTCCCTTGATAAGAGATTGGTATTTGGCTCTAAGTTCAATGAACTCATCTTCCTTAGAGTCTCTTTCTCTTATGAGTTGATCTACCAGAGTATCCCTTTCTGTGATCTTATCCTAAAGTTCAGAGACTTCTTTGGAATGAACTTTCATGCGTTCTCTGGTGGATTTCTGCTCATGAGATAAAGATTGGACTTCTGCTCTGAGCCTACCATTCTCCTTCTCAAGTTTCTGGCAAAGTTGTACACAGTTCTGGAGATTTGATAGCATTTGCTGCATATCAGACTCTCTGGAAGTACCAGATGAATGAGAGGATTCAGTATATTTGGAATTAGATAAACACAGGGTAGATTCTTGTACCTCAGTAATGTCTGCCATGAGACATACTGTTAGGATATAGATTAGATGTTTTGAAGATGTTAAAACAAGAACTTGTAATAGGACTAGCTGAAACTGTTAGTCAGCTATAAATTAGTATAGGTCTAGAATAGGTCTTTGGTTAAGGGGGAAGAAGTCTGTGCAGTCCAGATGAGGTGACCAGATGAGAGGTGACCAGATGAGGTGTCCAAACCAGAGAAGATGAGTTATCAGAGCAGACGAGTCGCCAGAGGAGTCTGACCAGATGAGTTCTGACCAGAGGAGTCTGCCAGAGGAGTCTGACCAGATGAGCTCTGACCAGAGGAGTCTGACCAGAGGAGTCAGCTAGATGAGTCTGACCAGAGGAGTCTGCCAGAGGAGTCTGACCAAAAGGAGTCTGCCAGAGAAGCCTGACCAGAGGAGTCTGCCAGAAGACCTCTCCCAGATGAGGTTCAGAGCAGAAGTGTTACCTGACCAGAAGACCCCAGACCAGACGAGTCCAGAACCAGATGAGGGAGATGGATTAGTTCACCCACTTAGAGGCTGTGTATAATCTGGAGACAAGGAGATCTTGGAGTTTCAATGATTGAGAAGAGGCAATCTGGAGAAGTCAACTGATGGAGGATCTGATTGATTGAGTGATTGAAGTCAACTAATCAAACATATAATCAATCTTTGATTGATTATATTCCTCCAATTATGGTTGTTTGAATTTCTAGCTTCCAACGGCTAGTTAATTCCTACAACTATATATAGGAGTGCTTGGATTAGTTCTATACAAGAGTCGGGCAAGAGCACAACAAAGACACACGAACTCTTCCACCACTCTACCTTGTTCATTCACGCGATTATACACTCTTTTAGGAGTTTTAGTTGGAACTTATAATCAACTTGTTCATCATATAGAAAGGTTATTGTAAGCAAGTGTACGAAGGAGCTGGTACTTCGCAATTCCAGTAGTTCGTAAGTTGGTTGGAGAGAGAGTCCCCTTTTGTGAAAGGGAGAGTGGACGTAGGACAAGTTGTTCCGAACCACTATAAATCCTAGTGTCATTTACTTTTCTGCAATTTAGTTTTCTGCATTTTCTTTTAGTACATTCTTTAAAGGGTTTTCTTAAAAAATAAACTCAAAACGCTTTCCGCTGGATAACCATTTTGGGACCAACAAGTGGTATCAGAGCAGTGTGTCCTACAGACCACTATTTTGAAATTATTTTGGTGGTCACCAGGGCAGATCCATTTTTTTTAAAACCCAAATATTTGTTGTGCTAACAAATTCTTGTAGAAATGGGTTTGAAGAAGAGCAGTAGAAGAGACATTAGGAGGTACTCCAAAAGAAGCTTAGCAGATGAGGAAGAAGAAGTATCCACTTCTGGTTCATCATCCAATTTTGGACCAGACGAGGAGATATGTCTAGTGACAGACGAGGTATGTAATCGATCTTCCTCTTCTTTTTCATCTTCTTATTTTTCTGGACAATCAGAGGAGTCTGATATGCAGAAGATGCTATTAGATCTCCAAACTTCTATACAAATTTGTCAAAAATTGGAAGATGAGAACTCAAAGTTGAAAGCAGAAAATCAGAAGCTTTCACAATGTTTAGGCAACTCAGCTAATCTACCAGCTGAACAAAATCATACACTAGTTGAAGAGTCTTCTGACTTGACGACCAGGTGTATTGAACAAGTTAAGCTGATAGAAAGGTTGGTTGTTGAAAATGTTGAGAAAGACAATGAATATAACCTGCTAAAAGCTAAGTTTGATGAACACTTCCACCAAAACAAAATTGTAAGAGAAAGTGAGGACAAGCTCAAGCTGAGACTGGAGCAGCTGACTACAGCAAGCAATGTTGTGTCACACATAGCTGCCTCATCTCAAAGAGAGCATGATAAGACAGGCCTTGGTTATTCCAAACCTGAATCCTCACATGTTCAGAAAGAACAACAACCTAGAAACTTTATTGATAAAGGCAAGAGGTCAGCTGACCAGGCAACTCAGCCTAATGGGCAGATGAGTTCTAAAACTCAAAAACCCAAAAGGTAGAGGAGGAATTTTAAAAGACCTCAGCCGGGCCAGCAGAGTAGAAGACAGTCTGGATCTTCTCAAAAGAGGCGGAACCAGATGACTCCTACTCACCTGCAGAAGACTTTTAAGTCATCTGCCAGACCAGCTGGAACCTTTGATGGTTCTAGTAAGACTTACCCTTATCAAAAGAATTTCAAGTCTGTTGCTATAAGACAAGTTAATTCTTTTATTGGTCAAACTCATAAGAGAAGAAGACCTTGTAGAAGAAATAACCATGTCGAAGGATCTTTTGTTGAGTGTGTTTTTTGTGGATATGTATGGAAGAAAGATAAGATCACCTGATACAAAAAGGGATGATCTATTCTTGTGGCTTCCTAAACATTGTGCTAACCCTCCTGGACCCAGAAGGGTGCCAAGAACTTGATTACCTGCAGATACACATAAAGACCAGCTGATGTTTTTCCCCAATATCAGCTGCGTATACTTTGAGGGGAAAGATCAGTTGACCCAGCCTGCTAGAATCTCTATTTAGATTTTTCAAATTTTCTTGTCTTGTTTTATTTAAGTTCTTTCAGTTTTAACATCATCAAAAAGGGGGAAATTGTTAGGATATAGATTAGATGTTTTGAAGATGTTAAAATAAGAACTTGTAATAGGACTAGCTGAACCTGTTAGTCAGCTATAAATTAGTATAGGTCTAGAATAGGTCTTTGGTTAAGGGGGAAGAAGTCTGTGTAGACCAGATGAGGTGACCAGATAAGGTGTCCAAACCAGAGCAGATGAGTCATCAGAGCAGACGAGTCGCCAGAGGAGTCTGACCAGAGGAGTCTGACCAAATGAGCTCTGACCAGAGGAGTCTGCCAGATGAGTCTGACAAGAGGAGTCTGCCAGAGGAGTCTGGCCAGAAGGAGTCTGCCAGAGGAGCCTGACCAGAGGAGTCTGCCAGAAGACCTCTCCCAGATGAGGTTCAGAGCAGAAGTGTTACCTGACCAGAAGACCCCAGACCAGACGAGTTCAGAACCAGATGAAGGAGATGGATTAGTTCACCCACTTAGAGGCTGCGTATAATCTGGAGACAAGGAGATCTTGGAGTTTCAATGATTGAGAAGAGGCAATCTGGAGAAGTCAACTGATGGAGGATCTGATTGATTGAGTGATTGAAGTCAACTAATCAATCATATAATCAATCTTTGATTGATTATATTTCTCCAATTATGGTTGTTTGAATTTCTAGCTTCCAACGGCTAGTTAATTCCTACAACTATAAATAGGAGTGCTTGGATTAGTTCTATACAAGAGTCGGGCAAGAGCACAACAAAGACACACGAGCTCTTCCACCACTCTACCTTGTTCATTTACGCGATTATACACTCTTTTAGGAGTTTTAGTTAGAACTTATAATCAACTTGTTCATCATATAGAAAGGTTGTTGTAAGAAAGTGTACGAAGGAGCTGGTACTTCGCAATTCCAGTAGTTCGTAAGTTGGTTGGAGAGAGAGTCCCCTTTTGAGAAAGGGAGAGTGGACGTAGGACAAGTTGGTCCGAACCACTATAAATCCTGGTGTCATTTACTTTTCTGCATTTTCTTATAGTACATTCTTTAAAGAGTTTTCTTAAAAAAATAAACTCAAAATGCTTTCCGCTAGCAATGCTCTCTTGTCTGCATATCTCCTATCTCTCTTGAGTCTTTTCTCTTCTCTTTCTCTAGGAGTAAGTTGAGGACAATCATAGCTGTAGTGGCCTGGCTTGTTGCAAGTGTAACAGGTGTTGTCTCCTCTGGGACTGGGACTAGAATCTCTCCTCCTGGGGTTGTATTCTGGTCTGGCTGGACTACTCTCTCTCCTCTGGTAGTCTGATCTGCCAGAACTGACATCTCTCCTCTTCTCTGGTGACTTGAATCTGGTCTCCCTTGAGTCTCCAGATGACTTCTCTTTGTCTGCAGACTTGAAGGAACTCTTCTTGTCTCTAGTAGATTCCTTCCAGTGTCTTTTGTACCTGCCATACTTGGAGCTCATTTTATCAATTTTTCTAGTTAGAAGTGCTACCTGCTCCTTTAGGCTCATGTCATCTGCAGTAGACTCCTTCACTTTTTCTTCAGTCTTGATAGTTGAAGAAAAAGCAACTCCTTTCTGACCAGAAGAAGAAATCTCCTCTAATTGATCTTCTTCTTGTAGGTCCTACTCATAGGCTTTCAAATCAGATAGGAGAAGATGATGATCAAGAGTGTTGAGATCCTTGTTGTATTTAATGACCATGACTTTGATTCTCCACCTGCTCGTTAGTGATCTTAATATTTTACTATTAATTTCCTTTTCAGAGTAGGTTTTACCTAAGACACTAGCCTTGTTAAGGAGGTTGGTGAGACGCATGTCCAGCTGGTCAATAGTCTCATCTGGATTCATCTTGAAAGTATCAAATGAGTGTTAAACAGCCTGGAGCTTGTTGTCCTTTATCTTCTCTGTTCCTTCATAGAGCAGAGCTAACTTGTCCCACATCTCCTTGGCCGTACTGCAGGTTCTCACTTTATCTATCACTTCTTTAGTGAGGGAGTTGATGATCTCAGTCCTAGCCACCTGGTCTAGGTTGTACAACTTTCTTTCATCATTATTCAGTTCATCTCTCTTCTTAAGGATTCTTTGCCTGGGAACTCTGCCATCGACTCTTTCCTCTACAGCTTCACTGGTTTCTTCCCTGGACTCTGACCTGGCATCATCAATGGGAGTCCAGTAAAATTGAATAGGGCCACTCTCAACCACATCAAGCATGTACTAGATCTGAAACTCCAAGTGGCTATAATCCTCAAAAGAGAATTCAGACAACTTACGGCTCTTGTAAGAAGATTTTGAAGACATTTTAATAAAAATTAAAAAAGGTTTAAACAACTTTAAATAGAGTAATGGATCTGCCCGGTGAACACCAAAAGCTTTTTCAAAGCAGTGGTCTAGGACACACTGCTCTGATACCACTTGTTGGTCCCACTAGTAAGTTTTTAATATTATGCGGAAGCTTAAAGAAAAACCCTTTTCAAGATCTTTTTAGCAAGAGCACAAGTATATAAACAGAATATAGAAGAAAGCAGTAAATAACACAAGATGTATAGTGGTTCGGATGTTAACAATCCTACGTCCACTATCCCTTTTTCAAGGGGCCTTACTTACCAACCAGCCAACTTATGAACACTGCAATTGACAAGTACCAGCTCCTTGCTTACACACTTTTGATCTAACTTCGATCTAAAGTATATTCAACTACAACCTTCTCTATCAAGATGAACAGGTTGAGTTTAATCTCCAACTACAAACACCTTATGAGTAGATAAGAATCAAGAACTATAAGAGTGCTAATTGCTTGAGAGTATTAAAGCTTAAGTATGATCTTCGTGCACATAACTAGAGCTTTTCTTCATATTGACACTCTTGTATTTATAGATATGATTAAGGTTTAGCCGTTGGAGAGCTAATCTAATCAGATCTCTATTTATGGAAGATTCAATCAATCAATTCCCTAATTGATTGATTGGGTTGGTGAGATCCTTATTTTGATATCTTCATTCTGAATTTCCAATCCGATCATGGTTGACTTCATTTGAATTACCAATGGTCAAATGCTTCCAATGCACAACTCTGATTCTTCCAGAGTTAGCTGAACCAGATACCAGATGACCTCGAGGTCCTCTGGTCCAGAGCCGGTTAAGAACCAGAATACTCAGTAGAATCTAGAGATGATTCTGAGCATCTTTTGATTCACCAGACTCATCTGGTCTGGACTTTTCTGGTCTGGGGAAAGGTCTTCTGCCTCTGGTCTGGGCATCTCTGATGAAGTCTTCTGGTGGAGTCCTCTGGTGAAGTCTTCTGGTGGAGACCTCTGGTGAAGTCTTCTGGTGACTCTTCTGGTGAAGTCTTCTGGTCTGGCAGTTCCCCCTAGACTAAGTCCTAATCTAGATCCTCATCTGGCTAATAGGTCCAGATGGTCCTATTACATCTTCTGGTTTGTTTAACTCATCAAAACTAACAATATTTATCCTAACAGAATGACAATATTTATCTTATTCTCCTTTATCTTTTCTGAGCCCTCGCACATGCTAGTCAGCTCATCCTAGACCTCCTTTACCATCTTTAAGTTCATCAGCCTCGCTGACTCCTCGAATGGTACCGTATGAAGAATAATGTTCCTGGCCACATTCTCCAGTCCCACCATCTTGATCTCATCATTGGTCATATCCTTCCTCTCCTTAGGAACCTGTACGCTAATGTCGAGGTCATCATATCCCATTCCTCTGACATTTTGAATGGTGATCTTGATCGGTCCATCCCTGATAACTCGCGACATTTGGTCATGGATGGAATTTAGATGTGCCTCAAGTCTGAACTTCCAATTGACAAAGTTAGACAAAGAGAATTCAGGCAATGAAGCTTCAAGTCTCCTCGAAGTCATAATGATGCAAGATTTCTTAAAAGAAAGCTCAGATCTGTTCAGTTACCACCAACAGTTTCTCCTCTGAAGCTATTAGTATTCAAAGTCATTGGTCTTTTGAACCACTTCTCTGATACCACTTGTTGGTCTCAGTACAAGACTGAGTGATACGTGTATGGGGGGATACACATATACAAATTTTTCTAACTTTCAAATAGACTGAGTCCCCTTAACTCAGAGTGATGTTGAACACTGAGTAGATAATCCACTTACTAACAGCACTGAGTGCAAGTCAGTTGGATAACTATCTACTTATGTTAAGTGCAGAATGTGTGAGCCCTAAAAGTTTATAGTATTTTTTTAGTTTGCTTACTGAAAACTTATTTTCTTTCTTAAGAAGGCGTAGTTAGAAGGGCAGTGCTCAGTTTAATGATCAGGCTGATTGATTTTGGCCTGATAAACAATGCAATGAATGACTTAAACAAATGAACAGTTAAGAGCAATAATCAAAGCAATAAAGAACACAAGGAAGTAATGCGGTTCAGAGACTCAAGCTCCTACGTCCACGGTCTTGATTTAACAGGAGAATCCACTAAGGATTGACTTGTTTTTAACGTGCCAAGGTGCACCAAAATCAGCTACACTTACTGACCCTTACTTCCTCCTTCTAACTCACTAACAACCTCAACCAACAAACCTGACTAGAGGGTTTTGGTTTCAGTTTTGTTTCCAACTAAGATTGTGATTATCCTTATAAGACAATGATATGCTAAGGATGGATAATCACTCTAGGCTTATGATATAACTAGGTTCGCTCAGTGGAATACAAAATAACTCTCAAACTAAGAAACACTTGGGAAATTTAAGATGTTTCGAGTGCTTCTTTTAATGTTGAATGATTTGTACTCTGAGAGTTTGAGTAATTTCTTTGCTTCAAAATTTCCTGTAACCTTGCTTGGGTCTAAGGTCTTCTGTATTTATAGGCAACTTGGAAAACTATCAATTGGAAAAGATAACCTTCTAGGTTATCTTCTCGTAGGATTTGTTCATCGGATACATCCCCATGCAGCAGCCATCCTTGCATGTATTCTTGTAATTGCATTTAATGCTTGCCCATTGAAAATATGCAGGGATGTAGGTTTAAGTCAGTGTCCGTACATGATTTGGCACTTTCTGATTGGTCCACGTCATCAGGTAGGTGAAAATATCAGAACTCATTTTCCAGTTCAGTCTTGTCTTTACTGAGTTTAGGTTTGTCCTCACCTACGTACGTTTCCCAGTGCTGACATTTATTTTGGCTTGCTTGGATCCTACTCCAAGTCTTCTTGTTGGGACAATGTCAGTTTTGATTAGATCCCAAAGGCCCTGAAAAGATGTTATGCCTTAGTAGTCAGGCTAGTCTTGGTTAGGATAATACTTAGTTATTATACATTTCACAGGAACTCAATGAGTGGAGTACTCATTGATGACAATCAAGACTGAAGCCTGAAGACTCAGAGCACCATCTCTCTAAGCTGGCTGAGTAAGTGTTACTGATGAAGAGTATGACCCTGAGGTCATTACTAACTCAGTCTTGAAGGGAACAGGATGATACTGAGTAATGGGAAAAGACTTGGAGTTGGGCCAAGCAATGCAAAAGAAATGTCAGCGTCAGGACAAGACCGTTGTGCTTGAGACAAAAAGAACTTAATAAGACAAGCCTGAAGCCCAGGAATGAGTTCTGACATTCTCACCGACCTGATGATGTGGACCAATCCAGGAAGGATACGCACGTACGGACCTGACATGAAGACTGAGTTTAGACTACACTTTTCAATGGGCAAGCATTAAATGGAGTATTAAATACAATTACCAAATCCATGCAACGATGGCTGCTGCATGGGAGATGTATCCGTTGAACAACCCTACGTAGATGACTAGAAGGCTATCTCTTCCAACGGATAGTTTTCAAATCCATCTATAAATACAGAAGGCTTTGAACCCATTCAAGGTTACAGGAAATTTCCAAGCCAGAAATTACTCAAACTCTCAAGCATTCAAAGCACTCAGCGTTAGAAAGAAACACTCGAAAAACCTTAAATTTCCCAAGTGTTTCTTAGCAAAGAGAGTTATTATGTATTCCACTGAGCGATCCTAGCTATATCATAAGCTTAGAGTGATTATCCATCCTTAGCATAACTTTGTCTTGTAAGGATAATCACAATCTTAGTTGGAGACCAAACTAAAACCAAAACCCTCTTGTTAGGTTTGTTGGTTGAAGTTAGTTAGTGATTTAGGAAGGAGTTTGTAAGGGTTAGTGAGTTAGTTGATCTGGGTGCACCTTGGCACATTAAATACAAGCTAATCCTTAGTGGATTATCCAGTTCAATCAGGACCGTGGACGTAGGAGCTTGAGTCTCTGAACCACGTTAAACTCCTTGTGTTCTTTACTGCTTTGATATTGTTCTTATTGCTTATTCATTAAGTCATTCATTGCATCAGTTTTATCAAGGTTGAATCAATCAGCCTGATCTTTAATTTGAACACTTCCCTACTAATCACTACTTCAGATTTGAGTAATCAAGTTTTTAGAAAGCAAATATTAACAAGACTATAAACTTTCAGGGCTCACGCATTTTCGTACTGAACTCAAGTTGATAGTTTACCAACTGACCAGCACTCAGTGCAATCAGTAGGTGTGTTATCAACCCTGAGTTCTTTACCACTCTGAGCTAAGGGTACTCAGTCAGTTTAAAAGTCAGAAAAATTTGTATACACGTATCCCTCAGTCTTGTACCGGGACCAACAAGTGGTATCAGAGCCGTGGTTCAAAAGACTACTGACTTTGAATACTAATAGTTTTAGAGGTGAAATTGTTGGTGGTCATTGAACAGATTTGAGTTTGCTTTTCTTAAAACTTGCATCATCATGACTTCGAGGAAACTTGAAGCTTCATTACCTAAATTCTCTGTTTCTAACTTTGTCTACTGGAAGTTCAGACTTGAGGCACATCTAGATGCCATCCATGACCAAATGCCATGAGTTATCAGGGATGGACCGATCAAGATCACCATTCCAAATGTCAGAGGATTGGAATATGATGACCAGATGCCGTGTGTCATCAAGGAAAGACATATCACGATCATCATCCAGAGGATTGGGGTATGAGCATCTTGACATTGGCGTACAGGTTCCTAAGGAGAGGAAGGATATGACCAATGATGAGATCAAAATGGTGGGACTGTACAATGTGGCCAGAAACATCATCTTGCATATGGTACCTTTCGAGGAGTCAACGAGGCTGATGAACTTAAGACGACTAAGGAGGTCTGGGATGAACAAGAGAAATATTTTAATTCAGAAGTTTGAAGCATTCGAGATGCTGCCTGATGAGACGATATATCAGATGGAGTCAAGATTCATCATGTTGATGAATGAGTTGGTGATGTTGGATAAGGATGTTCCAAAGAGAGATGTTGCTTCTAAGATCCTGAATGCCCTTCCTGAGGGATGGGACAATAGTGTAATTAGGCTAAATAACACTCAAGATATGAGTAACATAACTTCTGCTTTACTTTTTTCAGAGCTTAAAGCACTGAAATATGATCTCAACAAGAGTAAGAAGAAAGTTCTGCAAGAAGAAGAGGAGAAAGAAAAAGCTCCTGAGAAAAGTATGGCGTTCAAAGCCAAGTCAGAACTTGACGAGTCTTCATCAAATTCACTGATGGAGATGAGCAAGGAAGAGCTTGTTGAGGAGTACAACCTGATGGCCAGACGCTTTGAGAAGCTTAATTCCAGGTTTGGTCATTATAAGAAATATTATCAAGATACTCGTGACAGGAAACCTGAAGGAACCCACCAAAGCTCACGGAGATATGAGAAAAGAAGGAACACTGACCAGAGAAGAGATCGTGGCGATGAAAGAAGATATTCAGACCCAAAGCCTGATGGAAGAGATGAATAGAGACGTACTCGTAATGATAGGCACTCAGGCAAAACCGAAAGCTCATCTAGACCAAGGGAACCTGACTCAAGAAGGAATCCTGAGCCAAGAAAGGAAAGAGGAGATGAGCAAGCTGTATGTTACAACTGTAACAAGAATGGGCACTACCAGTATGACTGCCCAGAGCTGAGTGCAAGGGAAAGAGAAGACAGGAGGGCCAAGAGAGACCTCATGCTCGCTGGGGAAGCTACAAACTCGGATGGTCCTGAGAAGAGGTCGCTTGAACTCTTTTCTGATGATGAGTACGACGATGTGTGTCTAATGGCTAGGGAAGAGCCTGAGGTAATATCTAACTCTGTTTGTGGTTATACACTGGTCAAAATCCTGAGCCTAACTTAAAGTCAGCTAGAGAAATGAACCTTTAGATCTGTTTGGATCAATTGACGGTTGATTTCTCCATGTTGCAGGAAACTAATGTCTTTTCGGTAGAGGAGAACCAGAAATTAAGTACTGAGGTTCAAAACCTAAATGATCAACTCACTCAGTCAGATTTGAAAGAGTCAGCTCAAATTGTGATACTAACTCAGGAAATTGACATGATCAATGCTGAGCGTCTCCCAAGAGAGAAGATTATGAAAGAACTGCCTGATGAAGAACTGGTCAGGAAGGAAGAGCTGAAGGTACTCAAGAGTATGTTTGATGACCTCTTTGCCAGACATGAAATCCTGAAAAAGAGTGAGGACTCTCTTAGGCAGAAGGTTGCAGCAATGAATAAATCCTCAGTGGCTAGAGAGGAAATAAATAGTAGCCAGATGCTTGGGAATGAAAAAAAGGGACTTGGATATGTTCCCCAGAAATCCTCACAGGGTCAATCTCATGTTGCTTCAGGGAGCAACACTAAGAGGGTTTTTGTTCAGGCAGGCCAGAATACAAAGAAGGTTGTACTTCAGGCCCACCAGACTGATAAAGGTAAAGAAACTGTCGACACAGTCAGGGTTGCCCCCAAGGTTGCTAAGCCAAAACCCAAGGGAAAGGCAAAGCAACCAAAGGAGACCCCTGAGAGCTCAGGCCAGAGAAAACCTCAGCCTAAGCAGAGGAAGACTCAGGCCAAGAGTCATCAGACTGGTCAATGAGGGTATCATCATGCATGGCAATACCAGCAGGAAAGGCCAAGTATAATGACTCCCCCATGGTTTTGTCATCCTGAGGCCTTTAACTGTTTTCCTTTCCCTCACTTGCCTAGGGGGAACAGAAAACAGGGTCCTTATCAAGAACAAGCCCAAAGACCTGCTGCACCAAGGATTAGGAAGAACAAAAGGCTAGCCCAAAAGGCACCCACTCAGGCTCCTGTGAAGCCTAAGCCTAGCACTCATACACCATCTTCTTCTCAGGCCAAGAAGAAGAAAGTCGTGTATGTTTATGTTTCAGGGAGACAGATTTACCACTCTGAGGTAATCAGGGTAGTGAAGCAAGTCTGGATCCTGAAGGGTACAACTGACACTATAGGACCCAACACCAAATGGGTACCTAAAGCCTGATTTTTTTGCAGGCGGTTGTGGATCACAACAAGTGGAGAGGAGACTCAACCAAGGCTGTTTAGTACCTAGACAGTGGTTGCTCAAGGTATATGACTGGAATGAAGAGTCTTCTCCAAGAATTTCAAGCAAAAGATGGTCCACAGGTAACCTTTAGTGATAACTCAAAAGGTTTTACTAAAGGTTTTGGTATCTTGGTAATAGGTACGGTCAGAGTGGAGAATGTGTCCTTTGTAGAAGGACTGAAGCATAACCTGTTGTCAGTAAGCCAGTTTTGTGACAAAGGTTTCAGTGTTGAGTTCTCATCGAATATATATTCAGTCAAGGACAAATCAACACAAGTGCTTGTATCAGGTATTAGGAAAGGTAACGTTTATCTCACTAATTGGAGCAGCACTATTCCCAATACTTATTTTATTGCTAAAAGCTCCTTAGAGCTCAGTTGGTTATGGAACAAAAGATTAAGCCATCTGAACTTTAAAATCCTTAACAAAATTTCAAGACAGTCACTTGTTGAAGGTCTACCTAATGAAGTTTTTAGCAAAGACCACATGTGCAAAGCTTGTCAGGAAGGGAAGCAGGTCAGAGCATCATTCAAGGAGAAAGCTTCCTTCTACACTGACATAGTTATTCAGCTTTTGCACATGGATTTATTCAGCTCTGTAACACCTGTGAGTATGAATGGTAGGAAATACACCCTTGTGGTTATTGATGATTATTCTAGATATACTTGGGTTATTTTCTTGTTAAATAAAAAGGAAACACAGATGAAGCTTCCAGAGTTGCTCAGAAGACTCAGCATTGAGAAGAATCAGTCAATTACTAAGATCAGATATGACAAGGGCACTGAATTTATAAACTCATATATTTCTGATTTCTGTAGTAAACTTGGTATTGCTCATGAGACCTCTACAGCTAGAATCCCACAACAAAATGGTGTCGCTGAAAGGAGAAACAGGACACTGAAGGAAGCTGCCAGAACCATGCTGGCTGAGTCAAGATTGCCCAAAGAGTTTTGGGCTAAGGTAATCAACACTGCATGTACACTCAAAACAGATATATGGTGAACAAACAACATTCACAACCCCCATATGAGACATGGAACAAGAGGAAGCCTCGCATTTCTTATTTTCATATTTTTAGTTGCAAGTGTTTCATCCTCAACAATGGGAAGACCCAGTTGAAAGCCTTTGAAAGCAAATCTGATGAAGGAATATTCTTAGGATATTCTGATGTCAGTAAAGCCTTCAGGGTTTACAACTGCAGGACCCTTGTTGTGGAAGAATCACCACATGTTGTGTTTGATGAATCTGTAACTGAGTCTAGGATAAGAGTGTTGAATCCTAACCCTGAGGAGGTCACTAGGAGAGTGACAAGACTGAGCTTAAAGAATCAACTTGATCCAAAGGATAAAACTATGCCAATTCCAAGATGGGATGATGATGATCGGGAAGATGACTCAAGAGCCACTCCTAAGCCCAGCGCATCAGGGACAGTTGAGCCTCAGACTGAGGAACATGCTCAACCTGAGGTAAGTACAATCTATAAAGATGCGGTCGCAGTTGAGACGGTTCCTGAGTCATCTCATCAAGGGGAAATCGATGTCCCTGACATTGAGTTAGTAAATCCCTTTGGTATAGACTCAGGATCATCCCCTTCTGTTCAATATCCTGAATTCTATGAACCTATAGACACTAATATTGCAGGTACTTCAGGAACAACTCCAGGTAAGAGAACATGGCTAGAGAGTCATCCCATTGACCAGGTCATTGGTGATCCAACTGAGGGAGTCAGGACCAGGCGGTTCCATGGTGAGAGTGCATTGTTCTGTTGCTTTCTCTCTGAGCAAGAGCCTCAGAACATTGAAGAAGCTCTCACTGACTCGAACTTGATCATAGCCATGCAAGAGGAGTTGAATCAGTTCACAAGAAATCAGTTTTGGGAACTGGTAGATAGACCTAGGCATCAAGGTGTTATTGGTACCAAGTGGGTCTTCAAGAACAAGAAGGGTGAGAATGGTGTTGTAGTAAGGAACAAGGCAAGATTGGTTGTAAAGAGGTATTGTCAGTCTGAAGGGATATACTATGATGAGACCTTTGCCCAAGTGGCTAGGTTGGAAGCTATCAGGTTGTTCCTTGCATATGCAACATACAAGAAGTTTAAGGTGTATTAAATGGACGTCAAGAGTGCTTTCCTAAATGGTGTACTAAATGAAGAGGTGTATTTTGAACTGATGGAACACGCCGGTGAAGGCGGTCCGTCCCCAAGATCGTTGTTGGGATACCAAACGTGTATAAACAATTTAAAGACCTAAACATGCATCTAAAGACAAGTTTAGATTCATTAACCTTGAAGATCGAGGTGTTGATTCCACTAGAGATCTTCTAGTCTGTCTCCCAACCTCGTTCAAACAACGGGTGGACGGCGAACTAGCGAACGTGGAGAAAATTGCCTCCCAATTTCGTCTCCTCAAAAACCCTTACTCACGAATTTCGGCTGCTGCTCGTTTTTCCTTAGAGTGCTAGAGTTTCAAAGACGAAATTGAAGCCTTTATATAGACTCCTTAGGTTTCATAGGCCAGACTAGGGATCTGTTAGAAGGTATAGGGTTTGGGCTCCTCATGGACCCAAATATACTAATGTTCATCCCGGAACATTTATTTGGCCCGGGAACATTAATTCATTCCACTAGAGAATTAATGTTTCACTCCCGTCCTATCTCGAACCGAATCAGGGCTTCTATTAGACTCTATAATTCCCCGTGTTAAAGATATTGCACGTCCATTAATTATTAAAGCTTCTGACCGCTTTAATTAATTAACATCTATTATTCCTTGAGTAGTACCACTCAACCTTGTTGTCGTACGGATTAAATCCACCTGCAGGGTTTAATACGACAATCCTTTATGAGTTTCCTCAAGGGGACGTCATCAACCTGGATCACCAGGACACGGAGCCCTAATGACAATAAATAGACATCAGGCATTGTCCAAGGTGTTCCTTCCCACAATTTCAGTACTTAGGTGGCCTCTGTTGTGGCACTATTTCTGTCCTTTTAACTTGCTTAGAACTTCTTCCTTGGTTCGTACCAATCCACTTCCTTTTGTTTTGTTGTGATTCTGGCGTTCTTACGTCCTCTGATTTCATATATGCTGCTATCATCTGAGCTTTCTCGAATGCTGAGGCATAAGACTTAATATCTTGTGCCGCTAAGATAGTACTGATTTCCGGTCGTAGATTCTGCATAAATCTTTTTGCTTTCCTTTCATCAGTATTAATCAAATGAGAAGCATATCTTCCCAATTGATTAAACTTCCTTTCATATTCTTGCACTGTCAGGTTTCCTTGTTTCAACTGTAGAAACTCGGTCTCTTTCTGATCTAAGAATGACTGTGGTATGTAATTTTTAACCACCACTTCTACAAATTTCTCCCAAGTAACTGTAGTTCGTTCTTCTTCAGTCATTGTCCTACAGTGAGCTTCCCACCAATAATCTGCATCTTCAGTCAGCTGAAATATAGCGCAAGAAACTTTCTGCTCATCGGTGCACTTAAGATAAGCGAATATCTTCTCCAAGCTCCGAACCCAGTTTTCTACTTCCATAGGGTTTTCCCTTCCGGTAAGTGTTGAAGATCTAAACTTCTTAAATTGGCTAACAATGTCATGGTTTTGGGTTGAGGATATAGGTGTTTGGGACGATTGGCTTTGGTGGTTTAGTTGCTGAGCTAACCCCCTTAAGACGGAAGTTAGATCCTCGCTCATGCCTGAGTTGTTTTGGTTTCCTCTACGATTCATAATTCTATTCAACACATTTTATTGGTTAATTCAAACAACAATGTAATGCAATAACTATACAAACTTCCAAATAATCAATCACACTTTCAAATAAATAACATAATTTAAGCACATATAAAATATTTACCTGATCCCGTCGTGGAGAATGATCTTGGTGCGGCTGTTTTCTTTTTAAATTTTTTTTTTTAAAACACACTCTTTTGAAAATACTTTAGCAGGCGAACCTGCTCTGATACCACCTGTAACACCCCCACTTAATATAGTATGGAAAATATGATGTGGCACAAGTAGGAACGTTACTAAAATAGCATTTTTGTATTAAAATATACACACGCCACACATTTACACAGCGGAAGTAGTAAATAAGTACGATCGTAATTTAAGATACAAGCCAAAAGTTAAAAATATTATTCTTGAAAATATAAAGTCTTTAAGAAACTCCACAGCCTGCCGAGTTCATTCGCCCACGTCTGGATCCACAGTATCTGTAAAAATTTAAAAGTGGAAGGGATAAGTGCTTGAAAACACTTAGTGGGAAACCTCTTGTTAATTGCACAAACTAAACATCAATTGTCTATAATATGTGAGCCCCCGGAATTTCACCGGGTATATGCTTGGGTGGCGTGACCAACCCGTGGTGCCGGAACGACCGGACTATCTCATTTGCCAACATAGTGTTGGACTATCTCAGGGGCCAGTCAATAGCGGGCCAGACTCAAAATATTTAACATTCAACATTTAATAAGTGCAATTAGAATAATAATAGAACACTCGGTGAAAAGCGAAGTGATTCCCCACCTTGCAGGTTTGTACCTACAAGTAGAATTTTTAAAATAGAAACATTGTTACTTATCCCTTCACTTTTGTAAATTGTAAGACTTGAATTCAAATCTCCAAACATATTAAAATATTGTATACTAACACACATATATCAATTAAGTGTATAAAATCATCAAATAGCAAGTTATAAATAAATATCGACTGTAAAAATGTAATCGGACCATTTTGAACCTTTCATACAAAATTTCGAATTTGGCAGATTACACACCTAACTTTGAAAATTCATATTAAATTATTCATACGTCCAAAAAGTATATTACCAACTCAATAAAGTTTATCACCATATTTTCAGATTTCTCAAACTCTTTACCAAACATCAGATATTTCGTAATGAACACACAGTAACAGATTCTGGTCACTTAACTTCAAAAATTCACCATAAATCAACCACATGTCCAATACTCATGAAATTTTTACCATGAACTCCCAACTTCATTTAATTTATCAACATACTTTGGTTTTCTATAAAAACCTAACCGATTATTCTCAGATCATAGCAAACTTCTACTGTTCCTGGAAATTCGTACAAAACCCTAGCTCTACTTCGAAAAATCACCACGAACTGAATACTAGTCCAAAAGCTATGAAATTTGAAACCTAAGTTCCTTCACAAGTATACTTTCACATATAAAAATTTCAGAATTTTCCACCGAAAAATTGGATTAAAAACGAAATTCCTTCACAAATTGTCCAGATTTTCGGTTTTCATGCATATATGAAGAACATAACATCTTAAACTCACTTTAAACCATATAATTTCATGATTTCTACTTATAAAGCATATATAATCAAATAATAAACATGATTTTGATCATAACTCATGAAGAAATTGAATTAAACATTCAAACATGAAGTAAAACATGGATAGCATGCAATTTACTCATCAAAACCCATTTTCCTATCAATTAATTCACATATCATGCATAAACTTCATACTACCACTTAAATAATTACTCAAACAAGAAGAGAAGCTTACTTAGAGTTATGTAGCTACAAGAAATCTCTTCTCCTTCCTTTGCAAAATCTAAGTATGAGTGTAGTATTTGTTCTAATTTTCTTTCTAAGCTTATACCTATTTATGCATGCATGTTCTTGTATTTATAGGAGGAGAAATACTTGGAGATTACTCCAAGCCCCCTTAGGACCGACCTTGAATGAAAAGTGTGGAAGAATTTGGATGAATTTGGAGGTTAAGCCATTAAACACATGGCATACTAGGATTAGTTGTAATTTTGACTTTTATTTTCTAATTTTGACTTTGATTTTCATGAAACTTCACCACTCTTCCTATCCTATCTATAAATTTCGAAATTTTCATGAAGTTTCAAGAGAAATTTTGTGTCTTGTAATTAAGACACATGTAGGCTTTGGATTTGATAAATAAAAATAAAAGAAATTATGATTTTCTAATTTATTTAATGATTTTAAGGTACATTATGCATAAAATTACTTATACTATTTTATAAAATAAAATTAAAACTCTTCTAAGGCTCTAAATAAATTATAAAGTCAATATACTAATCATAAAAAAACATCGAGCAATCGATACGTAATTCGTTTCTTGAAGAAACGTTCATTTTTCAACTTATAGTGTGTAAAATAAAATACTAGACTTAAGGACTATATTAATTTCTATATCAAATACTTTAAGACATAAAATAAAGAACATATAAAAATTATAAAGTCTCAAGAATAAGCATGTATTGAGCAAATAATACAGTAATTGTAACTATCGAGTAATTAAAACACATAAATATGCCTTTGCATAAATTCGAATGTAAATGCGTCACATAGATGCATATAGAATTATGAAGTACTTAGTAAAGCAGATAGGATCATGAAAACCTAGGGTATTACAGTCTAACCCCCTTAAATAAATTTCGTCCTCGAAATTTCAAGTGTTACCAGGATTATTGAGGTAAGGGTATTTGGCTAAGATTTCGTCCTCTCGCTCCCACGTAGCTTCTTCCATTCCGTGTCTATTCCACTGGATCTTAACCATAGGAATATCTCTATTCCTTAACCTATGAAGTTTTCTATCAAGTATGGCTGTGGGAATCTTCTCATAGGTTAAGTCGGTATTTAGTTCTAATTCAGGTAAGTTTACTATGTGGGTAGGGTCAGGTACATACTTTCGGAGCATCGAGATATGGAATACATTGTGTACTCCTGCCAAGGATGGTGGTAGCGCTAGCATATAAGCCAAATCTCCAACTCTTTCCAATATCTCATAACGTCCAATATATCTGGGCTTCAACTTTCCTCTTTTTCCGAAGCGGAAAATTCCTTTTATTGGAGATACCTTCAAGAATACCTTGTCTCCAATCTCAAAACTTAATTCTTTCCTTCGCCTATCCGCATACATTTTCTGTCGATCTTGAGCCGCTTGCATCTTCTCTTTAATTTTCTTTACTACTTTGTTAGTTTCTTCCACCAATTCCGGTCCTAACAATTTCTTTTCTCCAATTTCATCCCAGCATAGTGGAGATCTGCACTTCCTTCCGTACAATGCTTCGTACGGTGCCATTTCAATCGTAGCTTGATAACTATTGTTGTAGGCAAATTCCACTAAAGGTATGTACCTTTCCCAACTTCCTCCAAAATCGATGATACAAGCTCTCAACATATCTTCCAAAGTTTGAATTGTTCTTTCCGATTGACCATCTGTTTGAGGATGAAAAGCTGTACTGAATTCCAACTTAGTACCCAAAGCTTCTTGAAGACTGTACCAAAATCTTGATGTAAATCGTGGATCTCTATCTGACACAATAGAAACTGGAACTCCATGTAATCGGACAATTTCTTTAATATAAATCTGAGCCAATTTATCCAATGTGAACGTCATCTTTATTGGTAGAAAATGTGCCGTCTTGGTCAATCTGTCAACAATTACCCAAATAGCTTCATTTCCTTGTATTGACTTGGGCAATCCTACCACAAAATCCATTGTAATGTGTTCCCATTTCCATTCAGGAATCTCAAGTGGTTTCAGCAATCCCGATGGTCTTTGATGTTCAGCTTTTACCTGCTGACATGTCAAACATTTCTGTACGAAATTTCCAATATCCCTCTTCATATTTCTCCACCAGAACAACTTCTTTAATTCTTGATACATCTTCGTTCCTCCAGGATGAACTGTATATGGTGTAGAATGTGCTTCTTCCAATATTTCCTCCTTGAATTCTTCTTTGTCTGGGACACATATTCTTCCTTGACATAACAATGTACCATCCTCACATACTGAAAACTCCTTTGCTTTACCTTCCTTGATCTTTTGCTTTATCTTCTCTAAGAATGCATCTTCATATTGAGCTTTTGCTATTCTTTCCTTCAGTGTTGGTTTCACAACCAAAGCATTGATCTTTCCCTTGCGACTTAAGGCATCTGCTACTACATTTGCCCTTCCCGGATGATACAATATCTCGCAATCATAATCTTTCACCAACTCCAACCATCTCCTTTGCCTCATGTTCAATTCCTTCTGTTCGAAGATATACTTCAAACTCTTATGATCTGTGTAGATCTGGCATTTACTTCCATACAAGTAATGTCTCCAAATCTTGAGTGCATGCACAACTGCTGCTAGTTCTAAATCATGCGTAGGATAGTTCTGCTCATGTGGTTTTAATTGTCTTGATGCGTACGCTACTACTTTCCCATTCTGCATAAGTACACATCCCAAGCCTTGTTTAGAAGCATCACTGTACACAATAAATCCTTCTTTACCTTCAGGAATTATAAGAACTGGGGCCGTTGTTAATCTTTGCTTTAGTTCTTGAAAACTCCTTTCACATTCTTCTGTCCATTCAAACTTTGTTTCTTTCCGAGTCAACTGAGTCAAAGGTTTTGCAATTCGAGCAAACCCTTCAATAAATCTTCGATAATATCCAGCTAACCCAAGAAAACTCCTGACTTCATTCACCGTAGTTGGTGTTTTCCATTTGTTTATAGCTTCTACCTTTGCTGGATCCACTTCTATTCCCAAAGCTGAAATTGTATGTCCAAGAAATACAACTTTATCCAGCCAAAATTCACATTTCTTGAATTTAGCATACAATTTTTCCTTTCTCAGGATTTCTAGTGTAATCCGAAGATGTTCTGCATGCTGCTCCTGATTCCTCGAATATACCAGAATATCATCAATGAAAACGATCACAAATTGATCCAGATATTGATGAAATACCCGATTCATCAAATCCATAAAAATAGCTGGTGCATTACTGAGTCCAAATGGTAGCACCACGAACTCATAATGACCATATCGAGTCCTGAAAGCTGTCTTCGGAATATCGCTTTCCTTTATTTTCACTTGATGATACCCCGATCTCAAATCAATCTTTGAAAACACACTAGCTCCTTTTAATTGATCGAACAGATCTTCAATTCTGGGAAGAGGGTATTTGTTCTTGATGGTAAGCTTATTCAATTCTCGGTAGTCGATGCATATTCTTAATGAACCATCCTTCTTTTTCACAAATAATACCGGTGCTCCCCAGGGTGACACACTTGGTCGAATAAAACCCTTATCCAGTAATTCTTGCAGTTGCACTTTCAATTCTTGCAATTCTTTTGGTGCCATTCTGTAAGGTGCTTTTGAAACAGGCACTGCTCCGGGAATTAAATCAATAGTAAATTCTAACTGACGATCTGGGGGTAATCCTGGCAAATCATCTGGGAATACATCCTTGTATTCACATACTATCGGCACATCATCCAATGTTGGACCATCAGACTTTGTTGCTACAACATTTACTAGAAATGTTGTACATTCTCCTTTCCTTAAAATTTTCCGAGCCTTTACTGCTGAAATTACCCGAGGTATAGTTCCAATTCTAGCACCATATAGTGTAAAGTTCTCATCCTTTGATCTCCGTACTGATATTTCTTTTTCTTGACACTTGATGAGAGCATGATTTGCTATAAGCCAGTCCATTCCCAAGATAACATCAAAGTCCTTCATTTCTATTATATGTAGATTTGCCGGGAGTATTGCATGCTCAAAATCAATCTTCATGTTCCTACACAGTCCTAAGGATTGTGTCGTACTTCCAGAGGGAATGTTTACTTCTAGGAAATTTTCTTCTACCATAATATGGGCGGTCTCAATTTGTTCAAACATCTTTCTAGAGATGAATGAATGCGTAGCACCAGTATCGAATAACGTGAAAATAGGTATTTGGAATATTTTGAACATACCTGCCATCACTTCTGGATTTGCTGTCGCCTCTTGCTGACTCATGGCAAACACTCGAGCAGGTGCCATCTTCTGTTGTCCCCTCAGCTTTGGACATTTAGTTATAAGATGTCCAGGTTCTTTGCACTTATAACATACTCCTGTTCCTTTCAGGCATTGTCCAAGGTGTTCCTTCCCACAATTTCTGCACTTAGGTGGCCTCTGTTGTGGCACTATTTCTGTCCTTTTAACTTGCTTAGAACTTCTTCCTTGGTTCGTACCAATCCACTTCCTTTTGTTTTGTTGTGATTCTGGCGTTCTTACGTCCTCTGATTTCATATATGCTGCTATCATCTGAGCTTTCTCGAATGCCGAGGCATAAGACTTAATATCTTGTGCCGCTAAGATAGTACTGATTTCCGGTCGTAGATTCTGCATAAATCTTTTTGCTTTCCTTTCATCAGTATTAATCAAATGAGAAGCATATCTTCCCAATTGATTAAACTTCCTTTCATATTCTTGCACTGTCAGGTTTCCTTGTTTCAACTGTAGAAACTCGGTCTCTTTCTGATCTAAGAATGACTGTGGTATGTAATTTTTAACCACCGCTTCTACAAATTTCTCCCAAGTAACTGTAGTTCGTTCTTCTTCAGTCATTGTCCTACAGTGAGCTTCCCACCAATAATCTGCATCTTCAGTCAGCTGAAATATAGCGCAAGAAACTTTCTGCTCATCGGTGCACTTAAGATAAGCGAATATCTTCTCCAAGCTCCGAACCCAGTTTTCTACTTCCATAGGGTTTTCCCTTCCGGTAAGTGTTGAAGATCTAAACTTCTTAAATTGGCTAACAATGTCATGGTTTTGGGTTGAGGATATAGGTGTTTGGGACGATTGGCTTTGGTGGTTTAGTTGCTGAGCTAACCCCCTTAAGACGGAAGTTAGATCCTCGCTCATGCCTGAGTTGTTTTGGTTTCCTCTACGATTCATAATTCTATTCAACACATTTTATTGGTTAATTCAAACAACAATGTAATGCAATAACTATACAAACTTCCAAATAATCAATCACACTTTCAAATAAATAACATAATTTAAGCACATACAAAATATTTACCTGATCCCGTCGTGGAGAATGATCTCGGTGCGGCTGTTTTCTTTTTAAATTTTTTTTTAAAACACACTCTTTTGAAAATACTTTAGCAGGCGAACCTGCTCTGATACCACCTGTAACGCCCCCACTTAATATAGTATGGAAAATATGATGTGGCACAAGTAGGAACGTTACTAAAATAGCATTTTTGTATTAAAATATACACACGCCACACATTTACACAGCGGAAGTAGTAAATAAGTACGATCGTAATTTAAGATACAAGCCAAAAGTTAAAAATATTATTCTTGAAAATATAAAGTCTTTAAGAAACTCCACAGCCTGCCGAGTTCATTCGCCCACGTCTGGATCCACAGTATCTGTAAAAATTTAAAAGTGGAAGGGATAAGTGCTTGAAAACACTTAGTGGGAAACCTCGTGTTAATTGCACAAACTAAACATCAATTGTCTATAATATGTGAGCCCCCGGAATTTCACCGGGTATATGCTTGGGTGGCGTGACCAACCCGTGGTGCCGGAACGACCGGACTATCTCATTTGCCAACATAGTATTGGACTATCTCAGGGGCCAGTCAATAGCGGGCCAGACTCAAAATATTTAACATTCAACATTTAATAAGTGCAATTAAAATAATAATAGAACACTCGGTGAAGAGCGAAGTGATTCCCCACCTTGCAGGTTTGTACCTACAAGTAGAATTTTTAAAATAGAAACATTGTTACTTATCCCTTCACTTTTGTAAATTGTAAGACTTGAATTCAAATCTCCAAACATATTAAAATATTGTATACTAACACACATATATCAATTAAGTGTATAAAATCATCAAATAGCAAGTTATAAATAAATATCGACTGTAAAAATGTAATCGGACCATTTTGAACCTTTCATACAAAATTTCGAATTTGGCAGATTACACACCTAACTTTGAAAATTCATATTAAATTATTCATACGTCCAAAAAGTATATTACCAACTCAATAAATTTTATCACCATATTTTCAGATTTCTCAAACTCTTTACCAAACATCAGATATTTCGTAATGAACACACAGTAACAGATTCTGGTCACTTAACTTCAAAAATTCACCATAAATCAACCACATGTCCAATACTCATGAAATTTTTACCATGAACTCCCAACTTCATGTAATTTATCAACATACTTTGGTTTTCTATAAAAACCTAACCGATTATTCTCAGATCATAGCAAACTTCTACTGTTCCTGGAAATTCGTACAAAACCCTAGCTCTACTTCGAAAAATCACCACGAACTGAATACTAGTCCAAAAGCTATGAAATTTGAAACCTAAGTTCCTTCACAAGTATACTTTCACATATAAAAATTTCAGAATTTTCCACCGAAAAATTGGATTAAACACGAAATTCCTTCACAAATTGTCCAGATTTTCGGTTTTCATGCATATATGAAGAACATAACATCTTAAACTCACTTTAAACCATATAATTTCATGATTTCTACTTATAAAGCATATAATCAAATAATAAACATGATTTTGATCATAACTCATGAAGAAATTGAATTAAACATTCAAACATGAAGTAAAACATGGATAACATGCAATTTACTCATCAAAACCCTTTTTCCTATCAATTAATTCACATATCATGCATAAACTTCATACTACCACTTAAATAATTACTCAAACAAGAAGAGAAGCTTACTTAGAGATATGTAGCTACAAGAAATCTCTTCTCCTTCCTTTGCAAAATCTAAGTATGAGTGTAGTATTTGTTCTAATTTTCTTTCTAAGCTTATACCTATTTATGCATGCATGTTCTTGTATTTATAGGAGGAGAAATACTTGGAGATTACTCCAAGCCCCCTTAGGACCGACCTTGAATGAAAAGTGTGGAAGAATTTGGATGAATTTGGAGGTTAAGCCATTAAACACATGGCATACTAGGATTAGTTGTAATTTTGACTTTTATTTTCTAATTTTGACTTTGATTTTCATGAAACTTCACCACTCTTCCTATCCTATCTATAAATTTCGAAATTTTCATGAAGTTTCAAGAGAAATTTTGTGTCTTGTAATTAAGACACATGTAGGCTTTGGATTTGATAAATAAAAATAAAAGAAATTATGATTTTCTAATTTATTTAATGATTTTAAGGTACATTATGCATAAAATTACTTATACTATTTTATAAAATAAAATTAAAACTCTTCTAAGGCTCTAAATAAATTATAAAGTCAATATACTAATCATAAAAAAACATCGAGCAATCGATACGTAATTCGTTTCTTGAAGAAATGTTCATTTTTCAACTTATAGTGTGTAAAATAAAATACTAGACTTAAGGACTATATTAATTTCTATATCAAATACTTTAAGACATAAAATAAAGAACATATAAAAATTATAAAGTCTCAAGAATAAGCATGTATTGAGCAAATAATACAGTAATTGTAACTATCGAGTAATTAAAACACATAAATATGCCTTTGCATAAATTTGAATGTAAATGCGTCACATAGATGCATATAGAATTATGAAGTACTTAGTAAAGCAGATAGGATCATGAAAACCTAGGGTATTACATACATCGTAAACCAAGACCTTCCACATGTTGCTCAAAAACTTTCATCCCTAGAGTCTTTGTGAAAGGATCAGCTAGGTTGTTCAACGATGCAATCTTAGCTACAACCACGTCTCCTCGATTTATGATATCTCGTATAATGTGGTACTTCCGCTCTATGTGTTTACTCGCTTTATGGGCTCTAGGTTCCTTTGAGTTTGCCACTGCACCCGCATTATCACAATAAACAGTGATACACCTTGGCATACTCTTGGACACCTCCAAGTCCAAGAGGAAATTACGTAGCCAAACAGCCTCTTTGGCAGCCTCTGAGGCAGCTACGTACTCGACCTCCATATTGGAGTCCGCGATGCATTTCTACTTCACACTTCTCCAAGATATGGCTCCGCCTCCTAACACAAACACATAACCCGAGGTAGACTTCCGTTCATCTAGATCAGCTTGGAAATCCGAATCTGTATAACCCATAGGAACAATACTATCTGACTGGTAAACCAGCATATAATCTCGAGTCCTTTTCAAGTACTTGAGAATATGCTTGACAGCAGTCCAATGTCCTTGACCAGGGTTAGACTGATATCTTGCTACCATGCCGACTGCATAGCAAATATCAGGCCTCGTACACAGCATCGCATACATAAGGCTTCCTACAGCCGAAGCATAAGAAACCTTAGCCATCTCCTCTATCTCCATCTGTGTCTTAGGACACATATCCTTAGATAAGGGAACTCCATGTCTGAAAGGTAGTAAACCTTTCTTGGAGTTTTGCATGCTAAAACGAGCAATCACAGTATCAATGTAAGACGCTTGAGATAAACACAACATTCTCTTTTTCCGATCACGAATGACCTTAATACCAAGAATGTACGATGCTTCTCCCAAATCCTTCATTTGAAACTACTCTGAAAGCCACACCTTTACGTCTGATAATACTTTCACATTGTTGCCAATGAGAAGAATATCATCTACATACAGTACTAAGAATACCACGACATCTCCGTTACTCTTCTTATACACACAACTTTCATTTTGACACTGTTCAAACCCAAAGGATTTGATCACCTCATCAAAACGAATGTTCCAAGACCTGGAAGCTTACTTTAGCCCATAAAGAGACTTTTTCAGCTTCCAGACTAGATGCTCTTGGCCTTTCTTCACACAACCCTCAGGTTGCCGCATATAGATGTCCTTATTCAGAATTCCATTAAGGAAAGCTGTCTTGACATCCATTTGCCAAACCTCATAGTTCATGTGATTAGCTATGGATAAGAGAATCTGGATCGATTTTAGCATGGCTACTGGTGAGAAGGTCTCGTCATAGTCGATTCCTTTTTTCTGGGTAAACCCCTTTGCCACCAACCTTGCTTTAAAGGCAATAACCTTCCAATCAGATCCTCTCTTACGTCTGTAGACCCACTTACACCCAATGACTTCCTTGCCATGGGGAAGTTCGCTTAGGTCATACACTTCCATAGCATCCATAGATTCAATTTCTGAATCCATAGACTTGTGCCAGGACTCTGCATCTTTGTCTTGAATTGCCTCTTTGTAAGTCCAGGGATCGTTATCATCATGTTCATCACTTGGAATCAAGTCCACAGACTCTCCCACAAACATGAAACTATCAGGTTGACGTACAAACCTCCCACTACGACGAGGTAATACATGCAAAGGTTCATCAGAGTAATCACGTTGTGCAGTCTCTTGTGGTATTTCCTCTTGCACACTCGGTGTGCCATTGTCTCCCCTTAACTCATTGAGAATGATCTCACTATTGGACTTATGCTCATTCATATAGTCTTCCTCTAAAAATCGGGCATTGGTACTCACCATCACCCTCTGATCTTTAGGACTATAAAAATAACCACCTTTTGTTCCCTTAGGATATCCTACAAACAACCGTACTTCAGTTCTAGGTGTCAACTTATCAGCTTCCTTATCCAACACATGTGCCGGACAACCCCATATCCGAATGTGGTTGAGACTAGGCTTTCGCCCAGACCAAGTTCAATTGAAGTTTTTGGAACCGCTTTAGAAGGCACGTAATTTAGAAGGTACGCTGCTGTTTCCAAGGCATATCCCCAAAATGAGGTAGGTAAAGAAGCATAACTCATCATCGATCTCACCATTTCCAATAGAGTCTTATTCCTTCTCTCAGCCACGCCATTCTGTTGGGGAGTACCAGGCGCAGTAAGCTGGGATGTAATCCCATTCTCTAATAAGTATTGCCTAAATTCATTACTAAGGTATTCGCCACCATGATCAGATCGTAGTGACTTGATACTCGTACCATGACGGTTCTCCACTTCTGCCTTAAATTCTTTGAACTTGCCAAAGCATTCAGACTTGTGGCGCATCAGATAGATGTACCCATATCTTGAGTAATCATCAATGAAAGTGAAGAAATACTCAAAACCACCTCTAGCTTGAACAGACATAGGCCCACACAAATCAGAATGAATCAATTCTAACACATCATTGGCCCTATTCCCCTTGGCCTTAAAAGGCCTTGAAGTCATCTTGCCTTCCAAGCAGGATTCGCAGACTGAGAATGGTTCCACTTGGAGAGATTCCAAAAAACCACTACTTACAAGTCTTTGAATTCTCCTCAGATTGATATGACCTAATCTTAGGTGCCAAAGATATGTTTGATTCATCTTTGAAGGTTCTTTTCTCTTATTTGATGATGATGAATGAGTTTCAGTCATAGTAGGATATGCACAAGTAATGGTATAAAGATTGTTTTCTAACGTGCGAGAACAGATTAAAAAGTTATTTCTCATAATAACAACTTTGTCATTAAAAACAACTGAGCATCCATCCAAAAACAACTTCAAAACAGAAATTAAATTCTTCTGAAAACTCGGCACGTACAAAACGTTCTTTAATACTAAAACAGAATTAGAAAAACATAAGTGCACATCTCCCACTGCAACCACCGCTACAGTCGTAGCATTGCCCAAACTGATAGTAATCTCGTCCTCACTCAGTTGCCTTGTTTGCAGAAACCCCTGCAAGGTATAACAAACATGATCAGTGGCTCCTGTATCTAGTACCCAAGAAAGGGCAGAACAAGCCGCAAAGCATGTTTCAACAACTAGAGCAAGAGATATACTAGAGTTATCCTTTTTCAAGAGAGGACAATCAGGCTTCCAATGTCCGGTCTTGTGGCACTTGAAGCATTTGGCTTTCGGCTTCTTCACGCCACCAGAAGGTGCCAAAACCTTGCTCCCACTGCTTCCACCACTACTTCCACCAGCCTTTTTCTGAGAAGGCTTTTTCTTCTTCCCGCCCTTGGACGAAGAAGATCCAGCCTGAACAGAAACATGGGCTTGTGGACCCTTACCCATGAGACCTTCCGCCGCAACCAACTCCGCAAGAAGCTCAGCTACAGAATAGCCCTTCTTACTCATGATTATGTTCAAACGGAAGTTTTCAAAGAATTTTGGGAGCGAGTTGAGGATCATATCGACCTTGGCATCACCGTCGATTTCTCCCCCGAGCACCTCTATCTCATTCAGATATTCCATCATCTTGAGACAGTGGTCCCTCACCGATGCTCCCTCTGGCATAGAGGTAGTCATAGTTTTCCTCATAGCCTCAAAACGGGCAGCCCTATCTTTCTCACCAAAAAGCTCTTTTAGGCTCAACATCATATGTGCGGAAGTAGGCATGTTTTGATGCTGCTGTTGTAAAACATTTGACATAGAGGCCAAAATGTAACAACGAGCCATCTCATCAGCCTTGTGCCACTTCTTATGAGCCTTCTTTTGCTCTTCAGTGGAATCGGGTGCCAGATCGGCAGGAGCAGGAGTATTGAGCACAAACTTGTACTCATCTGCAACTAGGACAATATCCAGATTTCTCTTCCAATCCAAATAATTCGGACCAGTCAGCTTATTTTCTTTTAAAATAACCATAAGCGGGTTGAACGTCATCTTATTAAATCTGAAATAAATTAAATGCAAGCAAGCATTAAAATCACATAAATTGAAGCATAAAATATTGGAAACCTTCAAAACCAACATTTAACACAACCTCCAACAGCCCAACAAAAGTTTGCTTTACAGTATACACCAACATGAACAACCTCCCGGGTTTGAGATTGGAGATAGAGTATACCATTTGAAGAAAGCACTCTATGGACTTAAGCAAGCTCCTAGAGCTTTGTATGATACCCTCTCTCAATTCCTGATGACATTCTCTCGGTCCAGATTTATGTGGATGATATAATATTTGGATCACTAAATCATCAACTCTGTGAGAAATTCTCTAAGTTGATGACTGGTAAATTTGAGATGTCAATGATGGGAGAGATGAACTTCTTTTTAGGATTGCAGCTCAAACAGACTGATCAAGGGATTTTCATTAATCAGGCCAAGTATACAAGAGACTTGATTCATAAGTTTGGAGTTCAGAATAGCGATCCAGCCAGGATCCCTATGAACAACAATTGGAAGATGGATCCTGACACTAAAGGAGCTTCAGTGAATCAGACTGAGTACTGAGGGCTGATAGGATCTTTGTTGTACCTGACTGCAAGCAGGCCTGACATTACTTTTACAGTTGGTGTGTGTGCTAGGTATCAGTCTGACCCCAAGAGAAGTCATTTGAAGGCTGATAAGAGGATACTCAAGTATTTGAAAAGGACAGTCGATATGGGACTATGGTATCCTTCAGATGACAACTTAGAACTGACTGGTTATTCAGATGCAGATTATGGATGTTGCAGAATTGATAAGAAATCCACCTCAGGGACATGTCAGTTTTTGGGGAGTAAGTTGATCTCATGGTTTAGTAAGAAACAGAATTCAGTGGCGATATCCACAACTGAGGCTGAGTATATGGCTGCAAGTAGTTGTTGTGCTCAGATTTTGTAGTTGAGACAACAATTGAGAGACTACCAAGTATTTGCTAATGAGGTTCCAATCTATTGTGACAACAATAGTGCCATAGCAATCACTCAAAACCCCGTGCTTCACACAAGGTGCAAGCATGTGGACATTAGGCATCACTTCATTCAAGATCATGTAGAGAAGAAGGATATAAGGATGGAGAATTTCACACTGACATGCAAAGAGCTGACATCTTGACTAAGCCTTTGGCTGGAGCAAGATTTATGGAACTGTCAGTGAAGTTAGGACTCTTAGATCCGGGAGAGCAGTCAGTATAGGATCAAGGGGGAACTCAGGCTAGACTCGACTCAGTGAGGTATCAGGGTGCTACAATGTCTCCCTGATAGGTATGAGTTCAATCCTGACTCTTGTGAATTTGAAGCGTCTCTCTGAGTCCTTCGTCCTGAAAATCTTCATTAAATGCTGACCATTTTCATTAAAACTCGCATTTTCATATTTAAACCCATGTGTGTCGGAGCATTTAATGCACGCAGTTACTTTTTCAAATACATGTCAGTTTTATATGGAATATGACTGACTGGGGAAATGATTGATGCTGAGATCAATCCTGGCCCTTCTTTTAAAAAAATTTCGAATTCAGGATTAATCTCAACCCCACGTCTGAGTAACTGTTCATTTCATATCAATCAAGAATTTTATTTGAGAAATTTACGCAAACATAAACGCACTAAGCACACTGAACTTTCTCTCTTTCAAACTTTCATCTTGCAAATTTCTCAAAACCCTAATTCTCTTAATGGCATTCATTGACACCACTTGGTCTACGGATAATCTTGAGGATGTTGTCAAGAGCAAGTTGGTAAACATGGAGCACATCTTATCCATTGATGGACCCAACCAAACAGTTGCCGAAATCCTTCCAATTTTCAAATGGATTACTGACACCAAGATGGAGAAGTTCGTTACAAAGAAACTCACGTACGTACTTCCGAAGGCTGTGGTGGAAGCGTACCTAAACTTATTCCTTTGCAAAGGTGAATTATTCACGAAGGTGACTGTGTTGGTGCCTACTGGGGAGAAGAACCAGGATGGAGAGGAGCTATTCAATGTTGAGACCCGAACAATCGACCTGAGGAAGACCGTGAAGGAGGTGTACGGACTTCCATGCTTTGGAATCAATCCCAAGACCTACAAGGAGAATAAGGAGGGTGAGCTCCATAAGGATTGGATGAAATCTGGGTCACCGGAGTTCAGGGCGAGGCAACACAAGGAGACACTCAAGCCTGAGTACCGTGCCATGGTGGATATCGTCTCTAAAATGATTATGGGCACGACTGGGTCTCACAGGCAGCTGAGCCTGCCAAAGCTGAGAATTATGGGGCTTTGGTGGATGGTATTGAGGCCAACTGGGAGCAGTTCTTCATTGATCAAATAAGTTAGGCTACAAAGGACAAGCTGAAGAAGGATGAGGAGAAGAAACATATCACAGTGGGAGTCATCCTTCCCTTCGGCACGAGAATGTCGATCCTGATAGCTCACGCGTGTCAGGGCTGCACCTTTGACTGGGAGGATGATCTTTCATCCAAGAAGGTGATGTTCTCCACAGCAGCTGACACATATGACATCCTTGGCATCCCTGACCTCAATGGTCCTCCTAAGGGTCAGAAGAAGAAACCAGCCTCAAAGGGCAAGAAGGTGGTGCCTGCCCTGCTGGAGAAGGTGGAGAGTTTCCTGGAGAAGGGGAAGGAGAATGAGGAGGAGATTGCAGCTGAGAAGGATAGAGAGGAGAAGGTTGTAGAGGAGAAGAAAGTCATGCTAAAGGTGGTGCTGAAAAGCAAGGCTACGTCTAAGGGAGTAAGGAAAGGGACTGAGAAGGTCTCCAAGAAGGCCATTTCTGAGGCTGAGGAGACTGACGATGACCAGATCAGGGGGAGAAGATTTGGTGGATAGGCCTTTGAAGAGGCTGAGGAAAGGGCCTAAGAGATCTCTGGCTAAGAAGCTAAGGGAGATAAGCTCAATCCAGAAGGAGTCAAGCTCTCCAAGAGCCTCTGACTTGGAGCAGGTTAGAGAAACGATTGACACTACAGAGATGCTGCAACCTGAGTCCAATCCCATTGAACCTCAACCCTCAACCTTACCCATCACTGAGCCTACCCCAGTCCACCCTGATCAACCCACACCCATCACTGAACCTACTCCAATCCATACTGATCAAACCCCAACCCACACTGAGCCTACCCCTATCCACACTGAACCCACCCTACCCTCATCGAATCCTGACCTCGCCCCTCCACAAAAAGAGTCAGAGCCCATAACTCCATCCATCACCGAGCCTGACCAAAACCCAGGGCCAAATACTTCCACGCCCAACCCTGAAGACTTCCCGTCTTACCCCAACCCCAAAGACTGCCGCAAAACCACTACCGAAGGAGACTCAGTCGATGAGTTTCTGGACATGGCAGAGGAGGAGGAGCTGGATATCGGGTTGATGGGAGGAATGTACGAGAACACTCTCAGGGGGAATGCCTGTGAGTGGGCATCAAAGTGTTGGCCCAGCCTGTATAGATACAGGGAGCTTTACTCGAACGTTGTCTGGCTCAACTTCAAGCAGTCAAATATGCAGGAGCAGCATATGCTTGTCGATGCCAGAGACTGGGAACACTGGAAGAAGGAGGAAGCTAGGCTATGCTCGTATTTTTAGATCACCAGTTGGCTGCAATTGCTAAACTTTGAAAATTTAAAGCAACTGGTTGATAGACTGAAAGCTGGCATACAGGAGGATTTTGAGGATGAGCCCAAGGAGGATGATGATGATGATACTCAGGGCGGAGTAGATGAGAAGGAAGTGGAAGAAACTGCAAAGGAGATAGATGTAGTGGTCTCTGAGCCTCGTGCTCAGGGGGAATGTGATTCATGGACTGCGTCTAAGGGTGGAGCAGTTGATGAGACCAACAAGGTTGGTTCATCTGCCAATGACATATCAGCCTGTGAAGGGATTCCCTGCCCTGAGGTAAAAGAGGATGATGTGGAGGCACCAAAGGAGACTCCTAGTTCTGAGGGTATCTTATCCAAAGTTCGAGATGGCTCAGCTATGCCTGAGCAGGCAGCTGTGACCACTCAACAACTGCCTTCAATGCACCCTGAAGAGTGGACTGATGCTGCAGGGGCTGATAAGGGAAAACAGCCGATGATGGAGGAGGAAGAGGTTGATGACGAAGTGGTCATCACTGATATCTGGAGAGGCAACTTTACCAGTATCATCGAGGTAAACCAAGAAAAGACTACAGAGAACATGGCTGAGCTCAGGAAAGAGATCCAGTAGATCAGGGATGAAAAAGAAGAAGCAACCAAGGCTCTCCACTGGCATATCCGGTAGACCAAGTCAGCCTACAACACTCTCACCAACAAAGAGCTTCTTGCGCTGAAGAAGACTATGGTTGGCACTGCCAAGTCAGTGAGGTAGGAGAGGAGGAAAATGAAGAAGCAGTTCAAGCAGACGCTGACCCTGCTCGAAGAGAAGCATGAGCAAAGAATGACTAAGGCAGTGGAGCTTCTGGCAAGTCAGGCTGGAGAGCTTTTCACTCAGGCCCTAAATGACTCAGTAGCCAAGCTGGCACTGGAGTCAGGGAAGATTGCTCAAATCTCTGTGAGTGTCACTCAGGGTTTGGCCAAGGCAGCTCAGGAGTCTACTCGAATTATCTCAGAAGCCAACCGGATTAGCGAAGAGACTGGAAAGGTGGAGGGCAGGATCATACGGGCTGAGGAGAAACTCCACAACAACATGGAGATTTTTGGAAAAAGGTGGAGGCGACCATAGCCAGTGTTTCATTTTTGGATCTGGGATTGCAAATGGAGTTGACATGTTGAAGGAAGGTGTGCTGGAGGTTCAGACCTTAGCATCTTTCATAGTCAACAACGGGCAGGAGGTCCTCACGATGGCTCTGCCTGCAGCTAAGGATGAAGCTAAAAAGGGGGAAGAAAAGAAGAAAAGATCCCGCCCTGAGGCATCTGAGGCTCAGTCTACTCCAAGGAGGTCAGCGAGGTTGGCTGCAGTGGCAAAGGCTGATGATCCTTCTGTAAAACTAGTTCAAGCTCAACTTCCATCCATCCCTGAAGGAAGCTCAGAGTGCTCACCTCTTAGCACAAGGAAGAATCCAATTTCCTTAGACACCAATGAAGTGGCATCCTTGTAAGAAGAAGCTTGGGGTCTGCCCCATGAGAAGAGCGAGGCTCAGCGCAGGACAGAAATTGCTGAAAAGGAGAAAATGCGCATCCTTGAGAAGAAGGTTGAAAAACTTTCAGAGCTTACTGAATTTCAACAAAGGGAGCTGGATGATGGGATCATGAGCATGTTGAGGAGAAAGAAGACGAAGCCTGAGCCAAGGAAGTACAGAAAGAGGTCAACAGCTAGGAAATCTACAATCCTTCAAGTTAAAAAGATGGAGGTGACACTGAGGGAAGCTCTTGTCGATGAGTTCATCTCAAAGACTTTGAAAGAGTTTTGGATTGATGCAAGGGATGAGTTTGTCAGACTTTGGTACGTAGTGAAGAATTGGGGCGACACTGAAGACATCAATGTCCACTTCACTGACTACATGATGGACAATCACCCTGAACTCATTCAGAAGATCTTGGAGGAAGCTGAAGCAGCCAATATCCAGGTGAAGGATCCTGAGTTCATTGCTCGACCACCAACCCTAGTCCCTGGAACAAGCAAGCATGATACTGAGGTGATTATGACTGAAGTGTTGATGATAGCCAAAACTGAAGGATATGTGAACCAACCTAAGAGAGTAGATGAGTTGAAATTCATAGTCTATGCTGGTTATGGACTCGAGCCTGAAATGAGATTAGTATGGGTGTTTACAACCTCTTGTAATAGATTAAGTCATTGTACTCAAGTCTCATATTATCAATGAAATCTATTTCTTTGCCCACAGACAAAAACTCATTGTCTTTTTGGTTGTTATTTAAATTCTATACTTTATCAAGAATTGCTCTAACACTGACTTGTCTTATAGATAGGACTTTGATTTTCCTCTAAGTGTTTTGAGGATCTTTTCAGTGTTTTGGCATCATAAAAAAGGGGGAAATTGTTGGGACAATGTCAATTTTGATTAGATCCCAAAGCCCCTGAAAAGATGTTATGCCTTAGTAGTCAGGCTAGTCTTGGTTAGGATAGTACTTAGTTATTTTACATTTCACAGGAACTCAATGAGAGGAGTACTCATTGATGACAATCAAGACTGAAGCCTGAAGACTCAGAGCACCATCCTGAACTTATGGCAGTCTCTCTAAGCTGGCTGAGTAATTGTCAGTAATGAAGAGTATGACCCTGAGGTCATTACTAACTCAATCCTGAAGGGAACAGGATGATACTGAGTAATGGGAAAAGACTTGGAGTAGGGCCAAGCAATGCAAAAGGAATGTCAGCGTCAGGACAAGACCGTTGTGCTTGAGACAAAAAGAACTTAATAAGACAAGCCTGAAGCCCAGGAATAAATTCTAACATTCTCACCAACCTGATAACGTGGGCCAATCAAGGAAGAACATGCACGTACGGACCTGACATGAAGACTGAGTTCAGACTGCACTTTTCAACGGACAAGCATTAAATGGAGCATTAAATGTAATTACCAAATCCATGCAAGGACGGTTGCTACATGGGAGATGTATCCGTTGAACAACCCTACGTAGATGACTAGAAGGCTATCTCTTCCAACGGATAGTTTTCAAATCCATCTATAAATACAGAAGGCCTTGAACCCATTCAAGGTTACGGGAAATTTCCAAGCTTGAAATTACTCAAACTCTCAAGCATTCAAAGCACTCAGCGTTAGAAATAAGCACTCGAAAAACCTTACATTTCCCAAGTGTTTCTTAGCAAAGAGAGTTATTTTGTATTCCACTGAGCGATCCTAGTTATATCATAAGCTTAGAGTGATTATCCATCCTTAGCATAGCCTTGTCTTCTAAGGATAATCACAATCTTTGTTGGAAACCAAACTGAAACCAAAATCCTCTTGTTAGGTTTGTTGGTTGAAGTTAGTTAGTGAGTTAGGAAGGAGTTTGTAAGGGTCAGTGAGTTAGCTGATCTGGGTGTACCTTGGCACGTTAAAAACAAGCTAATCCTTAGTGGATTATCCTGTTCAATTAGGACCGTGAACGTAGGAGCTTGAGTCTCTGAACCACGTTAAAGTCCTTGTGTTCTTTACTGCTTTGATATTGTTCTTATTGCTTATTCATTAAGTCATTCATAGCATCAGTTTAATCAGGGTTGAATCAATCAGCCTGATTATTACCTTGAACACTACCCTACTAATCACTACTTCAGATTTGAGTAATCAAGTTTTCAGAAAGCAAACATTAACAAAACTATAAACTTTCAGGGCTTAGGCATTTCCTCACTGAACTCAAGTTGATAGTTTACCAATTGACCAGCACTCAGTGCAGTTAGTAGGTGTGTTATCAAGCCTGAGTTCTTTACCACTCTGAGCTAAGGGGACTCAGTCAGTTTGAAAGTCGGAAAAATTTGTATATGTGTTCCCCCTATACATGTATCCCTCAGTCTTGTACCGGGACCGACACTTCTCCCAATACTCAGTGCTATCCTATTCCCTACAGGACTGAGTTTAGCAAAGATCTCAGGATCTTGCTCTTCATCCTGACACTTACTCAGCCAGCTTAGAGGGACTGCTATAGGCTCAGGATGGTGCTATTATATCTTAGGCTTCAGTCTTGATTGTCATCAATGAGTTCTCCTCTCATTGAGTTCCTGTGAAATGTAAAATATACTAACTTATAATCCTAACTAGTATTTCTTAAAGGGCTCACTATTCCGCAAGTTTCTAATAACTAAAACGAGTATTTCTTAAAGGGCTCACTATTCCGCAACTGAAAGCCACGAGCTCTCAGTGATATCTCAGTACCCTTTCTTGAGTAAATCATCATCAAACTTCAAAGTCCACTGAAGGTCTACTGTCTTGTGTAAACCATTAAGTTTTAAGAGAAACATTTTAATTTACAACAACAGGTGTATTCCCCCCCCCCCCTCCATACACCTTGTAGCACTCATTTCGGAACCAACAATCTTCATCACCAACTCCTTCATCGCTCCCATCTCTAGTACCTCGAGGTAGTTTGTGATTTTAAAAAAGAAGCACAATCTTGTTTCCTCTTGGCACCAGAAGTCCCAACCTAGTGAATCCACCATCATCTGTTGCTCAGGCATATTGGCTTGCTTGTACTCCAGCCATGCCACCAGGTTTGCAACATGACTCCTCAGGACTGGATAGTTGTTTAGCCCCGGGAAGTTCATTGCCACCCATTCTTCAGCTCTATAACGGATAAGATTTTCGAAGAGATCCATTGACGTGTCATCTTCTTCCTCCTCCTCCAGATTTTGGATAAGGAATTCGGGTTCAAGGTAAGCTTCTTTGGGATTGGATGGTTGGGGTGATGAGGGTTCTTTGGGATTTGAGGCTGTGACAGGGAAGTCTGTGGGTAAAGGAAGGTTATTTTGTGGCTCAGTGGGGTTTAGGGATTCAGTGGGGGTTGGATTTTATGGCTCTGAGGGAGTTGGATTGGGGTTAGTGACGGATATTTTAGTGGGGTTTGGGGTAGACTCGTAGACTCGGGTTGAAGCAGAGAAGCAGTATTAATAACTTCTCTAACTTGGGTAAGATCTAACTCCTCCACCACCGTCTCCTCAGACTCCTTCCTTCCTCCCTTTCTCAGTCTATTGAAAGACTTGGGCTTCACCACCAGCTGCTAATCCTCGAATACTTCCTCGTCGAAAACCTCAGGCTCTGGAGTAGCCTTGTTGGATTCCTTCTTAGTATTCTTCTTCTTCATCTTCCCCGCGGTTGCCTTTTCCTTCAGCACAACCTTCAGCTTGGAGATGGTCTTCGCCATCCTCTCCTTCTTAGCCTCCTTAGCCTGAGCACGCTCAGCCAGCGCCGCCTCAACCTTCTCTTGCCCCTTTACAAGGAGCCCATCAACCTCAGTGATGAGATTTCTCTTCACCAGCTTCTTGCCATTAGGCTTAGCCCTCTTTTTCTACCCCTTGGGTTGAGCATTTGGGTCAGTCAGCCCCAAAATAAGATATGTCTCCTTCTCAGAGGAGAACATAATCTTCTTCCCAGGGAGCTCCATCTCCCAGTCGAAAGAGCAGTCATGGAAGGCATTTGTTATGAGCATTGGCAGCCTAGTCCCAAAGTGAAGGACTCCCTTGATGAAGATTTATTTTTTCTCAGTATCTCTCTCCACCTTTGAAGATGCTTCATAGGCAAGCGTATCAAGGAGGTACTATTCCCAATTGACCTCAACCTGGTTGTTGGTCCCTGTACAAGACTAAGTGATACGTGTATGGGGGGAATACACGTATACAAATTTTTTTGACTTTCAAACTGACTGAGTCCCCTTTTACTCGAGTGGTGTTGAACACTGAGTAGATAACACACCTACTTACAGCACTGAGTGCAAGTCAGTTGGCTAACTATCTACTTATGTTCAGTGCGGAATGTGTAAGCCCTGAAAGTTTATAGTCTTATTTAGTTTACTTTCTGAAAAACTTATTTTCTTTCTTAAGAAGCTGTGGTTAGAAGGGAAGTGCTCAGTTTAATGATCAGGCTGATTGATTCAAGCCTGATAAATAATGCAATGAATGACTTAATCAAATAAACAATTAAGAACAGTAATCAAAGCAATAAGACCACAGGGAGTTTAATGTGGTTCAAAGACTCAAGCTCCTACATCCCCGGTCATGATTGAACAGGAGAATCCACTAGGAATTGGCTTGTTTTTAACGTGCCAAGGTGCACCAAGATCAGCTCCACTCATAACTAAGAAACACATGGGAAATTTATGGTTTTTCGAGTGTTTCTTTTAAATGCTTGATTGCTTTGTACGCTGAGAGTTTGAGTAATTTCTTGGCTTCGAAAGTTCCCGTAAGCTTGCTTGGGTCCAAGGTCTTCTATATTTATAGGCAACTTTAAAAACTATTCGTTGGAAGAGATAGCCTTCTAGGTTGTCTTCTCGTAGGATTTGTTCAACGGATATAATCTCCACGCAGCAGCCACCCTTGCATGTATTTGGTAATTGCATTTAATGCTTGCCCGTTGAATTGTGCAGGGATGCCTGAGTTTAGCGAAGATCTCAGGATCTTGCTCTTCATCATGACGCATACTCAGCCAGCTTAGAAGGAATGCCATAAGCTCAGGATGGTGCTCTTGTGTCTTCAGGCTTCAGTCTTGATTGTCATCAATGAGTACTCCTCTCATTGAGTACCTGTAAATTGTAAAATAGATTAACTTACAAACCTAACCAAGACTTGCCTGCCTATTACAAATAGTTAGGCAAATCATCTTTTCAGGGGCTTTGGGATTAACTTAAAATTGACATTGTCCCAACAATTTCCCCCTTTTTGATGATGTCAAAACACTGAAAAGATCCTCAAAATATTTAGAGGAAAATAAAGTCCTATTCTATAAGACAAGTCAGTGTTAGAGCAGTTCTCGATAAGTACAGAAAATAAATAACTGCCAGAAAGACAATGTGTTTTTGTCTATGGGAAATTGTAATAGATTTCATTGATAATGTAGAAATGACTACAATGTCATAATCTATTACAAGGATTTAATGAACACTCAGACTATTCTCATTTCAGGTTTGAGTCCATATCCAGCATAGACTCTTGCCTTCAACTCATCAACGTGTTTCATCTGGTTCACATATCCTCCAGCCTTCGCAATCTTCAAGACCTCTGACATAATTGCCTTTGTATTATGCTTTGTAGTTCCAGGGACAAGAGGTGGTTGGCGAGTTACAAACTTAGGAGCATTGATCTGGACTTTGGCTTGGTCAGCCTCCTCCAAGATCTTCTCGAGCAGTTCAGGGTGGTTGTCCGCCATTTAGTCAGTGAAGTGGGCATTAATGTCTTCAGATTCGCCCCACTTCTTCACAATGTACCAGATCCTGATAAACTTGTCCCTAGTATCCAACCAAAACTCTTTCAACGTCTCTGAGATGAACTCATCGACAAGAACTGTCCTTTCCACAGATTCAGGCTTCTTCACTTGTAGCAACGTGGTCTTCCTTATAGTTGGCCTCTTCCTGTACTTTCTTGGTTCAGGCTTTGCCTTCTTCCTCCTCAGTAGACTGATCATCTCATCATCAAGTTCTCTTTGTTGCAGATCAGTGAGGTCAGTCAGCTTTTCAACCTTCTTCTCCAGAATGCGCATCTTTTCCTTCTGAGCAATTTCAGCCCTGCGCTCAGCCTTAGTCTTCTCAGGGGCAGCTCCCTACGCCTCTGCACATAACTCAGCCACCGTTTCCGTAGAATAGGTGATTGGGTTCTTCCTTGTGTTCACTGGCGGCAATTTCTAACTGACTGAAGATTCTAGAATTAAAGGGAGTTGAGGAACTTGCTTCTCTGAAGGTTCATTATGTTGGGATATAGGCTAGATGTTTTGAAGATTTTAAAACAAAGAACTTGTAATAGGACTAGCTGAACCTGTTAGTCAGCTACAGATTAGTATAGGTCTAGAATATGTCTTTGGTTAAGGGGGAAGAAATCTGTGCAGACCAGATGAAGTGACCAGATGAGAGGTGACCAGATGAGGTGACCAGATGAGGTATCCAGATCAGAGCAGAAGAGTCACCTGACCAGAGGAGTCTGCCAGATGAGCTCTGACCAGAGGACCAGAGGAGTCTGCCAGAGGAGCCTGACCAGAGGAGTCTGACCAGAGGAGTCTGCCAGAGGAGCCTGACCAGATGAGACCAGACCCAGACTAGACCAGAAGACCCCAGACCAGACCAAACCAGATAAGGGGGACAGATTAGTTAACCCACATGGAGGCTGCGTGTAATCTGGAGACAAGGAGATCTTGAAATTCGATGATGGAGAAGAAAGCAATTTGGAGAGTCAACTGATAGGAGGATTGATTGATTGATTGGTATCAATCTTGCAAGATCCAATCAATGGAGGAGATCAATCAATCAATATAATCAATATGTGATTGATTATATTCTTCCAATTATGGTTGTTTGAATTTCTATCTTCCAACGGCTAGTTAATTCACAACTATAAATAGAAGTGCATAGTGATGAAAGCATTAGAGAGACAAGAGTCGGGCGAGAGCACACAAAGACACACGAACTCTTCCACTCACTCACCTTGTTCATTCAAGTTTATACACTCTTTTAGGAGTTTTAGTTAGAATATTACTCAACCTATTCACATAGAAAGGTTGTTGTAAGCAGTTGTAGGAAGGAGCTGATACTTCCCAATTCCAGTGGATTGTGAGTAAGTTGGTTGGAGAGTGAGTCCCATTTTGAGAAAGGGAGAGTGGACGTAGGACAAGTTGGTCCGAACTACTATAAATCTGGTGTCATTTACTTTTCTGCACTTTAGATTTCTGCATTTCAATTTTAGTACTTAATTTAGAAATTGGGGTTTCATTAAAAATATTTCAAAATGCTTTCCGCTGGATAACCTTTTTGGGACCAACAAGTGGTATTAGAGCAGTGTGTCCTACAGACCACTGTTTTGAAATTATTTTGGTGGTCACCAGGGCAGATCCATTTTTTTGAAAACCCAAATATTTGTTGTACTAACAATTTCTTGCAGAAATGGGTTCGAAGAAAAGCAGTAAAAGATACACTAGGAGTTACTCCAAAAGAAGCTTCGCAGATGAGGAAGAAGAGGTATCCACTTCTGGTTCATCATCTAATTTTTTACCAGACGAAGAGATATGTCTAGTGACAGACGAGGTATGTAATCGAACTTCCTCTTCTTTTTCATCTTCTTCTTTTTCTGGACAATCAGAGGAGTCTGATATGCAGAAAATGCTATTAGATCTCCAAACTTCTATACAACTTTGTCAAAAATTGGAAATGAGAACTTAAAGCTGAAAGCAGAAAATCAGAAGCTTTGACAATATCTAGGCAACTCAGCTAATCTACCAGCTGAACAAAATCATACACTGGTTGAAGAGTCCTCTGACTTGACAACCAGGTGTATTGAATAAGTTAAGCTGATAGAAAGGTTGGTTGTTGAAAATATTGAGAAAGACAATGAATATAATGTGCTTAAAACTAAGTTTGATGAACTCTTCCACCAAAACAAAATTGTAAGAGAAAGTGAGGACAAGCTCAAGATGAGAGTGGAGCAGCTGACTACAACAAATAATGTTGTGTCAAATATAGTTACCTCATCTCAAAGAGAGCATGATAAGACAGGCCTTGGTTATACCAAACCTGAATCCTCACATGTTCAGAAAGAAGAACAGCCTAGTAATTTTCTTGATAAGGGTAAGAGGCCAGCTGACCAGACAACTCAGCCTAATGGGCAGATGAGTTCTAAAACTCAAAAACCCAAAAGGCAGAGGAGGAATTTTAAAAAGGGTTATACCCAGAATAAAATACCTCAGTCAGGCCAACAGAGTAGAAGACAGTCTGGATCTTCTCGAAAGAGGCAGAACCAGATGACTCCTACTCACCTGCAGAAGACTTTCAAGTTATCTGCCAGACCAGCTAGAACCTTTGATGGTTCTAGTAAGACTTATCCTTATCAACAAAGTTTCAAGATTGTTGCATTAAGACAAGTTACTTCTTCTACTGGACAAGCTCATAAGAGAAGAAGAGCCTCTAGAAGAAATAACCATGTCAAAGGTTCTTTTGTTGAGTGTGTTTTTGTGGATATGTATGGAAGAAAGATAAGACAGCCTGATCCAAAAAAGGGATGATCTATTCTTGTGGCTTCCTAAAAATTGTGCTAACCCCCCTGGACCCAGAAGGGTACCAAAAACTTGGTTGCCTGCAGATACACAAGAAGACCAACTTATGTTTTGCCCCAATATTAGTTGAGCGTATTTTGAGGGGGAAGATCAGTTGACCCAGCCTGCTAGACTCTTTTTCTTGTTATTTTAAATTTCTTCTTGTCTTGTTTTATTTAAGTTCTTTTAGTTTAACATCATCAAAAATGGGGAAATTGTTGGGATATAGGTTAGATGTTTTGAAGATGTTAAAACAAAGAACTTGTAATAGGACTAGCTGAACCTGTTAGTTAGCTACAGATTAGTATAGGTCTAGAATAGGTCTTCGGTTAAGGGGGAAGAAATCTGTGAAGACCAGATGAGGTGACCAGATGAGAGGTGACCAGATAAGGTGTCCAGACCAGAGCAGAAGAGTCACCTGACCAGAGGAGTCTGCCAGATGAGCTCTGACCAGAGGACCAGAGGAGTCTGCCAGAGGAGCCTGACCAGAGGAGTCTGACCAGAGGAGTCTGTCAGATGAGACCAGACCCAGACCAGACCAGATAAGGGAGACGGATTAATTCACCCACATGGAGGCTGCGTGTAATCTGGAGACAAGAAAATCTTGGAATTCGATGATGGAGAAGAAAGCAATTTGGAGAGTCAACTAATAGGAGGATTGATTGATTTATTGGTATTAATCTTGCAAGATCCAATCAATGGAGGAGATCAATCAATCAATATAATCAATCTGTGATTGATTATATTCCTCCAATTATGGTTGTTTGAATTTCTAGTTTCCAACGGCTAGTTAATTCACAACTATAAATAGGAGTGCATAGTGATGAGTTCATTAGAGAGATAAGATTCGGGCGAGAGCACACAAAGACACGCGAACTCTTCCACTCACTCACCTTGTTCATTCAAGTTTATACACTCTTTTAGGAGTTTTAGTTGGAATATTACTCAACCTATTCACATAGAAAGGTTGTTGTAAGCAGTTGTATGAAGGAGCTGGTACTTCCCAATTCCAGTGGGTTGTGAGTAAGTTGGTTGGATAGTGAGTCCCCTTTTGAGAAAGGGAGAGTGGACGTAGGACAAGTTGGTCCAAACCACTATAAATCCGGTGTCATTTACTTTTCTGCACATTAGATTTCTGCATTTCAATTTTAGTACTTTATTTAGAAATTGGGGTTTCATTAAAAATATTTCAAAACGTTTTCCGCTGGATAACCTTTTTGGGACCAACACATTAGCCTAAGCCACTGCAGCCAATCTGGCTGACTTCCTTGGCGTCTTCTCAGCATCTGATGCCTCAGGAAGAGATCTTTTCTTCCCTCTTTCCCCCTTTTTGGCATCATCCTTGGTCGGCGGAGGTGGGAGTGCTTCTCTTATGGCTTCTTCACCAGAGTTTATAACAAAGGCAGTTAAGGACTGGACTTCCTTAACTCCTTCCTTCAGCATCTCTACTCCAGTTGCAATCCCGGTCCCCGCGAAGGACATACTGGCAATGCTAGTCTTGAGCTTCTTCTAAAAAAATTCCATGTTTGTGTGAAGACTCTGCTCAGTGCCTGTCAGCCTAACTTCCATCTTCCCTGACTCTTCTAGGAGCTGAGCAGTCTTAGCTGTAATCTTCTCTGACTCCTGAGCACTTTTGGCAAATTCCTGAGTCACCTTGGCTGACTCCTGAGCAATCCTTTCTGACTCCACAGCCATCTTGGACGCTGAGGTGTTGAGTGCCTCAGTGAGGAGTGTCGCAACCTGACTCGCCAAGTGCTCTACAACCTTCTCCATTCTTGCATCATGCTAGTTTCGGAGTTGAGTTAGTGAATTAGCCATGAGCTTTTTCATCGTCTTCTTTTCAGCCTTAACAGATGAAATGATGGTCAACATCATCTTCTTCAAGCTCTTTACCTCAGAGTTGGCCACCGTCTTGAGCGCGGACTTCACCCATCTCAACTGCTTCCGAATCCCCTTGTCCTTGGCATCAGCCTGAGCCTTGATCATTGCCACTTCATGCTGCAACTCAGCGAGATTCTCAGTTGTTTTCTCTTGTTTGACTTGGACTATACTAGTGAAGTTGGCTCGCCCAGTTCCAGTGATGATAACATTATTTCCATCATCTTGGGCTCCATCAAGCTGTGGGTGTTCTCCCTGGTCAGCCCCTACGTCTTCAGTCCCCTCTTCAGGGTGCACTGAATGCAGTTTTGGAGAAGTCGTAGTCGCCTGCTCAGGCTCAGCTATGCTTACTCAAACTTCAGGAACTTGTCCTTCAGAACTAGGAGTCACCTTGGACGCCTCTACAACAACCTCCTGTATCTCAGGGTAGGGAGTCCCTTTATTGACTGTTGTATCATTGGCGGCTGAGATGTTCTCAATATCCTCAGCGACTGGTCCACCCTTGGCACCAGTCTCCTTAACACCTTCCCCATGAGCCTCAGTCTCAAAGTTCATCTCCTCCGCTTCCTTAGCCTTTTCTTCCACCATTTTCTCATTAGCTTCACCCTGACCATCATATCAACCCTCATCACCGTCATCATCACCCTCAGGATCATCCTCATAGTCTTCCTTGCAGGCAATCTTCATATTCTCTACCAACTGCTTGAGATTTTCAAAGTTTAAGAGCTGCAGCCAGCTGGTGATGTTAAAGAATGAGCACAGACAAGCTTCCTCCATCTCCCAATGCTCCCAGCCTCTGGCATCCACTAGCATATGATGCTCCTGCATATTGGATTGCTTGAAGTCCAGTCAGACCTTCTGCTCAATTACATTTGAGCACAGCACCTTGTACTCATGCAGATTAGGCCAGCACTTGGAGACCCATTCGCAGGCGTTCCCCCTGAGCATATGCTTGTACATTCCTCCCATCAGCCCAGCATCCAACTCCTCCTCCTCCGCTGCATCAAGGAATTCTTCAACCTCTGAGGCGGATGGATCCTTTGGATCCTTGGATGAGACTGGGAAATCCTCAGGAGTGGGTAGATGGGTGGAAGTGTTTAGGTTATTTGGCTCGGACTCAATTTGGGGTGGGGGTAGGTCAGTGTTTGGGTTTGTGTTGGAAGGTTCAGTGGGGTGGGTTGGAATTTCAGGGTTGGGAGAGGGGTCAGTAGGTTAGGGTTGGGTTTCAGTGGGGTTGGGTTAGTCAGGTTGTAGCATCTGCAGTTTCGATAGTTTCCCTGACCTGCACCAAGTCAGAGGCTCTTGGAGAGCTTGACTCTTCCCTGACTGGGCTCACCTCCTTCAGAGCCTTCGCAGGGGACTTCTTTGGCCCCTTCCTTAGCCTCTTCAAAGACCTCATCTCCTTCTCCTCCTCTTCCAATCTGACATCATCGTCAGTCTCCTCAGCCTCAGATAAGGCACTCTTGGAGACCTTCTCAGTCCCTTTCTTAGTACCCTTAGCTGTGGCCTTAGTTTTAAGGACCACCTTCAGCTTGGCCACTTTCTCCTCCTTGGCCTTCTCCTCAGCCTGAGCCTTCTCAGCTGTAACCTCCGCCTCCGTCTCCTTGCTCTTCTCAAGGAGCTCATCCACTCTCTCCAGCAAGTTGGTCACCACCTTCTTGCCCTTACCCCCTTGCTTCTTCTTCTGGCCCTTCATTGTAGCCCTGGGGTTAGCTAAGCCAAGAATGGCATAAGTGTCACCTTCAAAGGTGAACATGACCTTCTTGGAAGAAAGGTCATCCTCCATGTCGAACGTACAACCCTGACATGCTTCAGAGATAAGCAGCAACAGCCGGGTCCAAAGGGAAGGATAGCCACCACTGATATATGCTTCTTGGCCTTATCCTTCTTCAGTTTGTCCATTACAGCCTGACCCAACTGGTCAAGGAAAAATTGCTCTCAATTGGCCTCCACTCCATCCAGCAAAGCTCCCATAATCCTTAGCTTTGGCAGGCTCAGCTGCTCATGGGACCCAACAGTCCCCATGATCATTTTGGACACCACATCGATCATGGCACGGTACTCGGGCTTAAGACTGTCCTTGTGCTGCCTTGCCCTGAACTCAGGAGAACCTAATTTCGTCCACTTCTTCAGGAGCTCTCCTTCCTTGTTTTCCTTGTACATTCTTGGATTGATCCCGGAGCATGGAAGCCCAAAAACTTCCTTCACTATCTTGTGAAGGGCAATATCACGCGTCTCTTCATTGTATAGCTCCTCCCTATCATCATTCTTCTTCCCAGTGGGCACCAATAGGGATGTGCAAAATACGGTTTGAACCAAACAAACCCGACCAAACCAAACCGAAAAATAAATTTTGGTCCGGTTTTTGGTTTATGGTTCGGTTTACGGTTTTAAAATTTAATTTTTTTTATTTCGGTTCGGTTTACGGTTTTTACTAATTAAAAACCATATAAACCGAACCAAACCGAAATATTATTTATAATAATAATAATATATTATATTTATATTAATATCACTAAATTAATATTTAATAGCTTTATTCTAATATAATACAATAATATTAATATTATATAAGTTATATTCACACATAAAAGACTTGAGTTAATTTGTGTTTTGCATAAAATACTTGAGGAGTGGTGTTTTGTGTTGATTATATTTTTCAAATTATTGCTTAGATTTTGCAAACTATTATGTTGATGTTTTTATTAAATCATGTAGTAGGTTTATTGATGCATCTTTGTTTAAATTAGCATTTAGATGGTGACATGTTGCATTAATTGGATGAAACATGTGTGTTGATGCTAACAAAAATTAAATAGATTTAAAAAAAAGTGTAAAAGATTTCAGTTTGTACGGTTTGGGACCGAACCAAACCGAAATATTTTGGTTTGAGACCGAACGGTTTTTCAAAATATGGTTCGGTTTTTTATTTGTAAAAAAATTTCGGTTTGGTGTTCGGTTTAGCTAATACGGTTCGGTTCGGTGACCAAACCGACCATTGCACACCCCTAGGCACCAACACAGTAACCCTTGTGAACAATTCACCCTTGCGAATGAAGAGGTTCAAGTATGCTTCCACAATTGCCTTCAGAAGAACAGATGTGGGTTTCTTCGTGAAGTACTTCTCCATTCGGGCCTTGGAAATCCACTCGAAGATGGGTTGGATCTCCTTTACATTTAAACACGCTCCTTCCATGGTGATTTAATGCTCCATGTTCACCAGTTTGTTCTTGATAACATCGAAGATGTCATCGGTAGACCAGGTGGTGTCAAGAAAAGTCATTGAGGTTTATGTGTTTGAGAAATTTGCAAAGAAATTTAAATTGAGAGAAAACTCAGTGTGCAGTGTGAGATTGTGTTTGCGTAAATTTCTCAAAAGGCCTTTTCACATTGATATTACTAAGTCAGTTACTCAGACGTGGGGTTGAGATTAATCCTGAATTTGAAAAGATTTTGAAATGAAGGGCCAAGATTAATCTCAAGTACAATCATTTACCCAAGTCAGTCATATTCAGTATAAAATGGACACGTATATGAAAAAGTAACTGCGCGCATTAAATGCTCCGACACGCATGGGTTTAAATATCAAAAGGCACATTTTAATAAAAATGAAATGCATTTAATGAAGATTTTTAGGATGAGAGTCTCAGTGAGATGCTTCAAATTCATAAAAGGTCAGGATTGACCTCATACCTATCAGGGAGACATTGTAGCACCCTGATACCTCGCTGAGTCGAGTCTAGCCTGAGTTCCCCCTAAATCCTATACTGACTGCTCTCCAGGATCTAAGAGTCCTAAATCCACTGACAGTTCCATAAATCTTGCTTCAGCCAAAGGCTTAGTCAAGATGTCAGCTCTCTGCCTGTTAGTGTAAATCTTCTCCATCCTAATATCCTTCTTTTCTACATGATCTCTTATAAAGTAATGCCTAATATCCACATGCTTGCACCTTGTGTGAAGCACTGGGTTCTGAGTGATTGCTATAGCACTATTATTGTCACAATAGATTGGAACCTCATTTGCAAGTACTTGGTAGTCTCTCAATTGTTGCCTCAACCATAGAATCTGAGCACAACAACTACATGCAGCCATATACTCAGCCTCAGTTGTGGATGTAGCCACTGAATTCTGTTTCTTACTAAACTAAGAGATCAACTTGCTCCCCAAAAACTAACATGTCCCTGAGGTGGATTTTCTATCAATCCTACAACCTCCATAATCTGCATCTGAATAACCAATAAGTTCTAAGTTGTTATCTGAAGGATACCATAGTCCCATATTGACTGTCCTTTTCAAATACTAAAGTATCCTCTTAGCAGCCTCCAAATGACTTCTTTTGGGGTTAAACTGATACATAGCGCACACACCAACTGCAAATGTAATGTCAGGCCTACTTGCAGTCAAGTATAAAAAAGATCCAATCAGCCCTCGGTACTCAGTCTAGTTCACTGAAGCTCCTTCAGTGTCAGGATCCATCTTCCAATTTGTGTTCATTGGGATCCTAGCCGGATAGCAATTCTGAACTCCAAACTTCTGAATCAAGTCTCTTGTATACTTAGCCTGATTAATGAAAATCCCTTGATCAGTCTGCTTGACCTGCAATCCTAAAAAGAAGTTCATCTCTTCCATCATAGGCATCTCAAATTTACCAGTCATCAACTTAGAGAATTTCTCACAGAGCTGATGATTTGGTGATCCAAATATTATGTCATCCCCATAAATCTGGACCAAGAGAATGTCATCACCTTCAGTGATCCTGAACAAAGTCCTATCCACGGTTCCCTTTCTGAACCCATGGTCAGTTAGGAATTGGGAGAGGATATCATACCAAGCTCTAGGAGCTTGCTTAAGTCCATAGAGTGCTTTCTTCAAATGGTATAATCTATCTCCAACCTCAAACCTTGGGAGGTGGTTCAACATATACCTCTTCATTGAGTACACCATTCAGGAAGGCACTCTTGACGTCCATTTGATACACCTTAAACTTCTTGTATGTTCAATATGTAAGGAACAACCTGATAGCTTCCAACCTAGCCACTGGAGCAAAGGTCTCATCATAGTCTATTCCTTCAGACTGACAATACCCCTTTGCAACCAGCCTTTCCTTGTTCCTCACTACAACACCATTCTTATCCTTCTTGTTCTAGAAGACCCATTTGATACCAATCACACCTTGATACCTAGGTCTATCTACCAGTTCCCAAACATGATTTCTTGCGAACTGATTCAACTCCTCTTGCATGGCTACGATCTAGTTCGAGTCAGTGAGAGCTTCTTCAATGTTTTGAGGCTCTTGTTCAGAGAGAAACCAACAGAACAGTGCTTTCTCACCATGGAACCGTTTGGTCCTGACTCCCTCAGTTGGATCATCAATGACCTGATCAATGGGATGATCCTCTAGCCATGTTCTTTTGCCTGGAGTTGTTCCTGAAGTACCTGCTTTGTTAGTGTCTACATGATCTATAAATTCAGGAAAGTGAACAGAAGGGGATGAACCTAAGTCTACACCAAAGGGATTTACCAACTCAATGACAGGTACATTGATTCCCCCTTTATTGTTGACTCAGTGACCATCTCAGCCGTGACAGCATCTTCATTGACGGTACTTACCTCAGGTTGAGCCTGTTCCTCAGTCTGAGGCTCAACTGTTCCTGATGTGCTGGGCTTAGGAGTGGCTCTTGTAGTATCATCCCGATCTTCATCATCATCCCAGAATGGAATAGGCACTGCCTTGACCTTGGGATCAGGTTGATTCTTCAAACTCAGCCTTGTCACTCTCCTTGTGACCTCCTCAGTGTCAGAATTCAACACATTGATCCTAGACCCAGTAACAGATTTGTCAAACACAACATGTGGTGATTCTTCCACAACAAGGGTCCTACAATTGTAAACCCTGAAGGCTTTACTGACTTCAGAATATTTTAAGAATATTCCTTCATCAGATTTGCTATCAAAGGCTTTCAATTGGGTCTTCCCATTGTTGAGGATGAAGCACTTGCAACCATATATATGGAAATAGGAGATACATGGCTTCCTCTTGTTCCATGTCTCATATGGGGTTTGTTCATATTGTTTGTTCAGCATGGATCTATTCTGAGTGTAGCATGTAGTATTGATTGCCTCAGCCCAGAACTTCTTGGGCAATCCTGACTCAGGCAGCATTATCCTGGCAGCTTTCTTCAGTGTCATGTTCCTCCTCTCAGCGACACCTTTTTGTTGTGGGGTTCTAGCTACAGAAGTCTCATGAGCTATACCAAGTTCATTACAAAAGTCAGAAATATATGAATTTATAAAATCAGTGCCCTTGTCAGATCTGATCTTAGTAATGGACTGATTCTTCTCATTGCTGAGTCTTTTGAGCAACTCTGGAAGCTTCACCTGTGTCTCCTTATTTAACAAGAAAATAACCCAAGTATATCTAGAATAATCATCAATAACCACAAGGGTGTATTTCCTACCATTCATACTCACAGGTGTTACAGGGCCAAACAAATCCATGTGCAAAAGCTGAAGAACCCTGTCAGTGGAGAAGGAAGCTTTCTTTTTTTGAATGACGCTCTGACATGCTTCCCCTCCTGACAAGCCTTGCACACGTGATCCTTGCTAGAAACTTCATTAGGTAAACCTTCAACAAGTGAAAGACTAGAAATTTTGTTAAGAATCTTGAAGTTCAGGTGGTTTAATCATTTATGACATAACCAACTGAGCTCAGATGAACTTTTAGCAACAAAACAAGTATTAGAAATAGTGTTGCTCCAATCAGCTAAATAAATGTTACCTTTCCTAATACCTGATAGAAGGACTTGTGTTGATTTGTCCTTGACTGAACATATATTCGATGAGAACTCAACACTGAAACCTTTGTCACATAACTGACTCACTGACAACAGGTTATGCTTCAGTCCTTCCACAAAGGACACATTCTCCACTCTGACTGTACCTATTTTCAAGACATCAAACCCTTTAGTAAAACCTTTTGTGTTATCACCAAAGGTTACCTGTGGACCATCCTTAGCTTGAAACTCCTGGAGAAGACTCTTCATTCCAGTCATGTGCCTTGAGCAACCACTGTCTAGGTACCAAACAGCTTTGATTGAGTCTCCTCTCCTCTCGTTGTGATCCACAGCTGCCTGCAAATAAATCAGGCTTTAGGTACCCATTGGGTGTTGGGTCCGATTGTGTCAGATGTACCTTTCGGAATCCAGACCTGGTTCACTACCCTGATTGCCTCAGAATGGTAGATCTGTCTCCAAAAAACATCCACATACACTACTCTCTTCTTCTTAGCCTGAGAAGAAGATGGTGTATGATTGTCAGGCTTAGGCTTCACAGGAGCCGGAGTGGGTTCCTTTTGGGCTGACTTTCTGTTCTTCCTAAGCCCTGGTGCAGCTGGTCTTGAGGTTTGTCCCTGATGAGAGTCTTGCTTTTGGTTCTCCCTAGGCAAGTGAGGGAACTGAAAGCAGTTAATGGCTTCAGGACGCCAAAACCATGGAGGTGCTATCATGCCTGGCCTTCCCTGAGGGCATTGCCATGCATGATAATACCCCTGTTGAGCAGTCTGAGTGCTCTTGGGCCTGAGTCTTCCTCGGCTTACGCTGAGGTTTCTTCTGGCATGAGATCTCAAGGGCCTCCTTTGGTTGCTTAGCCTTTCCCTTGGGTTTTGGCTTAGCAACCTTAGGGGCTACCCTGACTGTCTCAGCAGTTTCCTTGCCATTATCAGTTTTGCGGGCTTCGAATACAACTTCCTTTGTACCCTTGCCTGCCTGGACAAATACTTTCTCAGTGTTGCTCCCTAAGCAACATGAGATTGACCTTGTGAGGATTTCTTAGGGATATATACAAGCCCTTTTTTCTCATTCCCAAGCATCTGGCTGCTATTTATTTCCTCTCTAGCCACTGAGGATTTATTCATTGCTGCAACCTTCTGCTTAAGAGAGTCCTCACTCTTTTTCAGGATTTCATGTCTGGCAAAGAGGTCATCAAACTTACTCTTGAGTGCTTTCAGTCCTTCCTTCCTGACCAGCTCTTCATCAGCCAGTTCTTTCAGAATCTTCTCTCTTGGAAGATGCTCAGCATTGATCATGTCAAATTCCTGAGTTAGTCTTACAATCTGCGCTGACTCTTTCAGATCTGACTGAGTGAGTTGGTCATTCGGGTTTTGAACCTCAGTACTCAGTTTCTGGTTTTCCTCTACCAAGAAGACATTAGCAGCCTGGAGAAATCAACCATCAATTGATCAAAGCAGATCTGAAGGTTCATTTCTCTAGCTGACTCTGAGCTTATCTCAGGATTTCTACCACTATGTGAACCACACACAGAATTAGATGTTACCTCAGGCTCCTCCCTTGCCATAAGGCACAAGTCATCGTACTCATCATCAGAAAAGAGTTCAGGCGATCTCTCCTCGGGACTATTCGAGTCTGTAGCATCCTTAGCGAGCATAGCTCTCCGGTCAGTATACCTCTGGTCTCTCTTGGCCCTTTTGTCCTCTCTTTCCCGTGCACTTAGCTCTGGGCAATCGTACTGATAGTGCCCACTCTTGTTACAGTTGTAACATGCTACTTGTTGATCTCCTCTCTCCTTTCTTGGCTCAGGGTTCCTTCTTGAGTGAGCTTTCAGTCTTTCCTAAGTGTCTATCATTAGGAGTACATCTCTGTTCATCTCTACAATTGGGCTTTCGGTCTGACTATCTTCTTTCATCGCCACGATCGCGTCTTGGTTCAGTGTTCCTTCTTTCCTCATACCTCCGAGAACTTTGGTGGCTTCCTTCAGGTTTCCTGTCACGAGTATCCTGATAGTATTTTTTATAACGACCAAACCTGGAGTTAAGCTTTTCAAAGCATCTAGCCATCAGGCTGTACTTCTCAGCGAGCTTTTCTTTGCTCATCTCCATCAGTGACTTTGATGAAGACTCGATAGGTTCTGACTTGGCTTTGAACGCCATACTTTTCTCAGGTGCTTTATTTTCCTCTTCAGACTATACTTTCTTCTTTCTCTTGTTCAGATCATATTCCAAAGCTTTGAGCTCTGAAAAAAGTAAAGCTAAAGTTATATTATTCATATCCTGAGTGTTTTTCAACATAATGACACTATTATCCCATATCCCAGGAAGAGCATTTAGGATTTTAGAATCAACTTCTCTCTTAGGAACCTCTTTTCCCAACATCACCAACTCATTCATCATCTAGATGAATGTTGACTCCATCTTATCAATAGTTCTGGCAGGCAGCATCTCGAATGCTTCAAATTTCTGAATAGCAATATTTCTCTTGTTCTCCTTTATCTTTTCTGAGCCCTCGCACATGGTGGTCAGCTCATCCCAGACCTCCTTCACAGTCTTTAAGTTTATCAGCCTTGCCGACTCCTCGAACGGTACCGTATGAAGAATAATGTTCCTGGCCACATTGTCCAGTCCCACCATCTTGATCTCATCATTGGTCATATCCTTCCTCTCCTTAGGGACCTGCACACCAATGTCAAGATGCTCATATCCCAGTCCTATGATATTTGGAATGGTGATCTTGATTGGTCCACCCCGGATAACTCGCGGCATCTGGTCATGGATGGCATCTAGATGTGCCTCAAGTCTGAACTTCCAATGGACAAAGAATTCAGGCAATGAAGCTTCAAGTCTCCTCGAGTCATAATAATTTAAGTTTTCTTCAAAGCAAACTCAGATCTGTTCAGTGACCACCAACAGTTCCTCCTCTGAAACTATTAGTATTCAAAGTCAGTGGTCTTTTGAACCACTGCTCTGATACCACTTGTTGGTCCTGATACAAGACTGAGTGATACGTGTATGGGGGGAATACACGTATACAAATTTTTCTGACTTTCAAACTGACTGAGTCCCCTTTTACTCAGAGTGGTGTTGAACACTGAGTAGATAACACATCTACTAATAGCACTGGGTGCAAGTCAATTGGCTAACTATCTACTTAATGTGTGAGCCCTGAAAGTTATAATCTTGTTTAGTTTGCTTTCTGAAAAACTTGTTTTCTTTCTTAAGAAGATGTGGTTAGAAGAGCAGTGCTTAGTTTAATGATTAGACTGATTGATTCAGGCCTGATAAACAATGCAATGAATGACTTAATCAAATGAACAATTAAGAACAGTAATCAAAGCAATAAGAACACAGGGAGTTTAACGTGGTTCAGAGACTCAAGCTCCGACGTCCACGGTCCTGAATAAACAGAAGAATCCACTAAGGATTGACTTATTTTTAACTTGCCAAGGTGCACCAAGATCAGCTCCACTCACTAGCCTTTACAAACTCCTTCTAACTCACTAACTAACCTCAACCAACAAACCTGACTAGAGGGTTTTGGTTTCAGTTTAGATTCCAACTAAGGTGTGATTATCCTTACAAGACACATCTATGCTAAGGATGGATAATCACTCTAAGCTTAAGATATAACTTGGTTCGCTTAGTGGAATACAAAATAACTCTCTAACTAATAAACACTTGGGAAATTTATGGTTTTTCGAGTGCTTCTTTTAAATGCTTGATTGCTTTGTACGCTAAGAGTTTGAGTAATTTTTGGCTTCAAAATTTCCCGTAACCTTGCTTGGGTCCAAGGTCTTCTTTATTCATAGGCAACTTTAAAAACTATACGTTGGAAGAGATAGCCTTCTAGGTTGTCTTCTCGTAGGATTTGTTCAACGGATATAATCTCTGTGTAGGAGCCACCCTTGCATGTATTTTGTAATTACATTTAATGCTTGCCCATTGAATTGCGCATGGATGTCAGGTTCAAGTCAGTGTCCGTACATGACTTAGCGCTCTCTGATTGGTCCACGTCATCAGGTAGGTGAGAATGTTAGAACTCATTCTTCAGTTTGATCTTGTCTTTACTGAGTTCAGGTTTGTCCTCGTCTACGTACATTTCCCAGCGCTGTCATTCCTTTTGACTTGCTTGGATCCTACTCCAAGTCTTTTCCCAGTACTCAGTACGATCCTGTTACCTACAGGACTGAGTTTAGCGAAGATCTCAGGATCTTGCTCTTCATCCTGACGCATACTCAGCCAGCTTAGAAGGACTGCTATAAGCTCAGGATGGTGCTCTTGTGTCTTCAGGCTTCAGTCTTGATTGTCATCAATGAGTACTCCTCTCATTGAGTACCTATAAATTGTAAAATAGACTAACTTACAAACCTAACCAAGACTAGCTTGACTATTACAAAAACTTAGGAAAATCATCTTTTCTGGGGTTTGGGATCAACTCAAAACTGACATTGTCCCAACACTGGTTAATAATAGAAGCCATCAGTTTTATCTTGTTCTTACTGACCTGCTCATGGGACCCTATATTTCCCATGCTGATTTTGCTCACAATGTTCACCAGAGCCCTGTACTCTGGCTTGAAGTTGTCCTTGTGCATGCAAGCTTGAAAGTCAGAGGATCCTGACTTTGTGAATTTCTCGAGGTAGACACCTTCATTATTTTCTTTGTACGTCATGGGGCTAATACCAGTGCAGGGGAGAGCAAACACCTCCTTCACTGTTGCTCTGAGGTCCACCTCCCTGACCTCCTCTTGTACCAATTGTTCACCCTTCTCGTTCTTTCCGACAGGCACCTCCACCATCACCTTCATAAATAGCTCTCTGTTCCTCTTGAATATTTTTATATATGTCTCAACCACCGTCTTCGGAATCACCATCGTGGGCTTCTTGGCGTAGTAAGTTTTTAACCCAGCCTTGGATATCCAGTCGAATACCGACTTGATCTCTTTCACCTTCAAGCATGGCCCATCCATGGTAATTACTTGTTCAATTTGAACCTGCTTGTTCCGGACTACAGATTCATAGTCGACAAAGGTCCAAGCGGTGTTCGAAGAAGCCATTAAAGTGTTTTGAGAAATAAATTCGAACGAATGCAAAGATTGTGAGTGAGAGAAAGCTCAGTGTGCTTGTGAGTGTATGAATGCGTAAGAAAATCTCAAATAACTTCTAATTTGATGTTTATTTGAACTGTTACTCTGGCGTGTGGCTGAGATTAACCCTGAATTTTAGAGGTTTTGAAATAAAGAGTCAGGATTAATTCAAAGAAATGTCCTTTGATTACGTCAGTCATATCCCGCCTAAAGCGGACACATATATGATAGAGTAATGGTACGCATAAAATGCTCTAACGCGCATGGGTTTAAATATCAAAAGTTGTACTTTTAATGAAAACAGAATGTGTTTAATACGATTCTCAGGATTGAAGAAAGTCAGTGTGACGGTTCAAATTCAAAGAGTCGGATTAAAAATACATACCAGTCAGGGCAATATTGTAGTACCTTGATACCTCATCAGTGTCGAGTCTGAAACTAAGTTCCCCTTCGTCACTGATCCCGATTCCCCCTGAATCTTATACTGACTATTCTCCCGGATCTAAGAGTCCTAACTCCACTGATAGTTCCATAAACCTTGCTTCAGCCAAAGGCTTAGTCAGGATGTCAGCTCTTTGCCTATCAGTGTGAATTTTCTCCATCCTGATGTCCTTATTCTCCACATGATCTCTTATGAAGTGATGCCTAATATCCACATGCTTAAACCTCGTGTGAAGTACTAAATTCTGAGTGATGGCTATAGCACTATTATTGTCACAATAGATTGGGACTTCATTTGCAAACACTTGGTAATCTCTCAATTGTTGCCTCAACCATAAAATTCTAGCACAACAACTACCTGCAACCATATACTCAGCCTCAGTTGTGGATGTTGCCACTGAATTCAGCTTCTTTGAAAACTAAGAGATCAACTTGCTTCCTAAAAATTGACATATCCCAGAGGTTGATTTCTTATCAATCCTACAACCTCCATAATTTGCATCTGAATATCCAGTCAGTTCTAGGTTGTCATCTGAGGGATACAAAAGTCCTAAGTTGACTGTCCTTTTCAAATATTCCAGTATCCTTTTTGTAGCCTCGAGATAACTTTTCGTAGGGCCAGGCTGATACCTAGCACACACACCAATTGAAAAAGTTATGGCAGGCCTACTTGCAGTCAGGTACAACAATGATCCTATCAACCATCTGTACTCAGTCTGATTCATTGATACCCCATCAGTATCAGGATCTATCTTTCAATTTGTGCTCATTGGGATCCTAGCTGGATTGCAGTTCTGAACTCCAAACATCTGAATCAAGTCTCTTGTATACTTAGCCTGATTAATGAATATCCCTTGATCAGTTTGCTTGACTTGCAATCCCAAAAAGAAGTCCATCTCTCCCATCATAGACATCTCAAATTTACCAGTCATCAACTTAGAGAATTTCTCACAGAGCTGATGATTTGGTGACGCAAATATGATATCCACATATATTTGGACCAAGAGAATGTAATCACCTTCAGTGATCCTGAATAATGCCCTATCCATGTTCCCTTTCTGAACCCATAGCTAGTTAGGAATTGAGAGAGGGTATCATACCAAGCTCTAGGAGCTTGCTTAAGCCCATAAAGTTATTACTTCAAGTAGTATACCTTATCTCCAACCTCAAACCGTGGAGGTTGTTCCACATAGACCTCTTCATTCAGGATACCATTAATAAAAGCACTCTTTACATCCATTTGATACCCTTTGAACTTATTGTATGTTGCATATACAAGGAACAGTCTGATTGCTTCTAGCGTAGCTACTGGGGCAAAGGACTCATCTTAGTATATCCCTTCAGACTGACAATATCCTTTGGCAACCAGCCTTGCCTTGTTCTTTACTACAACTCCATTCTCATCCTTCTTGTTCTTGAAGACCCATTTGGTACCAATCATACCTTGATGCCTAGGTCTATCTACCAGTTCCCAAACCTGATTCCTTGTGAACTGATTCAACTCCTCTTGTATGGCCATGATCCAATTCGAGTTAGTGAGAGCTTCTTCTATATTCTGAGGCTCTTGCTCAGAGGGAAAGCAACATAATAGAGCACTCACACCATGGAACCGTTTGGTTCTGACTCCCTCAGTTGGATCACCAATGACCTGGTCAATGGGATGATCTTCTAGCCATGTTCTCTTGCTTGGAGTTGTCCCTAAAGTACCTGCAATGTTAGTGTCTACAGGTTCTATAAATTCAAGAAAATGAACATAAGGGAATGGAACTGAGTCTTCACCAAAGGGGTTGATGAGATCAATATCAGGGACATTGTTTCCCCCTTTATAAGGTGACTCAGTAGCCGTTTCAGCTTCGACCGCATCTTTATTGACAGTACTTACCTCAGGTTGAGCCTATTCCCCAGTCTGAGGCTCAACTACCCCTGAAGTGATGGGTTTAGGAGTGGCTTTTGAATTGTCATCCTGATCATCGTCGTCATCCCAACTTGGAATTGGCACAACTTTGACCTTTGGAACAAGTTAATTCTTTAAGCTCAGCTTTGTCACTCTCCTTGTGACCTCCTCAGAGTCAGGATCCACAACTTTTACCCTAGATTCAGTGAAAGATTCATAAAAAACAACAGGTGGTGATTCTTCCACAATAAGGGTCCTACAATTGTAGACTTTGAATGTTATACTGACTTCAGAATACCCTAAAAATATTCCTTCATCAGATTTGCTATCAAAAGCCTTCAATTGGGTCTTTCCATTGTTAAGGATGAAGCACTTTCACCCAAATATATGGAAAAAAGAGATACGCGGCTTCCTCTTGTTCCATGTCTCGTAGGGGGTCTGAGCATGTTGTTTGTTCAACATGGATCTATTCTGAGTATAGCATGCAGTGTTGATTGCCTCAGCTCAGAATTTCTTTGGCAATCCTGACTTGGCCAGCATGGTCCTGGCAGCTTCCTTCAATGTTCAGTTTCTCCTTTCATCAACACCAGCAGAAGTCTCATGAGTTATACCAAGTTCATTGCAAAATTCAAAAATAAATGAATTTATAAACTTAATGCCTTTGTCAGATCTAATTTTCACAATGGACTGATTTTGCTCATTGCTGAGTCTTCTGAGCAACTCTGGAAGCTTCACCTGTGTTTCCTTCTTATTCAACAAGAAAACAACCCAAGTATATCTAGAATAATCATCAATGACCACTAGGGTATATTTCCTACCATTCATACTATTAGGAAAAATGATGTTAGTTTTGATGAAGTTGGAAAACAAACCAGAATATGTAATAGGACCATCTGGACTTGTTAGCCAGATGAGGAAATAGATTAGGACTTAGTCTAGGGGGAACTGCCAGACCAGAAGACTTCACCAGAAGAGTCACCAGAAGACTTCACCAGAAGACTGCACCAGAGGACTCAACCAGAGAAGATCAGATCAGAGGCAGAAGACCTTTCCCCAGACCAGACGGGTCTAGTGAAACAAAAGTAGCTTAGAATCATCTCCAGATTCTAAGGGAAAAATGTTTCTTAACCGACTATGGACCAGAGGACCTCTGGGTCATCTGGTGTCTGGTTCAGCCTACTCTGGAAGAATCAGAGTTGTGCAAAGGAAGTGTTTGACCGTTGGTGTTTTGAATGAAGTCAACATGATCGGATTGGAAAGTTATTGAAGAAAACAATCCAAGGATCTCACCAACCCAATCAATCAATTAGGGAATTGATTGATTGAAGCTTCCATAAGTAGAGATCTGATTAGATTAGCTCTCCAATGGCTAAACCCTAATCACCTCTATATATACAAGAGTGCCAGTATGAAGAAAAGCTCTAGTTACGCGCACGAAGAATACTCTCAAGCTTTTACTATACTCAAGCAATTTAGCACTCATAAGATCTTATTACTCATCTACTCATTAAAGAGTTTATAGTTGGATTCAATACTCAACCTGTTCATCTTGATAGATAAGGTTGGAGTGGATTGTACTTTAGATCGAAGTTAGAGATCTAAAGTGTGTAACAAGGTGCTGGTACTTGTCAATTCCAGTGGTTGTGAGTAAGTTGGTTGGTTAGTAAGGGCCCTTGCAAAAGGGAGAGTGGACGTAGGATTTTAACATCTGAACCATTATATATCTCGTCTTATTTATTGCTTTCTTAATTATCTCTTGTCTTGTTTCTGTTCTTGATAAAAGGATTTTACAAAAGGTTATTTATCTAGCTTCCGCATAATCTCAAATACTGACTAGTGGGACCAACAAGTGGTATCAGAGCGGTGTGTCCTAGACCACTGCTTTGAAGAGCTTTTAGTGCTCACCGGGCAGATCCATTGCTTTGAAAATCCTTTGCATAAAATCTTTTATCTTTTCTAAAAATATCTTCAAAATCTGCTTACAAGAGCCGTAAATTGCCTGAATTTTCTTTCAATGAGTATAGCCACTGGAGCTTCATGATGAGCAACCATCTTGGAGCTATTCATCACCGCATGCTTGATGTGGTTGAGAGTGGCTCCATTCAATTTTACTGGACTCCTATTGATGATGGCAGATCAGAGTCCAGAGAAGAGACTAGTGTTACTGCAGAGGAAAGAACTGATGGTAGAGTACCCAGGCAGAGAATCCTCAAGAAGAGAGATGAATTGAACAATGATGCGAGAAAGCTATACAACTTGGACCAGGTAGCCAGAACTGAGATTATCAACACCCTCACCAAAGAAGTGATCGAGAAGGTAAGAACTTGTGGTACGGCTAATGAAATGTGGGACAAATTGGCTCTGCTCTGCGAGGGAACAGAGAAGATCAAGGATAACAAGCTTCAGGCTGTTCAACACTCATTTGACACATTCAAGATGAAACTAGATGAGACCATTGACCAGCTTGACATGCGTCTCACAAATCTCCTCAACAAGGCTAGTGCCTTAGGTAAAACTAATCAGCAGGTGGAGGATCAAAGTCACAGTCATCAAGGATAGCAAGGATCTCAACACTCTTGACCATCATCTTCTACTCTCTGATTTGAAAGCTTATGAGTATGACCTACAAGAAGAAGATCAATCAGAGGAGATATCTTCTTCTGGTCAGAAAGGAGTTACTTTCTCCTCAACCATCAAGACTGAAGAAAAAGTAAAGGAGTCTTCTGCAGATGACATGAGCCTAAAGGAATAGGTAGCACTCTTAACGTGTGGTTTTAAAAAAATTGATTTTTTTAGAATAATTTTCATATAATTTTGATTTTAATGGATGTATATTACATATAATGACATAAATTTCATTTTTTTATTCTATATCATGTATATAAATTAAAATGGATTATTATAAAAATATTAAGTTTCCATATAGAAGATCAAATAAATATTTTGTATCTGTATGCATACACAATATTTTAAACATGAACTAAATCTTTATTATATTAGTCCTCCATATATTTATGGATCTTTAATTCTTTTCACGTTTTCATACTTATGATATTTTTAATTTTTAATTTTCAAAATATTTTTTGACATGATCTAATATTCTATATGTGTATCTCATATTCCTTAACTTTTGGATGGATGTATATTATATATACTAATTAGAATTTCGTATTTTTTTTTATATCATGTATATAAATTAAAATGGATCAATAGTGAAATATTATATTTCTATATAGAATAAAAGATCAAATAAATATAAATATTGTGTATCTATATATATATATATCATATTTTAAATAGAAACAAAATTCGTATTATATTAGTCCTCGATATACTAATACTAATACTAATCTAAATGAATTATATTATGATTTCAACATATATTTATTACCATGAAAACTAATGATTTACAATTAAAAGTTTGTAATTTATATATGTCATGAGAAAATTATATTTGCTAGAAGTTTTATTTACTAATTGTAGCAAATGTTCACTAAGAGGTAATATGATTCCCATAAGTACATAATGGCCTACACACTAAATGACATGTAAATTTTAAAATCATAATTTTCAACTTATATTCATTATCATGGAAAACTAATATTTTACAATTAAGAGTTTATAATTTATATATTTAACAATAATACTATATATGCTAGATTTTTTATCTACTAATTGGTACAAGTGTTCACTAAGAGATAATATCATTCCTATGAGTACGTTGTGGTCTACACACTAAATGACATTTATATTTTTCAATATATATATTATCATGTAAAACTAATATTACACAATTAAAGATTATAATTTATATTTCATGTGTGCTTAACTTATTTTTAAGACATGAGATTTTTTATACGATGCATATAAAATTAAAAAAAAAAATTAAACTTTGTTCTAATGATTGAGGCCTCACACGAAGCTACAAATACATATAACAAGTTAGGTTCTCAATATTCTTACTATATGAGTTTTTTCTAAAGTAAAATTATCGAAGTCTTTAGAAAAAATATTACCTCTTAGTGAACATTTGTAGCAATTAGTAGATAAAAAAACTCCAGCATATATAATATTCTCATTTATAAATTGTGTTTGATGTTGTTTGCACCAAGATGCATAAGGTAATGTTTTTTAGGCATCTCTAGGTTTAAGGAAGACAAATCTTTGTATTTAGATTTTTCTTTTCATTCAGATAAAATTCAACTTTTAATGGTGTTTATTTGTTCTAATATTTTCCTCCTCCGTATTGAATAAGCCTCTTTATATAACATTCAGGTAAGAAGAGACATGTATTATCATAATTTAAGCTGTTTTTTTAATTAAAATTTTGAAATTCTTCTTTTTACAAAATAGTGGGTTAGAAAAAAAGTGTAACGTGAACACTTTTAAAGACACATACTCCACCTGCTTTTATTGAAGTGGTGTCTTTTTTGTTTGACAATATTTTAGTGTTGAAATGTCTTAATTATTATATATAGTTGTACTCAATTTTTATGTTCTAAGATGTTTTAATAAAATATTTTTTCTTAATTTCTTACACTTATTAATACTGCGTATCCAATATAATGAAACTAGGTTGAATAAAGTTATGACAAGTAGCTCTTTTGAAAGATATATTTATTCCTATGAATATGTGGTAATCTACAAACCAAATGACATGTGAAATTTTAGATCGTGATTTTCAACCTATATTTATTACCATGGAAAACTAATTTTTTGCAATTAAGAGATTATAATTTATATATATCATGTGTGATTGACTTACTTTTAAGACGTTTGGTTTTTCATAAGATGCATATACAATAAACAATTTTTTTTAATGCTTGAAGCTTCACATGAAGCTATGAATACTTTTCATATGATGCATATACAATATTAAGTTAGGTTCTCGATATTCTTACTATGTGTTTTTTCTAAAGTGACATTGTTGAATGTATTTAGAAAAAAAAAATATTACCTTTTAGTGAACATTTTTAGCAATTAGTAGATAAAAAAAATCTAACATACATTTAATATATTTTTCATATAGGAATTGTGCTTGACATTTTTTTACATCAAAATGTATAAGGTAATATTTTTAAGGTTTCTCCATATATAAGAATATAAATATTTGTATTTAGATATTTTTCAGTTAGATGAACTTCAACTTATAATGGTGTTATTTATATTTTTCACCTCCCTGTTGAGTAAAACTTTATAGAAAAGACTCACATAAGAACAATTTGTCATAGTCTAAGCTGTTATTTTATAATTAAATTTCTATTTTTCTTTTTAACGAAATAGTGGTTTAGGAAAAAGGTGTATATAATAGCAATTTTAAGGGCAGACTCCCATTGCTTTCATTGTAGTGGTACCTTTTTGTTTGACAATCTGTTAGTATTGTAATGTTTTAATTATTATAGATATTTAATGAAATTTTTATAATCAATTTTTTTTAATAAATTCTCTTTTCTTAGTATCATACTAATACAATACATCTAATATAATAAAGCTAGGTTGAATAGTGTTATGACAAAGAACTCTTTTGAAATATATAATCATTTATAGGAGTATGTGGTGGTCTACAAATCAAATGACACGTGAAATTTTTTATCGTGACTTTCAACCTATATTTATTATCATGGAAGACTAATGTTTTACAATTAAGAGTTTATAATTTATATATTTCATGTGTTGTTGACTTATTTTTAAGAATTGAGATTCTTTGGTATGATGCATATAAAACCACTTAATATTGATGAGACCTCCATGTGTAACATAAAGTCGGGAACACATTTGTCCGAACTATTATTGAAGAGAAAACTTATTATATGGGATGATGCACCAATAATTAACAGATATAACTTTGAAGCTTTGGAGGCTCGAGGGATATTATTAGATCTCCAAATGGAACCATGAATGATATGCCTTTTGGTGGTAAAATCGTTGTGTTTGGAAGAGATTTCAGACAGATACTTTCTGTTATACCAAAAGGAAGTCGAGAGGATATTGTGCATTCAACTATAAATGCTTCATATTTGTGGGATCATTGCAAGGTATTTTCTGCATCTTTTATTAAATACTAATATTTTTTAAAGAATTAATTATTGAAAAACTAAATACATTTAATTTATTTTCAATTTTAAGGTTTCAAGATTGACAAAGAACATGAGAATACAAAGTTCTGATCTCAATACGTCCTCATTTGATGTTGATGTAGTTAACTTTTCGAGGTGGATTTTGAAAGTTGGTGATAGAAAAATTGGAAATAGACAAGATGATTTCGTTGAGATTTAAGATTCCAGAAGATAATTTGATTTATGATGTCGGTGATCCAATTGCATCTATAATAGAAAGTATTTATCCATCCCTAATTGATATTTAAGGACACATAAATACTTTGAGGATAAAGCAATACTTGCACCTACGCATTGAGATGTGGAGTGTATAGATGATAAGATTCTACCTATGATTCAAGGTGTGATACTAAAGTATACTTAAGCTCAGATAATGTTTGTGCTCTGAATTTCGAGAAGGGGGTAGTGGACAAATGGTTACAATTGAATTTTTAAATTATATTAGGTGTTCTGGAATACCAAATCACCATCCGATCTTTAAAGAAGGAATGCCTATAATGTTACTAAGAAATATTGATCACAAAATCCGGTTTGTACAATGTAACAAAATTGATTGTCACCAAACTTGGCAACCACAATTTCGAGGCTGAAATAATATCTGGAAGGATTATTGAAATAAAGTGTTTATCCCAAGAATGAAATTGATAAATTTTGATCCTACAATGCTGGTGAATTTTAGAAGGATAATTTCCAATTCTATTGTGTTTTGCCATGACAATAAATAAAAGTCAAGGGCAATCACTTTCTACTGTTGGATTGTATCTTCCCAAGCCTGTTTTTTGCTCATGGTCAACTTAATGTTGCAGTATCAAGAGTTAGATCGAGTAGAGGATTGAAAATTTGTCACTTGATTCTAAAGGAAATCCATCAAAATATGCAACAAATATTGTTTATAGGGAGATTTTCCGCAATTTGTAAGTATTGCTTTCTAAACATTTGGTTAAGAATAAATATCATGAATATATAGTTTATTGACCTTGGAATAGAATTATTAACTAACATTTTTAAAAATACATTAAAAATATTGAATAAGTAAAATAATAATAGTAACAACATTTATAAAATAAAAAAAAAAAAGATCAATAATTTTACATAAATTTTATGTACAGCTCCGCGAAAATCGCGGGTTTAACACTAATATTATATATAAAGAAAAAGAACATTATGAAAGGCATGGGGCTGCAAAGAGATCCTCAGGAAATCCAATGGGATTGCAAGGAGATCCTTGGGGAAACTGTCGTGCAAAATGTCCGAAACTGCAAAGAGGTTCTCGGGAGACCTAGTGGGATTGCAAAGAGATCCTTGGGGAAACCACTAAAAATGAATTATAAATATACATGAAAGTAAAGTATATACATGATAACTTATTATATGACATGATTGTTTTTGGTTATGCATTTTATTTGTATGTTATATTAAGTCTTGACAAGAAGATCACACTGAGCTAGTGGTTTTGCTCATTCCATACAATTAGTATTTTTTAGATTGAATGGGTGTGGTGGAGGGACGGTGGATTTGGATGCAGATGCTTGTTATTTGAGAAATTTTATTTAGTTATTCAATTATTATATTTATTAGACTTTGAGTTACATGATTACATCCCTTAAAATAAATTTTTAATCTTCACTGTTCAGATTTTAATTTTTCATTTGAGATTTATTCATTGAATTTTGAGTACATGATTATTCATTTATTTTTGGCTTTCAAAAAAAAGAAAAATTATTTATTTTCGTTGCCAAATTTTAAAATAAAATAAATAACCGAATGAAATCGTTTTTAAAAAGCCTTAAAAAAATCGGGGCGTGACAGTTGGTATTAGAGCGGGTCTACGTTCTTGTAAATTTGCTTAAAAAATATCTTAATATATATTTAGTCAAGAACAATGTTTTTGCAAAATGTCAAGTCTTAGCATCCATCACCTCCCATCACTACAACTCCAAAAAGGTAAGATATGAGATTTCATATGATATGTGTATCTTGAACATTTGAAAATGTGATTATATGATATATGTTATATGCATCACATACTGCACGAATATATATATTTTACATGTCAACATATGCATGCACACTTTATTGATCAACTTCTTAATTTTTTATAAAGAGGGGTAGAATGTAATACCCCTAAAATTTAGAATACATTATTTTATTAAATATAATAATAAAATAGAATTAATAATTATTTAGATATACTGAAATATTAGAGTCTTAAATTCTCTTTCATCTTATTCATTAAAAATTCCATAATTTATTTTCTTGATATTCTTGAGAGATCTTTTTAAATCTCAAAATTAATTTCCTATCTTTTTATTTATTTTTCTACCTTCCTTAGAGATATTTGAATTCCTAATGTAAATTAAATCTCTTTTATATCATCTAAATATTTACGAGAGATATAAAATATCAATCTTTCTTAAAAAGAAATCCCTTATCTTAGTAGGGCTTTTCTTCTGTCAGGTAGGGTATTCACCCTGACGCCAGGAAACAAATTAAAACTTGACACCTCATATTATTTTGCTGTGGGCGATCTTGTTTTGCAATTGAAAAAAAAAAAAAAATTTATAAAAATAAAATATAAAATTACTGTAATATCCATTGAGTAAATTTTTTAAAAGTCTGATTTAATAATTTATAAATTTAACCTTGTGCCTTAAAAATAAAAAATAAACTAATTAAAAAAAGGTGGTAAATTCACTTTCTTTCTCAAACCAAAAGTACTATAGTTTTTTTTTCTTTCACGAACAGAACCAAAAGTCCAAAACCATGCCGTGATTATATATAGAGCAGGCAAAACAGGCGGGCCGGCCCGACCCATCGGACCAATCACTATTCACGGGCCGGGCCGGACCGTTTGCACGTTGGGCCTATAAATTCTCAGCCGGCCCAACCCTCCGGGCCCAAATTGCCGGCTCTAATTATATATAACTTTGAAGATGAAAAACAATTCCCACCTTTTCTTTTTTAGATGGAATAGCTCCTGAAAAATTGAAATCTCATACCCTAATCACAAAAGAGAATAATTCCTAACAAATTGTAATATAGAAGAAGCTTCGAATTAAAAGGTAAATCTCAGATGGAAGATTATGGATTTTCGCCAGAGCGTGTCCCGGTGTTCTTTAGATTTCTGGTCAATTATGAATTTCGGTAATATTATTACATTTGTTCTTGCAACTAGTTTATTCCTTTTGAATAGCATTTTCGTTCAACCCATCTATGACGGTCTCTATCAAATTGATAATTGATAGACGATTGGTTCTTGTCGATAATTGATAATTATTGGTTCAATGATTTCCAATTAATTTTTGTTTCGAAATTTTAGGTTGTCTGGTGCGCTGGGTTTAGATGAATTCTTTATAAGAAAGCAGCAATTATTTTTGTGTTAGAAGCTTTTGATTCTAAACGGTCTTTCGTCTCTACTTTCTTCCTCCAAACAACAGAATCAAGGTGCAAAGTAACTTTAAATTCACGCACTCAATGTGTTTGATAAATTGCTCCAATAATATGTGTTATTTAAATTGATTTTCTATCTACCCACTGCATTCTTAACCCGTAATTGAAACCAGGGTGAAGATAATAACATTCTATTTTTTAGGAGAACATATATTATGTAGTTTACAACAGACCTCGATGAGTAGAGCATGCATGTCAAGTTCTGATGAAGTTGTTTGCATTGGAACCCCAACGGCTCGTCTCAGCTACTTGCTAGCTCCCTCCATTATCCAAGTTGCTGCCAAAATCACCTCTCAGGTTATACATACTAATTCATTCTCCACCCTCTATATATAAATATGTCATCTGTGGTGGGATGCTTAGTAAAATATTTGTTGCTTAATTTTCATCTGCAGGACAAGTCCCATAGTTTATTGTTCATCAATGTTTTGGTAATTAATGAATATGCAGTTATTTTTTAGTTGGAAGTTTTGGCCCAAAAATTGAAATGTTACTTAAAATGTTAGAATTCATCAATTTATAAAAAAAAAAAAAAAAAAGAGGCGAGGGTGGTGTTCTAATTTAGTGTTAAATGTTCCTAGAGTCTAGCAAAATTTAGCCATTCATACACACAGTGGGTCATACACTAGGAGGGTGTTTGGCTGAGCTTATAAGCTCCTTAAAACATCTTATAAGTTGTTTAAGAGCTTATAAGTACTACTAATGTGTTTGGCAAAATAATATGTTTAACAGCTTATAAGATCATAAAATAAGCTCCTAACATCTTATAAGCTGTAAAAAAATAAGTTGGGATTTCCCAACTTATTTTCCTAACCACCTCCACCCCAACCACCCACCTCACTCTGAAACCACCCCACCTCAAGATAAAAAAAAAATAGAAAAAATTATTTTTTATAAATTTAAAAAATATTTGTTATAAATTATCAAAGATCTTATAAGTTGTATTAGCCAAACACTTTAGCAACTTATAAGCTACTTAAAAACTACATCTTATAAGCTCTTAAAACAACTTATAAGATGTTAGAGCTTATAAGATGTTTCAAATAAGCTTAGCCAAACACCCTCTAGATTGGGCCAAATGATTTTGACAAATTTTTGCAGCTTATAAGTTGTATTAGCCAAACACTTTAGCAACTTATAAGCTACTTAAAAACTACATCTTATAAGCTCTTAAAACAACTTATAAGATGTTAGAGCTTATAAGATGTTTCAAATAAGCTTAGCCAAACACCCTCTAGATTGGGCCAAATGATTTTGACAAATTTTGCAGCTTATGATTATTTTAAAAATTTTGTTGGAACGCCCCACCCCCCCCCCCCCCCCCCCCACCCCCCCACACACACACAACAACACAAATTCCTGCAATTCAATCAAGGTGCCATAAAAATATAATCATGGTGAACCACTACGCAATTTTGGCTCCAACAACTCAAAATTAAGAGGCCTTGTTTAGGCTGCTATGTTCTACCATTGTCATGCTTGAGCTTAGAACCGAATTTGTTTTATTCAAAAAGTATGTTTTGATATGTGGCAGAGTTTCAAGTTTTAACTCTCCTAGATAAAACAATGGTAATATAACCTCTCTATTTCTTTTGCTAAGTTTGATTTATAAATCGTCATTTTATCACTTGGAACCATGACATTAACAAGTTAAATATGATATCTAAACTGTGATGAATCAATAATTATTGGTTTAAAATAAATACAACTTTTTACATTTTATAATGACAGTAGGGCACAACTTGGTGTATATTGCAAATTTTGGTTAGCTCATAATTTTTTTGTTTGCACCATTGTTGATGTTCATGATATAAATGTTGTGTTGCTTTGTATTTCTGGGACACACTTTTAGTGTGGGGTATCTTATTTGCTATTTTTAGGAAAACTTTATTACGAAGTTATGGCAGAAAAATGAAATTCAATCTACTCTTGTGCAAACTTGTAGTTGTGAATCTGTTATATAACTAAATTCACAATTAATATCTCTTGGAGGCTATTATTTATTTTGCATCTCACATATTGAATTCTTGAGGCATATCTTGATTTTAGAAGAAATTTTAGTAAAATCTCATTGGAGCCATGATAAGATACTATGAAAATAATTAGGGAATCAACTATGGTTCTTCTAAAGATGGAGTTAATGTAGAAAACTATTCCATTTTTCTAATTTATATGTTTACATAGCTTGATATCATGTTTATAGGCTTGACTAACATAATTCTGGAGAAGGGCAAAAATACATGGTGTTGAGAAGGATATTGCAGAGGAGAGACTTTGACTATGGATAAGCTAGAGTGGACAAACTCCAACTTTTTGCACCCAATCTGCCATTATTTCTCATGTGCAATAGAAGTGAAAGAAGAAACAGGAGTAATGGATCCACACCATTGCCTATACTATAGCATCATTCATCAATGACTAGATCAACTTCCTTTACGTCAACAAGACATATCTAAAATTGAGATAATCTCCAATTTGTCTCTGGACTATGGGGCAAGTTGAAGTTTATTGTATTGTATTGTATTATTTATTAGATTTTCTAAATTTCTAACTATTAATGTATCGAAAGTTATGATTCTACACTTTTCATTTATATGAACATTTCGTTGTGTATGTACAAGATATGGGTAGAGTAATATTCTACTGAAAAGAATTAAAGCAATGAATTTTGCTCTTAGAATCCAAATTGTTCTTGTATTTTTTTAAGGATTTCTTCAATTTGTAATTTTGTATGATAATGTTTCAACTTTGAGATATTAATTTATTGCCCTTAGGAAAGTTTTTGTATAATCAATTTCAGAAATTTAATTTTCCTCTTTCATGGAGTTGTTTGAGCTAAATGGTTATAATTTGCGATTGCTCATTATTGAACCAAAATATCAATGAGTCTATATTATGTCTTATTATCATTATATTAAAGTCTTACGCATTTAATAGAGATATATGTACATATGCAGGAAAAAAAAGGCGATTTTTTCCTGGGAAGATTTGGTTAGATTTTGAATGATGATTGCTCCTCTAATTAATCAATTTATAAGTCAAGCCACGACAACTATAAGACGTATTTATAAAGTGTTAGAAATGTGAGGTGTGCGTATACGAAGATGAAAGAAATGCAGACACGGACTTAGACAGGAAGTCGAGGCACGAGTTAGACTCGCTCTCCGTAAGATATTATTGCCCCGTGCACAGGTGCAATACGGATCATTGGCAACCGTCCCCAAGATACAACGACTTTGGAACTTCAAACTGCTGCACTACAAGTCGGAAGTTATCGGCGAATCGCAAATAGGTATCCGGAACTTTCGACTCGACTCTAATGCAATCTTAGAATACTAGAATGTTTTGGGTGTTTTGAAGGCTAGAAGGTTGATTTTGATTTGGATGGTTGGAAAGGCATTCTAAGGGGTGTATTTATAGTTATTGAAGAGGTGTGGTGCCTTTTTGGTTAACGGGTGCAACCTTTTGGGCCTTTCAATCTAAGCCCTTGGATCCGGGGTTCAAATTTTAACCGATCAGACGCGTCCATACGGGTGCGGGCGGTCATTCTGGCGCCGACCCACATGCGCGGTCCGACCCTCACGCGCCCCTACTTCGATTTGGGTTCGAAACCCATGGGATGCGCCCCTTCGTGAACTGCTTGGCTCCCACCCACTGAACCGATCCACACTGTCGAAACTGAGCCCAACCCGCATCGTCCGATCGCGGGTTCGAAACCTGCAGACCGCACCGAGCCTTGGTCCAAACCGCGTGCCAACTCATGAGCCACGTCCGGTCCGAATTGCCTCGAAAAATTTAAGGCTCCTTAGCTCCTCGCGACGATGCGTACGTGCGATGTGCGCCACTAAAGCGCCCAATGCGACTAAGTGCGACGTGCACATGCCCATGCGGGTGTGAGTCCAAGTCTTTTGGGTTAGCCCTTCGGGCTAACCATAGCACCACCACTTAAATTTAGTCAAGATTGCATTTCTATAACATAAGTCTACTATGTGAAAGGTCCATTTCTTCCAATTTTCCAATGTGGGACAAGGATCCCTTTCCTTACTTCTCCACTCTTCCTCTTCAATTTTAGGAATTCCCATGATAAATTCTCAACTTCATGTATTAATATCTCATTCACCCGAAATTGATTTTTAGCAAATTAATACACAAAATTCATCCACTCCGAACGTAGATTATGAATTTGCAATTTATTTCCATTTTCCATAAATGGAACATCATGTTAAAATTGGTCAAACTTGGGTTAATTACCCAAATTCTAAACCAATTTCCAACAATCCCCCACATGAATGATATTAATGCATGTGACCACTTAAGAAAGTTCCGACGAACTGGTACTACGTCGGGATAGGCAGCGACTGGCTTTGAACCTTCCCTAGTAAGATGTCATCGGATTTACTCGCCGCTCAGTGAACATGATTTCTTAAACTAGTAGGTTTTTTGTGTAAACCAAGACAATGACATTTACACAGCAACAATTTTGATACCCTTTGGTTCTCACGTTGTTGTCCATTTCGGCCCTAGACCGTATCTTGGATTCATAAGCATTTACTGAATTTTTCTCAATCAGAAGCAACCCCACTTCAATGCTTATATAGGTGATCTCCTATCAAGAGTAACCTGCAATACTCCACCCATTTAGGGATATAGGAACCATTAAAAGCTATAAAGTTTAACCTTACCACACGTCAGCAGGTTTTAAGCACCTTAAGGCAACTAAAGGTGCGATGTTGCACTTGAACGGATTCGAGAATGGGCTGAAGAATAATTTTCAAGTGCGTACATGAGTGTTTCATAACTTAGTTTTCTCATTGAACCAAGTTCTTGGGATCCTCCAGTCATCATGGTTGAGTTACCGCTATGAACACCCTTTAATGTGTGGGTTTTAGCGTCATTCCCCTTACCGCACTACACATTTGATCTCTATTTATGCCTTTCGTAAGCGGATCCGCGATATTTTCTTTCGACTTCACATAGTCGATGGAGATTACTCCACTTGAAATCAAATATCTAACGGTATTGTGTCTCCTACGTATGTGTCGAGACTTACCGTTGTACATGTGACTCTGTGCCCTTCCAATAGCCGATATGTTATCACAATGTATCATCACGGGAGGCACAGGTTTAGTCCAACAAGGAATATCCTCTAAGAAATACCGAAGCCACTCTGCTTCCTCACCAACTTTGTCCGAACCTATGAACTCCGATTCCATTGTAGAACGGGCAATACAAGTTTGCTTAGAGGATTTCTGTTGGTCCCAAAGATGTATCAAGGTCTAGAGGGGGGGTGAATAGACCTTGATTATTAAAACTTAAAACTTTTAGGTAACAAATAAAGTATACAGATTGAACTCTGCAGCTGTAGAGTTAAAAGCAAAGGTTTGCAGCTGCAGACTTTTGAAATGCAAAGAATGTATAATTAATTCAAACACTTATCAAAGTTGGTGTTGTAATACTTTGGAGTATTTTAACACCTAGTGCAGCGGAAATAAGTAATATGTGTTAAGTGAAAAATCAAATTCAATCAAACTTTAAAAAAGTACAAAGAATATGAATGATGCAATAAGCAATAAGATAGATAAAGTGAATGAACAATAGATAAAGAACAAGGAGAATTTGTAGTGGTTCAGAGGTGTTGTAATCCTCCTACATCCACTGTTACACCACACAGGTGCCAAATTCACTAAGAAACCACACAGTCACAAGATGTTCCCCCTAAGACTTAGAGTTCTCACACAGATCAGTCTAGTCTAGGATGAAACACAAATTCACTCAGAACACTCTCTCTATCTCACTCAGAAATAAACACGCACTAAGAATAAAATCTACACAGGGTAGAATACAGGGGTATATAGTGAGGAACAACAACAATGAAAAATACAAGACAATATTCCTAGCTTCTAAGTCCTAAAAACTTCTATATTTGAAGGTCTGTAGACTTTGAAGGCTGTAGATATTGTGTAGTATGCTTGAGAGCTTGGGGTTGTTGTTGTTGAACCTCTGATGTCTCCTCTTCTATTTATAAGGGTCTTGAGGGGTCCTCTAGCCGTTGGAGGGATTGAGAATTTCAAATATTTTCACCTCCAGCTTTGATTTCTGCTTAATTAAAGCTTCTTGTCATATAGCAACGTCCTTTAAGTAGTACAAGTTGTCTTTTAGTGATGACTGCTCAAAGAGCTGTTAATGTAACGCCCCGAATCCGGAGCGTAGCCTTCCTTGGCTTTAACGCTTCAGATCGAGCCGTCACTTAGTAATATAAGAAAAACTAAGCCATTTTTTTTTCTTAAGACAAATACTTTACTCAGGTTTATGAAATAACTAATTACGCGGTTCAACCGATTGATAAATTTCGCAGCGGAATTTAATTTCTAAGCATGCAAGCCTAAAATAGTCATTTGATAATTTAACATGCCAAGTCTAAGTAATAGCACAAATACGATAAGTTTTTAGTCAAAAGCATCGAACGTGAAAAGAGTTATCGCCCGACATAAAGTACATTCATCTCGAATAAGACATAGATATTAGAACAGTTATGAGTTTTAGACAGTGGTGGGGAGGTCTGCACTACAGCTGCTCCCAATCCTCCGCATCAGTACCTGAAAATGTTTGTAAAAGTAGGGGATGAGATTTGAATTCTCAGTGTGGGTGATCTGTACGCGATTATGCAAAACAGGTATAATTCGAGTATCTTTTACACTATCCTTCCGAACGTAACACAATTTGGCACGACTATTTCATCAATGCCTATGGGCAGTCTTAATTTCAACATACCCTATGAGCAGTCTTAATTTCAACATACTCTGCAGATATGTCTTAATTTCAACATATCCTGTGGGTATATCTTAATTTCAATATACCCTGCGATGCATAGCACACGAGAAAATCACAAGTATAATTTCAACAAGAAAGCACACCAATTTACACATAACTTCCAGGCAATACAGATATGAACCACCCACCTTTCAAGGAGCTTTTCGTAAAAGTTGGGAACAGCGAGACTTCCGAACTCACAAACGAACCGCACTCAACCTAGCACGAATCATTATCCATGTTTTAGTCCATTATCTTTTTATACAATTTTTCTTGCATTCTTATACGTAACACGTTGGTTCTAAAGGACTTTTGGCATAATTCATACTTTAGTTTCTTTTAGTGCAAGGTTAAGACTTTTAGCCTTAGTGAAGCTTTCACTAAAACACACAATAACACATTTCCATGAGCTAAAACATTTGTCTTAAGATCAAAATCCCTAAACATGACATTGGTTACCAAAGTCCTATCCACATGATACTAAGGTGTTCTAAGTCCTTATTCTATCATGCAAGACACGTATGAGCATTAAACAAAATTAACACTTCAAGTCACTAAGTTGAAAAATGATGCAGTTTGTTCTTCTAGGTCTTCTACTCATAACTTTGGGTATTTTTCAAAAATACTTAGACACATTCAAAAATAATAAAATTTACACAGTAACTTCATCTTGGAAAGAAGAACACACATAAAAATAGTGCTTGTGCATTTGGTGTGTTTAAAATAGGGTTTTTGGCCTGTTTTCCAACTAGTGCAGAAACTTTTCATCTGTCACAATAGGTTTTCAGCAGTGTACCATTTACAAGAACATTTTGGTAAAATTAGTTAGACACTTCCTAAAATCATGAAAAAATTTATAGACGTAGCTAACAACCCATAATATTTTAATATGATTTTTAAAAAAAACATTATCTTGCCGATTAGTACCAGATTCTTTCCAAACACGAATGTGGTTGCAGATCGTCACGTTTTCTTTTTTAATTCATAGATTATTGAAGAAAATTCCAAATCACATGAGACCAGTGGCAAATGAAAGCCACTTTGACCTAATTTCATCCTCTCTTTCCCAAGTTGCTTCTTCTTTTCCGTGTCTACTCCACTGTACTAAAACTAGAGGGACTTCTCTATTTCTCAACTTATGCATTTTCCTTCCTAGAACTTCCACAGGTACTTCCTCATAAGTTAGGTCTCGTCCTATCGTCAAATCTCTGAAATCAACAACGTGCGCGGGGTCGCCCACGTACTTCCTGATCGTGGAAACATGGAACACATTGTGCACTTGTGATAAGTCCGGTGGCAAGGCTAGGCGATATGCGACGTCTCCAACTTTCTCCAATATATCAAAGGGCCCGATGTAGCGGGGTCTTAGTTTGCCCCTCTTCCCGAAACGAATTAATCCTCTCATTGGTGCCACCTTCAGGAATACCTTCTCCCCAACTTCAAAGTGTAGGTCCTTTCGGCGGGTATCGGCATATGACTTCTGACGATCTTGTGCAGCTTTGATTCTTTCTTTAATTCGAGAAACGATTTCCACGGATTGCTCCACTAACTCTGGTCCTAAAATCTTGCGGACTCCCACTTCATCCCAACAAATAGGTGATCGGCATCTCTTTCCATAAAGGGCCTCGAACGGTGCCATTTGTATTGTGGCCTGGTAGCTGTTGTTGTAAGCAAACTCTACCAAGGGAAGGTGAGCTTCCCAACTCCCTTCGAAGTCCAAAGCACAGGCTCTGAGCATGTCCTCCAGGGTCTGAATGGTCCTCTCTGATTGTCCATCGGATTGAGGGTGGTAAGCAGTGCTGAAATTGAGTTGCGTCCCCAAAGCTTGCTGTAAAATTTTCTAGAATTTCGAAGTGAAACGAGGATCTCTATCAGAAACTTTCGAAACTGGTACGCCGTGCAATCTAACTACTTCTCCTATGTACAACTGTGCTAGCTTATCTAAGGAGTAAGTCATTCGAATAGGTATAAAGTGGGCCGACTTGGTAAGTTTGTCGACAATAACCCAGATGGCGTTGTGGTTCTACACAGTCTTGGGAAAACCGGTTACAAAGTCCATGGTGATGTTTTCCCATTTCCATTCAGGTATCTCCAGCGGGTGTAGTAATCCTGATGGTCGTTGGTGGTCGGCTTTGACTTGTTGGTAGGTCAAACATTTCTTCACAAAGTGGGCTATCGTCCTTTTCATACCTCTCCACCAGAAATTTTCCTTCAGTCCCCTATACATCTTTGTCTCTCCGGGATGCACTGCGTAGGGTGAACCGTGTGCTTCCTTTAGAATCTCTTCCCTTATTTCTCCATCCTTTGGCACACATATCCGTCTCCAAACATTAGACTCCCATCGGTATCCACCGCAAATCCCTCGATGGTCCCCCTTTCGGCTCGAATCCTTTTGCCATCAAGAAATTTGTCGGTCTTCTGAGCGTCCCTAATCCTTTCCCTTAAGGTTGGTTGTAGGTTGAGCGTATAGATCACGACATCTGCACAACATTGGCTTGTGTATTCCAGGCTCATCCGGGTGAAGTCTTTGATCAACGTTGCTTGTTCTGTTGGCATGGAGCTGAGTGTCGCCTTCCCTTTCCTACTCAGGGCATCGGCCACTGCGTTCGCCTTTCCAGGGTGATAATGAATCGAACAGTCGTAGTCCTTCACCAATTCCAACCATCTCCTCTGCCTCATGTTAAGTTCCTTTTGTGTGAAGAAGTACTTCAGGCTCTTGTGGTCGGTGTAGATTTCACATTTGCCTCCATAAAGATAGTGTCTCCAGATTTTTAGTGCGTGAACTACTGCTGCTAACTCCAAGTCATGTGTTGGGTAGTTCTGCTCGTGAATCTTCAGTCGGGAAGCGTATGCAACGACCTTTCCATGTTGCATAAGGACACATCCTAACCCAGACAAGGATGCGTCGGTGTATATCACAAATCCCTCTGATCCTTCGGGGATAGTTAACACCGGTGAAGAAGTTAATCTCTTCTTGAGCTCTTGGAAACTTTCTTCGCAGGTGGGCGTCCAAATGAACTTCTGGGTCTTTTTTGTCAGTTGGGTTAGAGGCCTTGCGATTCGTGAGAAATCCTGAATGAACCTCCTATAGTACCCTGCTAACCCAAGAAAACTTCGTATTTCATTGGCATTTATCGGGGTCCTCCAGTCCATTATAGCCTCCAACTTTACGGGATCCATCTCGATCCCCTTTGACGAGATTATGTGTCCCAAGAACATAACTCTATCAATCCAGAACTCACACTTGTTGAACTTAGCATAGAGTTTCTTGCGTCTCATTGTCTCTAATACAATCCTGAGGTGCTCCTTATGTTGCTCCTCGTCCTTGGAGTACACTAGTATGTCGTTGATGAATACAATGACAAACTGGTCTAAGTACTGATGAAACACTCGATTCATCAGGTCCATGAAAACTGTTGGTGCATTCGTCACTCCAAAAGGCATCACCGTAAACTAGAAATGTCCATAACGGGTCCTGAAGGCTGTCTTTGGAATGTCACTCTCCTTGACTTTCAGTTGGTGATAGCCAGACCTCAAATCAATCTTCGAAAACACGCTGGCATTCTTCAATTGATCGAGCAGGTCCTCAATTCTTGGTAAAGGGTACTTGTTCTTAATGGTCAGCTGGTTCAGGACTCGATAGTCAATGCACATTCTGTAAGTTCCATCCTTCTTTTTCACAAAGAGAACAGGTGCTCCCCATAGTGATACACTAGGCCTGATGAATTTCTTATCCAGGAGTTCTTGAAGCTGCTCTTTTAATTCTTGTAATTCCTTGGGTGCCATTCTGTATGGTGCTTTTGAAACAGGCGTAGCTCCGGGTATCAACTCGATGGAGAACTCCACTTGTCGGTCAGGAGGCATTCCTGATAATTCTTCTGGAAATACATCTGGGTACTCCCTCACGATGGGTAGGTCTGTTGGTGTCCCTTCTTCCTTCTTCTTTGCTGAGATGTTGACCAGATATCCTTGACATCCCTCATTTCGTAATAGCTTCCTGGCTTTTATTGCAGATATCACTTGTATCCCAGTCCTGGTTCGGCTCCCGCGGAAGGTGTAGCGTTGTCCGCTCTCATCTTCGAAGTCTATCTCTCGTTCAGCACACCGAATGGTTGCTCTGTGTTTGGTCAGCCAATCTATTCCCAAGATTAGGTCAAAACCTTTCATCTTAAGGATGTGAAGGTTGGATTCCATATGGTGTCCGTCCAGTTCTATCTTCACTCCCCTCACCCGAGTCTTAATTTCCACTACGTTCCCTGACGGAACACTCACCCTTAAGTTCTCTCCTACTACACACTCTAACTTTAGCTTCTTTCTAAAGTTTTCCGATACGAAGGAGTGAGATGCTCCCGTATCAAACAACACATAAGCAGGTCTTCCGAAAACTCGTAAATTACCTGCCATAGTCTCGTGCTGCTCCGGATTCTCCTCTTCCCCTTCATCAAGGATGGCATTGACCTGCGCCCTTCCTCCTTGGCCTGGTGCCGGTCCATTCCTCCTCGGTGGTCCAGGTAGGTTAGGGTTTCCCCTGGGCGGTCCGGGCAGACGGTTGTTCGTTGGTGCTCCTGGCGGGCGGTTATTCATTGGTGGCCCCGGTGGCCGGTAGTTCCCTGCTGGAGGTGGCCTGATTGGGTTGTCGCCCACCGGGAAGTTCCCATTCCGCATCTTCGGGCAATCCACACGTCTGTGCCCCGGCTGGTGGCAGAAGTAACAGGTTCCACTCCCAATCAAACAGGTGCCCGTGTGCCTCCTGTTGCACCTTGAGCAGAAAGGCAGCGGTCTTGACCCAGATGGTACAGAGTTACTTCCACGATTGACCAGATTCTGATTTCCCTTAAAACTTGGCTGCCCTCCCCTATTGACAGCCAATGCAGACGGAGTAGTCTTAAACTCCAACCCCAGACCGATCGAGATTATGAGTGCTCGATCGAAGACCTCATTGTACATCTGTAGATGCAGTCCAGCAACTATTCCTCCAATTTCTGGCATCAAGCCCCTCTCAAACCTCCTTGCTTTCCTCTCATCAATACCCACCAGGTGTGGGGCATACCTCGACAGGCGGTTGAACTGTCTCTCGTATTCAGTCACCTAGAGATTTCCCTGGCGGAGGTTCACAAACTCAACCTCCTTCTGATCCAAGAGGGCCTCTGGAAAATACCGGTTCATTATGGCCTCCTTGAAGTCCTCCCAGTTCAGGGCCTGCCTCCCTTCGGCGTTCATGGTGCGTTCAAAAGATTCCCACCATTTGGCGGCATCCTCCACCAGCTGAAATTGTGCACAAGAGACCTTCTGTGCATCCGAAAGGTTCATGTGCTTGAAAATTCTCTCCAGCTCGGAGATCCATTCTTCTGTAGCCATGGGTCCCTCCTTCCCATTGAGGCGGGGCGGATTCATGCGTCGAAAGGTCTCGACTATCCCAGTAGTCCTTTGTTCCTGCTGAGGAAACGGTACTGGTGGCTGCTGTTGCTGCATGTAGTTCTGCAGCGAGTTGAAGAACTCTCGAGCCATATCGGCCCCAAAGCAGCATTTGCGGGCTGTGGTCCGGCTGGTGGTGGAGGTTGCTGTCCTACAGATTCGGCTGACTGTTCCTCGTTCCTAGAACGGTTGCGAGGTCTACCGCGGGGTCTTCCTGGTGCCATCTAGACAGGGTGCTTTCAAGGAAAAGAATAGATATTATTTCATATATATAGGTATGATCAAATTCAAATCCAACCCAATCAAGTCAACAATAGTTTACTAGCACCAATTATACATTTGGAGTCTTCGAGACCGGAACGTACTGTCTAGCTCAGCAGCACGGTCACGAACTCTATCTTTTGTAAGTTAGGGAACTAGTAACGCACATCATAAAGCAGTAATTGGGCAAAAGTAAGCGGGTAGAATTAAGTAGCTCGCAACAAACGAGGTACGTCAAATACATAGATATTAGGTAAGAAAAATTGGGAACTAAGCCCCTATATCCAAAGTACATACATCAAAAATAGGAAAACAAGTTCTAGCCTCCCTAGGCTCTAGTACTAAGTCAGAATAACTACATACAACCCAAAAGTCTGACAACTAAAGGTAGAAAAAGTAGTCTAGTCTAGTCTAGGCGGGGGGCCTTGCTAGGTTCGGGCTGGTCAGGGTCTCGGACAGTGTCTGTGGAGTCAGTCTCAGACTCCTCATCAGGGTTTGCTAAGGCGGGGTCCTCATTCGGATCAGATTCTGTTCCCAAGTCTATGAAGCCTGTCTCTTCCCACAGATTTTCGGCCTCGATTTTTGCCCACCGGGCATCCTTCCGACGGTCCTCTTTCTTACTTTCCTTCCACTCGATTTTTCTCTTCAGTCTCTTCACTTCCTTTCGGCGTACTTCGTGCTCTTGTGGGCCGTGGCGAGCACCTCCTGGGCCTCCTTGAGCCGACGGTAGCTCTCCTCGAACTCACTCTGAGTATAGGCAAGCTCCTGTTTGAGCTCCTGAATGGCCCCGTCATACAGCTCAGCGCACTCCTCCGAAATGATACTGCGACGGATCGCACTCTGGCGCTGGTCATGAGCGTCCATTGCGGCTTGGACCTCGCGGTGAAGCTCATCGACAAAGTATGGGAAATGGATACGGATCCCATGGACGGAGCTGCTACTAGTCGCACGGTCGAGTGCGGTAGTGGCGTGGGGCCGGAACTGAGGGTGCACTGCCCCGTAAAAGTGGTGGATGGCAGCCCACCTAGAGTCTACGTAGCCTTCAGCAGCGGTGCGGGCTCGTAAGAAGTCAAAACGATGCGTGAACTCGGTAATGGGCTCGTCGGATTCCTGGGCTACTGCTAGGTATCGGTGCGTGTAAGTCATGATCCTAGGTTCCTCGTAAGTAGGGAACGGTTCTAAGTCAATTCTAATAAAGAAAATGAGAAACTATATATCTTAAAATTTTATAGTAACAGATGTAATAATCAAAATACATTCTACACATGCTTAAAATAAACCTTCGTCTCCTGGAATTTATCATGCGATGCAATAACTTCATAAACATAAAATTTCTATCTCTTTTACTACATCATATATTCGTACGCAAGGCAAGAATCATCATTCATGAAATACTTCAAAAATCACGTAAATTCGAAATTTTGTAAAACGGTAATCATACCTGGAGGTTCGGTCGCGACTGTAGACATACCTTCCCACACTGTTACTAACGAGCGTAAAATTTTAAAAGTGTTTCCTAAGACACAAAGACTCAGACAAAAATTCCTTTATAAAGTAATTCATTTGGTCCGACGGTTTGAACCTAGGCTCTGATACCACCTGTAACGCCCCGAATCCGGAGCGTAGCCTTCCTTGGCTTTAACGCTTCAGATCGAGCCGTCACTTAGTAATATAAGAAAAACTAAGCCATTTTTTTCTTAAGACAAATACTTTACTCAGGTTTATGAAATAACTAATTACGCGGTTCAACCGATTGATAAATTTCACAGCGGAATTTAATTTCTAAGCATGCAAGCCTAAAATAGTCATTTGATAATTTAGCATGCCAAGTCTAAGTAATAGCACAAATACAATAAGTTTTTAGTCAAAAGCATCGAACGTGAAAAGAGAGATCGCCCGACATAAAGTACATTCATCTCGAATAAGACATAGATATTAGAACAGTTATGAGTTTTAGACAGTGGTGGGGAGGTCTGCACTACAACTGCTCCCAATCCTCCGCATCAGTACCTGAAAATGTTTGTAAAAGTAGGGGATGAGATTTGAATTCTCAGTGTGGGTGATCTGTACGCGATTATGCAAAACAGGTATAATTCGAGTATCTTTTACACTATCCTTCCGAACGTAACACAATTTGGCACGACTATTTCATCAATGCCTATGGGCAGTCTTAATTTCAACATACCCTATGAGCAGTCTTAATTTCAACATACTCTGCAGATATGTCTTAATTTCAACATATCCTGTGGGTATATCTTAATTTCAATATACCCTGCGATGCATAGCACACGAGAAAATCACAAGTATAATTTCAACAAGAAAGCACACCAATTTACACATAACTTCCAGGCAATACAGATATGAACCACCCACCTTTCAAGGAGCTTTTCGTAAAAGTTGGGAACAGCGAGACTTCCGAACTCACAAATGAACCGCACTCAACCTAGCACGAATCATTATCCATGTTTTAGTCCATTATCTTTTTATACAATTTTTTTTGCATTCTTATACGTAACACGTTGGTTCTAAAGGACTTTTGGCATAATTCATACTTTAGTTTCTTTTAGTGCAAGGTTAAGACTTTTAGCCTTAGTGAAGCTTTCACTAAAACACACAATAACACATTTCCATGAGCTAAAACATTCGTCTTAAGATCAAAACCCCTAAACATGACATTGGTTACCAAAGTCCTATCCACATGATACTAAGGTGTTCTAAGTCCTTATTCTATCATGCAAGACACGTATGAGCATTAAACAAAATTAACACTTCAAGTCACTAAGTTGAAAAATGATGCAGTTTGTTCTTCTAGGTCTTCTACTCATAACTTTGGGTATTTTTCAAAAATACTTAGACACATTCAAAAATAATAAAATTTACACAGTAACTTCATCTTGGAAAGAAGAACACACATAAAAATAGTCCTTGTGCATTTGGTGTGTTTAAAATAGGGTTTTTGGCCTGTTTTCCAACTAGTGCAGAAACTTTTTATGTGTCACAGTAGGTTTTCAGCAGTGTACCATTTACAAGAATATTTTGGTAAAATTAGTTAGACACTTCCTAAAATCATTAAAAATTTTATAGACGTAGCTAACAACCCATAATATTTTAATATGATTTTTAAAAAAAACATTATCTTGCCGATTAGTACCAGATTCTTTCCAAACACGAAGGTGGTTGCAGATCGTCACATTTTCTTTAAAAATTCATAGATTATTGAAGAAAATTCCAAATCACATGAGACCAGTGGCAAATGAAAGCCACTTTGACCTACTTTCCAAATATGTAAACAACATTCGTAAATAATAAGTTTCACGAACGTCGTTTTATCCCAGAAAGCACCATCAATGTCAACTTCTTCATTTAGGCATGCTCATACTCATATATCTTCCATTCCCACACTTATCATGCCATAAATCTTTCCCTAAACATATATCTAGCAAATAACACATTACTTAACACATATTCAAGCATCCAAAAGAAAGTTTGAACCTAGATATCATGCCTTTCTAAGAAAACACTAAACATGCTCAAAAGACAAGATATTTAGAGTTTTGAGTTGTTGGTTGATAAACCTTTGTAGTTTCTTTCTTGTTAAGCTAGGGGGCCTTATAGCTCTTCAAGTTCTCTTACTTTGAATGTTAGAAAGTGGTTCTTTGAATGGAAAACTTTGTCTTGGAGCTTTAAGATGAAAAAAACAAGACAAGTTAGGATATTGGTTTAGAAATGGAACTTGTAAGAAAGTATAGAGGGAGTGGAGGTTTTCTCTTCATGAAAACCTCAAAACCTTTAAGACTTGGCCATGGATGGATGTTGGAAGGTGGGAGAGGGCCTTCTTCTTCAAGAGAATGGGGAGAAGAATTTCTTTCTCCCCTAGTTGTGGGGTGGCCGAAAGTGGAGAGGAGAGGGGGGAGATGTGCTGATTTTTTTCTTGTGTTCTTAGCTTGTGTTTGGTGCAAGACAAGGTCTTAAGTAGGGGGAGGGGGGGTGTGGTCTTTGAGGGAGAGGGATGTTGCACCAACATGGGTAGAAACAAGGTAATAGGAAAAGGAAAAGGGGGGCTTTGACCTTTCCCAACTTGGAGTCATGGCTTGGGGTTGTGGGGAGAAGGTCTCCCCCCACATGGGATTGCCCCTTTTTGCAGAAATTTGGGTTTTGGGGGCTGCCATTTGGTGGCCCCCAGTGTTACGGGTCGCAGTTTGGTCGAAACTGTATTTTCCGGTGTTGATTTTGCGGCCCGAAAATTAGGGTTTTTATTTGATAATTATACCCGATTTTTGGACGTGTAAATTATTTATTTGGATCGCATTTTACTTACTTTTGGACTCGCTCTCATTTATTTGATTCGTATTTTAAGTGCTAGGAGTGCCTCCGGTTCGGTTTGTTCGCCCGTCGTTTGAAAATTTTAAACTAGAGCACGACGCCTTTATTTCGAAGGATTTAAAAATTATAAAGTCGCATGAACATAGTAATAAACACATTTATCCTACCACTTTGGGTCGGGGTATTACAGTTAATCACTTAAATACTTGTTTCTACTGGCTAGTAATTAGCTCTGGTAAACACTGAGACTTTTCAAACTAAGTGAGTGAGTGTACCATGTATACTACACTTAATTAGTCCTATTAATCTCAAGTTTACAGTTTGTAGTCTCTAACTTTGCAGATGTAGACTCTTCGGCTGTGGACTTGTCTTCAACTCTTCAGATGTAGACTTGTCTTCAACTAGTTGTACGGTCTATATCCAATGTTTGTAGATGTAGACTTTCATATATTAAATTCTTCATTTCTCTTTGTACCTGCAATGTTAGTTTCCACAATACAAATATATTTGTTTTGACATTATCAAAATTAAAGTGAGAAAAATCCTTAGGACAAAAATATCCTAACAATCTCCCCCTATTTTGATGATGACAAAACTAATCAAACAAATTAATTTGAGAAACTAAATTGCATGAAAGAGACAAACAAAGTCTAGTAAATAGAGAGAAATTCATTCAACTGTAAATTAATACATGATCACTGATCAATTACAATTCCTTCTACTTTAACATAGACTTCAGCTGATTTACCTTCTCTTTACCTTCTTTTGTGCTTAGGATCCACATCTTCATCCTCAGAGTCATACCTTTCAGGGCTTTGTGGGATGATTCCTTGAGCTATAAGGGCAGCATTCTTCAAATCTTCTTCCTCATATGCCTTTAACATCTCAAACTCGATCCTTGCACTCTCAACTTCTTCTTCTTCTTTCCTTGCTTTAGATCTTGGGGACAGAGTCCTGGGCATCTTCTTCCTTCTGTCAACTTGCTTCTTCTGAACTCCTCCTCCTAGCTTCCTTAGCAACATAGCATTATCACCTGAATACAGAGTACCTTGACCTTTCAAGGTCTTGAACAGTCTGAATATGTCAGTTAAACTAGCATGTTTTTTGAGAAATGGATGGAAAGGACCAATCTTTCTAAACTCTTCCATAAACATCTTGGTCTTCTCCACCAATTTTTCTTCTTCCTCTGGAAATGTGTCTATAGACTCTTCAAACATCTCAGCTGCAGGATTTACCTCAGCTGTTGGAACCGTGTCTACATGCACAGAAGAAAATGCATCTGTAGGGTTGGTAACTGTAGGATTCTCAAACTCTTGACTTTTAACATTTCCTAACAGTTTTTGTGTGAACATAGATGTTGACGATCAGTTCTAATCTTGAAGATTAATGGTTGTTTTAGATGGTTAATTGATCATCAAACAATTACGTGTGATTGATCACTAACATAATTAGTGAATACGGATCTTCGGGTTTAGGTGGATTAGAATCGTATGATAGCTTACGTGTTTAAGTTCGATTGTAAGTTAATCGAGCTGCTTTGGATTCATAATCGAAGTTTGGACGTGTATATTAATTTGTGCTTGTTTATTTGCTGAAAAATCTAAGTATTTATAGACTTTTGCCCAGCAGGAGGTGGCACGACCTTTAGCCGACCAAGTCTGCATGCTCGACACCTGTCCTTTGACTAATTCGACCTTATCTTAACTAAATTCTATCCTTATCTACTGGACTTGCTCGCAGTCTAGAGCTGTTCGTCACTTTGGACTTGTCCTTGAGGAGTCTTTAGTCTGATTCTGATGGTCTTTCATCTTGTTTAATTGTTATTTTGGCGCTGTGGTTGGATCTGATCGGCAGGATGCCGTTTGAGCTCGTCATGTGGCTTTTGATCTGATTTTGTTCGCCTATGTGTCTTGATCGCATGTAGGTTTTGCTCGCCGGATGTCTTGGGTGAATCATGTGTTAATTCCAGTTTAAATTTTGTGTGATTTGCGCTAATCCTGGTCGCCCAAAGGATGATCCTGCTCGCCTATCAACAATAGAGACTGGCTGTAATTTCTTTTCTTGTTGTCTTGCCTCTTGAAATCTTGTTTCCCTTCTCCGATTAACCTTATCTTGCCATTTTCCAACAAATTTTTTATTTTGTGGAATCTTGATAATTCTGCCTTTGTGAAATTGTCTTTGGACATGTGACTTATCCTCCGGTTTAGCAAACAAAGAAACTCCACCTACTGGTCTATCAAAACCACTCAGTCCATGTAACAACCCAAATTTCTAATTAGTTATATCTATTCCCATTATTCCCAAATATCAAGTTTTAAAAAAAATTATTGATTTTTTCATATATTATAAGTTTAATTAAATGATTTCTTTGAAATTTTATTATTTTGTAAAGAATAATTTTTAATTCAAAATAAAATATTAATATTAATATTCTAACTTCCTTATCTTTCGCGCGATAAAACATATTTTCCTCCCAATTTTAATTTTAGATCTATTGAAATAAATATTTCATATCTTTTAAATTTAACTCCTCTTATTTGATTCAAAGCCCAAAACTAATTCTAAAATATTTATTTATGTGAGATCTTGCCTTAGAAAAACTTTAATATTCACAAATCTTAGTTTTCAAATTACACGGTGATCTATTTTTCTTGTCGCCATTGATATATGATAAATTTATAAATCTATACACCTTTTTTTTGTAATTCTTTTATCTTTAGTTGCCAAATTTTTTGTAACTTTATTACTCCACTCAGTGTGACGTGTATATATATATATATATATATATATAAATAACTAAGTGTAATACCTAAATTATTGGATGGAAATTATAAGGAGTTTTGGTGATAGGCCGATAGGAAAAAGTATGGTTAATATTTGATACATTATATTGGAGACGTCATTCTTTTGGTACATAGGAAAAAGTATGGTTAATATTTGATACATTATATTGGAGACGTCATTCTTTTTGTACAAGTTTGACATAATGGGAATGCATGCTTATGGTTTTAATCTAGGTGTCAATTGAGGATTTCGGTTACATTAGGATTTATCATAATAATGATAATGATAATGATTAAGGCATTTACTTTCGTTAAATATGAAAGGTACATTTCAATGGTTAGTGGATTAAGTACGTATTAAAACTAGTTTTAAGAATTTTAATTAGGATTAATTATGCTCTTGAGGATTTGTCTCCATTGCCTTGTAAGTAGATTTAATTACCAGCGATAAGTGACCGTAACCGCAAAGAGTAGGAGATTAGACTTTGGCATTCATCTCGTTCACGACATATTTGTTCAAGGAGTGATTTTTATTTGATATAACACTTATAAATTTTCTATTTAATTGTTTATTTATGCTTTAAAAAAATCATTCTTATCATCAAGATATTTCATATATTCATGAAAATAGTAAATTATTCATTAAAAATGATATATTTAGTTTAATATATATATATATATATAATACTTTTAGTGATATAAAATATTTATTTTATGTGTTAAACTTTTCTCAATTATCTCAAATTCTGTTTTACTTAGTCTTTGGTTTAAATGTTAAAAACCCAATATGAGAGTTTTGATAACTATTTGAAATGTTCGATCTTATCAAAATACTATCCACAAATATATCCCCAAATTTCTTCCCCAATTTTCCACTATAATGTCACAATATTGAAACTTAATTTTCATTTACTTTTGGTTGACCGATTCTTCAAAGATATTAAAGGATTTCAATACCCATAATTGCTATTATTCTCAACTATATAATCTTCTCACTCAATCTTATTTTATAAACGTCAATGATGATTCAGAATGAAACTTCTCAATATTCTTTATCTTTATAAGTACCCCATCAATGTTTTAGCAACGTATAATATATATTTCATCCTAAATGAGTTTTCATCTCGGGACAAAAGCTGCTGCGGATTTGATCATCTTCACAAAAAACAGTAACAATTTCTTCTTTACTTTTTAAATTATATTGTAAATGTCAATAGATTGGTCAAATATTTTTAGTCCATTATGAACTTGAGTAGCATAAACAATTTTCACATACTCTTGAAGCCAAGTGATTTGGGTAAAAATGAAGATTTCTTTTACAGGTCCCATATTATTATTATTATTATTATTATTATTATTTTTTTTCAAAGTAATTTACATAAATATTTATTCATACTCTTCGGTTGATCCAAAGTAGAATTTATACCAAGGTGTTTATTTATTTATTTTAAATTTTTATTAGTCGAAACAATTTATTTTGGGTAAAATCCATATTTTTACTTCTTCTTCAAAAGTTCAAATCATATGTATGGTCATGTCAGTGCAATTTAACTTTTGTTAATTGTCTAGTCAACCTTAACGCCATTTTCTAATATTTTCTTGTGCCTTTAAATCTTCTTTAAATTGTTTTAAAAGAATATGCAACCTATTTAACTTATTTCATGAATCCCAAATTATTTTCACAATTCATTCTTATAAGCCAAAGTTGTCTTCTGTTATTGATTCCTAAAAGTGTCCATTAACAATAATTTACTCTCATGAGTCCAATTTTGCTATTTAGTATTATACTTGTAATAAAGGAATTAATTATTTATTGGTTTATTCATAATAATACTAAGACTCGTTATCTAATTTCTTAGGTGACGAGAATTAAAGTATTTCATTACATTCACATACATCCACGTCCTTAATTCCAGGTGGGGATTTATTTGCTCTAAACTCTACAGTGGTATCGTAGAGTATGCATATTTATTCAATTTTAAATGTGATGTATAAATTGCTTGAGAATGCTTGTTTAAATTTATTATTCCATGTTATTTCTAATAACCTGGGGCCCTGATGAGGTCCGGGACCGACGGGTCTTCGGGTGTATCCCGCCGTGCTCGGCAAAGTCTAATAGTCAGGGGCCCTTATGTGGTCCGGGACCGACGAGTCTTCGGGTTTAACCCGCCGTGCTCAATATCCATGTGGCAAAGTTACTATGGCAAAGTTGGCAAAGTGGCAAAGTACAATTGGCAAAGTTATTATGGCAAAGTTTCATGTGAATTTTCAATTTGACATGTATTTTCTTGTTATTTATCATTGTGTTTAACCTTGAATAATTTATTTCCACTGAGTGTGCTTGCATACTCACCCCATTCATTTAAATATTATCAGAGTGCACAATGGAAGCATGGAGAGGTGATGCATGATGGTCCCTCAAGTTAATTTATAGCTATTTTATGATAAAAAAAATAGTTCATTTATTAATTAAGTTTTTCCAAGTTAAATTCTCACGAGATAGTAATATTTTACGTATGAAATACAATTTTAAATTAATATACAAGTCTTCCGTTGTTTGGCAAGTATTTTTATTTTGGAGATAGAATTCCATGTCTTATTTATAATTAAATTTTTAGTTCACGCCTTTTTATTTGAAATAATTCTTGTGAATTGGTCAAATTTACTATTGTGAAAATCGGGGCGTGACAGTGTGGTATCAGAGCAGGATTACGTTCTTGTAGACTTATCAAAATAAATTATTATTTTCGAGTCAAAATTATTTTAAATGTTATGATTAACAATGAAATATTTAAAAGTAAAGGTCATCCATCACCTCCTCCAACTTTAGCTCTTCAAGGTATGCATTACATTTTAAATTTCATGTTTCAATTCAAAGTTATGTTGTGTCATGATCATGCCACAAAGTATATTCTTACACGAATAATTTTTTTTGTATTTTACCGCATGCATGTTTTCATCATCACTTAAATTCTCAATTTCGAGGACGAATTTTTTTTCTAAGAGGGGTACGATGTAACTCCCCTAATTTTCTAATCAATTATTTCGAGGCACAAGTATTACACCTTTAATTCTATGTTTCAAGACAAGGCTATGTTACGACTATATTACCAAGTACATTAAAATATTTTACTTATAAGTGCATCAGTTACATGAACATTTATAAATTTACCACATGAATTATAATTTCTCCATGAACGTATACACGACATGCATTTCCTATGAAAACCTCGCGTTAGGATGTACTCAAGACAAAGAAAGATGTTTTTGTTGCTATATCAAAGGATAAATGTATCCGAGGCAAGAAGGAGGTACCTCACCAAGGCAAGGTGATGGTGAGGTAGCCAAGGATGTATCCGAGGCAAGGGATACTGAGGCTCTAAATTTGCCACAGGAGAGTCCAGTAGAGGTGTCTACTGAGATTCTCCCACAACAGCCCTCAGTGGTGACTAAGGAGTCAACTGAGGTGTCTGGACAAGAAGGAGTTGAAAAAGAGGTTGAAAAAGCTGAGGGAGCTGAAAAAGATGTGGAAATTATTAGTGTAGTGAGTGGACAAATAAAAGCAATCATCCCTGTAAAGGGTGAATTGGCTGAAAAAATGGAAGTTGAAAAGAAGAGTGGAGAGAGTGAGAAGTTGAGTGAGGAGGAGGGAGCCCCTATGGAGGTAGAAGCTTCAGGAGATTTAGGTTGTGAGGCTGAGGGAGGAAAAACTAACATGTTCTTAAATGCAGGTACTCAGACTGTTGAAACCCCCCCAGTTGAGGTCAACCTAACTCCTCTGAATGAAGCTGTTCAGTCTATTCAACAAGAAAGCCTTCCTGCACTTCAAACTCAACTGAGGAAAGTGCAAGAAATTGTCCAGGAGGAGGTGGATGAGATGGTGATTCTCTCAGACCATGTGGATGAGATGATGGAGTCCACAACCACCTCACTTCAAAATCTAACCCTGAAGGTTGAAGACTCAACTCATATGGTGACTGACCTCGTTGAAGGCAACTGCATCCTCATGCTGGAAGGATTGAAGAAGCTAGAGCAGAAGGAGGAGGAGGCAATGACTCAATTCCTGAAGGACTCAGTGGATAACGTGTCCATCAACCTAAAGTCTTCTGTTGAAGCTTTCTCAGCCGACCTTATTGGGAAGGTTGAAGGGTTGTGGAACCAGAAGATGCAGGAGTTCGAGGCAAAGCACGAAGAACTTGGAGCCAAGCTTGGTGAAGTCCTGAAAAAAGCTGTTGAAGACTTCCCAACTCAAGAGAAGACAAATGTGCTCATCGACGAAAAACTGGCCCAATTTGTACAATTTGGACAAACTGCTGGAGCTGCCCTGGAGAGGATGGAAGACGAAGTTGACCACTGCTCAACTGAACTCAAGGCCATCGCTCACGATCAGTTGAAGTTAAACATCACTGTGGCTGAGTGCATGATTAATGCCGGAAAGGGGGAAAAGAGGATATCTTCTAAGGAATTGAAGAAAGATCCAAAGAACAAGATGCAAGTAATCCTTGAAACCCCAGAGTTCGAGAGAGGTCAACAAATAAAGAGCACTATAAAGAAAACAGATACTGAAGCCAAGAAGCTGGCTGAAGAGAAGAAAGGCAAAGAGACATCCTCAGTGGACTACTCAAAGTTCAAGGAAGCCCATCTGAAGGAGAAGGAGGAGAGAGCTGCAATGAAGGGGGAAACCACCAAGAGAAAGGCATCTGATGCCCTCTCAGCGGAGGTTACCAAGAAGACAAGATCATCAGCGAGGATGGCCGCAAGGTCTACTGAAGATGTTGAGGTACTCCCTATCCTTAATCCTGAACCTATCTCTTCTGAGATTTCCAAGTCCAGTCCCACCAGAGTTACACAGCTCACTGAGCTTATCAAAGAGACGGGTGGATTGAATGAAATGGCTCAAAGGCTGGCTGCTCAACATCAGGAGAGAAAGGACAAAGTAGTTGGGAAGGAAGAATCCATTGCTGAGCTGGCAGAGAGAAAGAGAAAGGAGAGGCTGGCCACGTTTGACAAGACCACTTCGAAGAAATTCAGAAGTGGGTATCAAAGATGGGCTGCCAAGCTTAAGAAAGACAAATTGGCACTCTCACAGGCCAAATATCCTCACCTGGACACTTGGGTTCCCAAGAAGCTCAATGATGCTTGGGAATCAGCCAAGAGAGAGTTTGTATACTCTTTCTATGTCAGTGGAGAACTAGGTAGAGACAATGCTCAAGAAGTGTTCAACTCATGGCTGTTTGAAGCCTATCCAAAGCTCTACCCTGATATCTCTGATGCATGGAATGATGCCTTCCCAGATCATGCTCTGAAGGCTCCTGAGCCAATAGTCTTCTGGCCCTCTCAAGATGCAACTGGTGCTGTTGATAGGGAAAGGATCACAGAAGAATGGACATCCTTATGCGAGCATCTTGGACTCAGAGGACATACCAAAGAAGTGATGGAGAGGAAGAGTGAGCTAAAAGTCAGGGTCTTCAAGCAATATGGCCTTGAACCTGTTTTTGAATCCATCTGAAGTAGTCTCTGTGTACTGGGCATTTGTTTATAAGTCCCAGGTGTCTTAAGTGTTGAACTTGTGAATTTTGACTTCATGTAATCTGTACTCTTTTATGAAATGAAAAACTCTACTGCTATGTCTGCCCAAGATAATATCTCATTATCATTTAGGCTTATGTACTTAAATGCTTTTACTTACAAAATTCTCGAACCTTTTATGTCATCTGAAGAACCTCGTCTGAAAGAAGATATGTAATAAGATAGGTTCCGGCATAATCAAAAAGGGAAAATTGTTGAGAAAATGTATAAGACTTAAGTTTTGATTAGATGCCAAAATGTTCCTCCTAAGTTGTTTGTAAGTAAAATATTCAGTAGAGTTAGTGTTATATTTTAATCAGTTCTAAATGTTATGAACTGGAGTGCAGTTAGAAATGGCTAGAGTGTATTGAAGACTGAAGTCCACTGTAGACAAGTCCGCTGAAGACAAAGTGATCTGATGTTAGTCTAAGTCTTGAATGTTTTCTAAGTACATTCACACTAAGGCTAAAACCATCAGGAGAGGACTAAGGTCCACTGATGTGAACTAACAAAGCACATTGAATGCTACACATTAAAAGTTGTTAGTTAATTTGGTTGGAACAAAGGCAAAATGCATTTCAGAGAAGCTCGCAATAAATGAAGGAATAAGAAGGTTCTCGCAGAGGAGTTCCACCTTAAACCAAGACAAGAAACTGGGCAAACAGACTTAAGGTCCAATGAGAAGATGACACGTCAGTGTACTTTACTGACAGCCGACCTGTCCCAGTCTGACAAAGTACAAAAGTCTTTCATAGCCTTCCCAAGGAGTTGGTGGATAGGCAAAGACTTACAGCCGTTTCTTGACAAGACTTAAAGCTTCAAATAGAGCCGTTTGAACCAATCAGAGACAAGAAGACTTACTTGAGAAGATTCAAATCCAACGGGAAGATTTTCAAGGAAGCCTATAAATACAGAAGGACGTGCACATTTTCAAGCACGGGAAACTCACAAGATCAAGTTATCTCTACATTCATAATGTTTTAGAAGCACTCGAAATTACTATTGTTTCCCAAGTGTTTCACTTGTGTAGAGAGCCTAAAAAACCTTCTGTAACCAAGCTTAAACGCTATATCCAAATCTTAGAAAGAGATAATCCTATCCTAAGCCTTGAGCTAAACTTGTAAGGATTATCTCACAATAGTGGGAACCAAAACCCTACTCAAAACCATACTCAGTGTTTAGGTTGAGAGATAGTGTTAAGTGGTGTTAGTAAGCTGATTGTTGTATCAGTCTGAAAGCTGGTTTGTTTTGGGAACTAGGACCTGGAATTTCCTAGTGACCAATCATCCTAAGAGAGGAGAAATTGATCAGTGCACCTTGGCACTATAACACAAGGAATTCCAAGTGAAAGGAATTCTCCTATTTGATCAGGACAGTGGACGTAGGAGATTCATCTCTGAACCACTTTACATCTTGTGTACTTACTTTCTGCTAGTTCATAAGTGTGTGTTATCTTTCATAAGTTTATCAAAGTAAAACGAGTTTTCTAAAGGGCTCACTAATCCGCATCTGAAAACTAATTAGATAGTAGTTCAACTGAAAGTTTTGAGCTTTCAGTGGAGGTATTATCTCAGTAAGCTTTCATCAAATAACTCTCAGCAGACCTTCAAGTCCACTGACGAGTTATTGTCTTAAGTAACCTGTTAAGTTTCAAAGAGTTTTAATTTGTAATCAGGTGTATTCCCCCCCCATACACCTGTTTTGCACGTTTCGGGACCAACAAGGATTAATTATGCTCTTGAGGATTTGTCTCCATTGCCTTGTAAGTAGATTTAATTACCAGCGATAAGTGACCGTAACCGCGAAGAGTAGGAGATTAGACTTTGGCATTCATCTCATTCACGACATACTTGTTCAAGGAGTGATTTTTATTTGATGTAACACCTATAAATTTTCTATTTAATTGTTTTAGTTATGCTTTAAAAAAATAATCATTCTTATCATCAAGAGATTTCATATATTCATGAAAATAGTAGATTATTCATTAAAAATGATATATTTAGTTTAATATATATATATATATATATAATACTTTTAGTGATATAAAATATTTATTTTATGTGTTAAACTTTTCTCAATTATCTCAAATTCTGTTTTACTTAGTCTTTGGTTTAAATGTTAAAAACCCAATATGAGAGTTTTGATAACGTCAATGATGATTCAGAATGAAACTTCTCAATATTCTTTATCTTTATAAGTACCCCATCAATGTTTTAGCAACGTATAATATATATTTCATCCTAAATGAGTTTTCATCTCGGGACAAAAGCTGCTGCGGATTTGATCATCTTCACAAAAATAGTAACAATTTCTTCTTTACTTTTTAAATTATATTGTTAATATCAATAGATTGGTCAAATATTTTTAGTCCATTACGAACTTGAGTAGCATAAACAATTTTCACATACTCTTGAAGCCAAGTGATTTGGGTAAAAATGAAGATTTCTTTTACAGGTCCCGTATTATTATTATTATTATTATTATTTCAAAGTAATTTACATAAATATTTATTCATACTCTTCGGTTGATACAAAGTAGAATTTATACCAAGGTGTTTATTTATTTATTTTTAATTTTTATTAGTCGAAACAATTTAGTTTGGGAAAAATCCATATTTTTACTTCTTCTTCAAAAGTTCAAATCATATGTATGGTCATGCCAGTGCAATTTAACTTCTGTTAATTGTCTAGTCAACCTTAACTCCATTTTCTAATATTTTCTTGTGCCTTTAAATCTTCTTTAAATTGTTTTAAAAGAATATGCAACCTATTTAACTTATTTCATGAATCCCAAATTATTTTCACAATTCGTTCTTATAAGACAAGGTTGTCTTCTGTTATTGATTCCCAAAAGTGTCCATTAACAATAATTTACTCTCATGAGTCCAATTTTGCTATTTAGTATTATACTTGTAACAAAGGAATTAATTATTTATTGGTTTATTCATAATAATACTAAGACTCGTTATCTAATTTCTTAGGTGACGAGAATTAAAGTATTTTATTACATTCACATACATCCACGTCATTAATTTCATGTGGGGTTTATTTGCTCTAAACTCTACAGTGGTATCGTAGAGTATGCATGTTTATTCAATTTTAAATGTGATGTATAAATTGCTTGAGAATGTTTGTTTAAATTTATTATTCCATGCTATTTCTAATAGCCTGGGGCCCTGATGAGGTCCGGGAACGACGGGTCTTTGGGTGTATCTCGCCGTGCTCGGCAAAGTGTAATAGCCAGGGGCCCTTATGTGGTCCGGGACCGACGGGTCATCGGGTTTAACCCGCCGTGCTCAATATCCATGTGGCAAAGTTACTATGGCAAAGTTGGCAAAGTTACCATTGACAAAGTTTATTATTAGCAAAGTGGCAAAGTACTATTGGCAAAGTTATTATGACAAAGTTTCATGTGAATTTTCAATTTGACATGTATTTTCTTGTTATTTATCATTGCGTTTAACCTTGAATAATTTATTTCCACTGAGTGTGCTTGCATACTCACCCCATTCATTTAAATATTATCAGAGTGCACAATGGAAGCATGGAGAGGTGATGGATGATGGTCCCTCAAGTTAATTTATAGTTATTTTATGAAAAAAAAAAATAGTTCATTTATTAATTAAGTTTTTCCAAGTTAAACTCTCACGAGATAGTAATATTTTATGTATGAAATACAATTTTAAATTAATATTCAAGTCTTCCGTTGTTTGGCAAGTATTTTTATTTTGGAGATAGAATTCCATGTCTTATTTATAATTAATTTTTTATTTCACGCCTTTTTATTCGAAATAATTCTTGTGAATTGGTCAAATTTACTATTGTGAAAATTGGGGCGTGACAGTGTGGTATAAGAGCAGGTTTACGTTCTTGTAGACTTGTCAAAATAAATTATTATTTTCGAGTCAAAATTATTTTAAATGTTATGATTAACAATGAAATATTTAAAAGTAAAGGTCATCCATCACCTCCTCCAACTTTAGCTCTTCAAGGTATGCATTACATTTTAATTTTCATGTTTCAATTCAAAGTTAGGTTGTGTCATGATCATGCCACAAAGTATATTCTTACATGTATATTTTTTTTTGTATTTAACCGCATGCATGTTTTCATCATCACTTAAATTCTCAATTTCGAGGACGACATTTTTTTCTAAGAGGGGTACGATGTAACTCCCCTAATTTTCTAATCAATTTTTTCGAGGCACAAGTATTACGCCTTTAATTCTATGTTTCAAGACAAGGCTATGCTACGACTATATTACCAAGTACATTAAAATATTTTACTTTTCAAGTGCATCAGTTACATGAACATTAATAAATTTACCACATGAATTATAATTTCTCCATGAACGTATACACGACATGCATTTTGCATCCTATAAAACCTCACCTTAGGATATACTCAAGACAAAGAAAGATGTTTTTGTTGCTATATCGAAGGATAAATGGATTGAGGAATAATATATGAATATGCGGAGACAAGAACAACTAAGCTCTTGAGGATAATAACAAATTTTAAGTTGATTTAAGGTTTTTTGGTTATTGATGGAAATTTAGATTTACACCTGATTTATATGAGAGACTTTGACATTATTTTGGTATAGACTAGAGGATTAAGAAATCAAACAAGGTATCCAGATAGTTTTAAGAGTCAACAAATTGCTGAATTTCGAGGACGAAATTGTTATTAGTGGTGGAGAATGTAACAACCCAAATTTCTAATTAGTTATTATCTATTCACATTATTCCCAAATATCAAGTTTTAAAAAAAATTATTGATTTTTTCATATATTATAAGTTTTATTAAATGATTTCTTTGAAATTTTATTATTTTGTAAAGAATAATTTTTAATTCAAAATAAAATATTAATATTAATATTCTAACTTCCTTATCTTTCGCGCGATAAAATATATTTTCCTCCCAATTTTAATTTTAGATCTATTGAAATAAATATTTCATATCTTTTAAATTTAACTCCTCTTATTTGACTCAAAGCCCAAAACAAATTCTAAAATATTTATTATGTGAGATCTTGCCCTAGAAAAACTTTAATATTCACAAATCTTAGTTTTCAAATTACACGGCGATCTATTTTTCTTGTCTCCATTGATATATGATATTTTTATAAATCTCTCCACCTTTTTTTTTGTAATTCTTTTATCTTTAGTTGCCAAAATATTTGTAACTTTATTACTCCACTCAGTGTTGATATACGTGTATATATATATATATATAAATAACTAAGTGTAATACCTAAATTATTGGATGGAAATTATAAGGAGTTTTGGTGATAGGCTGATAGGAAAAAGTATGGTTAATATTTGATACATTATATTAGAGACGTCATTCTTTTGGTACAAGTTTGACATAATGGGAATGCATGCTTATGGTTTTAATCTAGGTGTCAATTGAGGATTTCGGTTACATTAGCATTTATTATAATAATGATAATGATAATGATTAAGGCATTTACTTTCGTTAAATATGAAAGGTACATTTCAATGGTTAGTGGATTAAGTACGTATTAAAACTAGTTTTAAGAATTTTAATTAGGATTAATTATGCTCTTGAGGATTTGTCTCCATTGCCTTGTAAGTAGATTTAATTACCAGCGATAAGTGACCGTAACCGCGAAGAGTAGGAGATTAGACTTTGGCATTCATCTCATTCACGACATACTTGTTCAAGGAGTGATTTTTATTTGATGTAACACCTATAAATTTTCTATTTAATTGTTTTAGTTATGCTTTAAAAAAATAATCATTCTTATCATCAAGAGATTTCATATATTCATGAAAATAGTAGATTATTCATTAAAAATGATATATTTAGTTTAATAAATATATATATATATATATATATATTTAGTGATATAAAATATTTATTTTATGTGTTAAATTTTTCTCAATTATCTCAAATTCTGTTTTACTTAGTCTTTGGTTTAAATGTTAAAAACCCACATTGAATATGAGAGTTTTGATAACTATTTGAAATGTTCGATTTTATCAAAATACTACCCACAAATATATCCCCAAATTTCTTCCCCAATTTTCCACTATAATGTCACAATATTGAAATTTAATTTTCATTTACTTTTGGTTGACCGATTCTTCAAAGATACTAAGGGATTTCAATACCCATAATTGCTATTATTCTCAACTGTATAATCTTCTCACTCAATCTTATTTTATAAACGTCAATGATGATTCAGAATGAAACTTCTCAATATTCTTTATCTTTATAAGTACCCCATCAATGTTTTAGCAACGTATAATATATATTTCATCCTAAATGAGTTTTCATCTCGGGACAAAAGCTGCTGCGGATTTGATCATCTTCACAAAAATAGTAACAATTTCTTCTTTACTTTTTAAATTATATTGTAAATATCAATAGATTGGTCAAATATTTTTAGTCCATTACGAACTTGAGTAGCATAAACAATTTTCACATACTCTTGAAGCCAAGTGATTTGGGTAAAAATGAAGATTTCTTTTACAGGTCCCGTATTATTATTATTATTATTATTTCAAAATAATTTACATAAATATTTATTCATACTCTTCGGTTGATACAAAGTAGAATTTATACCAAGGTGTTTATTTATTTATTTTTAATTTTTATTAGTCGAAACAATTTAGTTTGGGTAAAATCCATATTTTTACTTCTTCTTCAAAAGTTCAAATCATATGTATGGTCATGCCAGTGCAATTTAACTTATGTTAATTGTCTAGTCAACCTTAACTCCATTTTCTAATATTTTCTTGTTCCTTTAAATCTTCTTTAAATTGTTTTAAAAGAATATGCAACCTATTTAACTTATTTCATGAATCCCAAATTATTTTCACAATTCATTCTTATAAGCCAAGGTTGTCTTCTGTTATTGATTCCCAAAAGTGTCCATTAACAATAATTTACTCTCATGAGTCCAATTTTGCTATTTAGTATTATACTTGTAACAAAGGAATTAATTATTTATTGGTTTATTCATAATAATACTAAGACTCGTTATCTAATTTCTTAGGTGACGAGAATTAAAGTATTTTATTACATTCACATACATCCACGTCATTAATTTCAGGTGGGGTTTATTTGCTCTAAACTCTACAGTGGTATCGTAGAGTATGCATGTTTATTCAATTTTAAATGTGATGTATAAATTGCTTGAGAATGCTTGTTTAAATTTATTATTCCATGCTATTTCTAACAGCCTGGGGCCCTGATGAGGTCCGGGAACGACGGGTCTTTGGGTGTATTTCGCCGTGCTCGGCAAAGTCTAATAGCCAGGGGCCCTTATGTGGTCCGGGACCGACGGGTCATCGGGTTTAACCCGCCGTGCTCAATATCCATGTGGCAAAGTTACTATGGCAAAGTTGGCAAAGTTACCATTGACAAAGTTTATTATTAGCAAAGTGGCAAAGTACTATTGGCAAAGTTATTATGACAAAGTTTCATGGAAATTTTCAATTTGACATGTATTTTCTTGTTATTTATCATTGCGTTTAACCTTGAATAATTTATTTCCAATGAGTGTGCTTGCATACTCACCCCATTCATTTAAATATTATCAGAGTGCACAATGGAAGCATGGAGAGGTGATGGATGATGGTCCCTCAAGTTAATTTATAGTTATTTTATGAAAAAAAAATAGTTCATTTATTAATTAAGTTTTTCCAAGTTAAACTCTCACGAGATAGTAATATTTTATGTATGAAATACAATTTTAAATTAATATTCAAGTCTTCCGTTGTTTGGCAAGTATTTTTATTTTGGAGATAGAATTCCATGTCTTATTTATAATTAATTTTTTATTTCACGCCTTTTTATTCGAAATAATTCTTGTGAATTGGTCAAATTTACTATTGTGAAAATTGGGGCGTGACAGTGTGGTATAAGAGCAGGTTTACGTTCTTGTAGACTTGTCAAAATAAATTATTATTTTCGAGTCAAAATTATTTTAAATGTTATGATTAACAATGAAATATTTAAAAGTAAAGGTCATCCATCACCTCCTCCAACTTTAGCTCTTCAAGGTATGCATTACATTTTAAATTTCATGTTTCAATTCAAAGTTAGGTTGTGTCGTGATCATGCCACAAAGTATATTCTTACATGTATATTTTTTTTTTTTGTATTTAACCGCATGCATGTTTTCATCATCACTTAAATTCTCAATTTCGAGGACGACATTTTTTTCTAAGAGGGGTACGATGTAACTCCCCAAATTTTCTAATCAATTTTTTCGAGGAACAAGTATTACACCTTTAATTCTATGTTTCAAGACAAGGCTATGCTACGACTATATTACCAAGTACATTAAAATATTTTACTTTTCAAGTGCATCAGTTACATGAACATTAATAAATTTACAACATGAATTATAATTTCTCCATGAACGTATACACGACATGCATTTTGCATCCTATAAAACCTCGCCTTAGGATATACTCAAGACAAAGAAAGATGTTTTTGTTGCTATATCAAAGGATAAATGGATTGAGGAATAATATATGAATATGCGGAGACTAGAACAACTAAGCTCTTTGAGGATAATAACAAATTTTAAGTTGATTTAAGGTTTTTTGGTTATTGATGGAAATTTAGATTTACACCTGATTTATATGAGAGACTTTGACATTATTTTGGTATAGACTAGAGGATTAAGAAATCAAACAAGGTATCCAGATAGTTTTAAGAGTCAACAAATTGCTGAATTTCGAGGACGAAATTGTTATTAGTGGTGGAGAATGTAACAACCCAAATTTCTAATTAGTTATTATCTATTCACATTATTCCCAAATATCAAGTTTTAAAAAAAATTATTGATTTTTTCATATATTATAAGTTTTATTAAATGATTTCTTTGAAATTTTATTATTTTGTAAAGAATAATTTTTAATTCAAAATAAAATATTAATATTAATATTCTAACTTCCTTATCTTTCGCGCGATAAAATATATTTTCCTCCCAATTTTAATTTTAGATCTATTGAAATAAATATTTCATATCTTTTAAATTTAACTCCTCTTATTTGACTCAAAGCCCAAAACAAATTCTAAAATATTTATTATGTGAGATCTTGCCTTAGAAAAACTTTAATATTCACAAATCTTAGTTTTCAAATTACACGGTGATCTATTTTTCTTGTCGCCATTGATATATGATATTTTTATAAATCTCTCCACCTTTTTTTTTTGTAATTCTTTTATCTTTAGTTGCCAAAATATTTGTAACTTTATTACTCCACTCAGTGTTGATATACGTGTATATATATATATATATATATATATAAATAACTAAGTGTAATACCTAAATTATTGGATGGAAATTATAAGGAGTTTTGGTGATAGGCTGATAGGAAAAAGTATGGTTAATATTTGATACATTATATTAGAGACGTCATTCTTTTGGTACAAGTTTGACATAATGGGAATGCATGCTTATGGTTTTAATCTAGGTGTCAATTGAGAATTTCGGTTACATTAGCATTTATTATAATAATGATAATGATAATGATTAAGGTATTTACTTTCGTTAAATATGAAAGGTACATTTCAATGGTTAGTGGATTAAGTACGTATTAAAACTAGTTTTAAGAATTTTAATTAGGATTAATTATGCTCTTGAGGATTTGTCTCCATTGCCTTGTAAGTAGATTTAATTACCAGCGATAAGTGACCGTAACCGCGAAGAATAGGAGATTAGACTTTGGCATTCATCTCATTCACGACATACTTGTTCAAGGAGTGATTTTTATTTGATGTAACACCTATAAATTTTCTATTTAATTGTTTTAGTTATGCTTTAAAAAAATAATCATTCTTATCATCAAGAGATTTCATATATTCATGAAAATAGTAGATTATTCATTAAAAATGATATATTTAGCTTAATATATATATATATATATATATATATATATTTAGTGATATAAAATATTTATTTTATGTGTTAAATTTTTCTCAATTATCTCAAATTCTGTTTTACTTAGTTTTTGGTTTAAATGTTAAAAACCCACATTGAATATGAGAGTTTTGATAACTATTTGAAATGTTCGATTTTATCAAAATACTATTGTTGGGATATGTTTTAGTTTTGATGATTTTCCAAAACAACATGTAATAGGTTTGAAAGCAGTCAGGATAGTATCTTTAGATTCAGGTCAGGATAGTTTGTGTATTCAGTTAGACAGGTTGTAATGTGAGAAGAACTTAGCTGAGGAAGCACTCAGTTGAGGGGGAACTCAACTGAGGGGGAACTCATTGATAAAGCCTGAGGAAGTCAAGATGACATCTCAAGAGAACTGACTGAAGCCAATGAAGGAAGACCTGAACCTGAAGAGAAGCCTGAAGGATGTCCCACTGAGTGCAAGTCAAGCTGATCTAAGCCAAGTCTGGTGGACCACTCAGTGAAGAGCCTGATCAGGTGGATCAGTGCTGCACCAAGTAGGCCCTGAAGGAGTCAGGCTACTGTGGTCAGGGAAGTTTGTCATTCAGCCTTATGATAAACTTCTTGGAGTGATCTTCAAACAGTCCTTGAAGGACAACTACACTGAGGACGAGTCAGTCCAACTGAAGATCATCTTGTCAGTGAAGGAGAAAACTACCTAAAGTCAGTGGGTCTTAGTCAAACCCACTGAGTCAAAGATCCGTGAATCCAGGCCACGTGGACCAATCAGCACGAGGCAGCAACTCTGACACTGACAAAGGCCGAATTCCAAGAAAAGTGGTTGAAACCATTTAATGCTGGATTCAAATGTATTTCCTCTCCAACGGATACATTTGAATCCCCATTATAAATACAAGCTCATGGCTTGTTGATAGAGTGTGTTGTGTTGGTAGATTATTGTAAGAAAATCAAAAGAAAACAAACACCTACGAGCTGAGAAAAGTGTGAGTAGTAGCATACGTGCATGGGAGTTATAAGGAGGGTTTACTCACATCTTAAACACTGACCATTAGGGTCTTCAAATATACACATATGAGTGTTCAGCTTGTAACTCTAGGCTTAGAGAGGTTTTCCCTATCTTAGCTATTGGCTAACACATTGTAAAGGGAAAACCTCACCTAGTTGGAGAAAACCCTAACCGAAACCAAAACCCTCTAGTCAGGTTTGTTGGGAGTAAGTTGTTTGTAAGGAGAGGCAGCTCCGTGGAGGGGTGTGAGTCCAGTTGTAAGTGCACCTTGGCACGTTAAAAACAAGAATCCAAAGGAGTGGAATTCCTGTTAAATCAGGTCGTGGATGTAAGAGCTTGAGTCTCCGAACCACGTTAAACCAAGTGTTATTATTTGGAATGTCTTTTCTTCTAAAGTATTGTGAAAATCTGCTCACTGAGAGCATTGTTTAAAAGGAACTTTAGTTAAGCATTTCAGGTCAGGGAGATTCCATCTCACTGACTAAATCAGGCAAGGCACTCGAGAGTTCAGTCTCTCGAGTCACTGCCTTGTTGAGAGCCTGAGCTTTCAAGTCTCATCTCTGACTTGATAGCTCTGACTCTCAGCAACGCAGTGACTTGAGTATTTCGTCACTGAACTCAGTCAGGGTGCAAGTTGTGATTTGATAACGCACTCGAGAGTTCAGCATCTCAAGCCACTGTCCTTGCTCAGAGCATGAGTCTCCAAGCCTTCTCTCTGACTTGGTAACTCAGCCTCTGAGCAGAGCAGTGACTTGAGTATTTCTCACTCTTGCTGAACTCCCTGAGGAAAAAGGTTAAAAAAAAAAAGAAAAAAAATTTGCTCCTGAATTCCCATTTTGACCTTCGAAAACGGGACCATCAACTATCCACATATATATCCCCAAATTTCTTCCCCAATTTTCCACTATAATGTCACAATATTGAAACTTAATTTTCATTTACTTTTGGTTGACCAATTCTTCAAAGATACTAAGGGATTTCAATACCCATAATTGCTATTATTCTCAAGTATATTATCTTCTCACTCAATCTTATTTTATAAACGTCAATGATGATTCAGAATGAAACTTCTCAATATTCTTTATCTTTATAAGTACCCCATCAATGTTTTAGCAACGTATAATATATATTTCATCCTAAATGAGTTTTCATCTCGGGACAAAAGCTGCTGCGGATTTGATCATCTTCACAAAAAACAGTAACAATTTCTTCTTTATTTTTTAAATTATATTTTTAATATCAATTGATTGGTCAAATATTTTTAGTCCATTACGAACTTGAGTAGCATAAACAATTTTCACGTACTCTTGAAGCCAAGTGATTTGGGTAAAAATGAAGATTTCTTTTACAGGTCCCGTATTATTATTATTATTATTATTATTATTATTATTATTATTATTATTATTATTATTATTATTATTATTATTATTATTATTATTATTATTATTATTATTATTTCAAAGTAATTTACATAAATATTTATTCATACTCTTCGGTTGATCCAAAGTAGAATTTATACCAAGGTGTTTATTTATTTATTTTTAATTTTTATTAGTCGAAACAATTTAGTTTGGGTAAAATCCATATTTTTACTTCTTCTTCAAAAGTTCAAATCATATGTATGGTCATGCCAGTGCAATTTAACTTCTATTAATTGTCTAGTCAACCTTAATGCCATTTTCTAATATTTCTTGTGCCTCTAAATCTTTTTTAAAAGAATATGCAACCTATTTAACTTATTTCATTAATCCAAAATTATTTTCACAATTCATTCTTATAAGCCAAAGTTGTCTTCTGTTATTGATTCCCAAAAGTTTCCATTAACAATAATTTACTCTCATGAGTCCAATTTTGCTATTTAGTATTATACTTGTAACAAAGGAATTAATTATTTATTGGTTTATTCATAATAATACTAAGACTCGTTATCTAATTTCTTAGGTGACGAGAATTAAAGTATTTCATTACATTCACATACATCCACGTCATTAATTTCAGGTGGAGATTTATTTGCTCTAAACTCTACAGTGGTATCGTAGAGTATGCATGTTTATTCAATTTTAAATGTGATGTATAAATTGCTTGAGAATGCTTGTTTAAATTTATTATTCCATGCTATTTCTAATAGCCTGTGGCCCTGATGAGGTCCGAGACCGACGGTTCTTCGGGTGTATCCCGCCGTGCTCGGCAAAGTCTAATAGCCAGGGGCCCTTATGTGGTCCGGGACCGACGGGTCTTCGGGTTTAACCCGCCGTGCTCAATATCCATGTGGCAAAGTTACTATGGCAAAGTTGGCAAAGTTACCATTAACAAAGTTTATTATTGGCAACGTGGCAAAGTACTATTGGCAAACTTATTATGACAAAGTTTCATGTGAATTTTCAATTTGACATGTATTTTCTTGTTATTTATCATTGCGTTTAACCTGAATAATTTATTTCCACTGAGTGTGCTTGCATACTCACCCCATTCATTTAAATATTATCAGAGTGCGTAATGGAAGCATGGAGAGGTGATGGATGATGGTCCCTCAAGTTAATTTATAGTTATTTTATGATAAAAAAATAGTTCATTTATTAAATAAGTTTTTCTATGTTAAACTCTCACAAGATAGTAATATTTTATGTATGAAATACAATTTTAAATTAATATTCAAGTCTTCCGTTGTTTGGCAAGTATTTTTATTTTGGAGATAGAATTCCATGTCTTATTTATAATTAAATTTTTAGTTCACGCCTTTTTATTCGAAATAATTCTTGTGAATTGGTCAAATTTACTATTGTGAAAATTGGGGCGTGACAGTCCAGTCTTGAAAGCTTGATCTAGTTCTTTCTTAAAGTTTCCTTGTAAATTCTGAAAATTTGACAGTGCTACATCAAGAGCATCTTTCTCACCAGATTTCTCCTTTAACTCCATGGATACAACATCTTCCCCCTTTTTGCCATCAACAAAATAGCTTAGGAGGGTATCCATCTTGGCAGATAGGTTGGATTCAATATGACTTGAATTTGCAGCTAAGGAGCTCATATTCTTATTAATTCCTTCAATAGATTCCTTTATCAATTTGTTATCATCCAGAATACTTTCCAGAGAGCTCTTCAATTCTCCAATCATGTCATCCTTCTGTTATAACTCTTTCTTCATCATAAGATGCATACTGACCAAGTTTTCAATGGATTTCTTGATTTTTTCTTGAATCTGTAGCTTTTCTTCTTTTGCCTTCTCAAATAACTTGGTTAGCATCTCTTGCAATTCTTCCTTGATTCTTTTAGACACAATATGCGCTGGAATCCTCCTTAGTTCTTCCTTGATGTTTGTAGACATCTCTTCCACAGTAGTTTCAATAGAACTAACTTTCCTCAGAATTTCCTCATTATTAACAACTTCTTCATCAAAGACATCTTCCTCTCCTTCAGATATTCTCAAGCAATTTCTGACTTTTCCTTTCCTTCCATGAGTTTAGGTCTCTTGGGGTCAAACATACTGGGAGCAGGTGTCCTCCTTTCCAGATTTAAAGGTGTGGGCACATCAGGTGTGGCCAACTCCTTCAAGTGATCATCGAACTCCTTCTCGTTCATAGTCTCTTCACCTAGAGGTGTAGATGGATCATCATTTTCTAAAACAATAAAGGCGGATTGTGCTTTGAAAGCTTCTAAATCCTTACCTAGATTGCCTGTAGTTAGCTGAGTCTCATCTGCAGACCTTTGGAAGTTTTGAGCTGTAGAGTTTGCAACACTTGCATTTACTTCAGATGAAGTATTTGCAACAACTTGGCCTCCTTGATGTGGTAAACCTCCATCTCCAGCTTCATCATCATCATCACTTTTTCTCAGGTCATCAATCTTGCAAGGTAATTTATCATTCTTTTCACCTTTTTCTTTCTTGTCTTCTGGAGACTTTCCTTTTTCTAACTCTCTTTCTTTAATAGCAGTAGATTTCCCAGCTTCAGCGGCAAGTTGTACTCCTTCAACCAGTGTGTTAAGGTTTGACAAATCTTCCATGGGAGGGCTTGGTGGCACAGTAGAGCTTCCACCTTCTCCACTTAAAAATCCTTCATTTTGAGGCATGTCTTCCTCATCTGTACTCTCTTCATCTCTATTAGCAGATAACAATTCTGTTCCAGGAATTATAGCTTGATCATCAGATTCATTTGCAAGTACTACCCTCAATGCTTCCGCTGCTGACTTGCTCAGCGGTTTCCCCTTGGAACTTTCAACAGAAATTTCTTTCCCTTTTCCCTTCTTGGATTCTAGGGCTTTCCTTTCACTGATTTGCTTTCTCTTCATTTCAGCAATTTTCTTGAAGAAAAATTTATTGTCTAGCAACACTTCAATATCTGAGGTGTTACTCCACTCTTGAATCTTGATAAATTCTTCTTCCTCCTTCTTCTTAAGAATCTCCAACTTATTCCTAAGATCTCTCCATTCTTCATATCTCTGCAGTTCTTGATCATGATCTGCAGACAACTCTTCATCATTCAACTCAGCATCTCCTGATTCAGCTTCCACTAAATCCTTTACTTTCTCTCCAATATGTTTGCTTAGCAACTCTGCAGATGAAGAAGTCACAATGGCTTGTGTCTCCTTAGGGGCAATTACTAAGTCTGAATCTGTCTCCTTAGGGGTAATTACTTTCTCCTCACAAGTCTTAGCTGCAGTTTCTAAGCCCGTATCTGTAGACTTGGTCATCTTAAATTTTCCCAATCCAATGATTCTATGCACGAAAATAGGTACATGACCACGAGTTTGAAACAAAGGTACACCAAGATGTCTCAAGCTATAGTTCAAGAATAAACCAAAACCTTTAGTGTTTCCACTTTTGGTTACGTTATAAGCAATCCTATTGAATATTAATGAACTAACATCTACCTTAAGACCTTTATCAAGCGCAATCATTAAATCTCATGCAATCTCAGGACCATCATCATGACTACCTATCCTTATGAGAAGGGATTTGTCCATTACCTCATAAAGATAGACATATTCCTTTGATAGTTGGTTCTTTTTTAAATGTCTGCTCCAACTTTCAGGCAACTCCAATCCACCAGTGAACTTTGTTGGTCCCGAAACGAGCAAAAACAGGTGTATGGGGGGGGGGGGGGAATACACCTGATTACAAATTAAACCTCTTTGAAACTTAACAGGTTACTTAAAACAATAACTCGTCAGTGGACTTAAAAGTCTGCTGAGAGTTACTTGGTGAAAGCTTACTGAGATAATACCTCCACTGAAAGTTCAAGACTTTCAGTTGAACTACTATCTAATTAGCTTTCAGATGCGGATTAGTGAGCCCTTTAGAAAACTCGTTTTACTTTGATAAACTTAAGAAAGATAACACACACTTATGAAATAGCAGAAAGTAAGTACACAAGATGTAAAGTGGTTCAGAGATGAATCTACTACGTCCACTGTCCTGATCAAACCGGAGAATTTCTTTCACTTGGAATTCCTTGTGTTATAGTGCCAAGGTGCACTGATCAATTTCTCCTCTCTTAGGATGATTGATCACTAGGAAATTCCAGGTCCTAGTTCCCAAAACAAACCAGCTTTCAGACTGATACAACAATCAGCTTACTAACACCACTTAACACTAACTCTCAACCTAAACACTGAGTAGGGTTTTGAATAGGGTTTTGTTTCCAACTATTGTGAGATAATCCTTACAAGTTTAGCTCAAGGCTTAGAATAGGATTATCTCTTTCTAAGATTAGGATATAACGTTTAAGCTTGGTTACAGAAGGTTTGTTAGGCTCTCTACACAAGTGAAACACTTGGGAAACAATAGTAATTTCGAGTGCTTCTTAAAACGTTATGAATGTAGAGATAGCTTGATCTTGTGAGTTTCCCATGCTTGAAAATGTGCACGTCCTTCTGTATTTATAGGCTTCCTTGAAAATCTTCCCGTTGGATTTAAATCTTCTCAAGTAAGTCTTTTTGTCTCTGATTGGTTGAAACGGCTCTATTTGAAGCTTTAAGTCTTGTCAAGAAACGGCTGTAAGCCTTTGCCTATCTACCAACTCCTTGGGAAGGCTAGGAAAAACTTTTGTACCTTGTCAGACTGGGACAGGTCGGCTGTCAGTAAAGTACACTGCGTGTCATCTTCTCATTGGACCTTAAGTCTGTTTGCCCAGTTTCTTGTCTTGGTTTAAGGTGGAACTCCTCTGAGAGAACCTTCTTATTCCTTCATTTATTGCGAGCTTCTCTAAAATGAGTTTTGCCTTTGTTCCAACCAAATTAACTAACAGCTTTTAATGTGTATAACGTTCAATGTGCTTTGTTAGTTTACATCAGTTGACCTTAGTCCTCTCCTGATGGTTTTAGCCTTAGTGTGAATGCACTTAGAAAACATTCAGAACTTAGATTAACTTCAGATTACTTTGTCTTTAGCGGACTTGTCTTCAGTGGACTTCAGTCTTTGATACACTCTAGATATTTCTAACTGCACTCCAGTTCTTAACATTTAGAACTGATTAAATATAACTCTAACTCTACTGAATATTTTACTTACAAACAACTTAGGAGGAACAATTTGGCATCTAATCAAAACTTAGGACTTATACATTTTCCCAACAAACTTGCTATAATAGACGATGTCTTCATCCTTAAAGTTGAATTCTGTAAAGTGAAGTCCTCCAACATGTATCTTTAGGGCTTCACTGATGACTTTAGTGGTGATCTTGACATCAACTCCATCAATACGAGCAACAATATAGGTCTTTCCTTCGGTATACGATGCAGTTTCGTAGAATTTAGGAGGCACAACATCATCATATCCCTCAGGGCTATTAGTAAGAATAAATTCCAATCATTCCATGCATCAGAGATATCAGGGTAGAGCTTTGGATAGGCTTCAAACAGCCATGAGTTGAACCCTTCTTGAGCATTGTCTCTACCTAGTTCTCCACTGACATAGAAGGAGTATACTAACTCTCTCTTGGCTGCTTCCCAAGCATCATTGAGCTTCTTGGGAACCCAAGTGTCCAGGTGAGGATATTTGGCCTGAGAGAGTGCCAATTTGTCTTTCTTCAGCTTGGCAGCCCATCTTTGATACCCACTTCTGAATTTCTTCGAAGTGGTCTTGTCAAACGTGGCCAGCCTCTCCTTCCTCTTTCTCTCTGCCAGCTCAGCAATGGATTCCTCCTTTCCAACCACCTTTTCCTTCCTCTCCTGATGCTGAGCAGCTAGCCTTTGAGCCCTTTCATTCAGTCCACCCGCCTCTTTGATAAGCTCAGTGAGCTGTGTAACTCTGGTAGGAGTGGACTTGGAAATCTCAGAAGAGATAGGTTCAGGATTAAGGATAGGGAGTACCTCAACATCTCAGTAGACCTTGCGGCCACCCTCGCTGATGATCTTGTCTTCTTGGTAACCTCCGCTGAGAGGGCATCAAATGCCTTTCTCTTGGTGGTTTTCCCCTTCATTGCAACTCTCTCCTCCTTCTCCTTCAGATGGGTTTCCTTGAACTTTGAGTAGTCCACTGAGGATGTCTCTTTGCCTTTCTTCTCTTCAGCCAGCTTCTGGGCTTCAGCATCTATTTTCTTTATAGTGCTCTTTATTTGTTGACCTCTCTCGAACTCTGGGGTTTCAAGGATTACTTGTATCTTGTTCTTTGGATCTTTCTTCAGTTCCTTAGAAGATATCCTCTTTTCCCCCTTTCCGGCATTAATCATGCACTCAGCCACAGTGATGTTTAACTTCAACTGATCGTGAGCGATGGCCTTGAGTTCAGTTGAGCAGTGGTCAACTTCGTCTTCCATCCTTTCCAGTGCAGCTCCAGCAGTTTGTCCAAATTGTACAAATTGGGCCAGCTTTTCGTCGATGAGCACGTTTATCTTTTCTTGAGTTGGGAAGTCCTCAGCAGCTTTCTTCAGGACTTCACCAAGCTTGGCTCCAAGTTCTTCGTGCTTTGCCTCGAACTCCTGCATCTTCTGGTTCCACAACCCTTCAACCTTCCCAATGAGGTCGGCTGAGAAAGCTTCAACAGAAGACTTTAGGTTGATGGACACGTTCTCCACTGAGTCCTTCAGGAATTGAGTTCTGGCTTCTTCCTCCTTCTTCTCCAGATTCTTTAGAGCTTCCAATACCACTACACCTTGACCTTCCACCACATCCAACACCGTCTGCTGCGAGTGTTCTATCTTTAGGGTCAGGTTCTGAAGTGCATTGGTTGTGGACTCCATCATCTCATCCACATGGTCTGAGAGAATCACCATCTCATCCACCTCCTCTTGGACAACTTCTTGAACTTCTCTCAGTTGAGTTTCAAGAACAGGAAGTCTTTCATCTTGGAGTTTAAGCACTGCATCCCTCAGGGGAGTTAGGTTGACCTGGACTGGGGGGATTTCATCAGTTTGGGTACCTACATTTAAAACAGTGTTAGTTTTTCCTCCCTCACCCTCACAACCTAAGTCACCTGTAGCTTCTATCTCCATTGGGACTCCCTCATCCTCACTCATCTTACTTCTCTCTTCACTCTCCTCTTCAACTAATATTTTTTCAGCCAATTCACCCTTTACAGGGATGATTGCTTTTATTTGACCACTCACTATACCAATGATTTCAACATCTTTCTCACCACCCTCAGTTTTTTCCACTCTTTCTTCAACTCCATCATGTCCAGACACCTCATTTGACTCCTTAGTCACCACTGAGGGCTGTTGTGGGAGAACCTCAGTAGACACCTCTACTGGGTTCTCCTGTGGCAAGTTTTGAGCCTCAGTATCCCTTGCCTCGGATACATCCTTGGCTACCTCACCATCACCTTGCCTTGGTGAGGTACCTCCTCCTTGTACAGTTACTTCCTCCTTTTCTTTCTCCTTCACCTCCTCTCCTTCAGCTAACACCTCAGCTGGCTTCTCTTTCTCTCCACCATTAGCCTTTTCCTCCTCAGCTGCCTTCTTGGCCTCAGCTAACTTCTCAATTACCAGACTCTCAAAGATCTTCTCATCACAGAGAAGTCTGGATTTAGTCATCCCTGCAAACTGCATTACCTCCATCTCCTCATTTTTCCAGCCATCAGCATTGCTGCCTCTGACTACCAGTAGAATTTCTCCTAACCTTCTATCTTTGAGTTGGACAAGAAGTCTCAGCCTCAAGAATAATGCTTTTAGGGTGGGGTACCCATCAAGCTCAGGGTATTTAGACTCTAAACAGTATGCAACCTCATCCTTAAGGGTATCTAGGAATGAGTACTCTTCTTCATCGTCTGAGGGGAGGGAAGGGGTAGGGGATCTGATATCAGTAGGCTCCTCTGGGATGGACTCCAGATGAGTTGTTTGTGTTTCAGGGGGGTTTAGTTCAGCGGAGGTTTGGGGTGGAGTTTCAGTGTAGGATGGGTTTTGTTCAGAGGGGGTTGAGGGGATGGGTTCAGATGGGGTTGAGGATGCCTCAGCAGATGCCTCAGGGGGGGTAGTTTGGAATTCACTTTCAGGCTGTTGAGAGCCTTTAGTGGGGGTTTTTGCTTTCTTGGATGCTTTCTTTGACTTGGCTGGGGTACGGGATTGGGTTTTGGGTTTGATGGGTGTAGGGGCAGGGGCATCTGAGTCAGACTCAGTTGAGGTTATATGGGGTTAAGAGTCAGGGTTACCTGATGAGGACTCATCAGTAGAGTTGGTGACTTTGACTTTCTTCGAGGCAACCTCCTTCTCTGCCTCAGAAGACCTCTTCTTCTCCTTCTTTGAGGCTTTATCTGCTTCAGCCTCCTTGTGTTGAGCCATTTTATCACTCAACTTCACAAGTCTCCTCTTCAATTTGGTCTTCTTCCCTTCAGCAGGGCCAGCTTCTTCCTCCTCCACTGCCTCTGGGCTTTCCACAGCAGGCTTAATCATCCTCCCTTCAAGGTTCTTTCCAGATTTGAAAAGAGCTTTCAAATTGCTCCATTTCCTATCTGGTATGCAATCTACTCCCAGATCCACATTCTCTATCAAGTAAGAGATTTTGGTAGCATAATTGAGCTTACTTGATAGTTGGGGAGTTTTGTCTGGTTGGAGCTTTGAGTTCTCTTTGTTTAAAGCCCTCAGGAAGAATTGTTGCCAGTTGAAGGTCTTTTCCTTACTCTCCACTATAGCCTTCATCAGTCTGAGCTTTGGCTTGCTCACTTGCTCAGTACTACCTTGGTTTCCAAGTATGCATTTTCCCACAACTTCACAAAGAACATTGTACACTGGCAGGAGTATACTTCTGTTCATTGTTGGGCTATATTTCACCTTCCTTTGCATAATGGTATTAACCCATTCCCCCTCTTTGTTCGCTATGCATGTGTCTGGATTAGGACCTTCAGAGGGAAGATCGAATAGCTCCTTCAGAACTTCTCCGCTTACACGAATCTCCTTCTTTATCTTTTGGTGCTCCGTGACCTCCATGTCATCCCTCATGACTTTCTTCTTCCTTTGTAAGACCAGATGAGACCTGATCCTTGAATCTGAGTTGGAGATATGGCAATAGAATTCAAGAACCTGTCTGTCAAAACAGTTCTCTGGATGAACTGATAGAAATTTCTCTAACCCCGCAGATTTGAGCATATCTAAGGCTTCTTTGATATGAGAAAATTCTGGTCTGGTTTCTATCTCTGGGTTATCAAAAACCACGATTAGTTCATACCAGAAATTGTCTTTATCTGTAAAGTAACTCATGTTAATTTTGGCCATGGTTTCGAAGAGTATTTGGTAGAAAATAGAGAAAGTTTGGAACAGATAGTATGTGAATGCTTGAGAATGAGTTCGAAAAAGGTTCTAAGAGTGATTTTTGGGGGTTTTTATATGAGAAATGGAGGGTGAGATAAAAAACCGAGTCAACGTCTAGGATTAATTTAGAAAGGATCGTGGATAGTTGAAACGATTAGTGGGGGGTTTTTAAGAGATCTTAACGGTTAGAAAAGAACCGCCTTAATGAAAGGTATGGATTAAAGGAGTTGGTAGCCGGAAGGTCACATCATCCGGCTTTTAAGGTGCGTGTGGTAGGAAACTGTAAAAGTAAAACTGACATGTACCACGCGCATTAAATGCTTGCCATACTGAAATCCTTTTTGAAATAGAGTGAAGATTTAATTTTGGAAAGCACTCATTAGTTATTTTGAAAGGAGTTTTATAAAATAAAACTAAGAATATCTTCAGATTTGAGAAATAGCAAAGTAAAACATTTGACCTCCACTGAGGTAGAACCTCTTCTGAGAAATGTAAGGTCTTCTGCGATATGTGACTCCTCTGAGGTTGATCCTCTTCTGAGATTGAAACACTACTGAGGTTAGAAGCACCTCTTCTGAGAGTTTCTCCTCTTTATTCACCAGGATCTAGAAGTCCAAGCTCTACTGAAAGCTCTTGAAACCTTGCTTCAGCCAAAGGCTTAGTGAATATATCCGTCTTTTGTTTGTCAGTATGAATCTTGAGCATTTTGATATCTTTCTTCTCCACATGATCTCTAATGAAGTGATGCCTTATATCCACATGTTTGCATCTTGTGTGGAGAACTGGATTTTCTGAAATAGCAATTGCACTATTATTGTCACCGAAAATAGGGACTTCATTGGCAAAGATGTTGTAATCTCTCAGTTGTTGTCTTAGCCATAAGATTTGAGCACAACAACTTCCAGCTGCCATATATTCAGCTTCAGTGGTGCTTGTGGCTACTGAGTTTTGCTTCTTGGAGAACCAAGAAATCAACTTACTTCCCAAGAATTGACAAGTGCTAGAGGTGGATTTCCTATCAATTCTGCAGCCTCCATAGTCTGCATCTGAGTATCCTGTGAGCTCCAAATTGTCATCTGAGGGATACCACAGTCCCATATTCACAGTGCCCTTAAGATACTTAAGAATCCTCTTGGCAGCTTCCAGGTGACTCTTCTTGGGGACTGCTTGATATCTTGCACAAATGCCAACTGCAAATGTGATATCAGGCCTGCTTGCAGTGAGATACAGTAGAGACCCAATAATGGCTCTATAGTGAGTCTGGTCTACTGATTCACCATCTTCACCAGGTTCCATCTTGGTGTTGGTGTTGAGTGGAACCCTTGCAACTTTGCTGGTCTGGCATCCAAACTTGTTGATCAGCTCCCTTGTATATTTGGCTTAATTGATGAAGATTCCTTCAGGGGACTGCTTGACTTGGAGTCCTAGGAAGAAATTCATTTCTCCCATCATTGACATTTCAAATTTTCCCTTCATCAGTTGAGAAAACTTTTCACAGAGGACTTGGTTAGGACAACCAAAATGATGTCATCCACACATATTTGAACAAGTAGAGTGTCCTCTCCTTTTGTGATCCTGAAGAGAGTTCTATCTACTCTTCCCTTGATAAAGCCATGATCCAAAAGGAATTGTGACAAAGTATCATACCAAGCTCTTGGAGCCTGTTTCAGACCATATAGAGCTTTTCTCAGTCATATACTTTGTGGCTTTCTTCAAAACCTGGGGGTTGCTCCACATAGACTTCTTCATTAAGTACACCATTCAAGAATGCACTCTTGACATCCATTTGATACACCTTGAATTTCTTGTGTGCAGCATAGGCAAGAAATAACCTTATTGCCTCCAATCTGGCCACCGGGGCAAAAGTCTCATCATAGTCAAATCCTTCAACTTGAGAATAGCCCTTTGCAACTAGCCTGGCCTTGTTTCTGACTATGATGTCATTCTCATCCTTTTTGTTCTTGAATACCCATTTGGTTCCTATCACATTGCAATGATATGGTCTGTCCACCAGCTCCCATACTTGATTCCTTGTGAATTGGTTGAGTTCTTCTTGCATGGCAATGATCCAGTTGGAATCTTGAAGTGCTTCTATAATGGAACTTGGTTCCTGGTTTGATAAGAAACAACAAAACAAAGCACTTTCACCATGAAAACTTCTAGTTTTGACTCCCGAGGAAGGATCACCTAGAATTTGCTCAACAGGGTGATCTGAGAGCCAAGTTCTCCTAGGCTGATGCCCTTCAGTAGAGTTTAACTCTTCTGAAGTTGAGTCACTAGATATTGGAATGAAATCAAATTAAGGAAATAAGACAGAGGGTTGAAGTCCTGAGTCATCATTCAAGGTATTTTCATTCACAGTGATAATGTCATTGGTTCTCCCTTGAATGTTTGACTCAGTGGATGTCTCAGCTGTGACCACATCTTCATTGACATTTGTTACCTCTTGAACTGGGATAGTGTTCATCAGTTCAGTTTTATTCTCAGGAGGGCTCTCAGGTGAGCTTTGAGGAGTGTTCTGACTTTGAGTGGCCTGTTGTTGATCATTGAGGTTATCCCAGGTTGGGATGTATATATCAACACTATTTTCAGGATAGCTGTTTTACTTGATACACAGTCTAGTTAGCCTTTTGCTTATCACATCCTCATTCTCCTTACTTCTGGACTCAAAAGTAGATTCATCAAAAACCACATGAGGTGTTTCTTCCACAAGAAGAGTTCTACAGTTGTAAACTCTGAAGGCTCTACTGATTTGGGAATATCCTAAGAAGATTCCTTCATCAGCTTTGCTATCAAAAGCTTTCAGTTGAGTTTTCCCATTGTTGTGAATGAAACATTTGCAACCAAATATATGAAAGTAGGATACCTGAGGTTTTCTTTCATTCCATAACTCATATGGAGTTTTTCCCTGATGTTTGGTTACCATGGATCTGTTTTGAGTGTGGCAGGCAGTATTAATTGCTTTAGCCCAAAATCTTTTAGGAACCTGAGCTTCAGCTAACATTGTCCTTGCTGCCTCCTTGAGAGTCCTATTTCTTCTCTCAGCTACTCCATTCGGTTGAGGAGTTCTTGCAGCCGATGTTTCATGAGCAATACCTAACTCTTTGCAAAAGTTAGATATAATAGAGTTAATGAATTCAGTGCCCTTATCTGATCTTATCTTTACAATATTCAGGCTCTTTTCATTGCTAACTCTCTTCAGGAGCTCTGGTAGCTTCAGTTGAGTCTCCTTTTTGCTTGCTAGAAATACCACCCACGTGTACCTGGAGAAATCATCAACAACAACAAGTGTATATTTTCTCCCATTGATACTTACAGGGGTTACTGGACCAAAGAGATCCATATGTAACAATTGAAGTACTCTGTCAGTAGAGGTTGCTACTTTGCTTTTGAAGGATGCTTTTACTTGCTTTCCCTCCTGACAGGCTTTGCAAATATGTTCCTTGTTGTACACTTCATTTGGCATTCCTTCTACTAGTCCATGTCTTGCAATTCTGTTCATCATCTTGAAGTTCAGATGACTTAGCCTCTTGTGCCATAGCCAGTTAGTATCAGTGGAGCTCTTTGCAATAAGACATGAATTTGGTGTGCAAGACTTCCAATCTGCAAGATAGACATTTCCCTTCCTTGACCCAGTTAGTAGTACCTGTTGTGAAGATATATTCTTGACAAAACACAGGTTACATGAAAATTCAACACTGTATCCTTTATCACAGAATTGACTTATGGACAGAAGATTATGCTTAAGTCCACTGACAAAAGATACATTGCTTATTCTTACTGAGCCAATAATTAAAGTACCATAACCTTTTGTGGCTCCTTGTGAATTGTCACCAAAAGTGATCTGTGGACCTTCCTTCTCAACATATTCAGACAGGAGATCTTTATTGCCAGTCATGTGCCTGGAACATCCACTGTCCAAGTACCAGACTGAAGATTTTAGAGCTTCTCCTTTGTTGAGGTCCATTGAGCCCTGCATTCAAAATCAAGCTTTAGGTACCCATTTTGTGTTGGGTCCTACCAGGTTAGCTGTACCTTTCGGAATCTAAATTTGCCTCACAGTTCTAATTACTTTAGACTGGCTAATTTGTCTTCCATAAACATCTACATAGATTGTTACCTCCTTGGGTGCCTTAGGAGTAAACTTTCTATGGGTGTCAGCCTTTGAAGGAACATGAACCTTCTTAACATATTTCCCTTTAGGCTTGGGTGCACCAGGTCTTGGTCTTTGTTGATAAAGGTATGAAGGACCTTTTCCTTTAGGCACAAAAGGAGTAGATCTTTCATATGAGACATTCCTTGAGGACTGCTCATACCTGGGTTCTCTCAGCTGAGGTTGCTTCATTTGAGAAGAACTCGCCTGATAGTACCTCTGTTGAGGTCTGGTCTGTTTAGTCAACTGAGCCTTTCCATTTGGTTTTGGCTGTGATTGACTTTTCTTTTGTTTGACCTCAGCTGGTCTTTTTCCTTTATCCAAAGTCTGTTGTTGAAATGTTACAGACTTAACAAAAACTCTCTTTGTGCCACTTGAAGAAGCAACACTCAGGGGACCTTCTGAAGGTTTTGGAATGTAACCTATTCCACATTTGTTATTAGGATTGATTTGAAAGTGTTGAATCTCCTCTATGGCAAGAGAGGGTTTGTTTAGAGCATCAATCCGTCTTAACAAAGTCTCTTCAGATTTTTGTAAGACATCAATTTTCAGGAGAGAATCCTTTATTTGGCTTACCAATTTTAAATTCTCTTCAATTAGCTTTGTCTTAGATTCATTGAGATCTTTTATCAGTTGATCTCTACCACTTCCTTGACTCTTGAGGGTTTCCTCCTCTTTTGTCAGTTCAATGGTAGATTTGGCTGAGTTCAGATCTGCTTGATTCCCAGACTCAATTAACTTGGAGTTTTCACTCAAGAGTTGTTTGTTTTCATCTTGGAGACAGAAACTTGCTTCTTGCAACCTAGAGAAATCAATCATCAATTGTTCCAAAGCGGACTGAAGATTGAGTTCCTCAGTTGACTCTGAGCTTAGCTCAAGTGTGTGTTCTAGAGAAATGGATGGTTTAGATTGTACCTCTGGTTCTTCCCTTGCCATGAGGCACATGTCATCATCACTGCTATCTGAGAACATTTCATCAGATGACTCCAGGTTTTCATCAACATCTTCAGCCACCATGGCTTTTCTCTCTCCATATCTCCTGTCTCTTTTGGCTTGCCTTTCCTTTCTTTCCTTTGTTCTCAGTTGAGGACAATCATACTGAAAGTGCCCAACCTTCTTGCACTGGAAACACCTATTGGCATCATCATTCTTTTCTTCAGTAGACTCTCTGGCCTTTGATGATGACCCTTCAGCCTTGGTGTAACTCTTGTATTCCTTCTTTTTATCTAGCTCAGATGAGCTTTTCTCACTTTCTCTGGTGGTCTTCTGAGGATAACTTCTCCTTTCCCTGTTATCCCTGTAAAACCTTTTATACTTGCCAAAGCGGTTGTTAAGTTGTTCAAACCTTCTAGCCATTAGGCTGAGTTCCTCTTGCATCTCAGCCTTGCTTTGAGATTTGCTAGCCTTTGTACTCTTCTGAGGCTTTGGGGATCTTGGCTCAGCCTCCTTAGCTTTGAAGGAAACTCCCTTCTCAGTCGAGGTCTCATCAAGAGCCCTTTTCCTGTTAAGATCAAACCCATAAGGCTTAAGTTCAGAGAATACCTGTTGCATAGACATGCTTGACAAGTCTTTGGTATTCTGCATCATCACAGAGTACACATCCCATCTTGAGGTTAAACCTCTCAGGATCTTTAAGGCAACTTCTCTTTTGGTATAGACCTTTCCCAGAGAATTTATCTCATTCATGATGTCAGTGAACCTCCCATTAAGTTGATCAATGGTCTCAGTGGGCTCCATGGTGAATTGCTCATACTTTTGAACAAATACTGAAAGCTTGTTCTCCTTTATCTTGTCAGTTCCTTCACACATGAGAGCTAGAGTGTCCCATAGTTCCTTTACAGTCTTGCAATGGATCACTCTTCCCATTACAGAATCTGGAATGGTTGTATAGAGAATATTCATGGCTATGTAGTTGAGGTTGTTCCTCCTTCTTTCATCTACAGTGAAGTTATCTTCATCCTTTGGACATTCTTCTCTTGGATCTGCAATAGTCTCAGCTGTGGTTCTAGGGTTAGGGGTCATAAATATAAATGGACCTTTTGTTATTACCCTTAACATTTCATCATGCACACAAGCAAGACGTGCTCTCATTCTGATCTTCCAGAAGTCATAATTTTCCACTGAGAATTGTGGAAGTTTGTGATGAGACATATGGTTCAAGGGATTCACTCCCATATTATTCTCTGCTGGTGGTGCCACCCTAGCTGCATTGTCAGTCATGATATATAAACAAGTTTATCAAAAGATCAAATTCAGTTTACCAAATAAAATACCTTTAGCACAAAGGTATACTTAGAACAATGGTGTTTTGAACCACTGCTCTGATACCAATTGTTGGTCCCGAAACGAGTAAAAACAGGTGTATGGGAGGGGGGGATACACCTGATTACAAATTAAACCTCTTTGAAACTTAACAGGTTACTTAAAACAATAACTCGTCAGTGGACTTGAAATTCTGCTGAGAGTTACTTGGTAAAAGCTTACTGAGATAATACCTCCACTGAAAGTTCAAGACTTTCAGTTGAACTACTATCTAATTAGCTTTCAGATGCGGATTAGTGAGCCCTTTAGAAAACTCGTTTTACTTTGATAAACTTAAGAAAGATAACACACACTTATGAAATAGCAAAAAGTAAGTACACAAGATGTAAAGTGGTTCAGAGATGAATCTCCTACGTCCACTGTCCTGATCAAACGGGAGAATTCCTTTCACTTGGAATTCCTTGTGTTATAGTGCCAAGGTGCACTGATCAATTTCTCCTCTCTTAGGATGATTGATCACTAGGAAATTCCAGGTCCTAGTTCCCAAAACAAACCAGCTTTCAGACTGATACAACAATCAGCTTACTAACACCACTTAACACTAACTCTCAACCTAAACACTGAGTAGGGTTTTGAGTAGGGTTTTGGTTCCAACTATTGTGAGATAATCCTTACAAGTTTAGCTCAAGGCTTAGAATAGAATTATCTCTTTCTAAGATTAGGATATAGCGTTTAAGCTTGGTTACAAAAGGTTTGTTAGGCTCTCTACACAAGTGAAACACTTGGGAAACAATAGTAATTTCGAGTGCTTCTTAAAACGTTATGAATGTAGAGATAGCTTGATCTTGTGAGTTTCCCGTGCTTGAAAATGTGCACGTCCTTCTGTATTTATAGGCTTCCTTGAAAATCTTCCCGTTGGATTTGAATCTTCTCAAGTAAGTCTTCTTGTCTCTGATTGATTCAAACGACTCTTTTTGAAGCTTTAAGTCTTGTCAAGAAACGGCTGTAAGTCTTTGCCTATCTACCAACTCCTTGGGAAGGCTAGGAAAAACTTGTGTACCTTGTCAGACTGGGACAGGTCGGCTGTCAGTAAAGTACACTGACGTGTCATCTTCTCATTGGACCTTAAGTCTGTTTGCCCAGTTTCTTGTCTTGGTTTAAGGTGGAACTCCTCTAAGAGAACCTTCTTATTCCTTCATTTATTGCGAGCTTCTCTGAAATGCATTTTGCCTTTGTTCCAACCAAATTAACTAACAGCTTTTAATGTGTATTGCATTCAATGTGCTTTGTTAGTTTACATCAGTGGACCTTAGTCCTCTCCTGATGATTTTAGCCTTAGTGTGAATGCACTTAGAAAACATTCAGAACTTAGACTAACTTCAGATTACTTTGTCTTCAGCGGACTTGTCTTCAGTGGACTTCAGTCTTTGATACACTCTAGATATTTCTAACTGCACTCCAGTTCTTAACATTTAGAACTGATTAAATATAACTCTAACTCTACTGAATATTTTACTTACAAACAACTTAGGAGGAACATTTTGGCATCTAATCAAAACTTAGGACTTATACATTTTCCCAACAAACTTGTTGTAATAGACGATGTCTTCATCCTTAAAGTTGAATTCTGTAAAGTGAAATCCTCCAACAGGTATCTTTAGGGCTTCACTGATGACTTTAGTGGTGATCTTGACATCAACTCCATCAATACGAGCAACAATATAGGTCTTTCCTTCGGTATACGATGCAGTTTCGTAGAATTTACGAGGCACAACATCATCATATCCCTCAGGTCTATTAGTAAGAATAAATTCCAATCCCTGGGTCTTAATACGTCGGAATATATGAGCCATTACTTCAGATTTATCAAGTGCTTCAATAAGAGCATTGAAATCAAAAGGAGATCCAAAGAGCATCTTCATGATTTTTGAAATATTGAAACGAAGAAAAATTTGGTTAGAAGTTTGCAGGTAGAATGCGAAATAGGTTCAAATGAAAAGTAATGAACAAGTTTTATGCTAAGGGTTCCTATTTATACTTGCACAAAACTCAAGGAAAATGTTAACGTCGAGAAAACCGTTTTTCCTTATATTTTGGAAATCTACGGTCTAAAATGTTTGAGTTATATACTTATTTAAAAGATCAACGGCTTAGAAATGAAGTAAATAAAATCCAAATTTTGAAAGTCAATGTATAAATGTACACTATCCAGTATGTTTTTATCAATTAAAAACCTGGGACAATAAATCCAAAAATTATGTGTACTCGCAAGTACAAGCATTTGGAATTTAGTAGTGTACGCATTTAAAAGCCAAGAATGTACAAGTCAACTTGAAAATCTACAGTTTGAAGTTTGCAGTTTGATAACTTCAGTTAGAATAATCTGCAGTTAATCAAAGTTTACATTTGTAGACTTAAGTCTGCATCTGCATTCTTTAAGTTTACATTTGAATAACTCATCATAACTTATTCACTTTCTGTTGAAATTTTCAACTTTATACTTCATTACTGAGTGATTTTCTCATAACTCTAACATTCCTAGTTCTCCTCTCAAAGTAGAGAATCTTGATTCACATAGTGGCTTGGTAAAGTTATCTGTAAGATTAAGATCTGTATGGATCTTTTCCATTTTGACATCTCTCTTTTCAATATGATCTCTAATGAAATGATGTCTCACATCAATGTGCTTAGATCTTGAGTGTAGAACAGGATTCTGTGTGATAGCAATTGCACTTGTATTGTCACAGAATATGGTAATGTTCTTTGACTCAATATCATAATCTTTTAGTTGGTATTGCATCCACAAAATTTGTGCACAACAGCTTCCTGCAGCAATGTATTCTGCTTCAGCTGTAGATAGCGCAATAGAATTATATTTCTTACTATGCCAATATACTAGTCTTTATCCAAGAAATTGACATATCCCACTAGTACTCTTTCTGTCAAATTTACATCCAGCAAAATCTGAGTCTGTGTAACCTTTCAGTTCTATTCCACCCTCTTTTGAATACCATAAACTAAGATTTTGGGTAGACTTAATGTACTTGATTATCTTTTTCACAGCATTCAAGTGTGATTCCTTGGGGTTGACTTGGAACCTAGCACATACACCCACATCAAACATAATATCTGGTCTGCTAGCTGTAAGGTAGAGCAAAGATCCAATCAATCTTCTATACAATGTAATATCCACACTTTTTCCATTCTCATCTTTATCCAACAGGGTTGATTGTGACATGGGAATAAATGTAGGCTTTGAACAACTCATTCCAAACTTCTTGATTAGTTCTTGAGTGTATTTGGTCTGATTTATGAAAATTCCCTTGTCCATTTGCTTTACTTGTAGTCCTAAAAAGAAATTTAGATTTTCCATCATGCTCATCTCAAACTTTTCTTGCATAAGATGTGAAAATTTCCTACACAATTCTTCATTAGTTGATCTAAAAATAATGTCATCAACATAAATCTGAACTAGTAAGATGTCTTCACCATGTTTGAGCCTAAATAGGGTCTTATCCACCATTCCTTTCTTGAAACTATTCTTGATCATTCATACCATGCTCTGGGAGCTTGCTTTAATCCGAATAAAGCTTTTCTTAATCTGTAAACTTTATCTCCATCTATAGAGTCTTCAAAACGAGGAGGTTGCTCTACATAGACTTCTTCTGACAAAGCTCCATTCAAAAACACACTTTTTACATCCATTTGATATACAGTAAACTTCATATGAGCGGCATAGGCCAAAAATATCCTAATTGCCTCAAGTCTTGCAGCTGGTGCAAAAGATTCATCAAAATCAATCTCTTCAGCTTGGCAATATCCTTGTGCTACAAGTCTGGCCTTATTCCTTGTAACAACTCCTTCTTCAACAAGTTTTTTCTTAAATACCCATCTAATTCCAATAACTTTTTGATGCATAGGTCTAGGAATTAATTCCCAAACTTTATTTCTCTCAAATCCATTCAGTGCTTCTTGCATGACAAGTATCCAATTGACGTCTATAAGAGCTTCTTCTATGTTTGATAGTTCTATTTCAGATAGAAAGCTTGGAAACATAACTTCATGTTGTTGTCTTCTGCTTCTTACTTTATCAGTTACATCTCCAATAACTTGTTCGGGGGGATGGTTTTTAAGTCATTTCATGTTTAAAGGGTCATGGTGAATATTCTGTTCACCTGTAGAGTTAATAACTGTAGATTCATTGAATCTTTTAGTTAACTCTTCCACTGAAGGAATATCACCTTGTTTGTCTTGACATGTTTCATTTATATGATCTTCAATCCTTGGTAACTCCTTAGTAGATTCTCCATTGCCTTGTTCAGTTATTTCTACTGGAATCTCAACTGTTACATATGGATGTAGAGTTCTATCTGTAGAGTTTTCATCTTTCTGCAGATCTTTAATGATCTTTTGATTCTCTCTGTCTTCAATGTGTGGTTCATCAAACACAACATGTGTAGATTCTTCAACCAGCATTGTTCTCTTATTAAACACTCTAAAAGCTTTGCTTACTATTGAATATCCAAGGAAGAATCCTTCATCTGCCTTGGGATCAAATGTCTTTAGATAATCTTTCCCATTATTCAATTTTGGTCCCCAAAATATTATTAGCGGAAAGTGTTGGTCCCACTAGATAGATTTATTTGCGGAAGCTTTAAATATATATCTCAAAGATCTCTTATAAGAGCACAAGTAATAAACAAGAAAGTACTTAAAGAAAGAGTAAATAAGACCGGATATATAGTGGTTCGGATCTGAATATCCTACGTCCACTCTCCCTTTCACCAAGGGGTCTCACTAACCAACCAACAAACTCACTTGCGTATTGTAATTTCAAAGTACCAGTTCCTTCTTACAATCACTTTAGATCTAACCTCGATCTAAAGTCTACAACCTTCAACCTTCAACCTTATCTTAGAGATGAACAGGTTGATATCCAACTACTCCTTAAGAGTGAATATTTATGTGAGAACAATAATAAGAGTACTAGAACTTGATAAACAAAAGCTTGATATAACTTCGTGCGCGTAAGAATCTCTAGGGCTTTTTCTTGAGGTGCACTCTTGTATTTATAGAGGTGATTAGGGTTTAGCCGTTGGAGAGCTAATCTAATCAGATCCTCTATTTAAGGAAGCTTCAGTCAATCAATTCCCTAATTGATTGATTGGGTTGGTGAGATCCTTTGATTGATTATCTTCATATCTTTTTCAATCCGATCTGAGTTGACTTGACTTGAATCACCAACGGTCAAATGCTTCCAATGCCTTACACTGATTCTCTCCAGAAAAGACAGGACCAGACACCAGACAACCTCGGTGTCTTCTGGTCCGGAGTCGGTTAACAAAACAGATTACTCAGAAGAACCAGGAGATGATTCTGAGCAACTTATGTTTCACCAGACTCGTCTGGTCAGAACTCGTCTTGTCTGGGGAAGGTTCTCTGCCTCTGGTCTTGATCTCTTCTGATGAAGTCCTCTGGTGGGGTCTTCTGGTGACTCTTCTGGTGAGGTCTTCTGGTCTGGCAGTTCCTTCTAGACTAAGTCCTATTCTATACCTCATCTGGCTAACAGGTCCAGATGGTCCTATTATATCTTCTGGTTTGTTTTAACTCATCAAAACTATACAATATTTATCCTAACAATTTCCCCCTTTTTGATGGAGTTAAAACACAACCAAAACTGATCAAAGAAATAAACACTTAAACAAGAAAATAATAAAAAGATAAGACCTTAGAGTAGATCTTATCAGGCAAACAATAAGACAACAAGAAGTTGTCTTTAGAATAGAGAAGTTATGATTTTTCCATTAATAACAGAAGACAAAAGATTACATGTTACAATGAATATCAGAGTCCTAAACTAAGCATATCTTCTGTTCTCCTTTGGCACCAGAAACCAGTCAAGGAACCTGTCTTGAATGGCCTTTAATTCTGCAGAAGATGTTGGAGTGAAGTTTGCTAACACCTTGGTCTTGTACAGCTTCTTCAGCTCTGCCCAATCAACCTGGTCACTAACCATAGGAGTGTTGATGTAGCTAAATTCAGGAGCAGTGACTTCCAGTTTGAACTCAATAGTTGAATCCATCAACTGCTTGTACAGATCTGCATCATAAGCTTTCATCCAGGAATGAAAGGTTCTGTTGATAAGCTCATCATCCTCTGGAGGTGGCCGCTGGATATAATATTGAATGAACCAGAGAGTCTTGACTTCTCTCCATCTCTCAATCAGAGGAACATGCACAGTAGAGTCAAAAGACCCTTCTGTCCTGAGTGGCAGAATGTCCATCACCGCAACAGGACCTTTCTTCTTCTGGCTTGAACCGCTGGCACCAGAAGATATACCAGCTCCTCTGGTCTTCTTATTCTGCCTCTTAACATATCTGAGCCTCTGCTCTTCATCTATGTTTTTCCTTATTCTGGCTTGCTTCTCCTCTGGAGTCTCTTCCTTGTATCTCTTCTCTGCTTCTTCAACAACTTCTTCAAGGAAGCTTTTCTTGACTTTTCTAATCTTCCTCTTAGCAGGGCCAGAGATAGAAACTGGATCCTGCTATGCATCTATGCTCTCCTCTTCAGCAGCCAGCTGCTTTGCCATGGTAAGAGATTTGAACTCTTCTTTCTTCTTCTTCTGTAACTTAGCCTGGGCCAAAGTGTTCTCCAGCAGGTCCAGACGAGCCCCATGGCAAAGTAGAGTCTCATTTGTGGTCTTCGCCAGATCAGTTCTGGCCTTCTCTTTCCCCTTTTTAACTTCATCAATAAGGGGCTGCACTACCTGCCGAATGAGATCAGGCAAGGCAGTGTTGGAGGAAGAGTGAAGATCACGCAGTTGCTTAGCTTTCTTCAGATAAGCTTGAGATTCTGCAACAAGTCTCTCCTGCTTAGCCAAACTCTCCTGGAGGGAATCCTTCAACTTGGCTATCTCCAGCAACTGAGAAGCAAACCCAACTTTTAACACAAAAATTGGCCTCAGCTGATCCAGCACATGCTCCTGGAGCTGCTTCTGGCTGTGCATCACATCCAGTTTAACAAACAGACCATTTGCCTTGAAAGAGGCTTTGGTAGCAGCAAATGTTGATTTGATTTGCCTCAAAAAGATCTTCCTCTCCTGCCGGATCTGGTGCTCTATCATAGCAGGGGCCATATGTTGTATTGCCTTGAAAAAATGCTGTTGGGAAAATGTATAAGACTTGTTTTGATTAGATGCCAACATGTCCCTCCTAAGTTGTTTTGTAAGTAAATTTTTCAGTAGAGTTAGAGTTTAAATTAAACAGTTCTAAGTGTTAAGAACTGGAGTACATTTAGTAATAACTAGAGTGTATTTTAGTATAAAGTCCGCTGAGATGAAGTCCGCTGAAGACTAAGTGATCTGAGAAAGAAGTCGAAGTCTTGAATGTTTTCTAAGTACATTCTCACTAAGACTAAATCTATCAGTAGAGGACGAAGGTCCACTGATAAAGAAACTAACAAAATACATTTAATGTTAAACATATTTAAAGCTATTAGTTAATCTGGTTGGAACAAGGCAAAATGAATTTCAGTGAAACTTACAATAAATGAAGGAATAAGAAGGTTCTCTCAGAGGAGTTCCACCTTAAAGCAAGACAAGAATCTGGGCATATAGACTTAAGGTCCAATAAGAAAATGACACGTCAGTGTACTTTACTGACAGCCGACCTGCCCCAGCCTGACATGTACCAAAAGTCTTCCACCTAGCAATCTACAGAAAAGTTGGTGAACAAGCATGGTTTTGCAACCGGTTCTTGACAAGACTTAAAGCTTCAAATAGAGTCGTTTGAGCCAATCAGATACAAGAAGACTTACTTGAGAAGATTCAAATCCAACGGGAAGATTTTCAAGGAAGCCTATAAATACAGAAGGACGTGCATTGTTACAAGCACGGGAAACTCACAAGATCAAAGCTATCTCTACATTCATAATTATCTAGAAGCACTCGAAATTATTATTGTTTCCCAAGTGTTTCACAGTTGTAGAGAGCCTTACAAACCTTCTGTAACCAAGCTTAAAAGCTATATCCAAATCTTAGAAAGAGATAATCCAATCCTAAGCATTGAGCTAAACTTGTAAGGATTATCTCAAAATAGTTGGAACCAAAACCCTACTCAAAACCCTACTCAGTGTTTAGGTTGAGAGCTAGTGTTAAGTGGTGTTAGTAAGCTGATTGTTGTATCAGTCTGAAAGCTGGTTTGTTTTGGGAACTAGGACCTGGAATTTCCTAGTGATCAATCATCCTAAGAGAGGAAAAGTTGATCAGTGCACCTTGGCACTATAACACAAGGAATTCCAAGTGAAAGGAATTCTCCTGTTTGATCAGGCCAGTGGACGTAGGAGATTTATCTCTGAACCACTTTACATCTTGTGTACTTACATTCTGCTATTTCATAAGTGTGTGTTAATCTCAAGTTTATCAAAGTAAAACGAGTTTTCTAAAGGGCTCACTAATCCGCATCTGAAAGCTAATTAGATAGTAGTTCAACTGAAAGTCTTGTGCTTTCAGTGGAGGTATTATCTCAGTAAGCTTTCACAGAGTAACTCTCAGCAGACCTCAAGTCCACTGACGAGCTATTGTCTTAAGTAACCTGATAAGTTTTGAAGAAGTTTTAATTTGTAACCACAAGTGTATTCCCCCCCATACACCTGTTTACTCATTTCGGGACCAACAATTGGGATCAGAGCAGTGGTTCAAAAGACCATTGTTCTAAGTATACCTTGTGCTTAAAGGTATTTTATTAAGGTCACCTGAATTGATCTTTTGATAAACTTGCTTTTATACTATGGCTGACAACACAGCTAGGGTTGCACCACCAGCAGAGAACAACATGGGAGTTAATCCCTTGAACCATATGTCTCATCACAAACTTCCACAATTCTCAGTGGAAAACTATGATTTCTGGAAGATCAGAATGAGAGCTCATCTTGCCTGTGTGCATGATGAAATGTTAAGGGTTATTACTAAAGGTCCATTTGTGTTTATGACACCTAACCCTAGAACTACAGCTGAAACTATTGCAGATCCTAGAGAAGAATGGCCCAAAGATGAAGATAATTTCACTGCAGATGAGAGGAGGAGAAACAACCTCAACTTCATTGCCATGAACATTCTCTACACCACTATTCCAGATTCTGTAATGGGAAGAGTGATCCACTGCAAGACAACAAAGGAACTATGGGACACTCTTGCTCTCATGTGTGAAGGAACTGACAAGATAAAAGAGAACAAACTTTCAGTAGCTGTTCAAAAATATGAGCAGTTCACCACGGAGTCCACTGAGACCATAGACCAGCTTGATTGGAGGTTCACTGACATCATGAATGAGATAAATTCTTTGGGAAAGGTCTACACCAAAAGAGAAGTTGCCTTAAAAATCCTAAGAGGTCTAACCTCAAGATGGGATGTGTACTCTGTGATGATGCAGAATACCAAGGATCTATCCAGCATGTCTATGCAACAGGTATTCTCTGAACTTAAGGCTTATGAGTTTGATCTGAACAGGAAAAGGGCTCCTGATGAAACCTCAGCTGAGAAGGGAGTTACCTTCAAAGCTAAGGAGTCTGAGCCAAAATCCCCAAAGCCTCAGAAGAGTACAAAGGCGAGTAAGTCTCAAAGCAAGGCTGAGATGCAGGAGGAACTCAGCCTCATGGCTAGAAGGTTTGAACAACTTAACAGCCGCTTTGGCAAATATAAGAGATTTTACAGGGATAACAGGGAAGGTAGAAGTTATCCACAAAAGACTACCAGAGAAGGAGAGAAAAGCTCATCTGAGCTGGAAAAGAAGAAGGAATACAAGAATTACACCAAGGCTGAAGGATCATCATCAAAGACCAGAGAGTCCACTGAGGAAAAGAATGATGATGCCAACAGGTGTTTTCAGTGCAAAAAGATTGGGCACTTTCAATATGACTGTCCTCAACTGAGAGCACAAAAGAAAGAAGAGAAAGGCAAGCCAAAAGAGACAGAAGATATGGAGAAAGGAAAGCCATGATGGTTGGGGATGTTGATGAAAACCTGGAGTCACCTGATGAACTGTTCTCTGACAGCAGTGAAGATGACATGTGCCTCATGGCAAGAGAAGAACCAGAGGTACAATCCAAACCATCCATTTCTCTAGAACACACACCTGAGCTAAGCTCAGAGTCAACTGAGGAACTCAATCTTCAATCCGCTTTGGAACAATTGATGATTGATTTCTCAAGGTTGCAAGAAGCAAGTTTATGTCTTCAAGATGAGAACAAACAACTCTTGAGTGAAAACTCCAAGTTAATTGAGTCTGGGAATCAAGCAGATCTAAACTCAGCCAAATCTACCATTGAACTGACAAAAGAGGTGGAAACCCTCAGGAGTCAAGGAAATGGTAGAGATCAACTGATAAAAGATCTCAATGAATCTAAGACAAAGTTAACTGAAGAGAATTTAAAATTGGTAAGCCAAATAAAGGATTATCTCCTGAAAATTGATGTCTTACAAAAATTTGAAGAGACATTGTTAAAAAGGATTTATGCTCTAAACAAACCCTCTCTTGCCATAGAGGAGATCCAAAATTTTCAAACCAATCCAAATAACAAGTGTGGGATAGGCTTTATTCCAAAACCTTCAGAAGGTCCTCTGAGTGTTGCTTCTTCAAGTGGCACAAAGAGAGTTTTTGTCAAGTCTGTGATATTTCAACCACAGACTGTGGATAAAGGAAAAAGACCAGCTGAGATCACTCAAAAGAAAAGTCAATCTAAGCCAAAACCAAATGGAAAGGCTCAGGTGACTTATCAGACTAGATCTCAGCAGAGGTACTATCAGCCGAGGTCTTCACAGATGAAGCAACCTCAGCTGAGAGCACCCAGGCATGAGCAGTCCTCATGGAATGACTCATATGGAAGACCTAGTCCTTTTGTGCCTAAAGGAAAAGGTCCTTCATACCTTTATCAACAAAAACCAAGACCAGGTGCACCCAAGCCAAAGAGAAAGAATGTGAAGAAGGTTCCTGTTCCTTCAAAGGCTGACACCCATAGAAAGTTTACTCCTAAGGCACCTAGGGAGATAACAATCTATGTAGATGTTTATGGAAGACAAATTAGCCAATCTAAAGTAATTAGAACTGTGAGGCAAATTTGGATTCCGAAAGGTACAGCTAACCTTGTAGGACCCAACACCAAATGGGTACCTAAAGCTTGATCTGTGATTGCAGGGCTCAGTGGACCTCAACAAAGGAGAAGCTCTTAAATCATCAGTCTGGTATTTGGACAGTGGATGTTCTAGGCACATGACTGGCAACAAAGATCTCCTGACAGAATTTGTTGAGGAAGAAGGTCCACAAGTCACTTTTGGTGACAACTCTCAAGGAGCCACTAAAGGTTATGGTACTTTAATTATTGGCTCAGTAAGGGTAAACAATGTATCCTTTGTCAGTGGACTTAAGCATAATCTACTGTCCATAAGTCAATTCTGTGATAAGGGATACAGTGTTGAATTTTCATGTAACCTGTGTTTTGTTAAGAATGTATCTTCACAACAGGTATTACTAACTGGGTCAAGAAAGGGAAATATCTATCTTGCAGATTGGAAGTCTTGAACACCAAATGCATGTCTTATTGCTAAGAGCTCAACTGACACTAATTGGTTGTGGCACAAAAGGCTAAGTCATCTGAACTTCAAGATGATGAACAGGATAGCAAGACATGGACTGGTAGAAGGAATGCCAAATGAAGTATACAACAAAGAACATATCTGTAAAGCCTGTCAGGAAGGGAAGCAAGTAAAGGCATCTTTCAAAAGCAAAGTAGCAACCTCTACTGACAGAGTACTTCAACTGTTACATATGGATCTTTTTGGTCCAGTAACCCCTGTAAGTATCAATGGGATAAAGTATACACTTGTTGTTGTTGATGACTTCTCCAGGTACACATGGGTAATATTCCTTGCAAGCAAAAAGGAGACTCAACTGAGACTGCCAGAGCTCCTGAAGAAAGTTAGCAATGAAAAGAGCCTGAATATTGTAAAGATAAGATCAGATAAGGGCACTGAATTCATAAATTCTATTATATCTGACTATTGCAAAGAATTAGGTATTTCACATGAGACATCAGCTGCAAGAACTCCACAACAAAATGGAGTAGCTGAAAGAAGAAATAGGACTCTCAAGGAGGCAGCAAGGACAATGTTAGCTGAAGCTCAAGTTCCTAAAAGATTCTGGGCTGAAGCTATTAATACTGCCTGCCACACTCAAAACAGATCCATGGTAACCAAACATCACGGAAAAACTCCATATGAGTTATGGAATGGCAGAAAGCCACAGGTATCTTACTTTCATATTTTTGGTTGCAAGTGTTTCATTCACAACAATGGGAAAACTTAACTGAAAGCTTTTGATAGCAAAGCTGATGAAGGAATTTTCTTAGGATATTCCCAAATCAGTAGAGCTTTCAGAGTTTACAACTGTAGAACTCTTGTTGTGGAAGAAACACCTCATTAGGTATTTGATGAATCTACTTTTGAGTCCAGAAGTAAGGAGAATGAGGATGTGATAAGGAAAAGGCTAACTAGACTGAGTATCAAATCAAAAGGATATCCTGAGAATTGTGTTGATACATTCATCCCAACCTGGGACAACCTCAATGATCAACAATTCAAAGAGGACACTCAAAATCAGACCACTCCTCAAAGCTCACCTGAGAGCTCTCCTGAAGATGCAACTGAACTGATGAACACCATCCCAGTTCAAGAGGTAAACAATGTCAATGAAGATGTGGTCACAGCTGAGACATTCACTGAAACCATCATTCAAGGGGGAACCGATGAAATTACCATTGAGAATGAAAATACCTTGAATGATGACTCAGGACTTCAACCCTCTATCTTATTTTTTGAATTCGATTTCATTCCAATATCTAGTGACTCAACTTCAGAAGAGTTAAACTCTACTGAAGGGCATCAGCCTAGGAGAACTTGGCTCTCAGATCACCCTGTTGAGCAAATCCTAGGTGATCCTACCTCAGGAGTCAAAACTAGAAGTTTTCATGGTGAAAGTGCTTTGTTTTGTTGTTTCTTACCAAACCAGGAACCAAGTTCCATAGCAGAAGCACTTCAAGACTCCAACTGGATTATTGCCATGCAAGAAGAGCTCAACCAGTTCACAAGGAATCAAGTATGGGAGTTGGTGGACAGACCATATCACTGCAATGTGATAGGAACCAAGTGGGTATTCAAGAACAAGAAGGATGAGAATGATATCATAGTCAGAAACAAGGCCAGGCTAGTTGCAAAGGGCTACTCTCAAGTTGAAGGATTTGACTATGATGAAACATTTGCCCCAGTAGCCAGATTGGAGGCAATAAGGTTATTTCTTGCCTATGCTGCTCACAAGAAATTCAAGGTGTACCAGATGGATGTTAAAAGTGCCTTCTTAAATGGAGTACTCAATGAAGAAGTCTATGTGGAGCAACCCCCAGGTTTTGAAGAAAGTCACAAAGTATATAGACTGAGGAAAGCTCTATATGGACTGAAACAGGCTCCAAGAGCTTGGTATGATACTTTGTCACAATTCCTTTTGGATCATGGTTTTATCAAAGGGAGAGTTGATAGAACACTTTTCAGAATCACAAAAGGAGAGGACACATTGCTGGTTCAAATCTATGTGGATGATATCATCTTTGGTTGTCCTAACCAGGTCCTCTGTGAGAAGTTCTCTCAACTGATGAAGGGAAAATTTGAGATGTCTATGATGGGAGATATGAATTTCTTCCTAGGACTTCAAGTCAAGCAGTCCACTGAAGGAATCTTCATCAACCAAGCCAAATACACAAGGGAGCTGATCAACAAGTTTGGATGCCAGACCAGCAAGGTTGCAAGGGTTCCACTCAACACCAACACCAAGATGGAACCAGATGAAGATGGTGAATCAGTAGACCAGACTCACTACAAAGCCATTATTGGATCTCTACTGTATCTCACAGTAAGCAGGCCTGATATCACTTTTGCAGTTGGGATTTGTGCAAGATATCAAGCCAACCCCAAGAAAAGTCATCTGGAAGCTGCTAAGAGGATTCTCAAATATCTTAAGGGTACTGTGAATATGGGATTTTGGTATCCCTCAGATGACAATCTGGAACTCACAGGATACTCAGATGCTGACTATGGTGGATGCAGAATTGATAGAAAATCAACCTCAGGCACTTGTCAATTCTTGGGAAGTAAACTAATTTCTTGGTTTTCCAAGAAACAAAATTCAGTAGCCACAAGCACTACTGAAGCTGAGTATATGGCAGCTGGAAGTTGTTGTGCTCAAATTCTTTGGCTAAGACAACAACTGAGAGATTACAACATCTTTGCCAATGAAGTCCCTATTTTCTGTGACAACAATAGTGCAATTGCTATTTCAGAAAATCCAGTTCTCCACACAAGATGCAAACATGTGGATATAAGGCATCACTTCATCAGAGATCATGTGGAGAACAAGGACATCAAAATGCTCAAAATCCACACTGACAAGCAGAAGGCAGATATCTTCACTAAACCTTTGGCTGAAGCAAGGTTTCAAGAGTTGTCAGTGGAGTTTGGACTCCTAGATCCAGGAGAGTAAATAAAGGATTGAATCTCAGAAGAGTTACCTTCAACATAGTTGGTATCTCAGTGGAGGTTCATATTCAGTAGAGGATCCTTCTCAGAAGAAGCTCCTCATCTCAGAAGAGGTTTGAATATCAGACGAGGTCAAACCTCAGTAGAGGTCAAAAGCTTGTTACTTATATTATTTCAAATTTAAAGCCTCTTAGTTTTTAAAGAATATATTTGGTTTCAAAAACTTACTAATGAGTGCTTTCTGGGAAATTAAATCTTTCTTCACTGTTCCGAAGAGATTTTGGTATGGCAAGCATTTAATGCGCGTGGTACAAGTCAGACATGCTTTTTCAATTACCTATCTCACGCGCCCTAAAAGCCAGATGATGTGACCTTCCGGCTACCAACCTTTTCAATCCATACCATCCATATTTGACGGTTCACTCCTAACCGTCTAGATCTTTCAAAAACTCCCCACTACCCTTTTTCATCTATCCACGACTTTTTACTAAAATCAATCTCAGTCGTTGATTACGGGATTAGATCCAACCGTTTACTTCTCTTATAAAAACCCCAAACTTAAGCTTGCAAACCTTTTCGAATACACTTCCAAGCAAGCACCTACTATCTCTTCTGCAAATTTCCCATCTCTTGTTCAAATGGCTAAACTTAATCTTAGTTTCCTTACCAATAAGGATAACTTCTGGTATGAACCCATTGTGGTGTTTGATACCCCAGAAATTGAGACAAAACCTGAATTTTCCCATATCAAAGAAGCCCTAGATATGCTCAAATTTGCAGGGTTAGAGAAATTTATATCGGTTCATCCAGAGAACTGTTTTGACAGACAGGTTCTTGAATTCTACAACAATGTCTCCAATTCAGACACAAGGATCAGGTCTCATCTGATCTTGCAAAGGAAGAAGAAAGTTATGAGAGATGACATGGAAGTCACAGAGCACCAAAAGATAAAGAAGGAAATTCGTGTGAGCGGAGAAGTTCTGAAGGAGCTATTTGATCTTCCCTCTGTAGGTCCCAATCCAGACACGTGCATAGTGGAAAAAGAGGAGGAATGGGTTAATACCATTATGCAGAGGAAGGTGAAATATAGCCCAACCATGAATAGAAGTATACTCCTGCCAGTATACAATGTTCTGTGTGAAGTTGTGGGTAAATGCATTCTTGGGAACCAAGGAAGTACTGAGCAAGTGAGCAAGCCAAAGCTCAGACTGATGAAGGTCATTGTGGAAAGCAAAGAAAGGTCCTTCAACTGGCAACAATTCTTTCTGAGGGCCTTGAACAAAGAGAACTCAAAGCTCCAACCAGACAAAACTCCCCAACTATCAAGTAAGCTCAATTATGCTACAAAAATCTCTTACTTGATAGAGAATGTAGACCTGGGAGTGGATTGGATCCCTGATAGGAAATGGAGCAATTTGAAAGCCCTATTCAAGCCTGGAAAGAATCTTGAAGGGAGGATGATTAAGCCTGCTGTGGAGAGCCCAGAGGCAGTTGAGGAGGAGGAAGATGCCCCTGCTGAAGGGAAGAAGACCAAGCTCAAGAGGAGGCTAGTCAAGTTGAGTGACAAAATGGCTCAACATAAGGAGGCTGAGGCAGAGAAGGCCTCAAAGAAGGAGAAGAAGAGGTCTTCTGAAGCAGAAAAGGAGGTTACCTCAAAGAAAGTCAGAGTCACAGACTCTACTGATGAGTCTTCATCAGGTAACCCTACCTCTTCTCCCAACACTATCTCAACTGAGTCTGACTCAGATGTTCCTGCACCCACCCCCGTTAAACCTAAAACCACTAAACCTCGCACCCCTGCCGCCAAAACCAAACGCATCTCCTCATTACCCAAAACCCCCACCGATGGCTCTCAAAAGCCAGTAAGTGGATCCCAAACAAACCCTGCTGAACCCATCTCCACCCCAACTGAAACCACCCCATCAAACCCTGCTGAACCCATTCCATCAACCCCATCTGAACCCACATCATCAACCCCCACTGACCAAAACCCAACCTCACCTGACACTCAAACCTCATCTGAATTAAACCCTCCTGAAATTCATCCAACTCAACTGGAGTCTATCCCAGAAGAGCCAACAGAAAGCAGATCCCCTACCCCTTCCCTTCCTTCAGACGATGAAGAAGAGTACTCTTTCCTTGATACTCTCAAGGATGAAGTTGCATACTCTTTAGAGTCTAAGTACCCTGAGCTTGATGGGTACCCAACCCTGAAAGCATTATTCTTGAGACTGAGACTTCTTGTCCAGCTCAAAGACAGAAGACTGGGTGAGATCTTGCTGGCTGTCAGAGGCAGCAATGCTGATGACTGGAAAAAGGAGGAGATGGAGTTGATGCAATTTGCTGGAATGACCAAATCTAGACTTCTCTGTGATGAGAAAATTTTTGAGAGTCTAGTGATGGAGAAGATTGCTGAGGTGATAGCTGCAGGAGAGGAGGTGAAGGAGAAAGAGGAGGAGAAAGAAGAAAATGTACAAGGAGGAGGAATCTCACCAAGGCAAGGTGATGGTGAGGTAGTCAAGGATGTATCCAAGGCAAGGGATACTGAGGCTCAAAATTTGCCACAGGAGAGTCCAGTAGAGGTGTCTACTGAGATTCTCCCACAACAGCCCTCAGTGGTGACTTTAGAGTCAACTGAGGTGTCTGGAATCGAAGGAGTTGAAAAAAAGAAAGAAAAAACTGAGGGTGGTGAGAAAGATGTGGAAATCACTGGAGTTATGAGTGGTCAAATAAAAGCAATCATCCCTGTAAAGGGTGAATTGGCTGAAAAAACCATAGTTGAAAAGAAGAGTGAAGAGAAAAGTAAGATGAGTGAGGAGGAGGGAGTTCCAATGGAGTTAGAAGTTACAGGTGACTTAGGTGGTGAGATTGAGGGAGGAAGAACTAACACTGTCTTAAATGCAGGTACTCAAACTAATGAGATCCCCCCAGTCCAGGTCAACCTAACTCCACTGAGGGATGCAGTGCTTAAACTCCAAGATGAAAGACTTCCTACTCTTGAAACTGAGCTGAGAGATCTTCAAGAAGTTGTCCAAGAGGAGGTAGACGAAATGGTCATACTCTCAGACCATGTTGATGAATTGATGGAGTCAACAACTACTTCACTTCAAAATCTAACCCTGAAGGTGCAAGACTCAACTCACATGGTGTCTGACCTAGTTGAAGGCAACTGTGTTCTCATGCTAGAAGGTCTGAAGAACCTGGAGAAGAAGGAGGAAGAAGCCAGAACTCAATTCCTGAAGGACTCAGTAGAGAACGTGTCCATCAACCTAAAGTCTTCTGTTGAAGCTTTCTCAGCCGACCTTATTGGGAAAGTTGAAGGGTTATGGAACCAGAAGATGCAGGAGTTCGAGGCAAAGAACAAAGAACTTGGAGCCAAGCTTGGTGAAGTTCTTAAGAAGCCTGCTGAGGACTTCCCAACTCAGGAAAAGACCAATGTGCTGATTGATGAGAAGCTGGCCCAATTTGTGAAATTTGGTCAAACTGCAGGAGCTGCACTAGAAAGAATGGAAGATGAAGTTGACCACTGCTCGACTGAACTTAAAGCCATCGCTCACGATCAGATGAAGTTAAACATCACTGTGGCTGAGTGCATGATTAATGCCGGAAAGGGGGAAAGAAGGATATCTTCTAAGGAGCTGAAGGCTGATCCAAGGAACAAAATGCAAATCATCCTTGAGACCCCAGAGTTCGAGAGAAGTCAACAAATCAAAAGCACAATCAAGAAAGTTAATACTGAGGCCCAGAAGCTGGCTGAAGAAAAGAAGGGCAAGGAGACAACATCAGAAGACCTCACAAAGTTCAAGGAAACTCATCTGAAAGAGAAGGAAGAGAGAGCTGCAAAGAAGGGGGAACCTGCAAAGAGGAAGGCATCTGAAACTCTCTCAGCAGAGGTTGCCAAAAAGACAAGAACCTCAGAGAGGTTGGCAGCCAAGTCCACAACCTCTACTGATGAAGTTGAGGTACTCCCTATTCTAAATCCTGAACCCTTATCCTCTGAACCTTCCAAGTCTGCACCCACAAAAGTCACAGAGCTCGCTGAGCTAATTAAAGAGGCTGGAGGTATGAACGAGAGAGCAAGGAAGCTAACTGCCCAACAACAGTAGAGGAGAGATAAGGTGGTTGGGAAGATGGAAACCATTGCAGAACTGGTTGAGAGGAAGAAGCAGGAGAGGTTAGCCACTTTTGACAAAACTACTTCTAAGAAATTCAGAAGTGGTTATCTAAAGTGGGCTGCCAAACTGAAGAAAGACAAGATCACTCCGTCTCAGAACAGATTCCCTCACCATGATGCCTGGGTTCCTAAGAAGCTCAATGATGCTTGGGAGACTGCTAAAAGGGAATTCGTTTATTCCTTTTATGTCAGTGGAGAGTTAGGAAGGGACAATGCACAAGAAGTCTTCAACTCATGGTTGTTTGATGCCTATCCCAAACTCTATCCCGAGATCAGTGGTGCTTGGAATGATGCCTTCCCTGATCATGCTCTGAAGGCCCCTGAGCCAATCACCTACTGGCCTCCTCAAGATGCAACAGGTGCTGTTGATAGAGAAAGGATCACTGAAGAGTGGACATCCTTATGCGAGCATCTTGGTCTCAGAGGATATTCGAAGGAAATGATGGAGAGGAAGAATGAGCTGAAGATCAGAGTCTTTAAGCAATATGGACTTGAACCTCTTTTTGAGTCCATCTGAGAAAGTTGTATCTTTTGCTGGGCATTTGTTTATAAGTCCCAGGTGTGTTTAAGTTTCAAACTTTTTGAGAGTTGACTTCATGTAATTTGTACTTCATCATTTTTCAATGAAATGAACTCTGCTGATGTTTGCCCAAGATAATATCTCATTATCATTTAGGCTTATGTACTTGAATGTTTTTTTTACTTACAAAATCTGTGAACCTTGAATGTCATCTGAAAGAAGATATGTAATAAGATAGGTTCCGGCATAATCAAAAATGGGGAAATTGTTGGGAAAATGTATAAGACTTGTTTTGATTAGATGCCAACATGTCCCTCCTAAGTTGTTTTGTAAGTAAATTATTCAGTAGAGTTAGAGTTTAAATTAAACAGTTCTAAGTGTTAAGAACTGGAGTACAATTAGTAATAACTAGAGTGTATTTTAGTATGAAGTCCACTGAGTGAAGTCCGCTGAAGACTAAGTGATCTGAGAAAGAAGTCGAAGTCTTGAATGTTTTCTAAGTACATTCTCACTAAGACTAAATCTATCAGTAGAGGACGAATGTCCACTGATAAAGAAACTAACAAAGTACATTTAATGCTAAACATATTTAAAGCTGTTAGTTAATCTGGTTGGAACAAGGCAAAATGAATTTCAGTGAAGCTTACAATAAATGAAGGAATAAGAAGGTTCTCTCAGAGGAGTTCCACCTTAAAGCAAGACAAGAATCTGGGCATACAGACTTAAGGTCCAATAAGAAAATGACACGTCAGTGTACTTTACTGACAGCCGACCTGCCCCAGCCTGACATGTACCAAAAGTCTTCCACCTAGCAATCTACAGAAAAGTTGGTGAACAAGCATGGTTTTGCAGCCGGTTCTTGACAAGACTTAAAGCTTCAAATAGAGCCGTTTGAGCCAATCAGATACAAGAAGACTTACTTGAGAAGATTCAAATCCAACGGGAAGATTTTCAAGGAAGCCTATAAATACAGAAGGACGTGCATTGTTACAAGCACGGGAAACTCACAAGATCAAAGCTATCTCTACATTCATAATCATCTATAAGCACTCGAAATTATCATTGTTTCCCAAGTGTTTCACAGTTGTAGAGAGCCTAACAAACCTTCTGTAACCAAGCTTAAAAGCTATATCCAAATCTTAGAAAGAGATAATCCAATCCTAAGCATTGAGCTAAACTTGTAAGGATTATCTCAAAATAGTTGGAACCAAAACCCTACTCAAAACCCTACTCAGTGTTTAGGTTGAGAGCTAGTGTTAAGTGGTGTTAGTAAGCCGATTGTTGTATCAGTCTGAAAACTGGTTTGTTTTGGGAACTAGGACCTGGAATTTCCTAGTGATCAATCATCCTAAGAGAGGAAAAGTTGATCAGTGCACCTTGGCACTATAACACAAGGAATTCCAAGTGAAAGGAATTCTCCTGTTTGATCAGGCCAGTGGACGTAGGAGATTTATCTCTAAACCACTTTACATCTTGTGTACTTACATTCGGCTATTTCATAAGTGTGTGTTAATCTCAAGTTTATCAAAGTAAAACGAGTTTTCTAAAGGGCTCACTAATCCTCATCTGAAAGCTAATTAGAGAGTAGTTCAATTGAAAGTCTTGTGCTTTCAGTGGAGGTATTATCTCAGTAAGCTTTCACAGAGTAACTCTCAGCAGACCTCAAGTCCACTGACGAGCTATTGTCTTAAGTAACCTGATAAGTTTTGAAGAAGTTTTAATTTGTAACCACAGGTGTATTCCCCCTCCATACACCTGTTTACTCGTTTCGGGACCAACAAATGCCCAATCTACATGATCTGCTCATTGAAGAAAGTCTTCATCTTCTGCAGCACGGCAGGAGTCACATCAAAGTCCTCCTCATCAGAGTAGACCCCGGAGGGAAAGTGAAGTGAGGGCCAAAATTGTAAGAGGGGCCCTCAGGAGTGACCATAACTCCTCTCTGGATAAGCAATGTGCGGATCAACACCTTGGCTGCTTCTGGGGTCTCAAGCTCAGTTGGGTTCTGGATGTTCATCTTCTTCTTGAGCTCTATCTCCAGGTTGTGAATGTGGAGGGAGTCATCTCTTCTAGCAGCAGCATCAGATCCTCCACATCTTCTAATCTGGCTTTGCTCCAGACCTTGGAGTCAGTCAGATCCGCCAACAATGGTAAGTGCTCCATCAGGATAGGGAAATGCTCTCTTAGCCAGAGCTGAGCACTCACACTCATACTCTGTCTAATGGGACCCAATTCAGCAGATGAGAAAGTAAAGGGTTTGGGCCCAGAGGCAGAGGCAGAGGAGGAAGGTGCTAAGTGATCAGGCTCAAGTGAAGCTTCCTCATCTTCACTATCATCGCTAGTTAGACATGTGGGAGAATGGGGAGGGGCAGGAAATCCCAATGCCATAGAAGTGGATGGGGTATGTTCTGTATGAGTTTGGGAAGGGGAGGGAATATGTGAGGTAGAAATAGATGGAGGGGGCTGTTCTGCACCAGAAGAAGTTGATGGAACTTCTGGTACAGTGGCTGGGGGAGATGGATCTGTGGGGAGAGGGGTTTGTGATGGAGTGGGGTTAGGGGTTTGAGTAGGTAGGGTGGATGTAGTGTAAAAGGGTGTATCTGGGATGGTCTGCTCTGGTAAGGAAATAGGGGCACCAGGAGCAGAAGATATGGTTTGTGTTTGGGTGTCTGGGGGAGAAGTAGTTAGGGTATCTAGGTTAATAGGGTTAGAGGGGGGAGTAGGGGAAGGGATGGAAGGGTTTACCTCAGCTGAGTCAACATCAGCTGGCACAACAGGCTCTGGACCAGAAGCATCATTCATCATCTGAGAAGCCTCATTAATAGCCTTCTCCAATGCTTCTACAAGATCAGAACCAGAATCTGACTCTTGAAGAATGACCCTCTTGGCCTTGGACTTCCTCACAAGAGGCTCAACCTCATTTTCTTCTTCATCATCATCTTCTGGTTCGTCCACCAGAAGAGTTTTCTTTCCCTTTCTTGAAGTCCTGGGTTTCTTGGCAGAGGCTTTTCTAGTATCACCTTGTCTCTGCCGTTTCTTGGCTGCTCCTGCTTTCTTGGTAGCCTCAACTCCACTCTTCTTCTTCTTCAAAGAAACATGAAGAGGGATCTGGTCATCATCTGATGAGCCAGTGAATACCAAATCTAAATATTCAGAGGCAACAGACTTCATCTTCTGATTCTTCTTGGTCTTCTGCCCCTTAGCAGGCGAAGGCACCGCTTGAATGGGAGGGGCAGGGATGGCTTGTTCTCCGTCTGAATCGGCATGGCCATGAAGAGGGCCATCCTTAGAGAACAAAATCTTGGATTTTTGAAATCCCTTACACCAGGAGTCTTCCCACCGCATCTCTGGAAGAAACGAATCCAGAATAAGAGTCAATTTTATTCCCAACGAAATATTCGCAGTAAAGCAGAACTGCAATTCCCCTGGTTTGGATGGGCAAGGCTCCTTCTTCACCTTCAACTTGTTCTTCCTCAAAACATCCCAAAAGAATTCTGCCCAATTGCATTGCACTCCATCATACAATGCCCTCATAACACACATCCTTCCATTAAAAATGGCATCTGTGCTGTGACTCTCGCACATCAGAACCTTCACAACGATATCAAAAAGTACCTTGTACTTTTGCCTCAAATGTTTGTCCAAAAAGCCCTTCGTCAAATTCTAGCAAGAAGATCTGGCAAAGATCTTGAAAGAACCAACAATATCATCCTCATTGTAAGTCAATGGATCTACGCCTTCTGCAGAGATATTCTCGAAAAGTGCACAAAAATCTTACTTAGAGAAAACCACCTCTTCCTCTTCGATCTTGGAAGAGATATAGTCATCATGGATCTTCATACAAACCAAAAATTGGGCCGCATATCCATCCAAAGTCCTAAAATTTCTTGGAACCGTCGAAATCAACTTCTCCACCCCTGATCTCTGGAGCAACTCCAGAATTGCAGCGCCGCGGGGTTCTTCGTGGTGTAGAAGTCAACCCCCATCTCTGACTTAAGCTTCTTCATGTTGTATTCATGGTCGAAGTTGCACTTAGGGGCCATGTCTGAAAGAAAATTTGAGAGAGAGAGAGAGAGAACTTGCAGAGAGAAGTTAGGGTTTGAAAGTAATTTGAAACGTGAAAAGACAGATTGAAAATTTTTAAGTTTAAATACAAGAAGATACGTGGTTTGTGTAATTAATGAAGTGTAAACGCGTGTAAAAGTTTAATTTAAATTAAGGAACAAAATCAATTTATGAATTGATTGACATATTGCACTGTAATTAAATCCGATGGCCAAGATTAAATGGCGAAATACAGATTTAATTTGGTGCATTGGCATGGTCATTGGGACTGGGTATAAAGGGGTTTTGTGGTAGTCAAGATGAAAAGCGAAATGATTGCCTAGACCCTATACCCGAGTTTTAAATACACTCTGAATATGAAACGTTTTGGATGTATTTACTAATTTAAAAGGTGTATCCCAATGATTAGGAGCCAGAGAAGTAAATACATACCTGTCACCTGGTATTGTAACCAGATGATACCTCAAATAGTCTGGTATTATATCTCACTTGATGGAAATCCATCTGGATCTGGTCAGAGAAGACTGTGGTTTCTCTTGAGTCTTACTCTGCACCGTATCTGGGATGCACCTCCTCTGGTACAGGTTTCATCTGGTACAACCCTTATCTGGTACAGACCTCACCTGGTATGTACCTTTTCTGGAGATGTAACTTCTCTGGTATATCTAACCTGTAGGTATGTTAATTGAGATAATAATAAAGTATGCAAAATTGAAATAAAGGATACTTCTCCTCTGATGTTCCCCCTAAACCAAATCTGTCTCTGGTTCCAATAACCCTAACTCAAATGCTAATTCTCTGAATCTGGTTTCAGCCAAAGGCTTAGTCAGAATATCTGCTCTCTGCTTCTCTGCTGCAATCTTTTCCATCCTTATATCTCCCTTCTCAACATGGTCTCTGATAAAATGATGCCTTATATCAACATGCTTGCATCTGGTATGAAGAACTGGATTCAGTGTTATTGCTATTGCATTGTTGCTATCATAAAATATTGGAATATGCTTAGCTCTAATCTGGTAGTCCCTTAGCTGCTGACTAATCCAGAGTAGTTGTGAACAGCAGCTACCTGCAGCCATGTACTCTGCTTCTGTTGTAGATGTAGCAACTGAAGTCTGCTTCTTAGAAAACCAAGATACCAATTTATTTCCTAAAAATTGGCATGTCCCACTTGTAGACTTCCTATCTATTCTGCATCCACCATAATCTGAATCCGAATAACCACTTAACTCTAAGTTATCATCTGCAGGATACCATACTCCCAAATTAACTATTCCCTCAAGATATTTCAATATCTTCCTAGCTGCTTCTAAATGACTTTTCTTAGGATTAGCTTGAAATCTGGCACACACACCAACAACAAAGGTTATATCTGGTCTGCTTGCAGTCAGGTACAGAAGAGAACCAATAAGTGCTCTGTACTGAGTCTGATCCACACTCTCTCCAGACTCATCTGGATACATGTTGAAATTTGTCATCATAGGAATCTTGGCTGCCTTGCTAGATCCTATTCCAAATTTCTCTAACATGTTTCTGATGTACTTAGCATGATTGATGAAGATTCCCTTCTCTGATTGCTTTACCTGCAAACCTAAGAAATAATTCATCTCACCCATTATAGACATCTCAAACTGGCTCTACATGAGATCACCAAACTTCTCACACAACTTCTTGTTAGGGGATCCAAATATAATGTCATCAACATATATTTGGACCAGAAGGATGGCCTTTCCTTCTTCTTTCCTAAACAAGGTCCTATCAATCTTACCCTTAGTAAAACCATTGTCCAGCAGAAACTGAGATAGAGTGTCATACCATGCTCTAGGTGCCTGCTTCAGCCCATAAAGAGCTTTCTTAAGCTTAAACACCTTGTCACCTTGTTCAAAACCAGGAGGTTGTTCCACATACACTTCCTCAATGAGAATCCCATTAAGAAGGGCAGATTTCACATCCATCTGGTATACTTTGAACTTCATGTGAGCAGCATATGCTAGAAACAATCTAATGGCTTCTAGTCTGGCAACAGGAGCAAAAGTCTCATCATAGTCTATTCCTTCAGACTGAGAATAGCCCTGAGCCACTAGCCTTGCCTTGTTCCTAGTAATGACATCATTCTCATCTTTCTTATTCTTGAAAACCCACTTAGTGCCTATCACCTTTTGATGTCTTGGTCTGTCTACCAGCTCCCAAAACATCCTGTCTGGTGAATTGATTCAACTTCTCTTGCATAGCAACAATCCAATTTGAATCTTTCAGTGCTTCCTTGATGTTCTTAGGCTCAATAAGAGAAACATAGTAATTGAATAAGGCAGCTAAGTTAAGAGTTCTCCTAGTCTGGACACCCTTAGCTGGATCTCCTATTATCTGGTCATTGGGGTGATCAACCAGGATCCTCCTTCTCGTGGCCTTACCTGATTGATCATCAACTGTAGTGCCTTAGTTATTATCACCAACTAAAGGAGAGCTTCCCCCTAAAGGAGTTCCAACCTCTTCTGGTTCTGCTCCTTGTGAAGACTTCTCATTTAGAGAACCAGAAGATGGGTCATCATCTGAATCTGAATCTGAATCAAGAATAGGTGGATTGACTTTGATTACTCTGGGAGCAGTCTGATTCTGTTTCTCATCAGAAGACTTTAAGTCCACCTTGCACTCAAAAGCAGATTCATAAAAAACAACATGAGGTGTTTCCTCCACACAAAGTGAATTCTTATTAAAAACTCTAAATGCCTTACTGGTGCTGGAATATCCTAAAAATATTCCATCTGCCACTTTAGCATCAAAAGTTTTTAATTTAGATTTCCCATTGTCATGGATGAAACACTTACATCCATAAACATGAAAATATGAAACAGATGGGGTTTTACCTTTCCATGCCTCATATGGAGTCTTATTATGTCTCTGGGCAATTAGGCATCTGTTCTGAGTGTAACAGGCTGTGTTGATAGCTTCTGCCCAAAATCTATGTGGTGTGTGGTACTCTGCTAGAAGAGTCCTTGCAGCTTCTTTGAGGGTCCTTTTCCTCCTTTCGGCTACTCCATTCTGTTGGGGTGTTCTGGCAGCAGATGTCTCATGAAAAATTCCATTGTCCTTGCAATACTCTGCAATGTGTGAATTCAAAAACTCTGTCCCTTTGTCACTTATGATCCTTACTATGCTCTGGTTCTGCTCATTCTGAATCTGCTTGAAGAATTCTGGCAGCTTAGTGATAGTTTCATTTTTCTTAAACAAGAACACTACCCAAGTGTATCTTGAAAAGTCATCTAATATCACCAAGGTGTACTTCCTACCACTGAAACTAAGAGGAGAAACAGGTCCAAACAGATCCATGTGAAGTAATTGAAGTACTCTGGTTGTGGTTGTGCTCTGGACATCCTTAAAGGAAGTCTTGGGTTGTTTACCCTTCTGGCATGAACCACAAACCTGATCCTTCTTAAACACTTCATTTGGAAGACATCGAATTAGACCTTTTCTGGCTATCTTATTCAGTGCCTTGAAGTTAAGGTGACTCAATCTCTTATGCCAAATCCAGTTGTTCTCTGCAGAACCCTTAGCAACCAGGCAAGCATTTTTTGGGCAACTGCTAAAGTCTGCAAGATAAATGTTACCCTTCCTCAAGCCAATAAGCAAGATATCATTATAATCAGAAGAAAAGACAGTGCATGAACCACTAGAAAACTTCACTGAGTATCCCTTGTCACAAAATTGGGATACTGAAAGCAGATTATGCTTGAGTCCTTCAACGTAGTAGACTTCCTCTACAGATACTCCATTAAAAATCAACTTTCCAACTCCTCTGGTGACTCCATAGTTGTTGTCACCAAACATCACTCTTGGCCAACTCAATGGTTTGAAATCTTGGAGATTATCTTTCTAGAATGTCATGTTCTTGGAACATCCACTATCAATGTACCAGACATGGTTGCTTGAAAGTCCTTTCTCCAATGGGCTTTTATCCTCCTGCAGAGAAATCAATTAGGTCCCCTACTAGAGCTGGGTCCTGATTGGTTAGTTGCGGGTTTTGTAGGAATCCAAAGATAAAGATCATCCCTTGTTGGATGAGGAGATCTTATCTTCCTTCCAAATCTATCTACCAGTACATGTCCTCTGACTATGACATATTGAGCTACTGGTCTGATCAGAACACCTTTCCAATAAACAGGTATGGTGTATCTTTTCTCCAATCTGGCCTTAGGGATGGCCTGCCTTAAAGACATGGTCTTAAAGGTCTAGTTATAAGGATACATCCTAGAAGAACCATCTCTGGTGTCATAACTACCCAGATCAGTTGGTTTTCTATGGATGGGTCTCTGGTTCTGATGAGAACTAGATCTTCTCTGGTGATTATAGTTCCTTTGAGTATATCTGTTCCGGAATTGATTCTTTTGAGAAAACCGTCTCTGGGGTCCCTGATTTTGATTGGAGTTCTGTTGTCCATTGTACCTTCTTTGAGAGTTCCCATTCTGATTGGAATTTCCCCTTATTGAGTATCACCTCTGAGGTCCCCTATTCTGGTTAGGTTTCACCCTTTGAGGATTTCTCTGGGTCCTTCAATCTGAGTAGGTCCTACTCTTTGAGGTTTAATGTGAACAAATCTTTCAATCTTCATTGGTTCCCCTTGTTGACGTTTAGTCTCTAGAATTTTCTCTTCCAGACCAGTCAACTCTTCTGGACTATATTCTGAATGATTAGCAGAGGGGTCCCATTTCCAACCAGGTCTGTGGACCACTTTGTAACCATTACCAGAAGGATTCTTATCATTCCAGAGCTCCACAAATTCACCAGCTCTTACAGACTTGTCTTTGGTAAAGCAATATTTATGAGATCTTTTAACAATTCCAGGATATCCTAAGCCACTCTTATCATTTATGCGTTGAGAAGATCCAGAAATAATAGACACAACATTTGCTATTTTGGAAGATTCTCTGGGCATAGGTATCTCCTCAATAGTATCCACAACTTGTTTACCCTTGATAAGAGATTGATATTTAGCTCTCAGTTCATTGAACTCATCTTCTTGAGAGTTCTTTTCTTTCATGAGTTGATCTACCAGGGTATCTCTTTGTGTGATCTTATCCTGAAGTTCAGAGACTTATTTGGAATGATCCTTCATGAGTTCTCTGGTGGATTTTTGCTCATGAGATAAAGAATGAACTTCTGCTCTGAGCCTACCATTCTCTTTCTCAAGTTTTTGACAAAGTTGTACACAATTTTGGAGATCCGATAGCATTTGCTGCATATCAGACTCTTTGGAGTTACCAGATCAATTAGAGGATTCAGTATATTGGGAATTAGATAAGACCATGGTAGTTTCGTTTACCTCATTGATGTCTGCCATAAGACAGACATCATCATCTTATCCGAAATCAGAAGAAGAAGAACTGGAACTAGTATCCTCCTTCTCTGCTTCTGCCAGTAGTGCTCTCTTGCCAGCATATCTCCTATCTCTCTTGAGTCTTTTCTCTTCTCTTTCTCTAGGAGTCAATTGAGGACAATCATAGCTGTAGTGACCAGGCTTGTGGCATGTGTAGCAGGCATTGTCTCCTCTGGGACTAGGACTTGGCTCTCTCCTCCTCTGGTGATAGTCTGTTCTGGCTGGACTACTCTCTCTCCTCTGGTAGTCAGGTCTGCCAGTGCTGCTATCCCTCCTTTGATAATCTGATCTGCCAGAGTTGTCATCTCTCCTCCTTTCTGGAGTTCTGAATATGGTCTCCCTTGAGTCTCCAAATGTTTTCTCCTTATCTGCAGGCTTGAAGGAACCCTTCCTGTCTCTGGTAGATTCCTTCCAGTGCTTCTTATACCTGCCATATTTAGAACTCATTTTATCAAGTTTTCGGGTTAGAAGTGCTACCTGCTCCTTCAGACTCAAGCCATCTGCATTAGACTCCTTTGGTTTGTCATCTGACTTGATAGTTGAGGAAAAGACAACTCCCTTATGTCCAGAAGAGGAAACCTCTTCTGTTTGATCCTCCTCTTGAAGATCATATTTATAGGCTTTGAGATCAGAAAGCAGAAGATGATGATCCAGAGTGTTGACATCCTTGTTGTCCTTGATCACAATTACTTTGATTCTCCAACTGCTGGTTAGTGAATGCAATATTTTACTATTGATTTCCTTCTCAGAATAGGTCTTACCTAAGGCACTAGCCTTGTTAAGAAGATTTGTGAGACGCATATCCAGCTGGTCAATGGTCTCGTCTGGTTTCATCTTGAAAGTGTCAAACGAGTGTTGAACATCTTGGAGTTTGTTATCTTTAATCTTCTCTGTTCCCTCACAGAGAAGTGCAAGTTTGTCCAACATCTCCTTGGCAGTGGAACACGTCCTGACCTTTTCAATCACCTCCTTAGTAAGTGTGTTGATGATTTCAGTCCTAGCTACCTGGTCCAAGTTGTAGAGCTTTCTCTCATCGTTGTTAAGCTCATCTCTTTTCTTTAATATCTTCTGCCTAGGAACTCTGTCCTCTGCCGCTTTTTTAGTAGTTTCACTTGTTTCTTCCCTGGACTCTGACCTGCCATCATCAATTGGAGTCCAGTAAAATTCAATAGGGCCACTCTCTACCACATCTAACATGCGGTGATGGATAGCTCCAAGATGATTACTCATCATGAAGCTCTAGTGGCTATAATCCTCGAATGAGAATTCTGGCAATTTGCGGCTCTTGTAAGAAGATTTTGAAGAAATTTTTATAAAAGAAATTTAACAAGAATTTAACCAAAATACAATAAAGAGCAATGGATCTGCCCGGTGACCACCAAAAGCTTATCAAAGCAGTGGTCTTGGACACACTGCTCTGATACCACTTGTTGGTCCCACTAGATAGATTTATTTGCGGAAGCTTTAAATATATGTCTCAAATATCTCTTATAAGAGCACAAGTAATAAACAAGAAAGTACTTAAAGAAAGAGTAAATAAGACCAAATATATAGTGGTTTAGATCTGAATATCCTACGTCCACTCTTCCTTTCACCAAGGGGTCTCACTAACCAACCAACAAACTCACTTGTGTACTGGAATTTCGAAGTACCAGTTCCTTCTTACAATCACTTTAGATCTAACCTCGATCTAAAGTCTACAGCCTTCAACCTTATCTTAGAGATGAACAGGTTGATATCCAACTACTCCTTAAGAGTGAATATTTATGTGAGAACAATAATAAGAGTGCTAGAACTTGTTAAACAAAAGCTTGATATGACTTCGTGCGCGTAAGAATCTCTAGGGCTTTTTCTTGAGGTGCACTCTTGTATTTATAGAGGTGATTAGGGTTTAGCCGTTGGAGAGCTAATTTAATCAGATCCTCTATTTAAGGAAGCTTCAATCAATCAATTCCCTAATTGATTGATTGGGTTGGTGAGATCCTTTGATTGATTATCTTCATATCTTTCTCAATCCGATCTGAGTTGACTTGACTTGAATCACCAACGGTCAAATGCTTTCAATGCCTTACTCCGATTCTCTCCAGAAAAGGCAGGACTAGACACCAAGCAACCTCGGTGTCTTCTGGTCCAGAGTCGGTTAACAAAACAGATTACTCAGAAGAACCAGGAGATGATTCTGAGCAACTTATGTTTCACCAGACTCGTCTGGTCAGAACTCGTCTGGTCTGGGGAAGGTTCTCTGCCTCTGGTCTTGATCTTTTCTGAGAAGTCCTCTGGTGGAGTCCTCTGGTGGGGTCTTCTGGTGAGGTCTTCTGGTCTGGCAGTTCCCCCTAGACTAAGTCATATTCTATACCTCATCTGGCTAACAGGTCCAGATGGTCGTATTACATCTTCTGGTTTGTTTTAACACATCAAAACTATACAATATTTATCCTAACAGAAAGCATTTTATACTTAATTTTAAGAAAAACCTCTTTTATAGTGCTAAAATTAATTATGCAGAAAATTAAAGAACAGTAAATAAAAGAGACACGAGGATTTTATAGTGGTTCGGATATAATGATCCTACGTCCACTCTCCCTTTCACCAAAGGGGTCTCACTCACCAACAACCTTACTTACTACTGGAATTGGGAAGTACCAGCTCCTTCGTACAACTTACAACAACCCTTCTATGTGATGAATAGGTTGAGTAATGTTTCCAACTACAACTCTTAAAAGAGTAGATATACTTGTATGAACAAGGTGAGTGTATGGTGTGTTCATGTGTTTCTCTATCTTTTGTGCTCTCTTGCCCGTCTTTCTTGTGTCGAACTCATCACCATGCACTCCTATTTATAGGTGTCAAATAACTAGCCGTTGGAAGCAAGAGATTTAAACATCTATAAATTAAGGAATATAATCAATCATCTTGATTGAGTATATAGTTAATTGGTTGACTCTTTCTTTGATTGTTTTTTCTTTGATCTACAACCAATCTTCATTGATATCAGTTGACTTCCTTTTCTTGATTCTTCTTATCTTTGGACCACAAGATCTTCTTGGTAGAGTAGTCTGGTAGAGCTCATCTGGTAGAGTAGTCTGGTAGAGCTCATCTGGTAGAGTAGTCTGGTAGAGCTCATCTGGTAGAGTAGTCTGGCAGAGCTCATCTGGTAGAGTAATCTAGTAGAGAAGTAGTCTGGTACACCTCTTCTTGTCTACCTCATCTGGTCCTCTACCTCATCTGGTCCTCTACCTCATCTGGTCCTCTAACTCATCTGGTCTTCTACCTCATTTGCTCCTCTACTCATCTGGTCCTCTATTCATCTTGTCCTCTACTCATCTTGTCCTCTACTCATCTTGTCCAAGACTCCTCTTGTCCAAGACTCATCTTGTCCAAGACTCCTCTTGTCCAAGACTCATCTTGTCCAAGATTCCTCTTGTCCAAGACTACTCTTGTACAAGAATCCACTTGTCCAAGACTCATCTTGTCCAAGACTCCTCTTGTCGAAGACTCCTCTTATCCAAGACTCATCTTGTCCAAGACTCCTCTTGTTCAAGACTCTTCTTGTCTTGGACTCCTCTTGTCCGGGACTCCTCTTGTCTGGGACTCCTCTTGTCTGTGACTTCTCTTATCTTGGACTCCTCTTGCCTGGGACTTCTCTTGTCTGGAACTCCTCTTGTCCGGAACTCCTCTTGTCTGGGACTCCTCTTGTCTTATCTAATTCCCTTCCCCCTTAGCCTAAAACCTATTCTAGTCCTAGACTAGTTACACGTTCTTATTTTAACATCTTCAAAACATCTAATCTATATCCCAACATTCAAAATGTAGCATTTGCATCCAAAGATGTGAAAATAAGACATGTTATGACTAAATCCTTTCCATAATTCATAAGGTGTTTTAGAATGTGACTTGTTAATCAAACACCTGTTTTGTGTGTAACAAGCAGTATTGGTAGCTTCAGCCCAGAACCTTTTGGGTAAATGAGCTTCAACTAACATGGTTCTAACGACTTCTTTTAGAGCTCTATTCTTCCTTTCAGCCACACCATTTTGTTGAGGTGTTCTAGCTGCTGAATATTCATGATGAATCCTATGGAGAGAACAAAACTCCTCAATAACTTGATTTGTAAATTCAGTTCCTCTATCAGATATGATTTTTACAATCTTTAAACCTTTCTCATTCTGAATTTTTCTCATAAGTTCAGGTAACCTCTGTAGAGTCTCACTCTTTTTCCTTAGGAACACAATCCAGGTGAAACTTGAGTAATCATCTACCACCACAAGGATATACTTTTTTCCACTAATGCTAACTGATTCTATGGGTCCAAACAGATCCATATGAAGCAGTTCCAGAACTTTGTTTGAGCCATCAAAGATTTTGTTCTTAAAAGTCTTCTTTGTTTGCTTACCCTTTTGGCATGCATCACAAAGGTGATCTTTCTTGAACTTCGTCTCTGGTAGACCTCTTACAAGTCTGTTTTTCACAAGGTCATTCATGGTTTTGAAATTTATGTGATTTAGTCTTTTATGCCAGAGCCAGCTTATATCTGTAGAGTTGTTTGCTATAAAACAAACATTCTCTTCAGCTGAGCTCCATTCAACTATATACACATTTCCTTTTCTAGTACCACAAAGCTTGACTTGTTTGGTTTCAGCATCCTTAATCATATATGAGTTTGGGGTAAAGTCTACAATGTATCCTTTGTCACAAAATTGACTCACACTTAGTAAATTATGCTTCCGTCCATCTACAAGATATACATCATTAATTTGAACATTTCCTCTTCTTATTGAACCTGAACCTTTGGCAGTTCCGCTGGCATTATCACCAAAAACTACTCTAGGTCCATTTAGTTCTCTAAGGTTGGAAAGTGCTTCTTTATTACCTGTCATGTGCCTTGCACAACCACTATCAATATACCAAATTTCCTTTGGAGTGGTTGACAAATGTCCCTGCAATAAGTGAAGAATTAGTGCTTAGGTATCCAAAGATTTGGATCTCCTCCAGTGACATTCTTAACCACCCAAGTTGGTTTTGCAATAGTTGGTCTTTTGACTTTCTTGTATGGAACTTCCTGAGCAACTTTCTTGTCACCTGTAGACTTTTTTCCATTCCAGAATTTGTTAAAATTCTCTTTTCTCTTAAAGTCTACAGTTACTTCCGGCTGCACAGTTGTTGTCTGTCGAATTTAACTTGAAGTCTCTTCTTTACAGATGATTTGATCTTGTCTGTGTACAGATTAATCTTTTCTTCCAAATGTTGTTCATTTTCAACCTTTCCATAGATAATGTCAATAATCTTCTTTTGTTTCTCATCAGATATATTTTTTACTAATCTTTGAACAGTTGGTTCCTCAAGTTCTTGTAGAAGAATGCTTTCTCTTTTGAACTCTTGTTGTTGTTTCTCAAATGTGGGAATAGATTTTTCAAGATATTCTATCCAATCACATGGATTGTATCCAATGCCTGTCATATTTCCAGAAGGTCTTTGCTATAAAAGCATTTCCTTCAATTTTCTAGAAGATTTACCATAGTATTCCAATCTTTTAATGAAATAATCTCTCTCAGTTTCAACATTTAGGATAATGTTGTCTTTCTTTGCAACTTCATTCTTGAGATCCATACAATCAGCAATTCTGCATGTAGCTTCTTCAAAAATTTCTTCATGAATCATTTTTAGATAATCAAATTCTTCTTGCAAATTACTCATTAAGGATAGCTTGTTTCCGTTTTCATTGGTTTCAGCAAGTAGTTCCGCAATTCTTTACTTAAGTTTTTGATTTTCAACTAAAAGTTCATCATAATTACTTCTTATATGAAGTAGTCCTTCAAAACCTTTTTGGAGTAAGTGAATTATATCACTGGAAGAATCTTTTTCAGTTAAAGAACTAGATGAGGATTGTACCTCTTCATCCTTTGCCCTAAGACAAATTAGTGCTTCCATGTCTTCAGAATCTGTGGACTCACACTCTGCAGTTGGGTGAGAAGAAGAAGAGGGACTTTCTTCCTGAGTCTTTTCAAACTTGGATAGTAGTGCTTTTATTCTTTCTTTAACCAACTTTTTCTTCTTTTCCATCCTTGCAGTTTTCTCCTCCTCAGTGTACTTCTTTGCTTCTGGGTAGGGGCAATACTTGATGAAGTGTCCAGGTTTCCTGCAATTATAGCAAAGATAGTTGGAGGTAGCAACTGGTTTACTTGACTTACCTTCTTGCTTAGATGGATTTTTCTTCTAGTTGGATCTCTTGGCAAACTTCTTGATTGCTTTATCAACAGGGCCATCTCATCATTTTTGGAATCATATTTTGTAGTTGGGTTGGACTCTACAGCTACAAGAGCTGTGACTTTTGAACTTGTTGAGTCTTTATCTTTTCTCCTGTCAATACCAAATTCAAAGATCAGAAAACAACTCAAATGAGGATACTTTGGATAAATCCTTAGATTCTCTCATAGCAACCACTTTCATATCCCATTCAGATGGTAAGGATCATAGAACTTTCATGTTCTTTTCCCTTTGAGAGTATTCTTTTCCAAGTAGTTCAAGCTCATTGAGTATTTCAATGAATCTTGAATCAAACTTTTCAAGAGTTTCTCCAGATTTCATCTTGAAGTTCTCAAATTTTGGACAGCTATCATGAGCTTGTTCTCTTTAATTTGATCAGTCCCTACACAGATCATCTCAAGTTTCTCCCATATCTCTTTAGTAGTTTTACAACTTTTTATCTTGTTGAACACAATTTTATCTAGGGAGTGATAAATAGTGATTCTTGCAACATTATCGAGGTTTGCTCTCCTCTTGTCTTCATCTGTCCACTCCTTCTTGGGCTTTGAATGATTTTGGCTAGATCAGTCTGATCTCCTGCAGTGTTGGCCTTTTCTATCACAATTGGACCATCCTCAATTATGAACCACATTTCATCATTCATAGCAGATAGGTGAGCTTGCATTCGGATCTTCCAATCATCATATTCATCTGTGGAAAACATAGGCACTTTAGACTCCATCATTTTAGGAACCATAGGAAATGCAAATATGATTTTTCAAAAAAGTTTTGGATCTGGCTTGAAAACTTTTTAAAATTTGGTCAAAGCAGTGGCAAGCCAACTGCTCTGATACCACTTGTTGGTCTTAAAGATGTATCAAGGTCTAGAGGGGGGTGAATAGACCTTGATTATTAAAACTTAAAACTTTTTGGCAACAAATAAAGTATAAAGATTGAACTCGGCAGCTGTAGAGTTAAAAAAAAAGGTTTGCAGCTGTAGACTTTTGATATGCAAAGTCTGTATAATTAATGCAAACACTTATCAAAGTTGGTGTTGTAATACTTTGGAGTATTTTAACACCTAGTGCAGCGGGAAATAAGTAAAGTGTGTGAAGTGAAAAATCAAATCCAATCAAACTTTAAAAGAGCACAAAGAATATGAATGATGCAATAAGCAATAAGATAGATAAAGTGAATGAACAATAGATAAAGAACAAGAAGAATTTAAGTGGTTCAGAGGTGTTGTAATCCTCCTACATCCACTGTTACACCACACAGGTGCCAAATTCACTAAGAAACCACACAATCACAAGATGTTCCCCCTAAGACTTAGAGTTCTCACACAGATCAGTCTAGTCTAGGATGAAATGCAAATTCACTCAGAACACTCTCTCTATCTCACTCAGAAATAAATACTCACTAAGAATAAAATCTACACAAAGTAGAATACAGGGGTATATAGTGAGGAACAACAACAATGAAAAATACAAGATAATATTCCTAGCTTCTAAGTCCTAAAAACTTCTATATTTGAAGGGTTGTAGACTTTGAAGGCTGTAGATATTGTGCAGTATGCTTGAGAGCTTGGGGTTGTTGTTATTGAACCTCTGAGGTCTCCTTTTCTATTTATAGGGGTCTTGAGGGGTCCTCTAGCCATTGGAGGGATTGAGAATTTCAAATATTTTCACCTCTAGCTTTGACTTCTGCTTAATTAAAGCTTCTTGTCATATAGCAACGTCCTTTAAGTAGTACAAGTTGTCTTTTAGTGATGACTGCTCAAAGAGCTGTTAATCACTGAAACATCTCAGCTGCAGGATTTACCTCAGCTGTTGGAACCGTGTCTACAGCATGCATATGTAGGGTTGGCAACTGTAGGATTCTCAAAATCTTGACTTTTAACATTTCCTAACAGTTTTTGTGTGAATATAGAGACTGGCTGTAATTTCTTTTCTTGCTGTCTTGCCTCTTGAAATCTTGCTTCCCTTCTCTGATTAACTTATCTTCCCATTTTCCAACAAATTTTTTATTTTGTGGAATCTTGATAATTCTGCCTTTGTGAAATTGTCTTTGGGCATGTGACTTATCCTCCGGTTTAGCAAACAAAGAAACTCCACCTACTGGTCTATCAAAACTACTCAGTCCAGTCTTGAAAGCTTGATCTAGTTCTTTCTCAAAGTCTCCTTGTAAATTCTGAAAATTTGACAGTGTTACATCAAGAGCATCTTTATCACCAATTTTCTCCTTTAACTCCATGGATACAACATCTTCCCCCTTTTTTCCATCAACAAAATAGCTTAGGAGGGTATCCATCTTGGTAGATAGATTGGATTCAATATGACTTGAATTTGCAGCTAAGGAGCTCATATTCTAATTAATTCCTTCAATGGATTCCTTTTTCAACTTGTTGTTATCCAGAATACTTTACAGAGAGCTCTTCAATTCTCCAATCATGTCATCCTTCTGTTGTAACTCTTTCTTCATCATAAGATGCATACTGACCAAGTTTTCAATGGATTCCTTGAATTTTTCTTGAATTTTTAGCTTTTCTTCTTTTGCCTTCTCAAATAACTTGGTTAGCATCTCTTGCAATCCTTCCTTGATTCTTTTAGACACAATATGCTCTGGAATCCTCCTTAGTTCTTCCTTGATCTTTGCAGACATCTCTTCCACAGTAGTTTCAATAGAACTAACTTTCCTCATAATTTCTTCATTATTAACAACTTCTTCATCAAAGATATCTTCCTCTCCTTCAGATATTCTCAAAGCAATTTCTGGTTTTTCCTTTCCTTCCATGAGTTTAGGTCTCTTGGGGTCAAACATACTGGGAGCAGGTGTCCCCCTTTTTAGATTCAAATGTGTGGGCACATTAGGTGTGGCCAACTCCTTCAAGTAATCATCGAACTCCTTCTCGTTCATAGTCTCTTCACTTAGAGGTGTAGATGAATCAGTATTTTCTAAAACAATACAGGCGGATTGTCCTTTGAAAGCATCTTAATCCTTACCTAGATTGCCTGTAGTTAGCTGAGTTTTATCTGTAGACCTTTGGAAGTTTTGAGCTGTAGAGTTTGCAACACTTGCATTTACTTCAGAGGAAGTATTTGCAACAGCTTGGCCTCCTTGAGGTGGTAAACCTCCATCTCCAGCTTCATCATCATCATCACTTTTTCTCAGGCCATCAATCTTGCAAGGTGATTTATCATTCTTTTCACCTTTTTTTTTCTTGTCTTCTGTAGACTTTCCTTTTTCTAACTCTCTTTCTTTAATAGCAGTACATTTCCCAGCTTCAGCGGCAAGTTGTACTCCTTCAACCAGTGTGTTAAGGTTTGACAAATCTTCCATGGGAGGGCTTGGTGGCACAGTAGAGCTTCCACCTTCTCCACTTAAAAATCCTTCATTTTGAGGCATGTCTTTCTCATCTGTACTCTCTTCATCTCTATTAGCAGATAACAGTTCTGTTCCAGGAATTATAGCTTGATCGTCAGATTCATTTGCAAGTACTACCCTCAATGCTTCAGCTGCTGACTTGCTCAGCAGTTTTCCCTTGGAACTTTCAACAGAAATTTCTTTCCCTTTTCCCTTCTTGGATTCTAGGGCTTTCCTTTCACCGATTTGCTTTCTCTTCATTTCAGCAATTTTCTTGAAGAAAAACTTATTGTCTAGCAACACTTCAATATCTGAGGTGTTACTCCACTCTTGAATCCAGACAAATTCTTCTTCCTCCTTCTTCTTAAGAATCTCCAACTTATTCCTAAGATCTCTCCATTCTTCATATCTCTGCAGTTCTTGATCATGATCTGCAGACAACTCTTCATCATTCAACTCAGCATCTCCTGATTCAGCTTCTACTAAATCCTTTACTTTCTCTCCAATATGTTTGTGATGGTCCCGTGATACTTTCAGAAAAGCTGAAGATATGGGAATTCAGGAGAATTTTTTTTTTCTAAACCTTAACTCAGGGAGTTCAGTCAGTGTGAATAAATACTTAAGTCACTGCCTTGCTAAGGGTCAGAACCATCAGGTCAGTACGATTGACTTGAGGGCTCAGTCACTTAACAAAACAGTGACTCGAGAGGTTACACGGAAGGTAACTGAACTCTCGAGCGCATAGCCTGAACTAGTCAATGAGATGGAATCTCCCTGACCTGAATGCTCAACTAAAGTTTTCCTTTTTAAACAATGCTCTCAGTGAGCAAATTTCGCAATACTTTAGAAGAAAAGACATTCCAAATAATGACACTTGGTTTAACGTGGTTCAGAGACTCAAGCTCCTACATCCACGACCTGATTTAACAGGAAATCCACTAACTTGGATTCTTGTTTTTAACGTGCCAAGGTGCACCAAGATCAGCTACCTCCCTGATCTATACAAACTTCCTTCCTCTCAACAACTTACTACCAACAAACCTGACAGTAGGGTTTTGGTTTCGGTTGGATTTTCTCCAACTAGGTGAGGTTTTCCCTTTACAATGTGTTAGCCAATAGCTAAGATAGGGAAAACCTCTCTAAGCCTAGAGTTACAAGCTGAACACTCTTTATGTATATATTTGAAGACCCTAAAGGTCAGTGTATAAGGTGTGAATAGAACCTCCTTATAACTCCCATGCACGTACTCTACTATTCACACCTTCACAGCTCGTAGGTGTTTGTTTTCTTTATATATTCTCACAATGATACAACACAACTCACACACTTACAACGAAGCTATGAGCTTGTATTTATAATGAGGATTCAAATGTATCCATTAGAGAGGAAATACATTTGAATCCAACATTTAATGGTTTCAACCACTTTTCTTGGAATGCGGCCTTGTCAGTGTCAGATTTACTGCCTTGTGCTAATTGGTCCACGTGGATTGATTCCAACGAATCTTTGACTCAGTGGGTTCACCAAGACCCACTGACTTTAGGCAGCTTCATCCTTCACTGACTGATGATCTTCAGTGGACTGACTCGTCCTCAGTATAGTTGTCCTTCAGGGACTTTTTGAAGATCTTTCCAAGAAGTTTGTCATAAGGCTGAATGACAAACTTCCCTGACCACAGTAGCCTGACTTCTTCAGGGCCTACTTGGTGCAACACTGATCCACCTGATCAGGCTCATCACTGAGTGGTCCACCAGACTTGGCTTAGATCAGCCTAACTTACACTCAGTGGGACTTCCTTCAGGCTTCTCCATTGGTTCAGGTTGATGGCATGTCTTCAGTCAGCTCTTCTGGTTGTCATCTTGATATCTTCAGGCTGCCTTGAGGAGTTCCCCCTTGCTGAGTTCCCCCTCAGCTGAGCAACCTATTCTATTGAGAGCTAACCTAGCCTAACCTGATCTAAAGGATACTATCCTGACTGCTTTCAAACCTATTACATGTTGTTTTGGAAAATCATCAAAACTAAAACATATCCCAACAATTTCCCCCTTTTTGATGATTCCAAAACTTCTAACCAAAAGATTTTCTATTACAAGAATAATGTCAGAATACAAGTAATAGTATGAAATAAGCAGGAATTTCCATAGTTTAAAACATTTAAGATCTGTTCGGTAGACCATTTTTCTTAACAAAACTGGATCAGAGGTCATGTGAACAACCTGCTCTGATACCAATTGATGGTCCCGTGATACTTTCAGAAAAGCTGAAGATATAGGAATTGAGGAGAAATATTTTTTTTTCTAAACCTTAACTCAGGGAGTTCAGTCAGTGTGAATAAATACACAAGTCACTGCCTTGCTAAGGGTCAGAACCATCAAGTCAATATGATTGACTTGAGGGTTCAGTCACTTAACAAAAAAGTGACTCGAGAGGTTACACGGCAGGTAACTGAACTCTCGAGCGCGTAGCCTGAACTAGTCAGTGAGATGGAATCTCCCTGACCTGAATGCTCAACTAAAGTTTTCCTTTTTAAACAATGCTCTCAGTGAGCAGATTTCACAATACTTTAGAAGAAAAGACATTCCAAATAATGACACTTGGTTTAACGTGGTTCAAAGACTCAAGCTCCTATATCCATGGCCTGATTTAACAGGAAATCCACTAACTTGGATTCTTGTTTTTAACGTGCCAAGGTGCACCAAGATCAGCTACCTCCCTGATCTATACAAACTTCCTTCCTCTCAACAACTTACTACCAACAAACCTGACAGTAGGGTTTTGGTTTCGGTTGGGTTTTCTCCAACTAGGTGAGGTTTTCCCTTTACAATGTGTTAGCCAATAGCTAAGATAGGGAAAACCTCTCTAAGCCTAGAGTTACAAGCTGAACACTCTTTATGTATATATTTGAAGACCCTAAAGGTCAGTATATAAGGTGTGAATAGAACCTCCTTATAACTCCCATGCACATACTCCACTATTCACACCTTAGAGATTTCCTTGTTGTTGAGAATAACAGTGTCATCTTCTTTCTCAACTAACTCCAGCTTTCTCTTAGCTTTTGACTTATACTGATGAACAACAGGGGGCTTAGAAACTTGTGCTTCTTTGGGCTTTTTCTGTTTCTTTTTCTTAGCAACCAATGGTGCATCTGCTGCACCTCTTTTAAATTTTCCCAATCCGATGATTCTATGCACGAAAATAGGTACAGGACCACGAGTTTGAAACAAAGGTACACCAAGATGTCTCAAGATATAGTTCAAGAATAAACCAAAACCTTTAGTGTTTCCACTTTTGGTCACGTTATAAGCAATCCTATTGAATATTAATGAACTAACATCTACCTCAAGACCTTTATCAAATGCAATCATTAAATCCCATGCAATCTCAGGACCATCATCATGACTACCTGTCCTAATGAGAAGGGATTTGTCCATTACTTCATAAAGATAGACATATTTCTTTGATAGTTGGTTCTTTTTTAAATATCTGCTCCAACTTTCAGGCAACTCCAATCCACCAGTGAACTTATTGTAATAGACGATGTCTTCATCCTTAAAGTTGAATTGTGTAAAGTGAAGTCCTCCAACAAGTATCTTTAGGGCTTCATTGATGACTTTAGTGGTGATCTTGACATCAACTCCATTAATACGAGCAGCAATATAGGTCTTTCCTTCGGTATACGATGCAGTTTCATAGAATTTACGAGGCACAACATCATCATATCCCTCAAGTCTATTAGTAAGAATAAATTCCAATCCCTGCGTCTTACTACGTTGGAATATACGAGCCATTACTTCAGATTTATCAAGTGCTTCAATAAGAGCATTGAAATAAAAAAGAGATCCAAAGAGTATCTTCATGATTTTTGAAATATTGAAACGAAGAAAATTTTGGTTAGAAGTTTGCAGGTAGAATGCGAAAGAGGTTCAGATGAAAAGTACTGAACAGGTTTTGTGCTAAGGGTTCCTATTTATACTTGCACACAACTCAAGGAAAATGTTAACGTTGAGAAAACAGGTTTTCCTTATATTTTGGAAATCAACGGTCTAAAATGTTTGGGTTATTTACTCATTTAAAAGATCAACGACTTAGAAATAAAGTAAATAAAATCCAAATTTTGAAAGTCAATTTATAAATGTACACTGTCCAGTACGTTTTTATCAATTAAAAACCTGGGACAATAAATCCAAAAATTATGTGTACACGCAAGTACAAGCATTTGGAATTTAGTAATGTACGCATTTAATAGCCAAGAATGTACAAGTCAACTTGAAAATCTACAGTTTGAAGTTTGCAGTTTGATAACTTCAATTAGAATATCTACATTTAATCAAAGTTTACATTTGTAGACTTAAGTCTGCATCTGCATTCTTTAAATGTACATTTTAATAACTCATCATAACTTCTTCACTTCCTGTTGAAATTTTCAACTTTGTACTTCATTACTGAGTGATTTTCTCCCAACTCTAACATTCCTAGTTCTCCTCTCAAAGTAGAGAATCTTGATTCACATAGTGGCTTGGTAAAGATAACTGCCAGATTAAGATCTGTATGGATCTTTTCCATTTTGACATCTCCCTTTTCAATATGATCTCTAATGAAATGATGTCCCATATCAATGTGCTTGGATCTTCAGTGTAGAACAGGATTCTGTGTGATAGCAATTGTACTTGTATTGTCACAGAATATGGTAGTTGTTGGTCCCACTAGATAGATTAATTGCGGAAGCCTTTATAACCAAAATGTTTTTAGAGAAAATCTTTTCTAAGAGCACAAATAATAAACAACAGGTATTAAAGAAAGCAATAAATAACACCGTATTTATAGTGGTTCAGATCTGAATATCCTACGTCCACTTTCCCTTGATCAAAGGGGTCTCACTATCCAACCAACAAACTCACTACTTACTGGAATTTCCGAAGTACCAGCACCTTCTTACAATCTCTTTAGATCTAACTTCGATCTAAAGACAAACTTACTCCAACCTTGTCTAACAAGATGAACAGGTTGAGTATATAAACTCCTTACGAGTTGGATGAGTAATTAAGAACAAAGTGAGTGCAAATGCGTAGTGATCAAAAAGCTTAGTATGCTATGTGCGCGTGTAGAGTCTCTAGAGCTTTTTCTTGAACTGCACTCTTGTATATATAGAGGGGATTAGGGCTAGCCGTTGGAGGGCTAATCCAATCAGATCCTCTATATAAGGAAGCCTCAATCAATCAATTCCCTAATTGATTGATTGGGTTGGTGGGATCCTTGGATTGATTATCTTCAAATACTTTCCAATCCTGATCTTGTTGACTTGATTTGAATCACCAACGGTCAATTGCTTCCTCTGCCTAACTCTGATTCTCAACAGAGAAGGCAAGACCAGACACCAGGCAACCTCGGTGTCTTCTGGTCCTCATCTGGTCAAGAACCAGAATACTCAGTAGAGTCAGGAGATCAAACTGAGCATCTTATGTTCTACCAGACTCGTCTGGTCCGGACTCGTCTGGTCTGGGGAATGTCTTCTGCCTCTGGTCAAATCTCATCTGGTGAAGTCTTCTGGTGGAGTCCTCTGGTGAAGTCCTCTGGTGGGGTCTTCTGGTGACTCTTCTGGTGAAGTCTTCTGGTGGGGTCTTCTGGTGAAGTCTTCTGGTCTGGCAGTTCCCCCTAGACTAAGTCCTAATCTAGATCATCATCTGGCTAACAGGTCTAGATGGTCCTATTACATCTTCTGGTTTGTTTTAACTCATCAAAACTAACAATTTTTATCCTAACAATTTCCCCCTTTTTGATGGAGTTAAAACACTACCAGAACTGATCAAGAATAATAAACTTAAGCAAGAAAACATTAAAGGATAAGACCTTAGAATAGATCTTATCAGGCAAATAATTAAGACAACAAGAGGTTGTCTTTAGAACAGAGAAGATATGAATTTCATTGATAGAAAGGACAAGGATGATTACAGATTACATTGAAGATCAGATCCTATTCTATGCATATCTTCTGTTGTCTTTGGGCACCAGAAACCAGTCAAGAAACCTGTCTTGAATGGCCTTCAACTCTGCAGAAGATGATGGGGTGAAGTTTGCCAACACCTTGGTCTTGTATAGTTTCTTCAGCTCAGCCCAATCAACCTGGTCTCCTGCCATTGGAGTGTTGAGAAAATGGAACTCAGGAGCAGTGACTTCCAGGTTGAATTCAATAGTTGAATCCATCAACTGCTTGTACAAATCTGCATCATATGCCTGCATCCAAGAATGGAAGGTCCTGTTGATGAGAGCATCATCCTCTGGTGGAGGTCTCTGGATGTAATGTTGAATGAACCAGAGAGTCTTGGCTTCTCTCCATTTTTCTATCAAAGGCACAGGAACAGTTGAGTCAAAGGACCCTTCTGTCCTGAGAGGAAGGATGTTCATGACTTCAACAAGCCCTTTTCTCTTCTGGTTGGATCCACTAGCACCAGGAGTGATGCCAGCTTCTCTGCTCTTCTTATTTTGCCTTCTAACATATCGGAGCCTCTGCTCTTCATCTATGTTTTTCCTTATCCTTGCTTGCTTCTCTTCAGGCGACTCTTCCTTGAATCTCTTCTCTGCTTCTTCAACCACAGATTCAAGGAAGCTCTTCTTTACTTTCCTTATCTTCCTCTTTGCAGGTCCAGAGATGGAGATTGGATCCTGCTCTGCTTCGGACTCCTCTTCTGCAGCAAGCTGCTTAGCCATGGAAAGGGATTTGAGCTCTTCCTTCTTCTTCTTCTGCAACTCAGCCTGGGCCAATGTATTCTCCAGCAGGTCCAGACGAGCTCCATGGCTGAAGAGAGTTTCATTTGTGGTCTTCGCCAGATCAGTTCTGGCTTTCTCTTCCCCCTTTTTAACTTCATCAAGGAGGGGCTCCACTACCTGCCTTATAAGATCAGGCAAGGCAGTGTTGGAGGAAGAGTAAAGATCACGCAACTGCTTGGCCTCCTCCAGGTAAGCTTTAGACTCTGCAACAAGTCTCTCTTGCTTCTCCAACATCTCCTGGAGGGAGTCTTTCAGCTTTGCAGTTTGAATCATCTGGCTGGCCATCTCCACTGTGAGCACAGAGACAGGTCTCAACTGCTCCAGCACGTGCTCCTGTAGCTGCTTCTGGCTGTGCATGACATCCAGCTTGACAAATAAGCCATTAGCCTTAAAAGAAGCTTTTACCTCTGCCAGAGAAGACTTTAACTGCTTCAGAAAGATTCTCCTCTCATGCTTGATCTGGTGCTCTATCATAGCAGGGGCCATATGTTGAATAGCTTTTGAAAAGCGCCCAATCTGCATGATTTGCTCATTGAAGAAAGCTTTCATCTTCTGGAGCACAGCAGGAGACATCTCAAAGTCTTCCTCATCTGAATATAGCTCTGGAGGAAAGACAAAATAAGGACCAAACTTGTAAGTGGGGCCCTCTGGAGTGAGCATTACTCCTCTCTGGATGAGCAGGGTGCGAATCAAGACTTTAGCAGCACCAGGAGTCTCCAGCTCTGCTGGGTTTTGAATATTCAGTCTCTGCTTTAGCTCAATCTCCCAAGCAGTGAAGTTGGAGGGACCCATTTCCTCAAGCAACAACATTAGGTCCTCCATATCTTCAAGTCTGGCCTTGCTCCAGACCTTGGCATCAGTAAGGTCTGCCAGAAGTGGTAAGTGCTCCAGAAGAACTGGGAAATGCTCTCTTAGCCAGAGCTGAGCACTTACACTCATACTCTGCCTAATGGGACCCATTTCTGCAGATGAGAAAGTGAAGGGTTTGGGCCCAGAGGCAGAGGAGGAAGGTGCTAAGTCAGCAGGCTCAAGTGAAGCTTCCTCATCTTCACTATCATCGCTGGTTAAACAGGTAGGAGAAGGGGGAGGGCCAACGAATCCCAGAGCCATAGAAATGGTTGGGTCCTGGTCTGTATGAGTTTGGGGAGGGTTAGGATTTTGTGAAGTAGAGGGTGAAGGAATGGGTTGCTCTGCACCAGAAGATGATGGAATATCAGGTACAGAAGGTGTAGGAGGTATCTGGGAGGTGGAAGTGTTTGGAGGGGGGATTTCTGCACCAGAAGAGGTTGAGTGTACCTCTGGTACAGAAGGTGGGGGAGAGGGGTTTGTGTTTAGAGGTATATGGGAAGATGGGGGAGAGGGTGTTTGAGGAATGGTTGAGGTAGAGAATGTAGGTGTGTCTGGAAGAGTCTGCTCTGGTGAGAATGAAGGAACACCAGGAGCAGATGAGATGGGATGTGTTTGAGTATCTGGTGGGGAGGTAGAGGGGGAGACAAGATCAATGGAAGTAGAGGAGGGTAAGAAAGGGTTTACCTCTGCTGGGTCAACACCAGCAGGCACAACGAGCTCTGGAGAATCCTCCATAATCTGGGAAGCTTCATCAATAGCTCTCTCCAAGGCCTCACCAAGATCTGATCCAGAGCCAGGATCCTGTAGAATAGCCCTCTTGGCCCTGGGCTTCCTCTTAAGAGGTTCAACTTCCTCTTCCTCTTCTTCCTCTGATGGCTCATCCACCAGGAGGGTTTTCTTGGGAGCTCTTCTGCCAGTCCTTGGCTTCTTGGCAGATTTCTTCTTGGCCTCCACCGGCCTCTTCCGCTTGGCTGCCCCAGCCTTAACAGCTTCATCATCATCACCACCCTTCTTCTTAAGAATGTTAAGAAGGGGAATCTGGTCCTCCTCCGAGGAACCAGAAAAGGCAATGGTTGAGGAACCAGTTGCACCAGCAGCTTTCTTCTGGGCCTTCTGCCTTGGCTGCTGCTTCTGCCCCTTTGCAGGTGAGGGTACTGCCTGAAGAGGAGGGGCAGGGATGGCTACTTCTCCATCAGAGTCAGGATGGCCATGAAGGGGACCATCCTTAGAGAATAGCACCTTAGACTTGTGAAAACCTTTGCACCAAGACTTCTTCCATCTCTTCTCTGGAAGCAAGGAGTCCAAAATCAAGGTAAGTTTCGTACCCAACGAAACATTAGCAGTGAAATAAAATTGCATCTCCCCTGGAATGGAAGGACAAGCTTCCTTGTTAACCTTCGTCTTATTCTTCCTCAAGACGCCCCAAAAGAATTCTGCCCAATTGCATTGGACGCCGTCATACAAAGCTCTCATCACACACATTCTTCCATTAAAGATCGCATCTGTGCTGTGATTTTCACACATCAACACCTTAACAACTATGTCAAAAAGTACCTTGTACTTTTGCCTAAGATGCTTGTCCAGAAATCCCTTCGTGATATTCTGGCAAGAGGAATGAGCGAACAGTTTGAAGGAACCCACAATATCATCCTCCTTGTAGGTTAAAGGATCCACTCCTTCCGCCGAAATGTTTCCAAACAGGGCACATAAATCATGCTTGGAAAACACCAAATCTTCCCTGTCAATCTTTGTAGAAATATGGTCTTCATTGATCTTCATGCGAACCAAAAACTGGGCCGCATAACCGTCAAGAGTACGAAAATCTCTGGGAATGGTGGAGATCAACTTCTCAACTCCGGATCTCCTCAATAGTTCCAAAATAGCAAGAGCAGACGAGTTCTTGGTGGTGTAGAAGTCAACCACCATCTCCGTTTTGAGTTTCTTCATCATCAATTCATGGTCAAAATTACACGGGGGAGCCATATCTGTGAGATATCTGAGAGAGAGAGAGAGAGAGAAGGGAAGAACTTTGCAGAGAGAGGTTAGGGTTTGAAAGAATGAAAACGTGAAAAGACAGATTGTAAGAAAATTAGATTTAAATAGGGTAATACGCGTGGCTCGAGTAATAAATGAAGTGTGAACGCGTGTAATACCAAAATTAAATTAGGGAACAAAATCAATATTTGAATTGATTGACATTTTGCACAGTGATTAAATCCGATGGCCACAAAGAAAGGCAAGATACAGATTTAATCTGGTGCGTTGGCATAGTTATTGGGACGGGGCATAAAGGGATTTTGTGGCAGTCAAGAGAAAAAGCGAAATGATTGCCTAGGCCCTATACCCTAGTCTTAAATACACTCCGAAGTTGAAAGGTTTTGAGTGTACTTACTAATTTGAAAAATGTATCCCAATGATCAGAGGCCAGAGAAGTAAAACCATACCTGTCACCTGATATTGTAACCAGATGATACCACAGCTAATCTGATGTTACATCTCCTCTGATGAAACTCATCTGGTCCTGGTCAGAGAAGATTTTGGACATTTGACTCAGCACCTTATCTGGGACAAGTGTCACCTGGTGCATACCTTATCTGGTACATTCTCTGATATGTCTAATCTGCAGGTATGTTAATTTTAAACGAAATAAAGAATATGCAATAAAGTAGAAATAAATGATACTTCTCTAATGTTCCCCCTAAAACAAATCTGTCTCTGGATCCAACAATCCTAACTCAAAAGCTAACTCTCTGAATCTGGTCTCAGCCAAAGGCTTGGTTAAGATATCTGCTCTCTGCTTCTCTGTTGCAATCTTTTCCATCCTTATATCTCCCTTCTAAACATGATCTCTGATAAAATGATGCCTTATATCAACATGTTTACACCTGGTATGAAGAACTGGATTCTGGGTAATTGCAATGGCACTATTACTATCACAGAATATAGGAATATCCTTGGCTCTAATCTGGTAATCCCTCAGCTGTTGACTAATCCAAAGTAGTTGAGAACAGCAGCTCCCTGCAGCCATGTACTCTGCTTCTGTTGTTGATGTAGCAACTGAAGTCTGCTTCTTAGAAAACCAGGATACCAATTTATTCCCTAGAAATTGGCATGTTCCACTTGTAGATTTCCTATCTATTCTGCATCCACCATAGTCTGAATCTGAATAACCACTCAATTCCAAATTGTCATCTGCAGGATACCATAAGCCTAAGTTCACTGTTCCCTTAAGATATTTCAAAATCTTCCTTGCTGCTTCCAAGTGGCTTTTCTTGGGATTAGCTTGAAATCTGGCACAAACTCCAACAGCAAAGGTAATATCTGGTCTGCTTGCAGTCAGGTACAGAAGAGAACCAATAAGTGCTCTGTACTGAGTCTGGTCCACACACTCTCCAGACTCATCTGGATACATGTTGAAATTTGTCATCATAGGGATCTTGGCTGCTTTGCTAGATCCTACTCCAAATTTCTCTAACATGTTTCTGGTGTACTTTACTTGATTAATGAAGATTCCCTTCTCTGATTGCTTAACCTGCAAACCTAAAAAGTAATTCATTTCACCCATCATGGACATCTCAAACTGACTCTGCATGAGTTCACCAAACTTTTCACACATCTTCTTGTTAGGGGATCCAAATATAATGTCATCAACATATATTTGGACCAGAAGGATGTCCTTTCCTTCTTCTCTCCTAAACAAGGTCCTATCAATCTTACCCTTAGTAAAATCATTGTCCAGAAGAAATTGAGATAGAGTGTCATACCATGCTCTGGGTGCCTGCTTCAGCCCATAAAGAGCTTTCTTAAGCTTGAACACCTTGTCACCTTGTTCAAAACCAGGAGGTTGTTCCACATACACTTCCTCAATGAGAATCCCATTAAGAAAGGCAGATTTCACATCCATCCGGTATACTTTGAACTTCATGTGGCAGCATATGCTAAGAACAATCTGATGGCTTCTAGTCTGGCAACAGGAGCAAATGTCTCATCATAGTCTATTCCTTCAGACTGAGAGTAGCCCTGAGCCACTAGCCTTGCCTTGTTCCTAGTAATGACATCATTCTCATCTTTCTTATTCTTGAAAACCCACTTAGTGTCTATCACCTTTTGATGTCTTGGTCTGTCTACCAGCTCCCAAACATCCTGTCTGGTGAATTGATTCAACTCCTCCTGCATAGCAACAATCCAATTTGAATCTTTCAGTGCCTCCTTGATGTTCTTAGGCTCAATCAAGGACACATAGCAACTGAATAAGGCAGCTAAGTTAAGAGATCTCCTAGTCTGGACACCCTTAGTTGGATCTCCAAGGATTAGGTCATTGGGGTGATCAACCAGGGTCCTCCTTCCCGTGGTCTTGCCTGGTTGATCATCTTCTACAGTACCTTGGTGATTATCACCACCTGCAGAAGAGCTTCCCCCTACATGAGTTCCAACCTCTTCTGGTTCTGCTCCTTGTGAAGGCTGCTGCTTCAGAGAACCAGGAGATGGGTCATCATCTGAATCTGAATCAAGAACAGGTGGATTGACTTTGATAACTCTGGGTGTAGTCTGATTCTGGGTCTCATCAGAAGACTTAGAATCCACCTTGAACTCAAAAGTAGATTCATCAAAAACAACATGAGGTGTTTCCTCCACACAAAGTGAATTCTTATTAAAAACTCTAAAGGCTTTACTGGTGCTGGAATATCCTAAGAATATTCCATCAGCCACTTTAGCATCAAAGGTTCTTAATTTAGATTTCCCATTGTCATGGATGAAACACTTACATCCAAAAACATGAAAATATGAAACAGATGGGGTTTTACCTTTCCATACCTCAGATGGAGTCTTATAATGTCTCTGGGCAATCAGGCATCTGTTCTGAGTGTAGCAAGCTGTATTGATGGCCTCTGCCCAAAATCTCTGTGGAGTGCTGTATTCTGCCAGAAGTGTTCTTGCAGCTTCTTTGAGGGTCCTATTCCTCCTTTCTGCTACTCCATTTTGTTGGGGTGTTCTGGCAGCAGATGTTTCATGAAAAATCCCATGATCCTTGCAGTAATCTGCAATGTGTGAATTCAAAAACTCTGTTCATTTGTCACTTCTGATTCTGACTATGCTCTGGTTCTTCTCATTCTGAATCTGCTTGAAGAACTCTGGCAGCTTAGTCATAGTTTCATTTTTCTTAAACAAGAACACTACCCAAGTGTATCTTGAAAAGTCATCTACTATCACTAAGGTGTACTTCCTTCCACTGAAACTAAGAGGAGAAACAGGTCCAAACAGGTCCATGTGAAGTAGTTGAAGCACTCTGGTTGTGGTTGTGCTCTGGACATCCTTAAAGGAAGTCTTGGGTTGTTTACCCTTCTGGCATGAACCACAAACCTGATCCTTCTTAAACACTTAATTAGGAAGACCTCGAATGAGACCTTTTCTGGCAATCTTATTCAGTGTTTTGAAGTTAAGATGACACAATCTCTTGTGCCAAATCCAGCTATTCTCTGCAGATCCTTTTGCAACTAGGCAAGCATTTCTTGGGCAACTGTTAAAATCTGCAAGATAAATGTTACCCTTCCTCAAGCCTATTAGCAAAATATCATTATAATCAGAAGAGAAAACAGTGCATGAATCACTAGAAAACTTCACTGAGTGTCCCATGTCACAGAATTGGGATACTGAAAGCAGATTATGCTTGAGTCCTTCTACGTAGTAGACTTCATCTACAGATACTCCATTGAAGGTCAACTTTCCAACTCCTCTGGTGACGCCATAGTTGTTGTCACCAAACATCACTCTTGGTCCATTCAGTGGCTTGAAATCTTGGAGATTATCTTTTTGGAAGGTCATGTGCTTGGAACATCCACTATCAATGTACCAGACATGGTTGCTTGAAAATCCTTTCTCCAATGGACTCTTATCTACCTGCAGAGAAATCAATTAGGTCCCCTATAGTGCTGGGTCCTGATTGGTTAGTTGCAGGTTTTGTAGGAATCCATAGATAAAGATCAACCCTTGATGGATGAGGAGATCTTATTTTCCTTCCAAATCTATCTACCAGCACATGTCCTCTGACAATGACATATTGAGCTACTGGTCTGATAAGGACACCTTTCCTATAAACAGGTCTGGTGTACCTTTTCTCAAATCTGGCCTTTGGAATGGCCTGCCTCAAAGACATGGTCTTAAAGGTCTGGTTGTAAGGGTACATCCTAGAAGAACCATCTCTGGTGTCATAACTACCCAGATCAGTTGGTTTTCTATAGATGGGTCTGGAAGACCTCCTCTGGTTCTGATAATTAGACTTGCTCTGGTGATTATAGTTCCTTTGAGTATACCTATTCTGGAATTGATTCCTCTGAGAAAATTATCTCTGGGGTACCTGGTTCTGTTGAACATTGTTCCTTCTCTGGTAGTTGTTACTCTGATTGGTATTCCCCTTCCTTGAGTGTTTCCTTTGAGGTCCCCTAATCTGTTTAGGTTCCCTTTAAGGATTTCTCCGGGGTCCTCCAATTTGAGTAATTTCTACTCCTTGGGACTCATTGTTCACAGAACCATCAATCTTTAATGGTTCCCCTTTTTGACACTTATTCTCTAGCATCTTCTCTTCCAGAACAGTCAACTCTTCTGGACCATATGTAATGTGATTAACAGAGTGATTCCTTTTCCAGTCAGGATTGTGAACCACCTTGTAACCATTACCAGTTAAGTCTTTATCATCCCAGATTTCTACCAATTTACCAGCTCTTACAGACTTGTCTTTATTATAAAAGTATTTATGAGTTTTAGAGGAAGTTCCAGAATATCCTAAACCACTCTTATCACAGATGCGCTGAGAAGACTCTGATATGATAGATACAACAGATGGTATCTTAGGAGCTTCTCTGGGCATAGGTATCTCCTCTATGTTGTGAGCAACTTGTTTTCCCTTGATAAGAGTCTGGTATTTGGCTCTGAGTTCAGTGATCTCATCTTCTTGAGAGTTCTTTTCTTTCATGAGTTGATCTACCAGAGTATCTCTTTCTGTGATCTTATCCTGAAGTTTAGAGACTTCTTTGGAATGATCTTTCATGAGTTCTCTGGTGGATTTGTGCTCATGAGAGAGTGATTGAACTTCAGCTCTGAGCCTACCATTCTCTTTCTCAAGTTTTTGACAAAGTTGGACACAATTTTGGATATCTAATAGCATTTGTTGCATATCAGACTCTCTGGAGTTACCAGATGAATTAGAGGATTCAGTATATTTGGAATTTGATAAGACTAGAGTAGTATCATTTACCTCAGTGATGTCTGCCATCAGACACACATCATCATCCGATCCAAAGTCAGAAGATGAAGAGCTGGAACTAGTATCCTCCTCCTCTGCTTCTGCCAGTAATGCTCTCTTATCTGCGTATCTCCTGTCTCTCTTGATTCTTTTCTCTTCTCTTTCCCTAGGAGTAAGCTGAGGACAATCATAACTGTAGTGACCAGTCTTGTTGCATGTGTAGCAGGCATTGTCTCCTCTGGGACTAGGACTTGGCTCTCTCCTCCTCTGGTTGTAGTCTGATCTGGCTGGACTACTTTCTCTCCTCTGGTAGTCAGGTCTGCCAGAGCTACCATCCCTCCTCTGATAATTTGATCTCCCAGGGTTGCCAGGGTTATCATCTCTCCTCCTCTCTGGAGTTCTGAATCTGGTCTCCCTTGAGTCTCCAGATGTCTTCTCCTTCTCTACAGGCTTGAAAGAACTCTTCTTGTCTCTGGTAGACTCCTTCCAATGCCTTTTGTACCTGCCATACTTTGAACTCATTTTATCTAATTTACGAGTTAGAAGTGCTACCTGCTCCTTGAGGCTCAAGTCATCTGCAGTAGACTCCTTTGGCTTGACATCAGGCTTGAGAGTTAAAGAGAATGCAACTCCTTTCTGGCCAGAAGAGGAAACCTCTTCTGTTTGATCCTCCTCTTGAAGATTATATTCGTAAGCTTTGAGATCAGACAACAGAAGATGATGATCCAGAGTATTGAGATCCTTGTTGTCCTTGATCACAGTAACTTTGATTCTCCACCTGCTACTTAGTGAACGCAAAATTTTACTATTAATTTCCTTTTTCAGAGTAGGTCTTACCTAAGGCACTAGCCTTGTTTAGGAGGTTTGTGAGGCGCATGTCAAGCTGGTCTATGGTCTCGTCTGGTTTCATTTTGAACGTATCAAACGAGTGTTGAACAGCCTGGAGCTTGTTATCTTTAATCTTCTCTGTTCCCTCGCAGAGAAGTGCAAGTTTGTCCCACATCTCCTTCGCAGTGACACAGGTTCTGACCTTCTCTATTACCTCCTTGGTGAGAGTGTTGATAATCTCGGTTCTTGCCACCTGGTCCAGGTTATGTAGCTTTCTCTCATCGTTGTCAAGTTCTTCTTTCTTTTTGAGGATTCGTTGTCTGGGAACTCTATCCTCTGCAGTGTCGCTAGTTTCTTCTCTGGACTCTGACCTGCCACTATCAATAGGAGTCCAGTAAAATTTAATGGGGCCACTCTCTACCACATCTAACATGCGGTGGTGGATAGCTCCCAGATGATTACTCATCATGAAGCTCCAGTGGCTATAGTCCTCAAATGAGAACTCTGGCAATTTGTGACTCTTATAAGAAGACTTTGCAGACATTTTAAATAAAACTTGGGAAATAATAAGAACTTTAAAAAAAGCACTTTAAGAGCAATGGATCTGCCCGGTGACCACCAAAAGCTTTACAAAGCAGTGGTCGTTGGACACACTGCTCTGATACCACTTGTTGGTCCCACTAGATAGATTAATTGCGGAAGCCTTTATAACCAAAATGTCTTTAGAGAAAATCTTTTCTAAGAGCACAAATAATAAACAACATGTATTAAAGAAAGCAATAAATAACACCGTATTTATAGTGGTTCGGATCTGAATATCCTACGTCCACTCTCCCTTGATCAAAGGGGTCTCACTATCCAACCAACAAACTCACTACTTACTGGAATTTCTGAAGTACCAGCACCTTCTTACAATCTCTTTAGATCTAACTTCGATCTAAAGAAAAACTTACTCCAACCTTGTCTAACAAGATGAACAAGTTGAGTATATAAACTCCTTACGAGTTGGATGAGTAATTAAGAACAAAGTGAGTGCAAATGCGTAGTGATCAAAAAGCTTAGTATGCTATGTGCGCGTGTAGAGTCTCTAGAGCTTTTTCTTGAACTGCACTCTTGTATATATAGAGGGGATTAGGGCTAGCCGTTGGAGGGCTAATCCAATCAGATCCTCTATATAAGGAAGCCTCAATCAATCAATTCCCTAATTGATTGATTGGGTTGATGGGATCCTTGGATTGATTATCTTCAAATACTTTCCAATCCTGATCTTGTTGACTTGATTTGAATCACCAACGGTCAATTGCTTCCTCTGCCTAACTCTGATTCTCAACAGAGAAGGCAAGACCAGACACCAGGCAACCTCGGTGTCTTCTGGTCCTCATCTGGTCAAGAACCAGAATACTCAGTAGAGTCAGGAGATCAAACTGAGCATCTTATGTTCTACCAGACTCGTCTGGTCCGGACTCGTCTGGTCTGGGGAATGTCTTCTGCCTCTGGTCAAATCTCATCTGGTGAAGTCTTCTGGTGGAGTCCTCTGGTGAAGTCCTCTGGTGGGGTCTTCTGGTGACTCTTCTGAGAAGTCTTCTGGTGGGGTCTTCTGGTGAAGTCCTCTGGTGAAGTCTTCTGGTCTGGCAGTTCCCCCTAGACTAAGTCCTAATCTAGATCATCATCTGGCTAACAGGTCCAGATGGTCCTATTACATCTTCTGGTTTGTTTTAAATCATCAAAACTAACATTTTTTTATCCTAACAGTAGTGTTCTTTGACTCAATATCATAATCTTTTAGTTGGTATTACATCCATAAAATTTGTGCACAACAGCTTCCTGCAGCAATTTATTCTGCTTTAGCTGTAGATTGCGCAACAGAATTATCTTTCTTGCTATGCCAAGATACTAGTCTTTGTCCAAGAAATTGACATATCCCACTAGTACTCTTTCTGTCAACTTTACATCCAGCAAAATCTGAGTCTGTACAACCTTTCAGATCTATTCCACCCTCTTTTGAATACCATAAACCAAGATTTTGGATAAACTTAATGTACTTGATTATCTTTTTCACAGCATTCAAGTTTGATTCCTTGGGGTTGACTTGGAACCTAGCACATACACCCACATCAAACATAATATCTGGTCTGCTAGCTGTAAGGTAGAGCAAAGATCCAATCAATCTTCTATACAATGTAACATCCACCCTTTTTCCATTCTCATATTTATCCAACAGGGTTGATTGTGACATGGGAATAAATGTAGGCTTTGAACAACTCATTCCAAACTTCTTGATTAGTTCTTGAGTGTATTTGGTCTATTTTATGAAAATTCCCTTGTCCATTTGCTTTACTTGCAGTCCTAAAAAGAAATTTAGATTTCCCATCATGCTCATCTCAAACTTTTCTTGCATAATATGTGAAAATTTACTACACAATTCTTCATTAGTTGATCTAAAAATAATGTCATCAGCATAAATCTGAACTAGTAAGTTGTCTTCACCGTGTTTGAGCCTAAATAGGGTCTTATCCACCATTTCTTTCTTGAAACCATTCTTGATCAAATGATCACATAGAGTATCATACCATGCTCTGGGAGCTTGCTTTAATCCGAATAAAGCTTTTCTTAATCTGTGATAGAATAAAAGTTGTATAGTTTTGATGAGTTAAAACAAACCAGAAGACGTAATAGGACCAACTGGACCTGTTAGTCAAATGAGGATATAGATTAGGACTTAGTCTAGGGGGAACTGCCAGACCAGAGAACTTCACGAGAAGAGTCACCAGAAGACCCCTCTAGAGGACTTCACCAGAAGACTTCATCAGAAGAGATCGACCAGAGGCAGAAGACCTTCCCCAGACCAGATGAGTCTGGTGAACCAAAAGATGCTCAGAATCATCTCTAGATTCTACTGTGTATTCTGGTTCTTAACTGACTCTGGACCAGAAGACATCGATTTTACCTGGTGTCTGGTCCTGCCTTCTCTGGAGAGAATCAGATTTGTGCATTGAAAGCAAATGACCATTGGTGATTCAAATCAAGACAAACATGATCGGATTGGAAAGTATTGAAGTCAATCAATCCAAGGATATCACCAACCCAATCAATCAATTAGGGGATTGATTGATTGGAAGCTTTCTTAATTAGAGATCTGATTAGATTAGCTCTCCAACGGCTATACCCTAATCATCTCTATAAATTCAAGAGTGCAGCTTTGAAGAAAGGCTCTAGAAAGTTTTCATGCGCACGAAGTCATATTCAAGCCTTAACTTTTATCACGCTTAAACCACTCTTACATTGTTCATAATCTTATATACTCACTAAGGAGTTGTTGGATACTCAACCTGTTCATCTGTTAAGATAATTTTGAAGTTTGAAAAGCTTTAGATCGAAGTTAGATCTAAAGGCTATTGTAAGAAGGAACTGGTACTTCTCAATTCCAGTACGTAAGTTGGTTGGTTGGTAGTAAGGCCCCTTTGAAGAAGGGAGAGTGGACGTAGGATCGTTATATCCGAACCACTATATATCTTATCCTGTTTACTGCTTTTATATTTATATTGCTTTATCTTAAGTTCTCTTATAAAAAGATCTTATTAAAAGACTTTGTTTTAAAGTTCAAGCTTCCGCAATTAATCTAACTAGTTGGACCAACAAGTGGTATCAGAGCAGTGTGTCCAAGACCACTGCTTTGAAAAGCTTTTGGTGGTCACCGGGCAGATCCATTGCTCTTTATTATTTTTTGTTAAATTCTTGTTAAAATCGTTGAGAAAATTCTTCAAAATCTTCTTACAAGAGCCGTAAGTTACCTGAATTCTCTTTCGAGGATTATAGCCACTGGAGCTTCATGATGAGTAATCATCTTGGAGCTATCCATCACCGCATGTTAGATGTGGTAGAGAGTGGCCCAATTCAATTTTACTGGACTCTCATTCATGATGGCAGGTCAGAGTCCAGAGAAGAAACAAGTGAAACTGCACAGAAAAATACTGAGGACAGAGTTCCCAGGAAAAGGATCCTTAAGAAAAGGGACGAGCTTAACAACGATGAGAAAAAGCTATACAACCTGGACCAGGTGGCTAGGACTGAAATTATCAACACTCTGACCAAGGAAGTGATCGAAAAGGTCAGAACATGTGCCACGGCCAAGGAGATGTGGGACAAGTTAGCTCTGCTCTGTGAGGGAACAGAGAAGATCAAGGACAACAAGCTCCAGGTGTTTCAACACTAATTTGACACTTTCAAGATAAAACCAAATGAGATGATTGACCAGCTAGATATGCGTCTCACCAATCTCCTCAACAAGGCTAGTGCCTTAGGTAAGACCTATTCTAAAAAAGAAATCAATAGCAAAATTTTAAGATCAATAACCAGCAGGTGGAGAATAAAAGTCACCATGATAAAAGACAACGAGGATCTCAATACTCTGGATCATCATCTTCTGTTGTCTGATCTCAAGGCGTATGAATATGATCTTCAAGAGGAAGATCAAACAGAAGAGGTTTCCTCTTCTGGTCAGAAAGGAGTTGCTTTCTCCTCAACTATCAAGTCTGAAGAAAAGCCCAAGGAATCTACTGCAGATGACATGAGTCTCAAGGAGCAGGTAGCACTTCTAACCCGTAAACATGATAAAATGAGTTCTAAGTATGGTAGGTACAAAAAGCACGGGAAGGAATCTACCAGAGACCGGAAGAGTTCCTTCAAACCTGCAGATAAAGAAAAGACATCTGGAGACTCAAGGGAGACCAGATTTAGAACTCCAGAGAGGAGGAGAGATGGCAGCTCTGGCAGATCAAATTACCAAAAGAGAGATAGCAGTTCTGGCAGTCCTGACTACCAGAGGAGAGAGAGCAGTCCGGCCAGATCTGAATATAACCAGAGGAGAAGAGATTGTCCAACTTACCCCTAGAGAAAGAGAAGAGAAAAGACTCAAGAGAGATTGGAGATATGCAGACAAGAGAGCACTACTGGTAGAAGCAGAGGAGGAGGATACCAGCTCAAGTTCTTCTTCTTCTTCTGATTTCAGATCTGATGATGATGTATGTCTCATGGCAGACATCACTGAGGTACAAGAATCTACTTTGTGCTTATCTAATCCCAAATATACTGAATCCTCTTAATCATCTGGTAACTCCAGAGAGTCTGATATGCAATAAATGCTATCAGATCTCCAAAATTGTGTACAACTTTGTCAAAAACTTGAGAAAGAGAATGGTAGGCTCAGAGCAGAAGTTCATTCCTTATCTCATGAGCAAAAATCCACCAGAGAACTCATGAAAGATCATTCCAAAGAAGTCTCTGAACTTCAGGATAAGATCACTCAAAGAAATACTCTGGTAGATCAACTCATGAAAGAAAAGAACTCTCAAGAAGATGAGTTCAATGAACTGAGAGCCAATTACCAATCTCTTATCAAGGAAAAGCAAGTTGTGGATACTGTTGAGGAGATACCTATGCCCAGAGAAGCTCCAAAGATACCATTTGTTGTATCTATTATATCAGAGTCTTATCAGCGCATTAATGATAAGAGTGGTTTAGGTTATTCTGGAATTACCACCAAATCTCATAAATATCTTTGCAACAAAGACAATTCTGTAAGATATGGTGAGTTTGTTGAAATCTGGGATGAAAAAGACCCCACTGGTAATGGTTACAAAGTAGTTCACAATCCTGGCTTGAAAAGGAACTACTCTGCTAATCACATACAATATAGTCCAGAAGAGTTGATTGTTCTGGAAGAAAGAGTCTTAGAGACCAAACGTCCACAAGGGGAACCAATGAAAGTTGATGGATCTGTTAACATTAAACCTCAAAGAGTAGGACCTACTCAGAATGGAGGACCCCAGAGAAATCCTCAAAGAGTGGAACCTAACCAGATTAGGGGATCTCAGAGGAGATACTCAACTAGGGGGAATTCCAATCAGAATAGGAACTCTCAGGGATGGAATAATGGACAACAAAATATCTATCACAACAAGGATTCCCAGAGACGGTTCTCTCAGAGAAATCAATATCAGAACAGAAATACTCAGAGGAACTATAAGAACCAGAATGGGTCTAGTTTTCATCAGAACTAGAGACCCATCTATAGAAAACCAACTGATCTGGGTAGTTATGACACCAGAGATGGTTCATCTAGAATGTATCCTTACAATCAGATCTTTAAGACCATGTCTTTGAAGCAGGCCATTCCAAGGACCAGATTTGAGGTGAGATACACCAGACCTGTATATAGGAAGGGTGTTCTTATCAGACCAGTAGCTCAATATGTAATTGTCAGAGGACATGTACTGGTAGATAGATTTGGAAGGAAGATAAGATCTCCTCATCCAGCAAGGGATGATCTTTATCTTTGGATTCTTACAAAACCTGCAACTAACCAATCAAGACCCAGCTCTAGTAGGGGACCTAATTGATTTCTCTGCAGGCGGATAAGAGCCCATTGGAGAAAGGACTTTCAAGCAACCATGTCTGGTACATTAATAGTGGATGTTCCAAGCACATGACATTTGAGAAAGATCATCTCCAGGATTTCAAGCCATTGAATGGGCCAAGAGTGATGTTCGGTGACAACAATTATGGAGTCACCAGAGGCATTGGAAAGTTGACCTTTAATGGTGTATCTGTAGATGAAGTCTACTACGTAGAAGGACTCAAGCATAATGTGCTTTCAGTATCTCAATTTTGTGACAAAGGATACTCAGTGAAGTTTTCTAGTGATTCATGCACTATTTTTTCTTCTGATTATAATGATATCTTGCTTATAGACTTGAGGAAGGGTAACATTTATCTTGTAGATTTTAGTAGTTGTCCAAGAAATGCTTGTCTGGTTGCAAAAGGATCTGTAGAGAATAGCTGGATTTAGCACAAGAGATTGAGCCATCTTAACTTCGAAGCACTGAATAAGATTGCCAGAAAAGGTCTAGTTCGAGGTCTTCCTAATGAAGTGCTCAAGAAGGATCAGGTTTGTGGTTCATGCCAGAAGGGTAAACAACCAAAAACTTCCTTCAAGGATGTCCAGAGCACAACCACAACCAGAGTACTTCAACTACTTCACATGGACCTGTTTGGACCTGTTTCTCCTCTTAGTTTCAGTGGAAGGAAGTACACCTTGGTGATAGTAGATGACTTTTCAAGATACACTTGGGTAGTGTTCTTGTTTAAAAAATATGAAACTATCACTAAGCTACCAGAGTTCTTCAAGCAGATTCAGAATGAGCAGAACCAGAGCATAGTGAGGATCAGAAGTGACAAAGGGACAGAGTTTTTGAATTCACACATTATAGAGTACTGCAAGGATCATGGGATTTTTCATGAGACGTCTGCTGCCAGAACAACCCAACAAAATGGAGTAGCAGAAAGGAAGAACAGAACCCACAAGGAAGCTGCAAGGTCTCTTCAAGCAGAGTACAACACACCACAGAGATTTTGGGCAGAAGCTATCAACACAGCCTGTTACACTCAGAATAGATGCCTCATTGCCCAGAGACATAGTAAGACTCTATATAAGGTATGGAAAGGTAAAACCCCATCTGTTTCATATTTTCATGTTTTTGGATGTAAGTGTTTCATCCATGACAATGGGAAATCCAAATTAAAAACTTTCGATGCTAAAGTTGCAGATGGAATATTTTTAGGATATTCCAGCACCAGTAAAGCATTCAGAGTCTTTAATAGGAATTCACTTTGTGTGGAGGAAACACCTCATGTTGTTTTTTATGAATCTGTCTTTGAGTTCAAGGTGGACTTAAAGTCTCCAGAAGAGACTCAGAATCAGACTACTCCCAGGGTTATCAAAGTCAATCCACCTATTCTTGACTCAGATTCAGATTCAGATGGAGACCCATCTTCTGGTTTTCTGAAGCAGAAGTCTTCACAAGGAGCAGAACCAGAAGAGGTTGGAACTCCTGTAGAGGGAAGCTCTCCTATAGTTGGTGATAATCACCAAGGAACTACAGTAGATGGTCAATCAGGTAAGGCCATGGGAAGGAGGACCCTGATTGATCACCCCATTGACTTGATAATAGGAGATCCAGCTAAGGGTGTCCAGACTAGAAGAACTCTTAACTTAGCTACCTTGTTCAGTTGCTATATGTCCTTGATTGAGCCCAAGAATATCAAGGAAGCACTGAAAGATACAAATTGGATTGTTGCTATGCAAGAGGAGTTGAATCAATTAACCAGACAGGATGTTTGTGAGCTAGTAGACAGACCAAGACATCAAAAGGTGATAGGCACTAAGTGGGTTTTCAAGAATAAGAAAGATGAGAATGATGTCATTACTAGGAACAAGGCAAGACTAGTAGCTCAGGGCTATTCTCAGTCTGAAGGAATAGACTATGATGAGACATTTACTCCTGTTGCCAGACTAGAAGCCATCAGATTGTTTCTAGCATATGCTGCTCACATGAAGTTCAAAGTATACCAGATGGATGTGAAATCTTCCTTTCTTAATGAGATTCTCATTGAGGAAGTGTATGTGGAACAACCTCCTGGTTTTGAACAAGATGACAAGGTGTATAAGCTTAAGCAGGCACCCAGAGCATGGTATGACACTCTATCTCAGTTTCTTCTGGACAATGGTTTTACTAAGGGAAAGATTGATAGGACCTTGTTTAGGAAAGAAGAAGGAAAGGACATCCTTCTGGTCCAGATATATGTCGATGCCATTATATTTGGATCCCCTAACAAGAAGCTGTGTGAGAAGTTTGGAGAAGTCATGCAGAGCCAGTTTGAAATGTCTATGATGGTTGAGATGAATTATTTCTTAGGTTTGCAGGTTAAGCAATCAGAGAAGGGAATCTTCATGAATCAGGCAAAGTACATCAGAAACATGTTAGAGAAATTTGGAGTAGGATCTAGCAAGGCAGCAAAGATCCCTATGATGACAAATTTTAACATGGGTTCAGATGAGTCTGGAGAGAGTGTGGACCAGACTCAGTACAGAGCACTTATTGGTTCTCTTTTGTACCTGAATGTAAGTAGACCAGATATAACATTTGTCGTAGGTGTGTGTGCCAGATTTCAAGCTAATCCTAAGAAAAGGCACTTGGAAGCAGCTAGGAAGATATTAAAATATCTTAAGGGAACAGTGAATTTGGGGTTATGTTATCCTGCAGATGATAACTTAGAGTTAAGCGGTTATTCGGATTCAGATTATGGTGGGTGCAGAATAGATAGGAAGTCTACAAGTGGAACATGCCAATTTTTAGGGAATAAACTGGTATCTTGGTTTTCTAAGAAACAGACTTCAGTTGCTACATCTATAACAGAAGTAGAGTACATGGCTGCAGGTAGCTGTTGCTCACAACTACTCTGGATTAGTCAGCAGCTTAAGGACTACCAGATTAGGGCTAAGGATATTTCAATATTTTGTGATAGCAACAGTGCAATAGCAATCACCCAGAATCCAGTTCTTCATACCAGATACAAACATGTTGATATAAGGCATCATTTTATTAGACCATGTTGAGAAGGGAGATATAAGGATGGAAAAGATTGCAACAGAGAAGCAGAGAGAAGATATTCTCACAAAGCCTTTGGCTGAGACCAGATTCAGAGAGTTAACATTTGAGGTAGGATTGTTAGATCCAGAGACAGAATTGGTTTAGGGGGAACACCAGAGAAGTATCCTTTATTTCAATTATACCTATATTTTCTTTATGTTAAACTAACATGCCTACATGTTAGATATACCAGAGAAGTTACATCTCCAGATGAGGTATGTACCAGATGAGGTACAAGGTCAGATTCCAGAGAAATTCGAAGTAAACTCTGACCAGAACCAGAAGAGTTTTATCAGATGAGATGTAACACCAGAATACTTGAGGTATCATCTGGTTACAATATCAGTGAGAGGTATATATTTACTTTTCTAGCCTCTGATCATTGGGACACACTAATCAAATTACTAAATACACCCAAAACGTTTCATATTCAGAGTGTATTTAAGACTAGGGTAGAGGGCCTAGGCAATCATTTCTCTTTTTCTCTTGACTGCCACAAAACCCCCTCGAACCCAGTCCCAATGACCATGCCTACGCACACAACTAAATTTGTATCTTGCCTTTTCAATCATGGCCATCAGATTTAATTAAAGTGCAAGATGTCAATCAATTGACAAATTGATTTTGTTCCCCGAATTAAATTTTGATTTTACACGCGTTCACACTTCATTTAATTTCAAGCCACACGTCTTTTCTTTTATAAACTCAAAAAAAAATTCATCTGTCTTTTCACTTATTCAAACCTTTCAAAACCCTAACCACTCTCTGCAAAACAGTTCTCTCTCTTTCTTCTCTACTTTTTCTAGAAATGGCTCCCAAATGCAATTTCAACCATGAATACGTCTGTAAGAAATTAAAAACGGAGATGGTGGTTGACTTCTATACCACTAAAAATCCAGCGGCATTGGCCATTCTGGAGTTATTGCAGAAATCCGGCATAGAAAAGTTGATCTCTACCATTCCCAAGGATTTTTGCACTCTGGATGGATACGCAGCCCAGTTCCTGGTGCGGATGAAGATCCATGACGACCATATCTCTTCCAAGATCGACCAGGATGATGTGGTGTTCTCCAAGCACGATTTTTGTAGATTGTTCGAGAATATTTCTGCAGAAGGTGTAGATCCATTAAAGTACAAGGAGGATGAAGTTGTTGAATCCTTCAAGTTGTTTGCGAGATCATCATGCCAGAATTTGTCCAGGGGATTTTTGGACAAACATTTGAGGTAAAAGTACAAGGTATTTTTTGATATTGTGGTGAAGGTGTTGATGTGTGAGAACCATAGCACAGATGCCATTTTTACTGGTCGTCTCTGTGTTATGAGGGCGATTTATGATGGTGTCCAGTGCAACTGGGTAGAGTTCTTCTCGGATGTGTTAAGGAAGAACAAGGCGAAGGTGCAGAAGGAGGAGTGTCCCACAATGCCAGGGGAATTGCAGTTTTTCTTAAATGCAAATGTTTTGCTTGGGGCTAAGTTAACCTTGATTCTGGATTCCCTCTTCCCAGACAAGGTGTGGAAGAGTTCCTGGTGTAAGGGATTCCACAAGTCCAAGATAATCTTCTCCAAAGATGGTCCTCTCCATGGCCATGCTGACTCTGATGGAGAAGATGCCATCCCTGCCTCCCTATCCAAACAGTGCCATCTCCTGCTAAAAGGCAAAAGAAGAGAAGTCTGAAGAAGAAGGATGGAGCTCCTGCTCCTTCCAATGTGGTGTTTCTGGCTCATCAGAGGATGACTAGATCCCCCTCAAGGCTGCCTTGAAGAAGCAGAGGAGTGATGGTGAAGAAGCTGCCAAGAAGGCAGGCGCAGCTAAGAAGAGAACAAGGCCAGATGATGGAGGTGCAAGCAAGGCCTCAACCAAGAAGCCGAGAACTTCTAAGAGGGCATCAAAGAAATCACTTCTGGGGGATGAGCCATCAGAGGAGGAGGTAGAAGAAGAAGAGGAGGTTGAACCTCTGAAGAGGAAGCCAAGGGCCAAGAGAGCCATTTTGCAAGACCCAGATTCTGGTTCAGATCTGGGAGATGCCCTGGAGCAGGCGATAGAGGAGGCTTCTCTGTTGATGGGGGATATGCTTCAGCCACAGAGCTTCCTATACCAGCTGATGTTGACTCAGCTGAGGTAAACCCCTCCCTTTCTCCTGTTAATCTTATTACCTCTTCCCCAGACACCCAAACACAACCTAGCCAGTCTGCTTCTGGTTTGCAAGCTTCTTCACCAGAGCAGACCATCCCAAACACCCCCATATTCACACCATCAACCTTACCCACTCAAACACCTTCTCCCCCTTCATCTCAAACACCTCTTCCCACAGACCCTTCACCCCCTCATCCATACCCTGTACCAGAGGTGCCCTCAACCTCTTCTGGTGCAGAACCATCCTCTCAAACAAACCTCTACACTTCACAAAGCCAAATACCTATCCCTCTCCTAACCCAACCTGACCAGAACCCCTCCACTTCCATGGCTCTGGGGTTCCCTGGTCCTCCTGCCTCCCCCGTAGTTTTCATCAGCGATGATAGTGAAGATGAGGATGCTTCACTTGAGCCGGAGGTCTTAGCACCATCCTCCTCTGCCTCTGGGCCCAAACCCTTCACATTCAACAATGCTGATATGGGTCCCATTAGGCAGAGTATGAGTGTAAGTGCTCAGCTCTGGCTAAGAGAGCATTTTCTAATTCTTTTGGAGCACTTACCCCTTCTGGCAGACTTGACTGATGCCAAGGTCTGGAGTAAGGCCAGGCTGGAGGATGTGGAAGATTTGGTCTTGTTGTTGGATGAAATGACCACTTCTGGTTTCACAGCCTGGGAGATTGACCTTAAGAAGAAGCTCAACATCCAAAATCCTGCAGAGCTTGAATCCCTAGAGGCAGCAAAGGTGGTGATAAGGACTCTGCTGATCCAGATGGGAGTTATGATCTCTCCAGAGGGCCCCTTGTTTGCTAAATTTATTATGCACAAATTTAACTACTTGCAAGTATACAAGTTCGTTGTTGTTGTAAGCAATAGACCAAGTTTAATATCGAACCAAGGGATTAAATCGATGAACATAGCCCTAGGAATATACGTCGCCACATGATTGTAATGCAGTCGAAATTTAGAAGGTTGTTTGTTATGAAATTTAACTAACGAAACTTAGAATGAAATAAAGAAAGTAAACAAGAGCAAAAACAACTAACAAGAGATTTTTAAGTTTTTAACAAATGCGAAAAGGTGTTCGGGTGTTATTCCTTACAAGAGAATCAAGTACATGTTCGATAAGCAATCATTACTCTAGTTTTCGGTCATCAAAAGGAGCAATCACTAAATATCACGCATCAATCGTACTTGATAAGCCTAGACAAACACGTCAAGTTAAAACCCTTGGATTGTACTCTCCTCACTAATTACCCAATAACTAAATCAAGCAACTAATGTAGGAATTATGAGATTCTAATGAAAACACCCAACTCTCGTTGCGATGCCTCAATATTAACTCAAATCACATGAATTACTCACACCCATACTATTTCATGCAAATATCCAACTCTCGTTGAGACAATCACACAATCTAATACAAATTACAAGAGCAAATCATGTAATCGAACAAACAAAACCATAATCCTATAAGGATGACCTCCAACTAGAGCAATAATCTCCAATCAACTCATGTACCTAATTACCCATGTAATTCCAAACACCCAAACACAAGAAATTTAGCTAGCCATCAAAGAAATAAACAAAACATCCATAGAAATAAGAGAAATATCCATCAATATGAAATTCAACAAATGGTAAACAAAGTAAAGAGTAGAAAACTCAGTAACATCTTCAATCCATCCTTCAATTACAACCATCTTTAAGCTTGAATGCAACAATAATCGAAATCTAATGAAAAACGTAAGTAAATTTTGAAGTAGAACTAAGGAAATGGGAAAAATTGTGAAGAACTCTCTCTCTAACCTAATTTGGATCTAAAATCTGATGGGGGAATCTCTTGTAATTCCCTCAAAGATAGTATTTATATGTGGGTTAAAAACCCTTGGCCGAAATTGCATTTTGGCCCTCCAAAAGTCAAAATTTCAGATTTTTCGCGAGCAGAGGAAATCCGTACCGGTTTGAATTTATTGATACCGGCCGGTCTGAAAAATGGTTAACCGGTACAATGCTGCCGAAGCAATTGTACCGGTTTGGAGCAATCTGTACCGGCCGGTCTGGAATGTTCTTAACTGGTACCGAGCTGCCGAAGCGATTATACCGGTTTGTGGCAATTGGTACCGGCCGGTCTGATGAGTACAAACCGGTATGAACATCTTTTGGGCCTATTTTGCTTCTTCTTTGCATTCCAACTTGCATTTTGACTTGATTCTTCTTCCTTTGGATATCCTTGCTCGAATCTTCTTCCGTCTTGGACATATTTCACTCATTTCCTATACAATGACACCAAACTCGAGGAGAGGAGTTAAATGGATGGTTTAGCACGAGAAAAACATCAATTATGCTACAAATACTTATAAGAACTTATAAATCTAGCAACAAAATGATGCAATAATGACACTAATCACCCCCCCAAACTTAGAGTGTTGCTCGTCCCCGAGCAACGAAAAATATAAAACAAGGGGAATGATTGCATCAGATTGTGCTCCAAGGCTAACTCATGCAACGTAAACCAATTCTAATCAAACCATCAACTTCACAAACAAATGTATCAACCCTTCAATCTCAATTAAAAATTGAATAAGCATGAAATGATCAAGAACAAACAATAATTCTCACAGGATGTGTATCACTCCATAACTCATATGAATAGAAAGGACGCTCAATGTCAATTTCAATACAAGTACTACCATATGCTTGCCCAAGTTCTCCATTTCTTACCTCAAACAATGATTCACTTCCTCAATCAAAAAGGACTTTCATTCGGTTGTAACGTTAGGCTCTTTGGTGAGGGTAGGGAATTTTTGGCTAATAGTAACTTAATTCAAGTGGAGAACAAGGATCTATTTGCCAACACGTCAACTTTTAGCTCGATTTGATCAATTCCCATCCATACCACCCAATTCAAACTTTCACGAACTCCTTTGATTCCTTTGATTTTACTTTCACTTCTCATGACAAGTAGAGACCCTTTCAATCATCATTCAAGAATAATTCGCTTCACTCAACTTTTCTTTTCTTTCTTCTTCACTCACACTTGTATGTTATACTTTCTTCACTTTTTACTTTCTCACAATTCAAGCATTTCTTCTCTTGCAAAGAGTTCTCTTTCTTTCTATCAACCCATCAAACTTTCTCCTTTAGAAAACATCTATGGCCCGTGTGAATTTCACATTCCACAACAAACTTCACTTAAATCCTATTCTCCACTTGTTAAGGGTTAAAAAGAAGGCTTCAAGAAAGGATTAGGTTATATTTGCTTGGCTATCCAAAGAAAATAAGGCTTTAAGGCACAAAATGGGCTACTAAGGAAAAATGTTCCATGGTGGGATAATTCTTTAGTTCATGTGACTTTAAAAACAAAGATGGCCTTTTATCATTTTGAGAAAGATCCACAAGTCAAGTTATGAAGTGAGTACAAAGGCAAGTTCTAGAGCACCAAGTACCAAAACGACCACTCAATTAAAGGAAACAAACCGTTTTGCATATGAACAGTTTAAGCTCAAATCTCACGGGTTCGTTTATTATTGTTCACTTCTCATTTCATGCTTATCTTTCTCTAAAATCAATTTCTGAGTATCCACTATTGCAAGATCCATCAACAATTTTCAAAGAACTAGATTACACAACATCAGCTGAGCACACAAGACCACAATCATCAACAATCAGAATCCACAAATGACACAATTAATTCATCAAAATGAAAACACAATCAAAGATCATCAATCATCCTAAAAATTCGAATTTAATACAAAACCAAATATAACTACGAATTGAAGAACTTCTTTTCAAGGATCAAAAAGAGATAAGGTGAGAAGGCAATACAACCCACATCCACCGTGATGTTAGCACACATCACTTCATTGTGGAGGGTGATCATACTGAAAGTGTCCCTGTCGGATGTGCCAATCCAACATAGCTTGTTGCCCCCTCAAAATATCTTGCTGGATCTGAGTTTGTTCTCGCAGCATGTCTTCAAATGTCACTTATCTTGTGTCGATTCTTTCAACTGTCACTTGTAAACCATCCATCCTTCTGCTTAAGTTCTCCATGTCGTTCCTCCTCCTCTCGTACACCAATAATGGTGGTGCCGGCCTTTGGGAACTTTGCCTCACACTCTCTTCGTTTCCTCTTCCTTCTCTCTCTTCTTCTCATGCTCTGCTCGTCCCTTCTCCACTTTGAGCAACCCTTCTTCGCTTTGATAGGCTTGGAGCATGGAAAGCGTCTCTATGAGCAAGGTGCTCCCTAGAATTCAGTAGCCAATTCCCTTGATCTTTTCCTTTCCATGAAACGAGTGATAGGTCATTCATGGGAAAGGGCAACTCATTCTCGATTTGTACGCAAGGCACATTGTCAAGCATCTTGTACATCCTCATCTTTACCACTTGCTTCCAGTCCAATAGCTCATTCTTGATTCGAGAAGTACGCCTAGGTGTCCATCCTCTCGATTCGGCAATTTGAGTTATGAATCCACCTAGATGACAGTTGACGATCGAGTTTCTAGAACGCTGATCTTCCAAGCTCGCAATCAAGTATGCCCCAAAATTTGCAGTCACACCGTCCGTCATAGAATACAAGAGGAACAATTCTTCATCCTTAATACACCCCATTTTGGACCTTGCAAAAACTGTGCTTGCAAGGATTCGATGGGCTAATCTAAAAATCGGGTTTCTCATCCTTGATGCCTTTGACCTCCCTGCTTTATAGCGATTCTCACCCTCATATGTTGTAGAAATTTCTTTCCAAAAGGCCTGGGAATCAAATCGCATATTCTTGATGTACTGACTGTTTGGCACGTATTTCTCGGTGTTGAAAATTGTATTCAGCTCTTCACGGTCCATGCTTTGGGGATGACTCCTCACACGAAATGTGATGATTTGTGGAACACCACCAAAGTCCTCTTTCACTTCCATAGTACTCAAGAATTCCAAACACAGGTCTGGATATGTTGGTCTTCTGATGTCAAGCATCCCTCTCCACCCGATTCTTTCGAAAAGCTCTTCCACCTCCTCTCGTATCCCCAGCAAATCAGCACATTCGGGATCGTAGAACCGGGTTCCCCCAAATTCTATCTCCGATACTCTGATGAAGTTGTCGCTGAATTTGTATATCTCATCACCAAAGTAGATCCCGTGTTGGAAAGGACGGCGACCACATTCATTTTCAATTGCAATGTCCATCTCCTCATAAGCCATCCTTCTGAGCTCATTTTCATCTTGAATAACTGGAAATGGATTACTGCTCTCCCCCCTTTCACGATTTCTTCCCCTGCAGTCTCTTTTACTCATTTTCTACAAGAAATTTCCTTTTTAGTTGATTCATAAAGTAAAATTATGCATATGACTAACTCAATTCCTTAATTAGCAACAACTTCTCTTTTTAACAAGTCCACATATTCATGAGATTCAAATAAGCAAGTTGCTATCAATGTCAAAGTGAGCCCATTCAAGAAATTTGAAAGCTTATCCAACACAAATTCAACATGCTCATGCTTTACCCACAACAAGTAAGTAGCAACAAGTCAATTCATGGAAGAAAATAGCATAGAAGCATCACTTTTGAATTAGCCTATCAATTTTCGTCACTATTCATGCCATAGATATGAAAATCCAAATTCCATAAAGAAATCATCAAATTGGCACAAATTGGACAAGGAATTGAGTTACCCATTCACCATAGACCTTAAACAACTCAAAATAATGACCAAGAAAGCAACAATTTATCAAAACCATTCAAACCCAAACTCATGAAGAATTCAATTTTTCAATATATTCCCCACACAATCTTTCAATCTATGCAAGAAATCAACATAAAAGAGTAAGAATTAAAGAATACATACCTTGGGTTTGTGGATTGAAGCCCAAAATTGGAGTGAAAATGGTGAGAAGTGAAAATTTCCTCCAAGAGAGAGAGAACCGAATGTGTTGTTTTAAGAGAGAAATAGAGTGTGTGTGTTGAGTGTGTGTGCTGAGTATGTGTTAGTGTGTGTAATAATAGGGTTAAAATAGGTGAAAAACGGGTTATGGGTCGAACACCGGGTCAAAAATGGACCTACTACCTGTTTTCGGACGGGTTTGTACCGGTTTGCATTAGTCGGTACTGGCCGGTCTAAAACATTATTAACCGGTACAATGCTGTCGAAGCAATTGTACCGGTTTGCACCTTTTTGTATCGGCCGGTCTGAATTCATCTTAACCGGTATCATCACGCCGAAGCAATTGTACCGGTTTGGAGCTTTCGTACCGGTTTCCCCTCTCTTTGTACCGGCCGGTCTGACCCTTTTTTCAATTTTTTTCACATTTCACCTCCTTTTTACCTACAAAAAATGTGATACACACATACACAAACACAATAGCAACAAATATGCCTCAATTCTCAACATATAACTCATATTCATCAAAATCAAACTCTAAGTGCACACATTTCATATGCCTTACAAAGAAATAAGGTGCGTTGATGAACGTTCAAGTTCCGAAAGAACGACACATCCCCCCAAACTTTTTCATTGCTAAGCAATTAAAAGTTTGGCAAAGTGATCGAAATTGAACGTTCCAACAACGTATCCTAATCAACTAAGCATAAATCAAGACCGATAAGCCCCATGTCCAAATTCAAACAAATTTCTAACCAAAAACTAAAGGACAAGCCAATCAATAGTAACAACAAGTAATCCGGGCACCGGCGGTATATACGAAAATTGAAAATACACCCCCCAAACTTAAGCATTGCAAAGCAAACTTAAGTTCGAGCCCGGGGACTTTGTACCTAACTATACACCGAACTCCCGCTTCTATAGGCTCCCCGATCATATATCCCAAGGCTAGAGAAAAGTTCTACACCTGCAAAACAAAAGGAAACTAAATTAAACAAGGACAAAATAACAACCAAAAACTGAAAATAAAACAATGGGTTGACTCCCATTCAGCGCTAGGTTTAACGTCCTATGTCGGACGGAGTTATAACAACTCAACCCTCTAAAAAGGATTCACACACGGTCCCTAATTGGGACGTGGATAGGTATGGCTTGATACGATGACCATTTACAAGAAAATGTTCTCCTTTTGCATTCTTCAATTCAACTTGGCCATGTGGAAAACTCTTCACAACAGTGAACGGGCCACTCCATCTCGACTTAAGCTTGCCCGGGAACAACTTCAAGCGGGAATTGAAAAGGAGCACTTGATCACCCTCTTGAAACTCCTTTGGCTTGAGTTTTTGATCGTGCCACTTCTTCGTTTTTTCCTTGAAAATTCTCGAGCTCTCATATGCATTCGCTCGGAATTCTTCCAACTCATGAAGTTGGAGGATTCGATTCTCCCCCACTTCATCACTATCCCAATTTAGGCGACGAATGGCCCAATAAGCTTTGTGTTCCAATTCCACGGGAAGATGACACGACTTACCAAAGACAAGTTGATAAGGAGACATGTTCAATGGAGTTTTGTAAGCGGTCCTATAAGCCCACATTGCATCATCCAAATTAACGGCCCAATCCTTCCGATTTGTTCTAACAGTTTTCTCCAATATTTGCTTGATTTGACGATTAGAAACTTCCGCCAACCCATTTGTTTGGGGATGATATGCCGTAGCAACCTTGTGTTTCACCCCATATTTCTCTAGCAATCTCTCCATGATCTTGTTTACGAAGTGTGTTCCTCCATCACTAATAAGAGCTCTTGGTACCCCAAAACGAGAGAAAATATTCTTCTTGAGAAATTGAATCACCACTTGTGCATCATTTTTCTTGGTTGGAATGGCCTCGGCCCACTTGGAAACATAATTCACTCCCACGAGTATATAAAGAAATCCAAATGATGGAGGAAATGGCCCCATGAAATCCATCCCCCACACATCAAATAACTCGACCTCCAAGAAAATGGTCAATGGCATTTCATCTCGTTTGGTAATTGTCCCCATTCGTTGACATCTATCACACCTTTGGACAAACACATGACTATCTTTGAAAAGAGTAGGCCAATAAAATCCCGATTGCAATACCTTCCTCGCTGTTTTATCACCCCCGAAGTGTCCTCCACTCGGCATAGAGTGACAATGCATTAAAATAGCCTCAACTTCTTCTTGGGGTACACACCTTCTAATAATAGAGTCAACCCCTCTTTTAAAAAGAATGGGATCGTCCCATATGTATCCCTTGACATCTCTAAAAAACTTCTTCTTAGCATAAGAGTTCATGTCATTTGGTAACCTTCCACAAGCTAAATAGTAAGCAAAATCGGCAAACCAAGGAACTCCCACTCCGACCTTCATAATGGGATGCACGTCAACTACATCCAACTCTTCTATCTCAAAAAGATTTTTGTCCGGGAATTAATATTGGACTTCTCCCTCGAGATCAACGTACTCCTCCTCCCTTTCAAGTCTTGATAAATGGTCGGCTATGACGTTTTCACTCCTTTTTTTATCTCGAATCTCAATGTCGAATTCCTGAAGTAGAAGTATCCACCGAATCAACCGTGGTTTAGCCTCTTTCTTACTCATCAAATATTTGATTGCAACATGATCCGTGTAGACAATCGTCCTTCCACCTAGGATATAAGACCGAAACTTTTCTACGGCATAAACCACGGCAAGCAATTCTTTTTCGGTTGTTGTGTAGTTCACTTGGAAGGTAGCCGGGCATTACAAAGCCCAAACGGCATTCTCCTCCATGCAAAGATGCCATACGAAGATGTAAATGTTGTCTTTTCTTGATCCTCTGGGGCAATCATGATTTGGTTGTACCCGGAGTATCCATCCAAGAAACAATAATGAGAAAATCCACTCAACCTATCCAACATTTGATCCATAAAAGGCAAGGGAAAGTGATCTTTACATGTAGCTTTGTTTAATTCACGATAATCCACACAAACACGCCAACCCGTAGCTATCCTAGTTGCAATCAATTCATCATTATCCCCTTTCATGACCGTCATTCCCCCCTTTTTAGAAACCACATACAACGGTGACACCCACTCACTATCTGAGATAGGAAAAATCATATTAGCATCAAGGAATTTCAAAATTTCTTTCCTAATTACTTCTTGCATAATATGGTTCACATGCCTTTGACTTTGCACAATAGGTCTCCTATCTTTCTCTAAACGAATATGATGCATGCAAATGGCGGGATTAATGCCTTTTATATCACCAATAGACCATCCTATGGCAGATTTGTGCTTCCTAAGTACAACAAGTAGAGCATGCAACTCATGATCATTCAAAGTGGAACATACGATTACTGGAAATTTTTCACCTTCATCAAGGTAGGCATACTTCAAGTGTTCCGGTAATGGCTTTAGACCTTGCTTCTTTTCCTCTTGTGGGACTCCTTCCACAGGTATCCTCAATGGTAGAAATGGTTTCTTTCTTTTCCAAATTTGGCTCACATCCACCTTTCCATCATTGCACCTATCAAGACAAATAAGAGACGAATCATTAACATCATCCTCAAAGATAGGATTAGTGAAAATGTTAGGATAGAGAGGATTAAGAGAATTTTCCAACACTTCTTGCACACAATGCTCAAGCACATCAATCGTTTTACATTCATGATCATCATTGGGATGCCTCATAGCATTGTATATGTCAAAAGTGATCTCTTTGTTATCCAACTTCAAAGTGATTTTTCCGGTGAACATATCCACGACCGCTCGAGCGGTTGCAAGGAAGGGCCTCCCCAAGATTAATGGAACAAGGTCATCTTCTTCCATGTCCAAGACTACGAAATCAGCGGGGAACACAAACTTATCGACCTTCACTAGGACATCTTCCACTATCCCCTTAGGATAAGTAAACGACCGATCCGCTAGTTGAAGCGTCATTGAAGTTGGCTTAATCTCTCCAATCTTCAATCGGTTAAAAATTGACAACGGCATAAGGTTGATGCTTGCTCCAAGGTCGCACAAGGCATGCCTCTTCTCTTGGTTCCCCAATTCACATAAAAGAGTGAAACTCCCGGGATCTTTTAACTTTGGTGGCAAACGTCTTTGCAATAGAGCACTACACTCCAAAGTTAAGTTTATTGTCTCCCTTTCCTCGGGTTTTCTCTTTTTCGAAATGAGTTCCTTAAGAAATTTTGCGTACGTAGGCATCTCTTCCAAGGCCTCGAGTAGAGGGACGTTTATGGTTACCTTCTTGAACACCTCTAAAAACTTGGAGAACTTCTCATCGATCTTCTTCTTCATAAACCTTTGAGGGTATGGTGGTGGAATAAGAGTTTTTGGAACTCCCCATTCATCACACTCCACTTCTTCTTGTTTTTCTCTTGCCTCTCTTGCTTTCTTCCACTTTGGCACCCACTTTTCCTTTGTTTTCTCAATCTTTTCCTCCTCTTCTTCCTCTACTTCTTCCTCTTTGTCTTGATCATCCATCAACTCATTCTCATATGCAATCGCCTTCTCTTCTTCTACTTCCTTCACCTCTCCATCTTTTTCTTCCACTATCATACTTGGCCCTTCGTATTTCATTCCACTCCTTAGCTCTATAGCCTTGCAATGCTCTTTAGGATTAACCTCTGTCGTCGATGGGAACTTGCCTTTCTCACCACTTCCACTTGAAGATGCCACTTGCCCAAGTTGAAACTCCAAATTCTTCACTTGATTGGATAACGATTCTACCACATATGGTAGTTGGCTAAGTGAGCCAAGTGTTCTTAGTTGCTCTTCTATTTTTCCAAATCTCATCTCCGTCTTAGCATTTTGTTGTTGTATTTGTCCGGAGAGTACGCCCATGTTGGTATTAGAAGTATGTAATGTTGCGATGGCGGTATTCAATGCATCTTCAAGAGAAGACTTCCCTTCACTATGAGGTGCTCGTGCACCCGGATCAATCCCCGGTGGAAGTGTTATAGCGGCTTTTAGGTTAGAGTAGGAAGAGTTTTCATGTTTTCGAAGGTTGGAATTATAAGTGTTGGTGTTTGGGAATGGGTTAGTGTTTTGGAATGGAGGTGTAGGTTGGTGTTGAAATTGTGGTTGTTGGGAATTGTTTTGGAATGGTGGGTTATTTTGGTATCGATTTTGATAGGGTTGAGGATTGTGATTGGGAAATTGTTGGTTCCCTTGAAAGTTACCATGGTGATAAGGTTGCTTTCCCATGTAGCTCGCCTCTTCCACTTGTTCAAATCCGTGTTGCATATCCACATTTCCACTCATGACGTTCTTCTTTTGACCCTCGACTAAACTATCAACCTTTGTGAGCAAAGATTTCATCACTTCGGCTAAAGACTTAACCGTTTCTCCCTCTTGCACTTGAGCAATTCTCCGTGGAAGATCCATTTCGGTTGTCCAACTAGCCGTGTTGCTAGTTATTTCATCTATCAATTCTAAGGATTCTCTCCCCGTCTTCCTGAATAACGAACCACCCGCTGATGAGTCCAACTTATCCCTTGACACCCCATTGCATCCATAATAGAAGAAGCTTACAATTTGTTCGTCCATAAATCCATGCTGTGGATACTTCCTTAGAAGTTCATTAAACCTCTCCCATGCATCATGCATATCTTCATGGTCCTTTTGGCGAAATCCACATATGAGAGTCTTGAATTGTAGAGACTTCGAAGGAGGAAAGAACTTTAAAAGGATCTTGTTACACAATTTCTCCCACGAATCAAGACTATCTTTCGGCAAGGAGGCTATCCAATCTTTGGCTCGGCCTTTCAAAGTAAATGTAAAGAGTCTAGCCCTCCAAGCGTCTTCACTTACTCCATTCATCTTAACCGTGTCGGCATACTCTAGAAATTGAGCAATGTGACGATTGGGATCTTCATGTGGAGCATCCCCTCCAAACTGTCGCTTTGAGAGCATGTCAATGAGAGCGGGTTTGATCTCGAAATATTAGCCGCCACGGGTGGTCGGGCTATTCCATCGTAATAATTTTGAACCGGTGGCTCAAAATACTCTCTAATTGGCCTCCCACACTCATTTCCTTCATTACGAACCTCCACATTTTGATTTTGATTAACGTTCGCCATTGCTTCAAGTCTAGCTCTTCTTCTATTCCTCTCCCGATTTCTTATTCTAGTCGTGGCTTCGATCTCCAAGTCCAAGGGAATTAGCTCAATTCCTCTTGCTCTTGTGCTCATACACACCTAGAGAATCAATCAAAAGTGAGAACCACAAGATCCAATAATCAAGTACAAATTAAAATTAAAGACATTATCAATCATGCTCAACTAGACCTAAGTTATATTCAAATCAATTCAATCCCCGGCAACGGCGCCATAAACTTATTTGCTAAATTTGTTATGCGCGAATTTAACTACTTGCAAGTGTACAAGTTCGTTGTTGTTGTAAGCAATAGACCAAGTTTAATATCGAACCAAGGGATTAAATCGATGAACATAGCCCTAGGAATATACGTCGCCACATGATTGTAATGCAGTCAAAATTTAGAAGGTTGTTTGTTATGAAATTTAACTAACGAAACTTAGAATGAAATAAAGAAAGTAAAAAAGAGCAAAAACAACTAACAAGAGATTTTTAAGTTTTTAACAAATGCGAAAAGGTGTTCGGGTGTTCTTCCTTACAAGATAATCAAGTACATGTTCGATAAGCAATCATTACTCTAGTTTTCGGTCATCAAAAAGAGCAATCACTAAATATCACGCATCAATAGTACTTGATAAGCCTAGACAAACACGTCAAGTTAAAACCCTTGGATTGTACTCTCCTCACTAATTACCCAATAACTAAATCAAGCAACTAATGTAGGAATTATGAGATTCTAATGAAAACACCCAACTCTCGTTGCGATGCCTCAATATTAACTCAAATCACATGAATTACTCACACCCATACTATTTCATGCAAATATCCAACTCTCGTTGAGACAATCACACAATCTAATACAAATTACAAGAGCAAATCATGTAATCGAACATACAAAACCATAATCCTATAAGGATGACCTCCAACTAGAGCAATAATCTCCAATCAACTCATGTACCTAATTACCCATGTAATTCCAAACACCCAAACACAAGAAATTTAGCTAGCCATCAAAGAAATAAACAAAACATCCATAGAAATAAGAGAAATATCCATCAATATGAAATTCAACAAATGGTAAACAAAGTAAAGAGTAGAAAACAACTAGATAGAAGAAAACTCAGTAACATCTTCAATCCATCCTTCAATTACAACCATCTTTAAGCTTGAATGCAACAATAATCGAAATCTAATGAAAAACGTAAGTAAATTTTGAAGTAGAACTAAGGAAATGGGAAAAATTGTGAAGAACTCTCTCTCTAACCTAATTTGGATCTAAAATCTGATGGGGGAATCTCTTGTAATTCCCTCAAAGATAGTATTTATATGTGGGTTAAAAACCCTTGGCCGAAATTGCATTTTGGCCCTCCAAAAGTCAAAATTTCAGATTTTTCGCGAGCAGAGGAAATCCGTACCGGTTTGAATTTATTGATACCGGCCGGTCTGAAAAATGGTTAACCGGTACAATGCTGCCGAAGCAATTGTACCGGTTTGGAGCAATCTGTACCGGCCGGTCTGGAATGTTCTTAACTGGTACCGAGCTGCCGAAGCGATTATACCGGTTTGTGGCAATTGGTACCGGCCGGTCTGATGAGTACAAACCGGTATGAACATCTTTTGGGCCTATTTTGCTTCTTCTTTGCATTCCAACTTGCATTTTGACTTGATTCTTCTTCCTTTGGATATCCTTGCTCGAATCTTCTTCCGTCTTGGACATATTTCACTCATTTCCTATACAATGACACCAAACTCGAGGAGAGGAGTTAAATGGATGGTTTAGCACGAGAAAAACATCAATTACGCTATAAATACTTATAAGAACTTACAAATCTAGCAACAAAATGATGCAATAATGACACTAATCACCCCTCCTACTCCTTTGGCCCTCACTTCTCCTTTCCTCAAGAGCTTTATTCAGATGAGGAGGATTTTGATGTCACCCCTGCTGTACTCCAGAAGATGAAGATATTCTTCAATGAACTGATCCAGCAGATAGGGCGTTTTAGCAAGGCCATGCAGCATATAGCTCCTGCCATGATTGAGCATCTGATCAAGCAGGAGAGGAAGATCTTTTTGAAGCAGATCAAGGCTACATTTGCCTCTGCTAAGGCTGCATTCAAAGCAAATAGTATTTTCTTGAAGATGGATGTTATGCACAGCCAGAGGCAGCTGCAAGAGCATGTTTTGGACCAGCTGCGTTCAGTCTCTGTGCTGAAGGTGGAGATGGCTTCTCAAATGCTTGAGACTGCCAAGTTGAAGGACTCCTTCCAGGAGATGTTGGCTAAGCAGGAGCGCCTGGTAGCTGAGACTCAGGCTTACCTGGATGAAGCTAAGAAGTTGCGTGATCTTCACTCTTCCTCCTCCATCGAGTTGCCTGATCTGATAAGGCAGGTGGTTCAGCCCCTCATTGATGAAGTTAAAAAGGGGGAAGAGAAGGCCAGAACTGATCTGGCGAAGAGCACAAACGAGACCTTGTTCAACCATGGTGCTCGTCTGGACCTGATAGAGAACACTCTGGCTCAAGCTGAGTTGCAGAAGAAGAAGAAAGAAGAGCTTAAGTCTCTAACTATGGCCAAGCAGCTTGCAGCAGAGGAGGAATCTCTTGACTCCATTCCTGACCCAGCAAAAAGAAAGATCAGAAGGGTCAAGAAAAGCTTTCTGGAGCAGGTAGTTGAAGAGGCAGAGAAGAGATTCAAGGAGGAGACTGAAGAAGAGAGGTTGGCCAGAGTGAGGAAGAACATAGATAAAGAACAGAGGCTCAGATATGTTAGGAAGCAGAACAAGAAGGCCAGAGAAGCTGGTATCACTCCTGGTGCCAGTGGATCAAGCCAAAGGAAGAAGGCACCTGTTGAGGAGGTGGATATTCTGCCACTCAGGACAGAAGGGTCTTTTGACTCTACTGTGCCTGTTCCTCTTATCAACAAGTGGAAAGATGCAAAGACCTTGTGCTTTATCCAGCACTACATCCAGAGACTACCTCCAGCAGACGATGCGCTTATCAACAGAACTTTTCACTCTTGGATGAAGGCATATAATGCAGACTTGTACAAGCAGTTGATGGATTCTACCATCCAATTCAACCTGGAAGTTACTGCCCTAGAGTTTCATTATCTCAACACACCAATGATTGGGGACCAGGTTGATTGGGCAGAGTTGAAGAGATTGTACAAGACCAAAGTGTTAGTGAACTTCACTCCAACCAATTCTGTAGAGCTCAAGGCAGTTCAAGATAGATTCCTTGATTGGTTTCTGGTGCCCAAGGAGAACAGAAGATATGAATAGAATAGGATCTAATCTAAATTGTAATCTGTAAACATTTTGTCCTCTACTATTATTGAAAAGTCATATCTTCTCTGTCTTAAAGACAACTTCTTGTTGTCTTCTTGTTTGCCTGATAAGATCTATTATAAGATCTTATCCTTCTATTGTTTTCTTACTTAAGTGTTTTTTATCAGTTCTGGTTTATGTTTTAACTTCATCAAAAAGGGGAAAATTGATAGGATAAAAGTTGTATAGTTTTAATGAGATGAAACAAACCAGAAGATGTAATAGGACCATCTAGACCTGTTAGTCAGATGAGGATATAGATTAGGACTTAGTCTAGGGGGAACTGCCAGACCAGAGGACTTCACCAGAAGACCCCTCCAGAGGACTTCACCAGAAGACTTCATCAGAAGAGATCAACCAGAGGCAGAAGACCTTCCCCAGACCAGACGAGTCCAGACCAGACGAGTCTGGTGAACTAAAAGATGCTCAGAATTATCTCTAGATTCTACTGAGTATTCTGGTTCTTAACCGACTCTGGACCAGAAGACATCGATTTTACCTGGTGTCTGGTCCTGCCTTCTCTGGAGAGAATCAGAGTTGTGCATTGAAAACAATTGACCATCGGTGATTCAAATCAAGACAAACATGATCGGATTGGAAAGTATTGAATTCAATCAATCTAAGGATCTCACCAACCCAATCAATCAATTAAGGAATTGATTGATTGGAAGCTTCCTTAATTAGAGATCTGATTAGATTAGCTCTCCAACGGCTATACCCTAATCATCTCTATAAATTCAAGAGTGCAGCTTTGAAGAAAGGCTCTAGAAAGTTTTCACGCGCACGAAGTCATATTCATGCCTTAGCTTTTATCACACTTAAAGAACTGTTACATTGTTCATAATCTTATATACTCACTAAGGAGTTGTTGGATACTCAACCTGTTCATTTGTTAAGACAAGGTTGAAGTTTGAAAAGCTTTAGATCGAAGTTAGATCTAAAGGCTGTTGTAAGAAGGAACTGGTACTTCTCAATTCCAGTACGTAAGTTGGTTGGTTGGTAGTAAGGCCCCTTTGAAGAAGGGAGAGTGGACGTAGGATCGTTATATCTGAACCACTATATATCTTGTCTCGTTTACTACTTTCATATTTATATTGCTTTATCTTAAGTGCTCTTATAAAAAGATCTTATTAAAAGACTTTATTTTAAAGTTCAAGCTTCCGCAATTAATCTAACTAGTGGGACCAATAATCTGTAAACTTTATCTCCATATGTAGAGTCTTCAAAACCAGGAGGTTGCTCTACATAGATTTCTTCTGACAAAAGTCCATTCAAAAACACACTTTTTACATCCATTTGATATACAGTAAACTTCATATGAGCAGCATAGGCCAAAAATATCCTAATTGTCTCAAGTCTTGCAACTGGTGCAAAAGATTCATCAAAATTAATCTCTTCAGCTTGGCAATATCCTTGTGCTACAAGTCTGCCTTATTCCTTGTAACAACTCCTTCTTCATCAAGTTTTTTCTTAAATACCCATCTAGTTCCAATAACTTTTTGATTCATTGGTCTAGGAACTAATTCCCAAACTTGATTTCTCTCAAATCCATTCAGTTCTTCTTGCATGACAAGTATCCAATTAACATTCATAAGAGCTTCTTCTATGTTTGATGGTTCTATTTCTGATAGAAAGCTTGCAAACATAGCTTCATGCTGATATCTTCTGGTTCTTACTTTATCAGTTACATCTCCAATAACTTGTTCAGGGGGATGGTTTTTTAGCCATTTCATGTTTAAAGGGTCATGGTGAATATTTTGTTCACATGTGGAGTTATTAACTGTAGATTCATTGAATCTTTCAGTTAACTCTTCCACTGAAGGAATATCACCTTGATTGTCTTGACATGTTTCATTTATATGATCTTCAATCCTTGGTAACTCCTTAGTAGATTCTCCATTGCCTAGTTCAGTTATTCCTACTGGAATCTCAACTGTTACATATGGATGTAGAGTTCTATCTGTAGAGTTTTCATCTTTCTGCAGATCTTTAATGATCTTTTGATTCTCTCTATCTTCAATGTGTGGTTCATCAAACACAACATGTGTAGATTCTTCCACCAGCATTGTTCTCTTATTAAACACTCTAAAAGCTTTGCTTACTACTGAATATCCAAGGAAGAATCCTTCATCTGCCTTGGGATCAAATGTCTTTAGATAATCCTTCCCATTATTCAGAATGTAGCATTTGCATCCAAAGATGTGAAAATAAGATATGTTAGGACTAAATCCTTTCCATAATTCATAAGGTGTTTTAGAATGTGACTTGTTGATTAAACACCTGTTTTGTGTGTAACAAGCAGTATTAGTAGCTTCAGCCCAGAACCTTTTGGTAAAGGAGTTTCAACTAACATGGTTCTAACGGCTTCTTTTAAAGTTCTATTCTTCCTTTCAGCTACACCATTTTGTTGAGGTGTTCTAGCTGCTGAATATTCATGATGAATCCCATGGAGAGAACAAAACTCCTCAATAATTTGATTTGTAAATTCAGTTCCTCTATCAGATCTGATTTTTACAATCTTTAAACCTTTCTCATTCTAAATTTTTCTCATAAGTTCAGGTAACCTCTGTAGAGTCTCACTCTTTTCCCTTAGGAACACAGTCCAGGTGAATCTTGAGTAATCATCTACCACCACAAGGGTATACTTTTTCCCACTAATGTTAACTGGTTCTATGGGTCCAAACAGATCCATATGAAGCAGTTCCAGAACTTTGTTTGAGCCTCAAAGATTTTGTTCTTAAAAGTCTTCTTTGTTTGCTTAACTTTTGGCATGCATCACAAAGGCGATCTTTCTTGAACTTTGTCTCTGGTAGACCTCTTACAAGTCTGTTCTTCACAAGGTCATTCATGGTTTTGAAATTTATGTGATTTAGTCTTTTATGCCAGAGCCAGCTTGTATCTGTAGAGTTATTTGCTATAAAATAAACATTCTCTTCGGCTGAGCTCCATTCAACTATATACACATTTCCTTTTCTAGTACCACAAAGCTTGACTTGTTTGGTTTCAGCATCCTTAACATGCTTGAGTTTGGTGTAAAGTCTACAATGTATCCTTTATCACAAAATTGACTCACACTTAGTAAATTATGCTTCAGTCCATCCACAAGATATACATCATTAATTTGAATATTTTCTCTTCTTATTGAACCTGAACCCTTGGCAGTTCCACTGGCATTATCACCAAAAACTACTCTAGGTCCATTTAGTTCTCTAAGGTTGGAAAGTGCTTCTTTATTACCTATCATGTGCCTTGCACAACCACTATCAATATACCAGATTTCCTTTTGGAGTGGTTGACAAATGTCCCTGCAATAAGTGAAGAGTTAGTGCTTAGGTATCCAATGATTTGGACCTCCTCTACTGACATTCTTAACCACCCAAGTTGGTTTTGCAATAGTTAGTCTTTTGCCTTTCTCGTACGGACCTTCCTGAGCAACTTTCTAGTCACCTGTAGACTTCTTTGCATTCCCGAATTTGTTAAAATTCTCTTTTCTCTTAAAGTCTACAATTGCTTCCGGCTGCACAGTTGTTGTCTGTAGAGTTTGGCTTGAAGTCTCTTCTTTACAAATTGATTTGATCTTGTATGTGTACAGATTGATCGTTTCTTCCAAATGTTGTTCGTTTTCAACCTTTCCATAGATAATATCAATAATCTTCTTTTGTTTCTCATCAGATAGACTTTTTACTAATATTTGAACAGTTGGTTCCTCAAGTTCTTGTAGAAGAATGCTTTCTCTTTTGAACGCTTGTTGTTGTTTCACAAATGTGGGAACAGATTTTTCAAGATATTCCATCCAATCACATGGTCCAATGCCTGTCATATCTCCAGAAGGACTTTGTTGTAAAAGCATTTCCTTCAGTTTTCTAGAAGATTTACCATAGCATTCCAATCTTTTAATGAAATAATCTCTCTCAGTTTCAACATTTAGGATAATGTTGTCTTTCTTTGCAACTTCATTCTTGAGATCTATACAGTCAGTTCTTCATGACTCATTTTTAGATAATCAAATTCTTCTTGCAAACTACTCATTAAGGATAGCTTGTTTCTGTTTTCATTGATTTCAACAAGCAGTTCCTCAATTCTTTGCTTAAGTTTTTTATTTTCAACTAAAAGTTCATCATAATCACTTCTTATATGAAGCGGTCCTTCAAAACCTTTTTGGAGCAAGTGAATCATATCATTGGAATAATCCATTTCAGTTAAAGAACTGGATGAGGATTGTACCTCTTCATCCTTTGCCATATGACAAATTAGTGCTTCCATGTCTTCAGAATCTGTGGACTCACACTCTGCAGTTGGGTGAGAAGAAGAAGAGGGACTTTCTTCCTGAGTCTTTTCAAACTCGGATAGTAGTGCTCTTATTCTTTCTTTAACCAACTTTTTCTTCTTTTCCATCCTTGTAGCTTTCTCCTCCTCAGTGTACTTCTTTGCTTCTGGGTAAGGGCAATCCTTGATGAAGTGTCCAGGTTTCCTGCAATTATAGCAAAGATAGTTGGAGTTAGTAACTGGTTTACTTGACTTACCTTCTTACTTAGATGGATTTTTCTTCCAGTTGGCTATCTTGGCAAACTTCTTAAATTGCTTTATCAACAGGGCCATCTCATCATTTTCGGAATCATAATTTGCAGTTGGGTTGGACTCTGCAGCTACAAGAGCTGTGACTTTTGAACTTGTTGAGTCTTTGTCTTTTCTCCTATCAATATCAAATTCAAAGGCTTTAAGATCAGAAAACAACTCAAATGTGGATACTTTGGATAAATTCTTAGATTCTCTCATAGCAACCACTTTCATATACCATTCAGATGGTAAGGCTCTTAGAACTTTCATGTTTTTTCCCTTTGAGAGTGTTCTTTTCTAAGTAGTTCAAGCTCATTGAGTATTTCAATGAATCTTGAATCAAACTTTTTAAGAGTTTCTCCAGATTTCATCTTGAAGTTCTCAAATTTTTGGACAGCTATCATGAGCTTGTTCTCTTTAATTTGATCAGTCCCTTCACAAATCATCTCAAGGTTCTCCCATATCTCTTTAGTAGTTTTACAACTTTTTATCTTGCTGAACACAATTTTATCTAGGGAGTGATAAATAGTATTTCTTGCAATATTGTCGAGGTTTGCTCTCCTCTTGTCTTCATCTGTCCACTCCTTCTTGGGCTTTGGAATGATTTTGGCTAGATCAGTCTGATCTCCTGCAGTGTTGGCCTTTCCTATCACAATTGGACCATCCTCAATTATGAACCACATTTCATCATTCATAGCAGATAGGTGAGCTTGCATTCGGATCTTCCAATCATCATATTCATCTGTGGAAAACATAGGCACTTTAGACTATATCATTTTAGGAACCATAGGAAATGCAAATATGATTTTTCAAAATTTTTTTGGATCTGGCTTGAAAAGTTTTTAAAATTTGGTCAAAGCAGTGGCAAGCCAACTGCTCTGATACCACTTGTTGGTCTTAAAGATGTATCAAAGTCTAGAGGGGGGTGAATAGACCTTGATTATTAAAACTTAAAACTTTTTGGCAACAAATAAAGTATACAGATTGAACTCGGCAGCTGTAGAGTTAAAAAAAAAAGGTTTGTAGCTGCAGACTTTTGATATGCAAAGTCTGTATAATTAGTTCAAACACTTATCAAAGTTGGTGTTGTAATACTTTGGAGAATTTTAACACCTAGTGTAGGGGAAATAAGTAAAGTGTGTGAAGTGAAAAATCAAATCCAATCAAACTTTAAAAAAGCACAAAGAATATGAATGATGCAATAAGCAATAAGATAGATAAAGTGAATGAACAATAGATAAAGAGCAAGGAGAATTTATAGTGGTTCAAAGGTGTTTTAATCCTCCTACATCCATTGTTACACCACACAGGTGCCAAATTCACTAAGAAACCACAAAGTCACAAGATGTTCCTCCTAAGACTTAGAGTTCTTACACAGATCGGTCTAGTCTAGGATGAAACACAAATTCACTCAGAACACTCTCTCTATCTCACTCAAAAATAAACACTCACTAAGAATAAAATCTACACAAGGTAGAATACAGGGGTATATAGTGAGGAACAACAACAATGAAATATACAAGACAATATTCCTAGCTTCTAAGTCCTAAAAACTTCTATATTTGAAGGGCTGTAGACTTTGAAGGCTGTAAATATTGTGCAGTATGCTTGAGAGCTTGGGGTTGTTGTTGTTGAACCTCTGAGGTCTCCTCTTCTATTTATAGGGGTCTTGAGGGGTCCTCTAGCCGTTGGAGGGATTGAGAATTTCAAATATTTTCACCTCCAACTTTGACTTCTGCTTAATTAAAGCTTTTTGTCATATAGCAACATCCTTTAAGTAGTACAAGTTGTCTTTTAGTGATGACTGCTCAAAGAGCCGTTAATCACTGAAATACTTGTTTCTACTGGCTAGTAATTAGCTCTGGTAAACACTGAGACTTTTCAAACTAAGTGAGTGAGTGTACCATGTGTACTATACTTAATTAGTCCTACTAATCTCAACTTTACAACTTGTAGTCTCTAACTCTGCAAATGTAGACTCTTCGGCTGTGGACTTGTCTTCAACTCTTCAGATGTAGACTTGTCTTCAACTAGCTGTAGGGTCTGTATCCAATATTTGCAGATATAGACTTTCATCTATTAAATTCTTCATTTCTCTTTGTACCTGCAATGTTAGTTTCCACAATACAAATATATCTGTTTTGACATTATCAAAATTAAAGTGAGAAAAATCCTTAGGACAAAAATATCCTAACAATTTCCACGATATTGCTCCTCCACCTATAGTGAATACGTATACACTAGTGGACTTGGAGTCTTTAGAATCAGATATCCAGTTTGCATCATTATATCCTTCCAACACTGCTGGATATTTCGTGTACAAGATTCCATAACTTAGAGTATGTTTTAAATACCTAAGTACTCTTATCAGAGTCGTCCAGTGAATGTTGATGGGGTTGCTCGTGAACCTACTAAGTTTACTTACTGAATATGATATATCTGGTCTTGTATAATTTGGTAGGTACATCAGACTCCCGATAATCCTTACATACTTCAGTTGATCCACAGGGTCTCCCTTATTTTTGGCTAAGTGTTGACTCATATCCACAGGAGTATTAGCCGGGAGATAGTCAAAGATGTTAAATTTCTTAAGTACACTCTCAACATAATGAGATTGTGTTAAGACAATTCCATCCGCGGTTCTAGAGATCTTCATCCCTAGAATGACGTCTGCGAGACCCAAGTCTTTCATGTCAAAGATCTTCTTCAACATGTTCTTAGTATTTACGATTATCTCATGATTATTCCCCATAATAAGCATGCCATCTACGTATAGACACACTATCACATACTCATTTGGTGTGCTCTTGATGTAAACATACTTGTCACACTCATTGGTTTTAAAACCATTTGATAACATTACTGTATCAAATTTCTCATGCCACTGGAGAAGTGCTTGTTTGAGTCCATACAAGGACTTAACAAGTTTACACACCTTCTTCTCTTATCCAGACACAACAAACCCTTCAGGTTGTTCAATGTATATCTCATCGTCCAATTCCCCATTTAGGAAGGTTGTCTTTACATCCATTTGATGTATCTCATGGTTATGCAAGGCTGCAATAGCAATAGCAATAGCAATGAGTACTCTGATTGATGTAATTCTTGTAACTGGAGAATACGTATCGAAGAAATCGTATCCCTCCTTTTGTTTGAACCTCTTAGCTACTAAACGAGCCTTATACTTATCAATTGATCCATCCACCTTGTATTTTCTTTTAAGGATCTATTTGCATCCTAAGGGTTTACAACCTGGTGGAAAATCAATCAAATCCCGAGTGTGGTTATGCATGATGGACTCAATTTCGTTATTTATAGCCTCTTTCCAGAGTGGAGCATCTAGACTGGACAATGCCTCTTGCATTGTCCGGGGTTCATTTTCCATCATGTATGATAGAAAATCCGGCCCAAAGGACTTTGCCTTTCTAGCCCTTTTGTTACGTCTTGGTTCCTTATCAACCTTAGACTCTTCGTGGTCTTCAGGTGAACCATTCATAGTTTTGTAAGTTCTCTTCCGCGAACTTACTTCCTCCCTTTCTTTCTTAGGGAATATGTTCTCGAAAATCACAGCGTTTCTTGACTCTATAGTCATTCCTACGCTCATCTCCGGAACATCTGATTTGTGCACCAAAAATCTATATGCACTACTATTATGCGCATATCCAATGAAGACACAATCAAACATTTTGGGTCCTATTCTCACTTGTTTTGGCTTAGGCATTTCAACCTTAGTTAGGCACCCCCACACTTTGAGGTAGTGGTAAGAAGGTTTTCTTCCTTTCCACAACTCATATGGAGTTTTTTCCCTCTTCTTGTGTGGTAACTTGTTAAGAATATGGTTAGCAAAAAAATAGCTTCCCCCCACATGTTCTGGGGTAAGCCCAAACTAATCAACATGGCATTCATCATGTCTTTCAGAGTTCTGTTTTTGCGTTCAGCAACGCCATTTGATTGAGGTGAGTATGGAGCAGTAGTTTGATGAATGAAGCCACTTTGAGACAAAATTCTTCAAACGGAGCAACATATTCTCCACCTCTATCACTTCGAATCATCTTGATTCTTTTGCCAAGTTGATTCTCAAACTCATTCTTATAGTTCATGAAGGCCTCGATGGCTTCATCTTTGCTCTTCAAAAGATACACATAACAGCATCTAGTGCAATCATCGATAAACATTATGAATTAGTTCTTACCACCTCTAGTTGTTTGCACAAACTTCAAGTCACATACATCTGTATGGATAAGTTCTAGTGGTATAGTATTTTTTTCCACTGAATGGAATGGTGCTTTGGCCAATTTTTTCTCTACACAGATCTCACATCGTTGTGAATCGAATTCCATTGCAGGGAGTAAATCTAAATACACTAGGTACCGAAGCGTATTTTGATTTACATGTCCTAATCTATCATACCATAAATTAGAACACTCAAGCAAGTAATTAATGTTACTTTCATTAATATTGCGCTTTACAGTTAGTACATTCATTTTGAAGAGGCCCTTCTCAAGGTACCACTTTCCAATAAATTAACCACCTTTAGTCAGTACAAATTTATCGGCCGCAAATACTAACTTAAATCCGGCTTTGTTCAACAACGAGCCAGAGACTAAATTCTTGCTAATGTCTAGGACATGAAGAACATCCACAAGAGTCAATTATTTCCCCGAGGTCATCTTCAACACCACTCTTCCAAGTCTGACCACGTTTGACGTTGCAGAGTTACCCATGAAGATCTTCTTCCCATTGATTGGTTGGTAAATAAAGAACAGTTCCTTGTCTGAGCAAATGTGACGGGTAGCCCCAGTATCGACCCACCACTCCCTCGGGTTATCCACCGGATTTGCCTCGAACACGACGGTAGACAGATCAAGTTCAGATATCTCCTGACTTAAGGAACTGTGTTCGGTAAGGTTGGCCTAATTAGGATTCTGATCGGTCTTCTTTGTCTGTCGACATTCTTTCGACTTGTGTCCGGGCTTATCACAATTGTAATAGTTACCTTTGAACTTCTTGTTCGGAGGCTTATGTTCCTTGTCAGCATGCTTTTTCTTTTTACCTTTCCCAGACTCGGCCAATTCACACGCGCCTCTCCATTCTTCTTGTCGCTCTTGACTTTGGATTTACGGTTATCTTCCCCGATCCTTAGTCTCACGATCAAGTCCTCAAGCCCCATCTCCTTGCATTTGTGCTTGAGGTAGTTCTTGAAATCCTTCCAAAGAGGTGGTAACTTATCTATTAAGGCAGCTACTTGAAAGGATTCTGTAAGTTCATATCTTCGGAATGAATCTCGTGAAGAATCAGCTACAACTCTCGAACTTGCTCCATGACTGTCTTTGAGTCAGTCATCTTGAAGTCGAGGAACCGTCCAATTATGAATTTCTTCATTCCGGCATCCTCCATTTTGTACTTCTTGTCCAGAGACCCCCATAATTCTTTGGCAGTCTTGTATGTGGCATAGACACTATACATCGAGTCATCTAGCCCATTCAGTATGTAATTTCGACACAGGAAGTCACTATGATTCCATGCGTCAAGAGCATTCAACCTTTCTTGGTCGTTGCTCCCCTCCTCTATAGTAGGAGAATCTTCCCTCAGGAACCGTGCGAGGTTGAGGGTAGTCAGATAGAACAACATCTTTGATTGCCATCTCTTGAAATTAGTACCGACAGACTTTACCGATTTTTCAGAGTGGGCAGCAGGAAGGTGAGGAGTTATAGATGGAGTAGAAGAAGACATCTTCGAATATACAAAATAACATCTTACGATTGTTAGAAATATGAGGTGTGTTTATACGAAGATAAAAGAAATATAGACACGGACTTAGACAGAAAGTTGGGGCACGAGTTAGACTCGCTCTCCGTAAGATGTTATTACCCCATACACAGGTGCAATATGGATAGTTGGTAACCGTCCCCAAGATACAACGACTTTGGAACTTCAGACTGTTGCACTACAAGTCGGAAGTTATTGGCAAATTGCAAATAGGTATTCGAAACTTTCGACTCAACTCTAATGCAATCTTAGAATACTAGAATATTTTGGGTGTTTTGAAGGCTAGAAGGCTGATTTTGATTTGGATGGTTGGAAATGCATTCTAGGGGGTATATTTATAGTTATGGAAGAGGTATGGTGCCTTTTTTATTAACGGGTGCAACCTTTTGGGCCTTTCAATTTAAGCTCTTAGATCTGGGGTTCAAATTTGAACCGATCGGATGCGCAGTCCGACCTGGTTTGCTTTGACCCGCGCGTGCGCCCCTACTTTAATTTGGGTTCGAAACCCATGGAACGCGCCTCTTCGTAAACTGCTTGGCTTCCGCCTGCAGAACCGATCCACACCGTCGAAACCGCACCCGCATAGTCCGATTACGGGTTCGAAACCTACGGACCGCACCGAGCCTTGGTCCGAACCGCGTGCCAACTCATGAGCCACGTTCGGTCCGTATTGCCTCGAAAAATTTAAGGCTCCTCAGCTCCTCGTGACAATGCGTACGTGCGAAGTACGCCACTAAAGCACCCAATGCGACTAAGTGCGACGTGCACATGCCCGTGCCCGTGCGGGTGTGAGTCCAAGTCTCGAGGGGCTAACCATAGCACCACCAGGTAGACTTAGTCAAGATTGTATTTCTATAACATAAGTCTACTTATATGAAAGGTCCATTTCTTCCAATTTTTCAATGTGGGACAAGGATCCCTTTCCTTACTTCTCCACTTTTCCTCTTCAATTTTAGAAATTTTCATGATAAATTTTCAACTTCATGTATTAATTCTCATTCACCTGAAATTGGTTTTGAGCAAATTAATACACCAAATTCATCTACTCCGAGTGTAGATTATGAATTTGCAATTTATTTCCATTTTCCATAAATGGAACTTCATGTTAAAATTGGTCAAACTTGGGTCAATTACCCAAATTCTAAACCAATTTCCAACATAAAGATATTACACAAGCAAAGATTTCACAGATGAACAAAAGCAAAATATGATACATCCCGAATATTTTTTAAAAATAGACGTTAGCTTTTGATTAAGATATGAAATAAAGTCTAAATAATTTGACTGATACGTCATGAAACGAAGGTTGAGAAATTGTTTCAATCATCGGTTAATTATGTAGGTCCATGTACTCTTTGACTTCTTTTAGATTACAAGCCACTTCAACACATGTGTCTTGTGAATCAAACTGGAGGTGACGTTCAATGAACTTCTTTAAATTTTCATCATACTTTTTAACTATACAACTCTCATTTTCTACACGTTTATATGTATCGTTGATGTTTGTTTCAGAAAAGTAGTGAAAGAGTTTGAATTTTTTTATTTTAAGAAAATGATATATTGAATATTATAACTTTTGTACATGAAATATTTGGTTAATGTCTCTATCACCACTAATTAAATGAATCAGATAATAGTTGATATTTTAAATTGTAGCATAAACCTATTTTTATACATTTAAATGATACAAACGTGTCAATATCCAATAGGCGAGTACTGGTAACAATTTGGAAGAAACCTTCTTGGTAAGTCTAAGGATGTTTGGAGGCTGGGATATATATATATATATATATATATATATATATATATATATATATATATATACTATATTTAATATAGTGAGCATCAAGTTAAGATTTTCTCTCAGCTTTTTATGTGTCATTGCAAAATGAATTTATTACATCAAAAACTTTCAATAAGAGTTGGCTTAGTTAAAAGATTTATAAAGCAATCTACTATTGGCGCTTTTGGAATTTTCGATTTATGTATTTTATTATATATCTTAACGTAGATTATCTTGATAAAGTTTGAAACTCGATTTCTTATAAATAGACTCTTGTACAATGCTCTGGGTATTTTGACAAAGTGAATACAGAAATACATGAAGTATTTAAGGACACAATTTTCAATTGATGCTTCTATAACTGCTATATAATAAGATTAACATGCTGTAAAACTAACAATTACATCAATATAAATTTGTTGGAGTCTTATAAAATTACACATGTATGCTTATCCATATCCCTATTTCCATAAACGTGAAAAAGAATATTGAAAATCATTCAAATTTCAATAGGATTTCACAAACATAACATAAAAGTGAAATAGCAAACAATAATAAAGGCTTACATAAGAACCTATTACATTGCAGCTCTTCGTGCTTTTGCAAATGGTATATACTAATTTTATGAATACGAAGAACTAATCTAATCGTCCAAAAGATTATGTCAAGATAAAGGCATCAACCCTTGGGATCAACTCTAAGCCTTGGGAGCAAATGAAGCATATGCTGGCTCCAACTGTAGCCCTAGAAATACAGGGAGGTTGAAGATCGATCAATAACAGATCACCCAATAGAAAATTATTTGCTTCCAAAGATGTAGGAAGGCAGTAAAATTTAAATAGGATCATTTTCTTGGTAATTAACAGATTATTAGCATGAAAATATGGTAAATATACGTTGAATAACGTATTACTCTGTGAGCAAAATGAAGTACCAGAGAGTTTCAATAGCTTCCTATCGCCAAAATTAGCCATTTATTCAAGCCAACTTGATGTTAACAATAAATAAATAACTCTCATATAACATAAGACCAGGTTGCAAAATATAAGTCATCTTCTTCATCTACCATTACATACTACATTTAGGTGAGGCAAGCACAAGCTTGTTACCTGCTAAAAAGAAATGATCTCAATGGAGGCATTATTAACAACAGAAACATAGAAAAGTGTTGCAGAAATCTCAGAGAATGAGACTACATCTTTAAACGTCAGTAGCATAATTCAGATGAACAAAACTAACAAAAATAAAGCATTCAAAGTCGAACACACAATTTAATTTTAATGCCCCTTCTAGTACTAAGTAGGCCTATTAGGTATGGACAAAAAATCAAATTAAGGATAAGCATCAACAAAACAAACTTTAAGTAGGCCTGTTAGGTATACATGAGATACCCATGTATCTATTGCCAGGCAAATTCTATGACAAAACAAACTGTATTAATTGGGAATTTTTTTTCAGTCTGACTGACGCTCTCCCAACTGAGCTATCCTCGCTTGGTAAAAGAAAAGTCCGCTTCACGGAAGGTCTTTTACGTGGTATAGACCTGATGGGTCGTGTAGAAGCAGGCTTGACCGGATTCTGATCAATGGGGAGTGGCTGGATAGTTGGGTCTCGTCTTTCCAAAGAGGTCTTAAAAGGTCAGTTTCAGATCACTGCCCTTTAATGCTCGATACTAACAATAAAAATTGGGGCCGACACCATTCAGGAGCATTAATGCTTGGACTTCACATCGTGACTTCTTGAATTTCGTTGAAGAAAAATGGAATAGTTACGAAGTGGTGGGATGGAAGGGATTCATCTTAAAGGAGAAGTTTAAGATGTTGAAAGAAGATTTAAAGGTGTGGAACAAAGAGGAATTCAAAAATTTAGATGACAAGATTGGAAAACACAGAGAGGAATTATGGAAGCTGGATATGATGGATGAAATCTTCGGATTAGAAGAACAGGAGGTCATGAAGAGAAATGAAGAAAAAGCTCTTCTTATTGCTGAAGTAAAGAAGAAGGACTCTCTGTTAAGACAAAAAGCAAGAACAAGATGGCTTCTTGAAGGGGATTTAAACTCAAAAAAAATTCATGGTTGCATCAATAAGAGAAGAAAACAAAATGAGCTACAGGGAGTTAAAATCAATGGAATTTGGTTGGAGGATGTTGCTGAGGTGAAAAGAGGGGTGCAGAATTTCTTTCATTCACACTTCAGTAGGCCATTTATTCATAGACCGATGATTGGGGAGGATCTTTTTGAGAAAAAAACCGCTCCTGAAGACAACGAGATGCTGATTTCAGAATTTATGGAGGAGGAAGTGAAGGAGGCATTGAATTCGTGCGAGAGCTCAAAGAGTCCGGGCCCAGATGGTTTTAATTTTCATCTTCTAAAGGCAATGTGGGGCATCTTCAAAGGTGACTTTATGGAAATGATGAAAGAATTCTACGAAAATGGGAGGTTAGTAAAGGGGCTAAATCCTTCTTTCATCACTCTAATCCCAAAGAAGGAAGCTGCCGAGGAGCTGAATGACTTTCGCCCGATTTCACTGATAGGAGGGGTATACAAGATCATTGCAAAAGTGCTTTCTAGAAGACTGGGAAAAGTCCTGGGGTCAATCATCTCTTGTCAGCAGAGTGCATTTATCAGAGGAAGGCAAATTCTCGATAGTGTGGTTGTCCTCAATGAAGCCATAGAAGACTCAAAACAGGGGAAGAAAAACAGTTTCTTTTACAAAATCGACTTTGCGAAGGCATACGATACTGTAGATTGGGGCTTCCTAAAAAGGATGATGAGAGGATTCAATTTCCATCATAAATGGATTCATTGGGTCATGGAGTGTATTTCTACTGCTCGTGCTTCGATCTTGGTGAATGGAAGTCCAACGGGGGAGTTCAGTTTGGCTAGAGGCCTTCGTCAAGGTGACCCTTTGTCTCCACCATTATTCATCATTGCTGCTGAGGGTTTATCTTTGTTAATGAAGAGAGCTTCGGATACAGGATTATTCACTCCAGTATCGGTGGGAAGAAATCGCGTCAGAATTTCGCATTTACAGTTTGCAAATGATACGAAATTCTTGGGCGAGGCAAAGATGGAGAATATTAACTTTCTTAAACAGCTTATGAAGCTCTGGGAGATTACTTCGGGTATGAAAGTGAATTTTCACAAGTGTGCTATTTATGGTACCAATGTATCTAGTGGAATGTTGGGAACCATGGCTGGCGAATTGAAGTGCTCAATAGGTAACTTCCATTTCTCTTACTTGGGAGTTAAGGTTGGCACTACCTCAAACTGTGTAGCTTTGTGGAGAGACGTGATTCAAAAAATCCGGAACAGATTGAGGAAGTGGGAAAATCGGCATATCTCTTTCGGAGGGAGACTAACTTTAATTACCGCTGTCTTGAATTCTATTCCGATGTACTACTTGTCTATGTACCGCCTACCACTTTCAGTAAAGAGAGAGATTATTAAGCTACAAAGGGGTTTTTTCTAGGGGGGAAAAGGGGAGTCGAGGAAGTTAGCTTGGGTTAGGTGGAGTTCTATTTGCAATACAAAAGAAAATGGGGGGCTGGGTGTGAGGGATCTAGACCGTTTTAATAGGGTTCTTCTTTGTAAATGGTTATGGAGATTCTTAAACGAGAGAGATAGCTTGTGGGCAAGGGTGATTGAGTCAAAATTTGGAGTAGGATGGAGTGGGGGGCTGCTGGGTGATACTACATTGAGGGCGGGGAGAGCTAGAGGGTGGTGGAGAGAGGTGGTAAAGGCGGCGGGTGGGGGGGGGGGGGAATGGGTGGTTCTTTGAAGGAGTTGCAAAGAAAATGGGTGATGGGAGAAATACGTCTTTTTGGGATGAGAAGTGGGTAGTAGATGGTGTTAGGTTGAGAAATTGCTTCTCCAGGTTGTATTATTTGAGTAATCAAAAGGAAGGGTTGGTGGGTGAAATGGGTGAGTGGGAGGGTGATACTTGGAGATGGAGATGGGAGTGGAGACGAAACCTTTTTGATATGGAATTATCTCTGGTTAATAATCTTGTCTCAATGTTGGACAGGAATCAGCTCAAACTTGGAAGCAAAGACAACTGGAGATGGAAGGAATCTGGGGAGGGGACTTATAAAACGAGTAGTGTCTACGAATGGCTAAGGAGGAAAGAAGGTGAAGGAGCACGTGATGCGGAGCGGGAGAAAGGGTTCAAATGCATTTGGAAGAAATACATCCCTTGCAAAGTTTCGATTCATGCCTGGAGAACGTTATGGAGGAGATTACCAACGAGGAAGAAGCTGAGGAGAAAAGGTGTCATTGGAGCAAACGATAGCATAAACTGTGCTTTGTGCGATGAAAAGCCAGAAACAGTAAAACATGTCTTCTTTGAATGTAATAAAGCTTATTCTGTTTGGATGAAGGTGATGAAGTGGCTGGGAATTAGGTCGGTCTTATCCTCGAATCCCCTGCTGAATCTTCTACATTTTAGTAGAATTCTTAAAGGGAAGAGAGGGAAATCTGTGGCTATATGCATTTGGGAGTGTATCACATGGTTGATTTGGAAAGGGAGAAATGAAAAAGTTTTCAAGAATACGGATTTCTCGGGCGATAGAGTGGTGGAAGAAATGAAAATCAGAACTTGAGCTGGATCACGGCGAAGGAGAAGCATTATAGAAATATTGATTTCACTGAGTGGTCTGTTAATCCCAAATTAGCTATTGGGGTGAAGTAAGTTTGTTCTTGAAACTGAATTGTTGCAAAAAGAATGTAATCTGGTATTCCTTATACCACTGTAAACTCACATTCTTTTGGAATAAAGTTGGCTTTTACTGATCAAAAAAAAAAAATTGGGAATTTTTTTTCAAGAACCTGAGCAAAAGGGAATTAATAGCACATTGCATTGTGAATAGGCTCAAGTACAGACATTAAAAATGGTTATGCAGGGGAATAATATAATGGGGCATTTATTGCATTTTGCCTTTACTATTTAGCTATTGTGCATTACCAAACTTGACATATACAACTAAACTTCAATGCATCAGTTGGATAGATGATAGTCTTTCCTTAACTGGTTTTTAAGGAATTAAGTCTCTGAACATTAACAAGCAGACAAAGGTTCGCTCGCCGTTGCTTCTGAAATGGAAGGTATGTTCTGCATTTAATAAAAAAAATATCTTGTGAGAAGGATTTGAATCTGGACAATTTTTTTTAAATGTTGATATCCTTACAAAATTGCCAAATAAGGGTGGAGATATTAAAAATCCAATGTGGACAAATATGCAGCAAGTTTCATTTGATCAATCTTTTTTTACATTCTCCTTGGAAACGTCCATACTGCAAATCAAACAAAATAACCTCCCTTGGAAACCCAATTAATATCACATGCTTCCAGTGTGATGAGAATGCAAACTAGACCACAAAATTTAGGAATAGGAAAATAGCAGAAATATAAAAAGAACAGATACAATGCAAGGTGAAACGAGTAAATCTCATTTCTCTCATACATATTTTGAAATTTCTCTCGTAAGTTCGATTCTTGGCAAATAGATTCGTTCTGTTTTTCTTTTGATTTTTTTCGATTTTGCTATGAAGTTCTATATTGATTCTCCTTTCGTCTAAATCTTCATATTTCTTATTTTGCAGGATCTTCATCTCAAGATATTCAATCTTCATTTTTTTTTAGCAGGATCTTCATCTTAAGGTATTTATGTTTTATTTTATGTGTTTTATCGTTTTATTGTATGAATTAAATTCTCATATTTTGTTTAATCTCTTTTACTAATTATTCTTTCCTTAAAATCTTTTTTTTTTTTTTGTGATTTGTCAAGGATACAAATTTATACATGTCAAAGATATTTACTCTATTTACTAATTATGTTGTTTCGTTTTTTTATTAATTATTGTTAATTTTATTTTATCGTATGAAAATTATTATTTTGTGAATTGTTTTGATAATTTTTTTAGGATTGAAGATCAATAATGAAGATGAAGTTGAAGATTAAATTTAATATGAAGATGAAGTGGAAGATAAATCTTAATGTGAAGATGAAGAATAGTTGAATATATGTTAAAAATTGTATTTTTCTAATATTTTCAGTGTATAATATTTTCCAATATTATAATGTAGTACTTATTACTCAATGTATTAATTACATTTCTATAAATAAAATTATCTATGTTTAATTACAATTATATGTTAATGTATTATTTAAAATTGGTATTTCTCCCGTGCGATGCACGGTGATAAATATTATTAATTAAATAGTAGTGGTTAAATATGATAAGAACGCCTTTAAAAAATAATAAATAATAAATATATTTACGATGTATGACTAACGTATTAACATAGCAATATATATATGATATTTGATTGGACCCGCCCAATAAACTATTCGAAAATTCTATTACTATTTGACGAATTCTAATAATAGATTGTAAATTGGGCTCGCACTCAAGTTCTCGTAGTCGTACTCGTGCAAAAAAGTAAATTTATAAATATGTGTAGTACACAACTTGTTTATATATAAATCACTTTACAATACATTTTAGTAGAACAACTCATACTCCTTTTATGGAAACAACTAATATCTTTAGTGAAACAATTTATACTCTTCATACCCTTCTACTCATACTCTTTAGTGAAAATAAATTTTAATCATTTTGTAAAAATAAATAATACCCTTTAATACACATCCCTTTCAAAGTGATTCATATATAAATAAATTTCAACGTCTACTTTAGCTACATCTATATATAATAAGGTAAGTATGACATCAATATGACGTGCTTACATGTACTATGGTGAGGTGCGTCCTCCCTCTGATGTTTTAGCTGAGAATGATGATTTGAATGTTCATTGTGATGATACCTTGGCTGTTGTTACTCATGAATTAGTTGTTTTGGATTGCCCTTTAGCTATGGTGGTTGTTGTTGAATCTGGGAGTGTATCTTCTACTACTTGGGTGTATCTGCTGAAGGTGTTAGTGCAACAGAGGAGGGTGTTAGTGAAACAGAGGAGGGTGTATCTGCTGATTTGAGTGGTGTAGCTGATGTGCAGCCTATTTCTTCCATTCCACACTATTTCGCCTAGTAGGACAAATTTGAATGATTCAACTGATCTGGGGAGCTGGAAGTCCGTTTCTGGTTCTAAATCGGGTGGAATGGCTATGAAGAGCTCGAGTATCTCGCGTTTGGTGGATATGGGGGTTGTGGTTCCTTATAACCCGAACACTAACTCTTTTAATGCGCTGAATAGGAGGTGGGGTGATGACTCGGACAACGAGATGGAGAAATTGAAGGACGCACCTCCTTTCATTCACGAGGCGCTTCACACAGGTAAATTGGTGATTACACATCCCGAGGAATCCCGGGATGCTAATGACGAAGAGGAGGATACTACTACCCAATGGGAGACTAAAGTCAAGACTGCGAAAAAGAAGAAATGTGTGAGGAAACCAGCAGTGACTTGCAGCTACAACTTGCGAAACAAGACTGAGGAAGCAAGGGCACAAGCGCAATGAGAGATGACTAATGTATTAGCTTGGCAAAGGGGACCTCCAAATTAGCTTTCTCCAGGAAAGTTTACTATTTAATTTTTCATACAACGCTTGTTGGACTGCTTATATGTTGGACTTTATTTAGGTCTTGTCTAGTTGCTCCAAGGGGAGTCTAACACAAGGTTTTAAATATATTTCTTTTATTTTTATCTTGAACCTTCTGTCCCGGGCTGTGGGGCAGCTCGTACTCCTTTTTCTTTTTCTCTTTAATAAAATTGTCTTTATTTGCTACTCTATCTAAAATATTTTCAATAAATAACAAAACAATATAATATTAAAACTTATATTCTAATAAAGATTGCCTTATTCCGGATTCAATAGCAACTGGCCTCCTTCCCCCTGAGTGAGACCATTCCTTCCACTTTGTCTTAACTCGTCAAAGAGGCCTTGTTCGAGGAGAATGAAGAAGTAAAAAAAAAAAATATTTTAATTTGGATACAATGAATCACATATATAGTTATCATAAACTTAAATAATTTTTTAAACCAATGTTTAAATATACCTTTAGAAATTTAAAATTTACTTGATACAACATTGATATCATAAAATTATATTATAAATGTACTTTTAATTTTAGCATATATATTTAGAACTAATTTAAACCTATATAATGAGATATAAAAAAAGAGTAAATCTCTTGTGCACCGTGCAACTCAAATGTATTTTCTAAAAAATATATTTACTGTTATTGAAAAGTTATCATTGATCAAAAAATTAAAAAAGTTACCCTTACATCACTAAAAAGCTATCCCTTATCAAATATATATTTCAGTAATAGTTGGGATAATTTTTCAATAATAATAAAAGCCTTTTCAAAAGCACAAAAAAAAAAAAACTATATTATGAAAAAATTACTCTAAAAAATATTGATTAGGCTAAAAAAAAGCAGTTTTATAAATGGTCTAATAAAAGCTCCCAAACACAAACATTATTTTGTAGATATAACATGATTTACTCTTCACCCTTATGAGAAAAGACACATCTAGTTTCACCATGATAGTAATCAGAAGATATCAGAGAAAAGAGGGTGAAATAAAGACACTAACAATTCTTAGTTCGTATGCGGAAAGTTATCTATAATAAATAACTAATCAGATAATTTTTTTTATATGGAAATTTTGTAATTTTGGTTAGAGACAAAATCAAGATCCTAATTAGGACCATTTTCAAAAAACACAGAAAGTTTTCAAACACATATGAAAGGTATACTATTATCATTGGTCAAAGGTCATTACTTATATTTAAATACATTTAATGGTCATTACTTATATTTAAATAAATTTAAAGGTCATTACTACCGATCCATCATAATACTTCCATCACTCTTACCAAACTAAAGGCCGGAGGACCAAAACCAAAATAACGTAAAGTTAACAACACATATCAATTTACAACAATTTATTATCACACTATTTGTAAATCCAAATTAAATTAGTATGTGAAAACTATGCCACAAACCATCAATTGCCACATATAATTATCAATGGTCATTTAAAGGTCATTACTTATATTTAAATACATTTAAATGTCATTACTTCATATCCATCATACTACTTCCGTACATCTTATTATTAGAGATGATGAGGGTGAATGTATTGCATGGAAAATTCTTGTGCTAGCATGGATAGTTCAAGTTGACGAAGGTCATGTGGTTGCAAGACGCCTCTCTTGGTCATAAATAAGATTCAAATTCTTTTAAAAAATTTACATTAAATTAATCAAGTTATTTAATAATATCAATACCGCAGGACGAATTTCAAATTGTCGAAAAGTTAACAACCTAATACAAATTTAAAACAATTTAATATCATCACATGTATGAATCTTCATTTATATAAAATTACAATATTAATTCAAATTAAATTATAATTATGAGACTTAATGACAATTCATTTGAATTAAATCCTATTTATTTCCGTAGACAATTCCTAGTTTGCATGGAATTTAATTACAATTATGAGATTTAACTACACATCCCTTTACTAAATAACACGTATTAAAGAATTTAATTAAAATTAAATAGTATTTCCGTAGACAATTCTTAGTTTGCATCGAATTGAATGACTTTTTAAGACCCATAATGGACTTGCAAGCCTCAACAAAATTTCCAAAAACTGAGTTACTTCCATTAGGAGCCAAAACTGATTTGATGTGGCGGTGTTGTTGACGGACAAAAGGGTGGACCCATATACGGATATTGATGAAGGGGTGTGCTAATTTGTTAGAGCATCGTGCTAATAATGTGTTATAAAATAAAGAGCGCAAACAAAAATAACGATTTGTTTATCCAGTTCGTCATGAATGACTACATCTGGGGGCATACCAAGTCAGGAGTTTTCCACTATATTTTCTGTGTGTGTATTACAATACTGGGTACAGAGATATACATATAATATCAAAACCCTAAAGCGCTACTTGGTCCATATGTGATGTCCACATCAAATCTTCTAAATTTACAACAATATCAATCATTCTTGGTTATTTTATATTTTTTATATTAATTTAATCATACTCAATAAAGTATGAATAAAATTACTTAAATAATGAATGGTGAAATCCTCTATTATAATAATAGGGAGTTGGTCTTACTTATGTGTCGTTATATGGTTGAGTTTGCTTACGTGTCATATGCTTATATGTCATCTATGTCCTACATGGCGTGCTTGAAAATCATATGTGTCAATTCATCATGCTTATGTGTCATTATATAATAAAGAGTCTAATTAAAAAATATATGTGTTGGTCCCGGTACAAGACTGAGGAATACGTGTATGGGGGGGAATACACGTATACCAATTTTTCAACCTTAAAAACTAACTGAGTCCCCTTTACTCGGAGTGGTAAAGAACTAGGAGCTGATAACACACCTACTGACTACACTTGGTGCGGGTCAGTTGGCTAACTATCAGTTCAAGTTCAGTGCGGAAATGTTTGAGCCCTGAAAGTTTAAAGTCTTGTTTAGTTTGCTTTCTGAAAAACTTGTTTTACTCAAAACTGAAGAGTGTTTAGTAGGGCAGTGCTCTTTTGAAGATCAGCCTGATTGATTCAGGCCTGATAAACTTGAATGCAATGAATGAACAAGTAATATAGCAAGTATGCACAATATCAAAGCAGTAAGAACACAAGGAGTTTAACGTGGTTCAGAGTCTCAAGCTCCTACGTCCACGGCCTGACTTAACAGGAAATCCACTCAAGGGATTCTTGTTTTTAACGTGCCAAGGTGCACCAAGACCAGCTAACCTCACTGATCTATACAACTCCACTTACTAACACTCTAACTGACTTACTCCCAACAAGCCTAACTTAGGGTTTTGGTTTCAGTTTGGATTCCAACTAGATTGAGATTATCCTTACAAGGCAAAGCTATGCTAAGGATTGGATAATCTCTCTAAGCTTAAGATAATTCTAATTAGCTCTTGGAATACAGAATAACTCTCAATTACTGAGAAACACTTGGGAGATTTAGAAGGTTTCGAGTGCTTCTCTTAAGGGTTGAATGCTTTGAATGCTTGAGAGTTTGAGTAATTTCTGGCTTGGAAATTTCCCGTAACCTAGAATGGGATCAAGGTCTTCTGTATTTATAGATGATTTGAAAAACTATCCGTTGGAGAGATAGCCTTCGAGTCATCTATGTAGAGTGGCTTCAAACGGACATATCTTCATGCAGCAGCCGTCCTTGCATGGATTTGGTATTTGCATTAAATGCGTATTGAATGCTTGCCCGTTGAATATGCAGTCTGAATTCAGTCTTCATGTCAGGTTCCGTACGTGCGTGTCCTTCTCGGATTGGTCCATGTCATTAGGTTGGTGAGAATGTCAGAACTTATTCCTGAGCTTCAGGCTTGTCTTATTAAGTTCATTTTGTCTTGAACCCACCAGTCTTGTCCTGACGCTGAAATTTCTTTTGCATTGCTTGGCTCTACTCCAAGTCTTCCCATTAACTCAGTGACATCCCGTTCCCTTCAGGACTGAGTTAGTAATGACCTCAGGGTCATACTCTTCATCACTGACACTTACTCAGCCGCTTAGAGGACTGCCATAAGTTCAGGATGGTGCTCTTCGTCTTCAGGCTCTGAGTCTTGATTGTCTCCAGTGAGTTCTCCTCTCACTGAGTACCTGTGAAGTGTAAAATGACTAAGTACTAATCCTAACCAAGACTAGCCTGACAAAGACAGATTAAGGCAATCATCTTTCCAGGGGCTTTGGGATCTTAATCAAAACTGATAATGTCCCAACAATTTCCCCCTTTTTGATGATGCCAAAACACTGAAAAGATCCTCAAAACACTTAGAGGAAACAAGACAAACCTATCTATAAGATAAGACAGTGTTAGAGCAATTCTTGATAAAGTACAGAATTTTAAACAACAGCCAAAAAGACAATGAGTTTTTGTCTGTGGGCAAAAGTAATAGATTTCATTGATTGATGTGGAAATGATTACAATGAATCTAATCTATTACAAAGAAGCCTGTGAACACCTAGACTAATCTCATTTCAGGCTTGAGTCCATATCCTGCATAAACTCTTGTCTTCAGCTCGTCAAGTCTTCCAGGTTGATTCACATACCCTTCAGCTTTGGCTATCCTCAAAACTTCCATCATAATGGCCTTTGTATCATGCTTTTGAGTTCCAGGAACCAAGGGAGGAGCTCGAATGGTGAACTCAGGAGCCTTCACTTGAACTTGAGCTGCCTCAGCCTCCTCCAAGATCTTCTGGAATAGCTCAGGATGATTGTCCATCATGTAGTCAGTGAAGTGGGCAATGATATCGTCAGTGTCGCCCCACTTCTTCACAACAAACCACAATCTAACAAATTCATCCCTTGCATCAGTCCAAAACTCCTTCAATGTCTCTGAGACGAACTCATCAACAAAAGCTTCCCTTGCTCCTGATTCTGGCCTTCTGACTTGAAGAATTGTTGATTTCCTAACTGTTGGCTTCTTCCTGTACTTCCTGGGCTCAGGCTTCGCCTTCTTCCTCCTTAGCAAGCTGATCACTGCATCATCCAGTTCTCGTTGTTGAAGCTCAGTGATATCAGTCAGCTTCTCAACCTTCTTCTCCAAGATGCGCATCTTCTCCTTCTGAGCAATTTCAGCTCTGCGCATAGCCTCAGATTTTTCAGATTGATCTCCCCATGCTTCAGCACATAACTCCGCAACCAACTCACCTGAATAAGTGATGGGATTCTTCCTTGAGCTCATGGGAGACGACCTCTGAACTGGCTCAGGTTGTTGCTTGGAAGGTTCATTAGCCTTTGTCTTTGTTGCCTCCTCTCTCAGCTTGGCAACAATTTCCCCTCCTTCCTTTTCCACCGCCGCTAACCTAGATGACTTCCTCACCCTTAAAATGTTTCCTTCAGGATTGGCTTCAGGGTCAGCTAGAACGGTTTCACCTTGATTGACTGCCTCCGATGCCTCAGGGCGGGATCTTTTCTTCTTCTTTTCCCCCTTTTTGGCATCATCATTGGCCTGGGATGGGAGTGACTCAGCTCCACTGTTGATAACAAAAGAAGCTAAGGATTGAACTTCCAATACGCCCTCCTTCAGCATCTCAACTCCCGTGGCAATCCCAGTGCCTGCAAAAGAAACTGAACTGATAGCAGCATTGACTTTCTTCTCAAAGACCTCCATAGAGAGTTGGAGTCTTTGTTCAGCCTTGGTGATCCTTTCCTCCACCTTCAAGGACTCACCGCTGACTCTGCTAGCCTCAGTTAGTATCTTTGCCGATTCCTCAGTGGCCTTTGCCAAGGTGTCGGCCACTGACTGAGAGGTACGATCCATCCTCTCTGACTCCAGCTCCAGTTTGGACGCTGAGTCCTTCAAGGCCTGAGTGACAATAGCTCCAGTCTGAACTGCAAGCCTGTCCACTGCCTGATTCATCTTCTCGTCCCTGATCGTATCCCTCTCCTCAAGCTTTCTGAGAGTGTTCCTAAGCATTTTCTTGGTGCGCTTCCTCTCATTCCTCACTGACTTGGCCGTGTCAGTCATCGTTTTCTTTAACAAAATCAGCTCCCTGTTAGCAAGGGTGTTGTAAGCTGACTTTGTCCACCTGATGTGCTTCGCCAGGGCCTTGGAGTCTTCTTCCTTCTCAGCTCGTAGCCTCATTACCTCCTCCTGAAGTTCAGCTAGATTTTCTGAGGTTTTCTCCTGCTTGACCTCCACTATGCTTGTGAATTCAGCACGTCCGACCCCGGTTATGATCACATCCTCATCATCAACGGCCGCGTCAGTGATTGGCTGCTTTCCCTTGTCAGCCCCTGCAGCATCAGTCCCTTCTTCAAGGTGCACTGAAGGCAGTTGTGAAGTAGTCATAGCCGCCTCCTCAGGCTCAGCTAAGCTAACTTGAACCTTAGGAGCAAGTCCCTCGGAATTGAGAGTCTCCTTGAATGCCTCAACATCTTCCTCTCTAGTCTCAGGGCAGGGAATCCCTTCATTGACAGATGTCTCATTGGCAGCTGAGATGTTCACAACATCCTCAGCCACTGGTCCACCCTTGGCACCAGTGTTCTTATCACCTTCCCCCTGAGCCTGAGGCTCAGAGTTCATCTCCTCAACTTCCTGTGCAGTTTCCTCCACTGCCTTCTCCAGGTCTCCACCCTGAGCTCCTTCATCATCCTCATCACCATCCTTCTCGTCATCAGATAGGAGATCAGCCTTGCTCTTGGACATCATTTCAGCCACTAGCTGCTTCAGGTTGTCAAAGTTCAAGAGTTGAAGCCAGCTAGTAAGTCCAAAGAACGAGCAAATCTTGGCCTCTTCCGCCTCCCAGTGCTCCCAGCCACGAGCATCCACCAGCATATGTTGCTCCTGCATGTTTGATTGTTTGAAGTCCAACCAAACTTTGAGCTCAATCACATACGCCAGCAGCTCAGTGTACTTGTATAGCCCAGGCCAGCACTTTCCTGTCCATTCTGTGGCGTTCCCCCTGAGCGTGTTCTCCAGAATCCCTCCTGCCATGTGTTCATCTAAGTCCTCCTCCTCCACTTCGAGGAATTCGTCCTCTTCAGCTGAAATGGATTTGGGACAGTCTTTGGGATTGGGGTATGAGGGAAAGTCAGTAGGGTTTGGAAAGTTCAGCTCGGCTGACTGGTCAGGCTCATTCATGTGTGAAGTTGAAGGCACTGACTCAGTAGGATGGTTTGGCTCTGAAGTTCGGGGTGGTTGGGGAGTTTGAGGTGTGGGGTCAGGGATGGAAGGTGTTTGGGTTTCAGGGTGTGGGGGTGTTTGAGTGGGTGCTATCTCAGGCTGCAACGACTCAGCCGTCTCGACAGTCTTTCTCACTTCCTCCAAGTCAGAGGCTCCAGGAGAGCTTGACTTCTCCCTCTCACTCACCTCAGGTAGCTTCTTAGCAGGGGATTTTCTGGTTCCCTTCCTAAGCCTTTTCAGGGGCCTCTCTTCCTGAGCACCCTCCTTTCTGACGTCATCGTCAGTTCCCTCAGCCTCAGACCCGGCCTTCTTGGGATCAGACTCAGTCCCAGATTTTGTGCTCTTCCCTGACAGCACTATCTTCACCCTCTTCCTCTTCTCAGCCGCTTCCACCTCAGGCTGCTCCACCTCCTCAGCTGCAACCTCCTCATCCTCCTTACTCCTCTCAAGGAGCTCATCTACCCGTTCAATGAGATTGGTTGCCACTTTCTTGGCCTTACCAGCTGGCTTTTTGACCTGACCCTTTGCTTTCGCATTGGGATCAGTCAGCCCTAGCACTGAATAGGTACCACTCAGTGAGGAAAACATTACCTTCTTTGAGGAGAGACTGTCCTCAAAGTCGAAGGTATACCCATGGCAAGCATGAGCAATCAGGATGGACATCCTCGTGCCGAATGGCAAGATGGCACTGACGGAAATGTGCTTCTCCTCCTCATCTCGCTTAAGCTTGTCCAACCCAGCCTGATGGAGTTGATCGAGGAAGAACTGCTCCCAGTTCGCTTCCACTCCATCAGCAATTGCCCCCATGAGCCTCAGCTTGGGCAGACTCAACTGCTCGTGAGAGCCAGTTGCTCCCATCACTATCTTGGACACCAAGTCCACCAGTGCTCTGTACTCAGGCTTCAGAGTATTCTTGTTCTGACGAGCCTTGAACTCCGATGACCCTGACTTGGTCCATTTCGCAAGAAGCTCTCCCTCTGAGTTCTCCTTGTAGGTTCTTGGGTTAATGCCTGTGAAAGGCAACTTAAAGACTTCCCTCACCGCATGCCTGAAGTTGATAGTGACCACCTCTATGTTGTAAAGAGGTTCGCCGTCGCCGTCCTTCTCTCCCGTCGGCTTCAGTGCAGTTACCTTCGTGAAAACTTCCCCTTTCCGTAAGAACATATTTAAATAGGCTTCCACCACTGTTCTTGGGAGCAAGGAAATGGGGCGGGTGGTGAAGTATGTTTCCAACCCGGCATCGAAAATCCATTTAAATACGGGTTTGATTTCCTCAACCGTAAGACAGATACCTTCCATGGAGATGACTTGCTCCATGTGTACCAGTTTCTTTTCAACAACATCTACGATCTTGTCGGTTGTCCAGTTGGAATCGAGAAATGCCATTGTTTTGAAAAGCAGAGATTTTTTTTTTCGAAAGAATTATCCGTGTTTGAGCAAGAGAAAACTCAGTGTGCAGATTGTGCGTTGTGTTTGCGTAAAAACCTCAAATGGCACTCTTGATTGATAAGACTAAGTCAGTTACTCAAACGTGGGGTTGAGATTGATCCCTGAATTCGAAAGGTTTTGAAATGAGGGGCCAGGATTAATCTCAGCTTCAATTAAACCCCATGTCAGTCATATTCCGTATAAAACGGACACGTATATGAAAAAGTAACTGTAGCATTAAATGCTCCGTGCGCGTGGGTTTAAATATGAAAAGGCGCGCTTTTAATGAGAACAGAATGCATTTAATAAAGATTTTCAGGACGAAGGACTCAGGGAGACGCTTGAAATTCACAAGAGTCAGGTTAGAACTCATACCTGTCAGGGAGACATTGTAGCACCCTGATACCTCGCTGAGTCGAGTCTGGCCTGAGTTCCCCCTAGAACCCTACACTGACTGCTCTCCCGGATCTAAGAGTCCTAACTCCACTGACAGTTCCATAAACCTCGATTCAGCCAAAGGCTTAGTCAAGATGTCAGTTCTTTGCCTATCAGTGTGAATCTTCTCCATCCTAATATCTTTCTTCTCCACATGATCTCGAATGAAGTGGTGTCTAATATCCACATGCTTGCACCTTGTGTGAAGCACTGGGTTCTAAGTAATTGCTATAGCACTATTGTTATCACAATAGATTGGAACCTGATTAGCAAACACTTGGTAGTCCCTCAACTGTTGCCTCAACCATAAAATCTGAGCACAACAACTACCTGCAGTCATATACTCAGCCTCAGTCGTGGATGTAGCCACTGAATTCTGCTTCTTACTAAACCACGAGATCAACTTACTTCCCAAAAACTGACATGTCCCTGAGGTTGATTTCCTATCAATCCTACAACCTCCATAATCTGCATCTGAATAACCTGTCAGTTCTAAGTTGTCATCTGAAGGATACCATAGTCCCATATTGACTGTCCTTTTCAAATACTTAAGTATCCTCTTAGCAGCCTCCAAATGACTTCTCTTGGGATCAGACTGATACCTAGCACACACACCAACTGCAAACGTAATGTCAGGCCTACTTGCAGTCAGGTACAATAAAGAACCTATCAGCCCACGATACTCAGTCTGATTTACTGAAGTCCCTTCAGTGTCAGGATCCATCTTCCAATTTGTGTTCATAGGGATCCTTGCTGGATTGCTGTTCTGAACACCAAACTTATGAATCAAGTCTCTTGTATACTTGGCCTGATTAATGAATATACCTTGATCAGTCTGCTTGACCTGTAATCCTAAGAAGAAGTTCATCTCTCCCATCATGGACATCTCAAATTTAACAGTCATCAACTTAGAGAATTTCTCACAAAGCTAATGATTTGGTGATCCAAATATTATGTCATCCACATAAATCTGGACCAAGAGAATGTCATCACCTTCAGTGATCCTGAACAAGGTCCTATCCACAGTTCCTTTCTTGAACCCATGGTCTGTCAGGAATTGAGAGAGGGTATCATACCAAGCTCTTGGTGCTTGCTTGAGTCCATAGAGTGCTTTCTTCAAATGGTATACTCTATCTCCAACCTCAAACCCGGGAGGTTGTTCAACATATACCTCTTCATTGAGTACACCATTCAGGAAGGCACTCTTGACATCCATTTGATACACCTTGAACTTCTTGTATGTTGCATATGCAAGGAACAACCTGATAGCTTCCAACCTAGCCACTGGAGCAAAAGTCTCATCATAGTCTATTCCTTCAGACTGACAATACCCTTTTGCAACCAGTCTAGCCTTGTTCCTTACCACAACACCATTCTCATCCTTCTTGTTCTTAAAGACCCACTTGGTACCAATCACACCTTGATGTCTAGGTCTATCCACCAGTTCCCAAACCTGATTCCTTGTGAACTGATTCAACTCCTCTTGCATGGCAATGATCCAGTTCGAGTCAGTGAGAGCTTCTTCAATGTTCTGAGGCTCTTGCTCAGAGAGAAAGCAACAGAACAATGCACTCTCACCATGGAACCGTCTGGTCCTGACTCCCTCAGTTGGATCACCAATGATTTGATCAATGGGATGATCTTCTAGCCATGTTCTCTTGCCAGGAGTTGTTCATGAAGTACCTGCAATGTTAGTGTCTACAGGCTCATAAAATTCAGGAAATTGAACAGAAGGGGATGAACCTGAGTCTATACCAAAGGGATTAATAAGTTCAATGTCAGGAACATTGATTCCCCCTTGATGAGGTGACTCAGGAACCGTCTCAGCTGCAACAACATCTTCATAGACGGTGCTTACCTCAGGTTGAGCCTGTTCCTCAGTCTGAGGCTCAACAATCCCTGATGTGCTGGGCTTAGGAGTGGCACCTGATTCATCATCCTGATCGTCATCATCATCCCATCTCGGAATTGGCACAGTCTTCATCTTGGGATCAGGTTGATTCTTCAAGCTCAGCCTTGTCACACTCCTTGTGACCTCCTCAGTGTCAGGATTCAACACCTTTGCCCTAGACTCATTAGCAGATTCATCAAAGACAACATAAGGTGATTCTTCAACAACAAGGGTCCTACAATTGTAAACCCTGAAGGCTTTACTAACTTCAGAATATCCTAAGAATATTCCTTCATCAGATTTGCTATCAAAGGCTTTCAATTGGGTCTTTCCATTGTTGAGGATGAAGCACTTACAACCAAATACATGAAAATAAGAAATACGAGGTTTCCTTTTGTTCCATGTCTCATATGGGGTCTGTGCATGTTGCTTGTTCAGCATGGATCTGTTCTGAGTGTAGCATGCAGTGTTGATTGCCTCAGCCCAGAATTTCTTGGGCAATCCTGACTCAGCCAGCATGGTTCTTGCAGCCTCCTTCAGTGTCCTGTTCCTCCTTTCAGCGACACCATTCTGTTGCGGGGTTCTAGCTGCAGAAGTCTCATGAGCTATACCAAGTTCATTACAGAAGTCAGAAATATATGACTTTATAAATTCAGTGCCCTAGTCAGATCTGATCTTAGTAATGGACTGATTCTTCTCATTGCTGAGTCTCCTGAGCAAATCTGGAAAGTCTTCTCTTTGAATGACGCTCTGACCTTCTTCCCTTCCTGACAAGCTTTGCACACATGATCTTTGCTAAAAACTTCATTAGGTAGACCATAAAAAAGTGATTGTCTAGAAATTTTGTTAAGAATCTTGAAGTTCAGGTGGCTTAATCTTTTATGCCATAACCAACTGAGCTCTAGAGAGCTTTTAGCAACAAGACAAGTATTAGGAATAGTGCTGCTCCAATCAGCGAGATAAACATTACCTTTCCTTATACCTGATAGAAGCACCTGTGTTGATTTTTCCTTGACTGAACATGTATTCGATGAAAACTCAACACTGAACCCTTTGTCACAGAATTGACTTACTGATAGCAGGTTATGCTTCAGTCCTTCCACAAAGGACACATTTTCCACTCTGACTGTACCTATAATTAGAACACCAAAACCTTTAGTAACACCTTTTGAGTTATCACCAAAGGTTACCTGTGGACCATCTTTATCTTGATATTCTTGGAGAAGACTCTTCATTCCAGTCATGTGCCTTGAGCAGCCACTGTCTAGGTACCAAACAGCTTTGATTGAGTCTCCTCTCCTCTTGTTGTGATCCACAGCTGCCTGCAAGCAAATCAGGCTTTAGGTACCCATTGGGTGTTGGGTCCTATCGTGTCAGCTGTACCCTTCGGGATCCAGACTTGCTTCACAACCCTGATTGCCTCAGAGTGGTAAATCTGTCTCCCTGAAACATCAACATACACAACTTTCTTCTTCTTTGCCTGAGAGGAAGATGGTGTATGGGTGCTAGACTTAGGCTTCACAGGAGCCTGAGTGGGTGCCTTTTGGGCTGGCTTCCTGTTCTTCCTAGGTCTGGGTGCAGCAGGTCTTGGGCCTTGTTCTTGATAAGGACCCTGATTTCTATTCCCCCTAGGCAAGTGAGGGAATGGAAAGCAGTTAAAGGCCTCAGGATGCCAAAACCACGGGGGTGTCATCATATTTGGCCTTCCCTGTTGGTATTGCCAAGCATGATGGTACCCTCGCTGACCAGTCTGAGGGCTCTTGGCCTGAGTCTTCCTCTGCTTTCGCTGAGGTTTTCCCTGGCCTGAGCTCTCAGGGGCTTCCGTAGGTTGCTTTGCCTTTCCCTTGGGTTTTGGCTTAGCTACCTTTGGAGCAACCCTGACTGTGTCAACAATTTCCTTGCCCTTATCAGTTTGACGGGCCTGGAGCACAATCTTAGGTGCACTCTGGCCTGTCTGAACAAATACCCTCTCAGTGTTGCTCCCTGAAGCAACATGAGACTGACCTTGTGAGGATTTCTTAGGAACATATCCAAGTCCCTTTTTCTTATTCCCAAGTATTTGGTTGCTATTTATTTCCTCTCTAGCCACTGAGGATTTATTCATTGCTGCAACCTTTTTCTTGAGAGAGTCCTCACTCTTTTTCAGGATTTCATGTCTGGTAAAGAGGTCATCAAACTTACTCTTAAGTATTTTCAGTTCTTCCTTCCTGACCAGCTCTTCCTCAGCCAGTTCCTTCAGAATCTTCTCTCTTGGAAGACGCTCAGCATTGATTAAATCAATCTCCTGAGTTAGTCTCACAATTTGAGTTGATTCTTTAAGATCAGACTGAGTGAGTTGTTCATTCAGGTTTTGAACTTCAGTACTCAATTTCTTGTTCTCCTCAACCAAGAAGACATTAGTTTCCTGCAGTCTGGAGAAATCAACCATCAATTGATCAAGACAGATCTGAAGGTTCATTTCTCTAACTGACTCTGAGCTAAGCTCAGGATTTTGACCAGTGTAAGAAGCACAAACAGAATTTGATGTTACCTCAGGCTCATCCCGAGCCATCAGACAGACATCATCGTACTCGTCATCTGAGAAGAGTTCAGGTGACCTTTCAGCAGGACCGTCAGAATCTGTTGCATCTTCAGCGACCATCGCTCTCCGATCAGCAGATCTTAGATCCCTAGTGGCTCTCCTTTCCTCTCTCTCCCTCGCACTCAGCTCCGGGCAGTCGTACTGATAGTGACCAATCTTGTTACAGTTGTAACATGCTACCTGCTCACTCACTCTTTCTTTTCTCGGTTCAGGGTTCCTCCTTGAGTCAGGTTCCCTGGTTCTTGGTGAGCTTTCAGTCTTTGTTGGATATCTATCATCGCGAGTACGTCTCTGTTCGTCTCTTCTTTCAGGCTTTGGTTCAGAATATCTCCTTTCATCACCACGTTCTCTCCTCTGGTCAGTATTCATTCGCTCCTCATATCTCCTTGAGCTTTGGTGGGTTCCTTCAGGTTTCCTGTCACGTGAGTCCTGATAAAACTTTTTATAACGACCAAACCTGGAATTGAGCTTGTCAAATCGTCTGGCCATCAGGCTGTACTCCTCAGCGAGTTCTTCCCTGCTCATCTCCATCAGTGACTTTGATGAAGAGTTTGATGAGGGCTCAACAGGTTCAGACCTGGCCTTGAACGCCACACTTTTCTCAGGAGTTTTCTCCTTCACTTCCTCTTCTGACTGAAATTTCTTCTTTCTTTTGTTAAGATCGAATTCAAGCGCTTTGAGCTCTGAAAAAAGTAAAGCAGAAGTTATGTTACTCATATCCTGAGTGTTCTTAAGCATAATTACACTGTTGTCCCATCTCCAGGAAGGGCATTCAGGATCTTTGAAGCAACATCTCTCCTTGGGACATCCTTGTCCAGCATCACCAACTCATTCATCAACTTGATGAATCTAGACTCCATTTGATCTATGCTCTCGTCAGGCAGCATCTCGAACGCCTCGAATTTCTGAATGGCAATGTTTCTCTTGTTCTCCTTGATCTTTTCAGATCCCTCACACATCCTTGTCAGCTCATCCCAGACCTCCTTTGCCGTCTTTAAGTTCATCAGCCTAGCTGACTCCTCGAAGGGCACCGTGTGCAAGATGATGTTTCTGGCGACGTTGTCAAGTCCCACCATCTTGATTTCATCGTTGGTCATGTCTTTCCTTTCTTTAGGAACCTGCACGCCAATCGCAAGATCCTCATATCCCAGTCCTCTGACGTTAGGAATAGTGATCTTGATCGGTCCCTCCCTGAGTACACGCGGCATCTGGTCATGGATGGCATCTAGATGTGCTTCTAATCTGAACTTCCAATAGACAAAGTTAGACACAGAGAATTCAGGTAACGAAGCTTCAAGTCTCCTCGAAGTCATGATGATGCAAGTTTTATGAAAAGCAAACTCAGATCTGTTCAGTGACCACCAACAGTTTCTCCTCTGAAACTATTAGTATTCAAAGTCAGTGGTCTTTTGAACCACTGCTCTGATACCACTTGTTGGTCCCGGTACAAGACTGATGAATACGTGTATGGGGGGGGGGGGGAATACACGTATACCAATTTTTCAACCTTAAAAACTGACTGAATCCCCTTTACTCAGAGTGGTAAAGAACTAGGAGCTGATAACACACCTACTGACTACACTTGGTGCGGGTCAGTTGGCTAACTATCAGTTCAAGTTCAGTGCGGAAATGTTTGAGCCCTGAAAGTTTAAAGTCTTGTTTAGTTTGCTTTCTGAAAAACTTGTTTTACTCAAAACTGAAGAGTGTTTAGTAGGGCAGTGCTCTTTTGAAGATCAGCCTGATTGATTCAGGCCTGATAAACTTGAATGCAATGAATGAACAAGTAATATAGCAAGTATGCACAATATCAAAGCAGTAAGAACACAAGGAGTTTAACGTGGTTCAGAGTCTCAAGCTCATACGTCCACGGCCTGACTTAACAGGAAATCCACTCAAGGGATTCTTGTTTTTAACGTGCCAAGGTGCACCAAGACCAGCTAACCTCACTGATCTATACAACTCCACTTACTAACACTCTAACTGACTTACTCCCAACAAGCCTAACTTAGGGTTTTAGTTTCAGTTTGGATTCCAACTAGATTGAGATTATCCTTACAAGGCAAAGCTATGCTAAGGATTGGATAATCTCTCTAAGCTTAAGATAATTCTAATTAGCTCTTGGAATACAGAATAACTCTCAATTGCTGAGAAACACTTGGGAAATTTAGAAGGTTTCGAGTGCTTCTCTTAAGGGTTGAATGCTTTGAATGCTTGAGAGTTTGAGTAATTTCTGGCTTGGAAATTTCCCGTAACCTTGAATGGGATCAAGGTCTTCTGTATTTATAGGTGATTTGAAAAACTATCCGTTGGAGAGATAGCCTTCGAGTCATCTATGTAGAGTGGCTTCAAACGGACATATCTTCATGCAGCAGCCGTCCTTGCATGGATTTGGTATTTGCATTAAATGCGTATTGAATGCTTGCCCGTTGAATATGCAGTCTGAATTCAGTCTTCATGTCAGGTTCCGTACGTGCGTGTCCTTCTCGGATTGGTCCACGTCATCAGGTTGGTGAGAATGTCAGAACTTATTCCTGAGCTTCAGGCTTGTCTTATTAAGTTCATTTTGTCTTGAACCCACCAGTCTTGTCCTGACGCTGAAATTCCTTTTGCATTGCTTGGCTCTACTCCAAGTCTTCCCATTAACTCAGTGACATCCCGTTCCCTTCAGGACTGAGTTAGTAATGACCTCAGGGTCATACTCTTCATCACTGACACTTACTCAGCCAGCTTAGAGGACTGCCATAAGTTCAGGAAGGTGCTCTTCGTCTTCAGGCTCTGAGTCTTGATTGTCTCCAGTGAGTTCTCCTCTCACTGAGTACCTGTGAAGTGTAAAATGACTAAGTACTAATCCTAACCAAGACTAGCCTGACAAAGACAGATTAAGGCAATCATCTTTTCAGGGGCTTTGGGATCTTAATCAAAACTGATAATGTCCCAACAATATGCATATACATGGATTCGAACCTAGGACCACATGAGTACAATTTATGATTTTAACCAGTTAAGCTAAACTATGAATGTACATAAAGTTGGAATATCTATTATGTAATACCCCGTCCCGTTTTATACTTTTTATATCCCTAGAACCCTTATTTTATTTTCTTATCTTTGTTTCTTTTTATTTTATTATTTTGTGTGCTTTGGTGTAATTTAAATATATACTCTTTTTACAAATTCCTAAATTCGTCGAAAGAATTGAATCTTTCAATCGAATAAAGGGCTACGAGAAATTAAATAATCAAGTTTGAAATTAGGATTTCGATCCGTATAATTTGTTGAGAATAATTAAAATACTCTAAAATATTAATCGAGTTTTAAAACTGTATTAATTTTCAATTCGGAATTAAACGCATGAACCAAACGATCCCTGAACCGTATCAAGTGGGATCGGAAATATCATGTATTAGAGTGGATTAATTTTCATCCACATAATATACCTTTCCTTTTAGAATTTAATTAAATTGAGAAATAAACCTCACCCACATAATTATCCCTTCCCTTTAAATTAATTTATTAAACTAATTAATTTTCCTTCCTAAGAGATACATACGGGTCTTCTTCCTCATTCAAGTTTTTCCCCAATTTCACATTTCTCTCTCTCTTCGAGAAGAAGAAACGCGTCCTCTCCCTCCCCCTTCCCTTTTCCGGCGACAACCGCCTCCTCAGCGCCGATCGGAGCCGCTCTCCTCCCACCGGCCGTCGCCTCCTTCCGCACGAAGCCAATCGTTGCCCCAGCCTCTGCACCGTCGCTGCTCCTCCTCCGACTGGCCGCCTCTGCCTCACCACCGCAGAGCCAGCCGCCGTGCCCAGCCCACAGCCGCGTCCTCTTCCTTCTCCGGCGATAAGCGCCGCCCAAACGCTCACCGCCGTCGCGCCTCTCAGCACCGCCGCGTCACCGCCTCCACGCGCGAGCGCCGCCTCCCCTGTTCTCCGTCGCTGTCGCGCCGCCGTGCGATGCCCTCCGCGTCGCTGCCGTTGGTCTTTGTTCCTTTGAGTAAGCCTCTTTTCGTTCGTTTCGATTTCACAGTCCTTCGAATTAATTCACTTATAAACAAGAATTCATGTTTTGCCTCTTTTGTATAATCGAGATGTTGTCGTCTCCACCGCCCTTTCCGACCTTTCCGGTGAAGCCCGAAAGACGAACCGCTGCCCGTTTATTTTCGAATCACCGAAACGACGCCGTTAGGCTGTCCAAATAACCCGACGAGTCTCCGAACTACGCCGTTAGGCTGCCCGTTTTGGGACTCGTAAGAATTGCTAACCTTATTTCTATTTCTCGTAATAGTTGGATTAGGAATTGAACCGTTTTAGATTTCCCGTTGAGTCGTCGTAAGTTTTTAAGAATTGTTTTGGATTTGAGACTTGTAGATGGACTTTGATTTTGTTGTTTTGGTGAGTATTGAATTAGCTATGTATTGTAGTGATTTAGAGTACTGGTTATTTTGATTCATATTAGTGTAGATGGAATTGTATTATTGATAATTTTCTTATTAGTGTTATTAGAATAGCTGAAGAGTAATATTGGATTAGTTGGTTAGTATTATTGAATGGATTACTTTAGTATTATTGAATTAAGTTGTTTAGTATCGTTGAAATAGTTGTTTGGTGTTTTTGTATTAGTTGAGTTTTGGAGACAAAGGGAAACTCGTCTTCCCCTTGTGCGACTGTTAGAAAATTAGGAACGAAAATATAAGTCGTTTTATATTCAAAATTTAGTAAACAAATGAAAAAGGTAGAAAATGGTATAATCCTTTTATTTCCTAAAAGTGGCACTAATCAACTTTAGAAGTAATATTAATATTAGAAAAGAAAAGTACTTTTTATAAACTTCTTAGAAAGTCTAAGTTTATTAATAAGTTTTAATAAAGGGTTTTTATTTATAAAATATTAAATTTTATATTCAAGTTTTCTTTTAAAATGAGAAATAGAATTCTTAAGAAAGAAAAACCTTTTCTTTAATTTTATTCTTATTTTTCTAAGTAATTCCAAGATGAATTCTTATATTTTCTTCCTTAAAGGGCCTTTATTAAGGACACCCCTAAATTCTGTAAATACACCCCCCTGTTACACCACTGCTTTTAGTAAATACACCTCCTCTTAAAAAGGGGTGTACTTATCAAAAGATTGTTTTTGTAGTAATCGAAATAGTCATACCACAAGTATACTAGTAAATACACTCCCTCAATACACTCACCTTTTTAGAAGTTGTGTATTTACCAAATAGGGTGTGACCCTTAAGCAAGTCCTTTTTGAGTTTATAGGACCACAACTTTCTCGATTCTCGTAACACAAACTCTCAAGTTTTCCTAAACGTTTTCAAAGGTCAACTTTTAATTAAATGTTCTCCTACTAGGATTCGATACAAGTTGGAACGCGCACCGAGGACTCGACCCTCTGCCTATACATCATTCTCGGGACTCGAAACAATCAGGTGGGTGATGATCCGTTGATTGATCTGCTATTAATAACATCGTACCGGTATTTTCTGAACTCGACTAAATCAAATCAAAAGTATCTAATCCAACATAAATGTAACACCTATCTATATAACTGTTTGGATTATGTGATATAACTACATATGTTATATATTAGCTTGTTGTTTTGTGAATCGATCACCACTACATGAGTAAACCCCTTACGTGAGCATGAATCAGTTCAGTTATCAGTCAAGTATTTTCTCAACGAAGTTGTTGTATCAGTTTTATGGAAAATCAGTAAGTATGGAGTTGTGATTTGGGTATTGATTATTTTTCCGGCCTCCGGGGACAGCTGTCGTTGGACGCCCTCGGAATCAAGGTTGTTGATTATTTTTCCGGCCTCCGGGGACAGCTGTCGTTGGACGCCCTCGGAATCAAGGCTGTTGATGGTTGGAGTTGAAAAGAGTAACTATGATGGAAGTGGAATGGTTGTACGTTTATGGTTTGACAGTTGTGATAATATGTGATATGACCTTGGGCTTTGCCTTAATGTGAACCAACTTGTGCTATTTCAATTATATTATGTGAAATATGCTTAATGCCGATGAATTACTATATAAACTGTTTCTTCTGTGATATATTGTAACCTTGTTTATATTATTACGTCAACTGCTTAAATAATTTAATTACTTTATCAATGAGTATAACTTAATATATTTCGGATTTACCAATCCCATGATGTTGCAAATCACCCATATGTTAGAATTCAATTCTCACGCCCCTTTTTCCCTAAACCCCTTGCAGATTATGGTTTCGTGGAGCAAGGACAGTAATAGAGACGACACGGAGTTCCCCACTTAAATAAAACATTCTGTTAATACTATGCCTTATGTACACATATATATGTGAGAGATACTTACTAATATTATTCTATTCATTTTCTTCCGCTGCATAAAAACTCATCATCTCTCATTTCCGTTATATTCCTTCAAAAATTTTATAGTTCGGACTTTTGATCACAATAACACTTCGAATTCGATATAATTAATATATATTGGGTTCGGGGCGTTACATATTATATATAACTTGAGTCTATAAAAATATATTAAATTGAATTGATCAATTATATTTTAATTAACTTATTGTTATGGTCTCACTATATTTAAGGGTTCTCAATTTAGAAAATTCTAATTTGTTAAAATAAATTAAAAATAGATTTAAACATATTAAATAATTTTGATTTTTTTTATTTATTAAATGATTGGTTGAATTTTTTTATTTAAAAATAGATAATTAAAAAATTTAATATTTAATTGACAAATTTTTATTTTCTTGAAAACACAGTGCACCAATTTTTTTTTTAATTATTTGAATATTTTTAATCTCAAATCGAATTTAATAGGTTGTTATATTGATTTAACTGTGTTTAACATTTGATAATATTTTGAATATATTTATTATATAATATAATTATATTATTTTACTGTGAATAAATTTATAATGTTATTGTATATGTAATGCGTTATAATGTATAATAAAAAAATTACAAAAATCCCGCGTAATACACGGGACACTCATCTAGTTTAAGATATTATAAAGTATGAACTTAATGTACGAAGTGTAGTCAACTATCAGTAGCATCACTAAAACTTATTTAAATATTGGTCTTATGAACTTTAAATTATTTTAAACAATAATTTAGTATAAATGTAATTATTTAAATTATGAATTTAATTATTATAAAGTATATGGTCAGTCTTAATATTGCTATATATTTAAATTATTTTAAGTACAATCGACTGTGAATCTCAATCCAATCCTTTATATTGGCAAAACGAAAATTGCCTATGTGGCATCCTCCTACTTTTCCCATTTCATCATCCTTTGCTCCATATTGGTTTGAGGTGTCCAACTTTCTTGGCCGTTGATTCATTTTATGTTTAATCTTAACCGTAGATCTTTGGTAATTTTTCCTAGAAATTTGATCATTTGTCATTCTTTTTTTTTTTTCACCATAGTTCTAGTCTCATATTAGTTTTCCCTTTTTCTTCTTGCCGTCTACACGGTATGTTCCCGTCTTGGCGATTCCGGATGATTGTATGATCGATCATGTCATTATGTATTACATCTTCTTGTCGTTCGTCTCTGTTCCCATTTTGGCGATTCCGGTTGATTGTACGATCGATCATATCAATATGTATTATATTCTTTTTCTTTTTTTCATTGTTCGTATTTGTTTGTACCGTGTGACTTTTCGTCGCACGTCTTATGTCTTCGAAATTGGATGTAGTGTATTTTATTTCTCTTGGAATTATAATGATTTTTTTTTGTTTAGTTGTTGTTCATGTATTTTTCTTGTGTTTGTTTTTTCCTTTTGTTAATTGTTTCGGCGTAATAGATCTTTGATGGTCGTTGCCTTTATCGGCTTTTTGGCATATTCAATATATATTTAATTGTATCAACGATAGAATTGTAAAAGAATCGGCTGGTTTCTGAATTTTTATCTTTTTTTCGAAGTATTGTTTGTAGCGAAAACATTGTTTTGGATACATTTTTTCCATGTATTGGGTACATTTTTTTCGATGTATTAGGTACATTTTTTCTATGTACATTCTTTAATTCATAGCGATGGCTCGCGGTCATATTCTTGGTAATCCTTGTATACTTAGCGCCGATATATTGCGTGTTTCGTTCAAAGTTTACCCCGACATCTAAGTCGTTGGGTCAAATTGTTGTTCATGGTTTGTTGTTCTTCATCGGGTCAAATTGACGTAGCATTCAAATTGGTCTATCATCTCTTTGTGTGTTAACACGGTTTTAAATCTTTTGCCACATGCTCGGAATAATTTTATCAATTATATTTATTAAAAATTAATTGTATTTAAGTCTCCTAATTATAAATTCGTGTTAATCCGTCCAAAATCTACCCCATGATTTAAGTCGTCACGACAAAATTGTTGTTCGTAATCTGGGTTGCAAAGTTAATTTTGGTCCTATAATTTTGATTTTTGTAAGGTAGGTGTTTTCATCCTTAGTAAATTGGTGTGTGATGTGCCCATAATTAGAATGATATGTAAATTCTATTTATTAAAAATTAATTGTATTTAAGTCTCATAATTTACAAGAATTTTTATTATTTGGAGTGTTAAATTCAACTTAATTTGGATGCTACTTAAATGGTATTTAATAAAAATTAATTGTGTTTAAGTCTCTTAATTACTATCATTCTTATTTTATAATTTGGTTTATCACATAAAACACTACAAAGAAGGTGATGTCCTAATTATTGTAATTAGTAGTTTGTAATGGAGTTAGTTGAAGTGGTGAGGTGGTAACTTTCCGGTATTTTTTTATTTTGGTCCTATAATTTTGATTTTTTGTAGGGTAGGCATGTTCATCCTTAGGAAATTGGTGTATGAATGCCATGTAATTTGAATGCAATGTAAATTTGAATGCTTTGTAAATTCTATTTATTAATTATATTTAAGTCTCCTAATTATTATGATTCCAAATTTATAATGAATGTAGATGAATTGGTGGGTTGCGAAGTTAATGTGGTATATAAAATTGATTTGCTTTATAATATTTTGATACAAGTCAAAAATGTATTTCATTTATTCTTGAACTTAGAGATAGAGTTTTCATTGCCAATTTTGTTGCACACATGCAAAAGAAAAGTAAGAATCAAGTTACTCTTTATGGTTAGTTACAATTAATGAGATATTTCTCTATATGCTATTTAAAATTTTATACATTTTATATATGTTCAACATGAGGTTACAAATTAGTGATAAAATTCACAACGATGGTGTTATTTTCTATACAAGTCACATCTTACGTTAATGTCCTCAGGAGATGAGGTTGTCCAATTCAATTTTCCTACAAAAAATATTAAAAAAAAAAGCTTTTTATTACACCAAATTTGACTTGCATATATACTAGCAAGAAATTTTATGGATTAATTCAGAACCCAACCAAGATAAAAATAAAAAATGATGTGGATTTAATTTTATTCGTATAGTAATTTAATCAATTGCATATTGCAATTAATACTTGCGCATAACAGAGTACTCCAATATAACCAGAAAGAAATTAACTGGGTTTAGAGATTAACTAATTAACAATTCATTGATTCATTCCATAAACAAGACATACATAAATCAGAGTGTTGGCCTAAAATTAGTAAATCAATAATTGGTGGGTTGCGAAGTTAATGTGGATCGTACATTCGTGTGATACATTGTATGCTCGAATAAATAGTATAATTTTGGTGTGTGATGTACCCATAATTAGAATGCTATGTACATTTTATTTATTAAAAATTAATGGTATTTAAGTCTCATAATTAACAAGCACTTTTATTATTTGTATTGTTAAATTCAACTTAATTTGGATGCTACTTAAATGGTATTTAATAAAAATTAATTGTGTTTAATTCTCCTAATTACTATCATTCCTATTTTGTAATGGAGTTAGTTGAATTGACGAGGTGGTAACTTTCCGGCATTTTTTTTTATCTTTGTCCTATAATTTTGATTTTTGCAATATAAGCGTGTTCATAATTTGAATGCTATGTAAATTCTATTTATTAAAAATTAATTGTATTTAAGTCTTCTAATTATTATGATTCCAAATTTATAATGAATGTAGTTGAATTGGTGGGGTGTCCTATGATATTGATTTTGGAAGGTTCGTTGGTTTCATTAGTTGAGGGAATTGGTGGGGTGTCCTATGATCTTTGTGAATTGCATTTATAAGAAATTAATTGTGTTTAGGTCTCCTATTTATTATAATTCCTATTTTGTAATGGAGTTATTTTAATATGTGAGGTATTAACTTTCTGACATTTTTTTATTTTGGTCCTACAGTCTTGATTTTGTAAGGTTCATTGGTATCATGAGCTGAGGGTGTGTGTGTATGAATGAAGTTGGGTGTGTTCATGCTTATGATATTAGTCCTCTATTTTCGGCCCATAATTTTTTTTCTGCGACGTGTCATTTGGATGAATTTTCGGTCCTTTGGATGAATTTTCGTCGTTGCATTTATTTTGGATGCTCCATAATTTGTATTTAGGCTCACTGAATTGTTTTAAAGTCTCATAAGTAACAAGCATTTCTATTATTTGGAGTGTTAAATTCAACTTAATTTCGATGCTACATAAATGGTGTTTATTAAAAATTAATTGTGTTATAAAATTGCCTATTAAATTGCCTATCATTCTATGTTTCACACATTGCCTACCGAATTTAATTTGCCTACGGAATATAATCACTTGGTGTAATTACCTATGAGACATATTGAGGCTCAGTGAAAGTTATATGGCAGGGGCATAATGTTTGCTATGGCAAGTGTGTTATTATATCTTGGTGTCTTGTGACATTAAATTTTGATTTAAGTCCTCTTGTATTTAGTTTTTTTGATTAATTTATGTGTATGGTGGCTACATAAAATAACCCCCTATGTAATTTCAACTAAATAATGGCACCTTCCATGGTTAATCACTACCGGAAAATTTATTCCATATATTCAGTGTAATTATTAAGCATTTCTATTGGGTGGAGTTTTAAATTCGATTTAATTTGATTGTTATATAAATTGTATTTAATGAATAGTGCTACATAAATTTTATTTATTAATAATTTGTTATGTTTAAGTATCCTAATTATTGTGATTCATATTGGTTGTTCATGCTTACGAATTTGTTGTGTTTAAGTATCCTAATTATTATCATTCTACAATTAACATGAATGCTACATAAATTATATTTATTAAAAAATAATTGAGTTTAAGTCTCCTAAATATTATCATTCCTATTTTTTTTCCAGAATTTCTTCTCTATATTTCTTTTTGGTCCTCTAATTTTTTTTAGTCGTTTTTTTTTCAATTATAGAGGATCATTTTTTAAAATGTATATATTGTATGATGCACATTAATTGTAGGTCATCATCATGGAAGTGACATGATGTTTGCTATGGCAAGGGTGTTATTATTATGGATGGTTTTGATTTAGGTACATAAAAATAATCCCCTATATAATTTCAAATAAAAAATTATACCTTCACATGGCTAATCTCAATTGATAAATTACATATTGGACCAATAGTGTTGTCGATTCTACTTTACTGAAATTTTTGATAATTTGTTAAAGAATTTCAATTAATTTTTTTAATCATTTTTTTTGTCCTCTAATTTTTTTAATCATTTTTTTTCAATTACAGAGGATCATTTTTTAAAATGTATATATTGTATGATGCACATTAATTGTAGTTCATCATCATGGCGGGGGCATGATGTTTTTTTTGGTCCTCTAATTTTTTTTAATCGTTTTTTTCCCAATTATATAGGATCATTTTTTGAAATGTATATATTGTATGATGCACATTAATTGTAGGTCATCATCATGGCAGTGACATGATGTTTACTATGGCAAGGGTGTTATTATTATGGATGGTTTTGATTTAGGTACATAAAAATAATCCCCTATATAATTTCAACTAAATAATTACACCTTCACATGGTTAATCTCCATTGATAATTTACATATTGGACCAATAGTGTTGTCGATTCTACTTTTCTGAAATGTTTGATAATTTTTAAAAGAATTTCAATTAATTTTGTATGATTGCGGTTGGTCCTCGACCAAATATTGTGAATATCAAACACTTGCAAGATTGTACACGGGTTCATTGTAGAAAAATCTCAACCAAATATTGTAAATATCATGGAAAAATTTATTGCACAAATTAAATTGTAGGTCATCATCTTTTAAGAGTACACCTATTTTGCATGATTGGCATGGGGCATAATGTTTGTTGAGTGTTATTATATGTTGGTGTCTTATGACATTAAATTTTGATTTAAGTCCTCTTTAATTTAGCTTATTTGATTAATTTATGTGTATGATGGCTACATAAAATAATCCCCTACATAATTTCAACTAAATAATTACACCTTCCCATGGTTAATTCCATTGATAATTTATTCCATGTATTCAATGTATTGCTATTTTTTCTCCTTGGATAATACCTTGGAGATTATTATTTTTTATTATGTTTCTTAAATTGTAACTATTTGTCGCTATATATATGACCAAGTTAAAGAAGTACATCCATTACTATTTGTCTATTTTCGTATGTTTTTTTTTACAGCATGTTTACCCCATTGCTTTTGTTATTTCTTTCTGACATGTGTTCTTTGGCCGTCCATGTGAGAATTCTACAAACATGGTTGACTAATGGCGCAGATAACATGAATATACTTATGATGGACTCTCAGGTTATTAGTGTTTTTTATGTTGGGATAGGGGTTTATTGTTGATAGTCAGATTTTTTATTTTTTATTTTTTTCAATTTTCAATTTATTTTTATATCAGGGAACAAAGATCTATTGCTATATTCCTCGTGTTTTGGTTGTGAGATTTCGCGAATTTATTGTCGAGGGCAACGGATATTACGTCACATGTTTTGGTGTTGTCCCAAATAATAGGCTTATCAAGTATACCAATAATCAATATACACTGGAATTTACTATCTCGACAGAGCTACGTCAATGTTTTGTGCCCACCATTGCTAATTCATCTTTTGATTTTATTAATTTTAAGGACATTCTAACTGGTGACGTTGATATTTCAGTTCTGTGTGGTAAGAGTTAGTTTTTTCTTTTCTTTTGGGATTCGATACTTTTTTATTTATTATTATTATTGTTGTTGCAATATTTTTTTATTGATTTTTTTAATTTTAGATGTGCGTGCCAATTTGGTTCACATTGGTCCTGTGAATACTATTGACCTGTCGATGTCTGGCTGTGTTAGATTTATTCAGCTACAGTTGCGGGACGACAGGTTTATGAAGTTCATTATTTTTTTATGTGAAATGTCTAATGTATTATTAATCTGCAGTGATTATGAGATGCAATATGTTCTGGTTAATGGACTGTGCAATCAATTCGTGAGGTCCGTTGTCAGCGATCCAGTGCCTCCTGTAACTATTGTTGTGCAAAATGCAAGAATTTTTAATTCCAATGGGGGTATATGTTTATATACAAGTGATTCTGATTAATTGTAATCTTTATTTATATACGTATGGTCGTTTGTGTATATATTATTTGATGTATTTTTTTAGGTCGTTGTCTTGGTGTTATTCCTCATGCTACGAGGATATTTTTCCATGACGATGTTGGTGATGATATTGTTGATCGTTTCAGTCTGATTGTGATTTGATTTTCGTAGAAGAATTATAGTTCGTGTTAATAATAAATATTTCTAATCATTTGTAACATTTTCTTTGGATATGTAATGTTACATGTATTTATTTGAATAAAATTATATTATTTAATAATTCTCTGTCGTTCTGATATTGGTCCTAGCTTGACTATATACTGCACTTGTCATTATTTTTGCTGCTTTGAGCCTATCATTTTTGTGCCAACCAACATTTGTCCTATTTTTTTTAGTATTGGTGTACTGTGATATGAATTTAAAGGACTATATTTATATTGTTTTATTTAAGTCCTGGTATATTATTCCAAGGATTACGCGATGTGTCTAAACTGGGTGTTGCTCTCATTAAGTTATATTAGGGAACGGTGTATATTTCTACAGATTTAATAGATGCCTCACTTAGAGTATGAATTATTATAATATATTTTTTATTTAAAAACTGATTGACATCCTCAATTTTATTAAGATGAGATTTGGAGAAAAATAGTTAAGGTTGGTCACCCTTCATTTTGATTGTAAGGAGGATTAATTTAATTTTTGTGTATCATTTCTTATTAACTGTTATAGTATGTCCTTTTATTATTCATGTATTTACTCGAATTTGTAAGCTATATGGTATGGTCTTGGCCGTAATACACTAAATTCTCGGCTTCTGCAAATGTAGCTTCTTTATCTCCCCGAATGATTTGCATGTTATTACTACGACGAAGATGAACAGTACAAACAAAAACAGGAAAACGGTCGCATCCTACCTCCTCAGTCTCGTCTTCGGCCTCCGGGAACCCCAGTCTCAGGAGTACTTCATCCAGAATTGTCTTAAAATCAATGGTTATAAAGATTGGGTCCATGTGAATGATACCTACAATAGGACTACCAAATTAGTGCAAGTCAATGCAATAATTAAAACACTAGAAATTTTGAAAACAGTCCATGCTTTCACCTTTTGTGTAAATGGTTCAGATTTGAATGGTGGACACACTTCTAATCCATCATTTATATGCTTTTTATGAATGATGGGGTTTAGAGAGTACTATAATTATCAGGGAATTAATCTGCAATGAATCAGACACAATTATTTCCAAATTAAGGCAATTGGTCACATGTCATGGAAAAATATGAAAAATATTTGGTTAGTTTGCATGACCAGGAAGAAGGTATCCTATATTGCACAATTCAATAATTCAGTAATATTATACCTAATCATGCAAACTAAATAATGTAGATTGATATAGTATGATTAAAATGGTTCAATAATATATGGTTCAACAAGAAGTTGGTTTCTTTGATTGTGTTAATTTATATGAAGTACTCGCGATAATTGATAGATGTTTTTTATTATATTGAAAATAAATTAATATCTTAGTGAAAACAATTTTTACCCACCAGTGGTAATAGTAGATATTTTATATTAATCTCGAATAATTTCATCGGTAGTATCATTAATCATACTCCTGATAATTTAAATAATACTCTAAAACTATTTCATTGGTAGATATAACATTAATTGTTATATCTATTTAAAATTGTTAACTTAATTCTTAATTTTCAACCTCAATACATACATATATTAATTTTGAATATTTTGAAATAATTTTTTTTGAGGTCGTGGGTAATGATACACATATAAGTAGTATAAAATTTCACAACCAATCAGCTCTAATTTAAGATTTCCTTTCAATTATTAAGGATTATCACATGTGTATCATTTCTTATTAGCTGTTATATTATGTCCTTTTATTATACATGTATTTACTTGAATTTGTAAGCTATATGGTATGGTCTTGGCCGTAATACACTAAATATCGGCAGGAATTAATAGAGCCCACATTGATATATTTAATAGTACTATTGGTAATGTAACAGTCTTAATATGGAGATATCAAGTAATAAAAAATGTATATCATTATTCAGTAATTTTTGGTAGAAGATTCCAATGGATGAGCCGTAATTTTCTTATTGTCATTACAAAATATTAAAATTTAATTGTAATGATAATCTACAATCCTAATATTATATAGTCCCTTCAAAAATTTAATTGAGAGTTGGTTTCAGTAGATTTCTTAAACTCTCTCACTTGTTCTGGAATGTTGTGTCATCGTCTGGTCCTAAAAGAGGGTGTTTCGATTGTTTTGCTCCGTAATATAGATCAGAAGTCTGGGCTTTGTAATGGTACACGATTGATTGTCATTAGGCTTGAAAATCACATAATCGAAGATGAGATTATACCTGGCAGGAACATTGGGAACAAGGTTTTCATCCCAAAAATGACTTTGAGTAATTCAAATGTAATAATGCCTATAAATTTTACTAAAAGGTAGTTTCCTGTATTGCTGTGTTTTGCAATGACTATTAACAAAGGCCAAGATCAATCTCTTTCCAATGTTGGATTGTATCTTCCCAGGCCAGTCTTTACACACAGTCAGTTGTGCGTGGCAGTTTCGAGGGTTAAAAAGAGGAATGACTTGAATATTCTATGTCTTGATTCGGAAGGGAAGTCGTCTAACTACACGACCAATGTTGTCTATAGGGAGATTTTTAGGAATCTATAAGCATTAGTTTGAAACTTCATAATATGGTCTTATTTGGTGTTAATATGCGTGCTTTGTTATTTGGTTAATCAACTATGCTGGTATTTGTCTAATAAATAGTGATTGCAACGTTTTTTAAATTTTAATATAAAGGATTTGATTACCCAAATCCATACGGACAAATTACAAAGAAAATACATAATTAAATATGAAAATACATACGGATAAATTACAAAGTAAATACATAATTAATATTACAGTTGTTGTGTAGTGTGTCTTGTAATTTGTGAACTAGGTCAAATCGTGTGATGTTCTTTTATTTCTCTTTCGAGTTCCAAAAAAAAATCCTTATCATTTGCAATAGATATGACCTTCATCATCTTTTGTGTATATAGATTTTATTAATATCAATGTCAGATTAAAAGAAAGAAGTATTTTCAGTCCCGCGAAACTCGCGGGGTTGTTACTAGTTAGTAGATATTACTAAATCCATCATAAATGGAGTATTAATTTTAATTGATATTTCCAATGCATTTTGAATTATGTAATGCATTTGATTGCGAAATAACAAGAAAAAATATATTTTTTAATGTATCCTAGTAGTTGGCATCATTAAATATAGATTAATTATATTATATTGATTTGATTTTTTTATAGAAGATGTGTTCTAATTAACTTTAACTCATATTTTTTCTAAACACACCCTATTTTTTTGCATCATTAAATATAGACTAATTATATTAGAAAAAATTGACACCCTTTAAAAAAAAAAATTATAGTATAATTGGGTTTTTTTTTTTTTTTTTAATTTTTACTTACAAGCTTTTAATTTGATTTACATCATTAAATATAGATTAATTATATTAGAATAATTTGACTCTTTTAAAAATTATGTTCTAATATATAGATTTACATCATTAAATATTTATAACTTAACTCATATTTTTCGATTTTCACTATATATTAGGAACTAGTACGTACCCCCGCGAATTTCGCGGACTAGAAAAAAATTTGTTATTATTATTTCAAATTATAAATATTAGTTTTTAAAAAAAATACCTTGTAATTTCGATATAGATTTTAAAATTTTAATTATAATCCAACAAATAATAAAAAATACTAAACATGAATAAATAGAAAATTTGAAAAATATTAACTAATTCAAATATTTAATCTCAAATTAGTATAACACAATATTACTTAAAATTACAGTTATTGTATACTTGCATGCACAATTTTCCCCCATTGTATGAAAATATAATAACAATTGAACACAAAAGTTTAACTCTAAAGATAGAATCACACATTTCAGATCTAAAGGTCACATTTGACAAAAAAAATGTCATAATTAAAATGAAATATTGTGTAGATGTTTGTGTGAGAACAATTGATTAATGTGTTGATATTTATTACACAATTCAACAATAAAAATTAACCTTTAGGCATCAATCTTAGTTTTTTTTTTTTAATTCAATTTCCCTCCTGGACATTTCACATTTACAGATATTTTACAAAAAAAAAAAAAAAAGAGTTAAAAAATCGAAGTTGTTAAAAAAATCAAAATCCTACTCTACAAAACAATATCTATATTTTACAGTTTCAAATTTTATTTTGCAGGTATAATTTTATCAAAAAAAAGAAAAAATTGTGTTACAATCTATTATTGATGGTAAGATATTATATTTGGTGGCAATATTTTTTGGGAATCATATACTATTTCAGTGACAATATCTTTTAAAAAATATTTCAATTCCTTGCTACAAATTTTACATCTATCAAGTATTTATCTAAAATAAATTCTAAAAATATCAAAGAAAAGAAAACGGTAAACCGTGAAAAAAGATATGCTTGCATTAATTTAATGTTTAAAATCTTGCATTAATTTAATGTTTAAAATAATATTTCATATTATACATAAATATTATGTTTTCATTGATTAAAATATATTCAGATTTATTGTATTTTAGAGTAAGATACTTTTTAAATTTATAATACTTAAGTTGTTAGTAAAGAAATTTAATGTTCTTTTTTTAAGTATGTTAAAATAATATAAAAGAAAAATCAAAATCCTAGTCTATGAAAGAATATATGTACTTAACAATTTAATAGTCTATTTTGACGGCATAATTTTATCCAAAAATAGTTTTTTGTATTATGATCTATTATTGAAGACAATATATCATATTTGGTGGAAAAAAAAAATGGTATCACATGCTAATTCGGTGAGAATATCTTTTCTTAGATATTTCAATTCCCTCCTCCAAATTTAACATCTATCAATATTTTATAAAAAAAACTCCCAAAAATACCTTAGAAGAGAACTCGTTCAACAGTGAAAAAAGATATACTTGCATAAATATAATATTCCATATTTTACGTAAATATTTTATTTTTCCATTGATTAAAATATATTCAGATTTATTATATTTTAGAGTAAGATATTTTTTTAAGATATAATACTTAAAATGTTAGTAAAGAAACTTAATGTCCTTTTTTTGTCAATACTATAATTTTATATCCATAAAAAATTTATTACACATATTTTAAGAAAAATATACATTAATTATATACGATATAACAACTTTTTACTTTTTTATAAATTACAATACTCTTTTAATATTTGTATGTTAAAAATAATATAAAAGAAAAATCAAAATCCTAGACTAGAAAAGAATATTTGTATTTTGCAGTTTAATAGTCTATTTTGTCCGCATAATTTTATCCAAAAATAAACTTTTGTATTACAATCTATAATTGAAGGCAAGATATTATGTTTGCTGGAAAAAAATTATTGGTATCATACACTATTTTGGTAACAATATCTTTTTCAAAATATTTTAATTCCCTCCTACAAAAATTTCATATATATCATTTTTTGTAAAAATAACTTTCAAATATATCTAAGAAGAAAAATTGTTCGACCATGAAAAAAAAGACTTCTACATCACCTTTAGGTTACCTGCAATTCAAAACGAAGAAACATAAAATTTAGTCAGATTTCATCAATAAAGTACACCTTATTCAGAAAAGAATAATAGTTGGATCAAAATTGTAGGCGTGCAGTGGGAGAATCTTCTTATTGAAAGAGAAAAAGTTATTAGCGGTGGATTCTAAAAAAATAAGAATGTAAAGATATGAATATACTTTAGAAACTTACGAAAAGTTTATGAATACACTCGAATGATCTTCAACTCAGATTGATGCACATATAATTTTCACTTAATGTGCGCCTAATCATCTACATGTGCATAATAAATTAGTTTACCTGCAAAAAAAATAGGGATATGATCTATACAAAAAATTATAGAAATAATCCAAACAAATGAACAAAAAATAAAATCATATTTTTTCACATAGTATACAACAAATGAGAAAATGAAGAGAAGAGATGAGGATTAGGGTTGAAAATCAGAGTGAAAACTAAAGAGAGATTTGATATTTATAGAAAATACAAAATAAAATGTATGGTTGAGATTAAAAGTGTAAAATAATGGTGTAGATTAAGTCTTAATATGATTTAAAACTATTGTAAATCCAATAGATTTAATATACCAAATCCGGAAGATTTGATGTGGACATTACTTATGGGCCTAATAACCTAAATAGGCTTTATAGTTTAGATTATGGGTTCTCTATTATAAATAGATCTCTGTACTCAGTATTGAAAACACACAGAAATATTAGTGAAAACTCCTGGCTTGATACGCCCCCAGACGTAGTTGTTATCGGTGAACTGGGTAAACAAACCGATATTTCTATTTTACGCTTATAATTTACAACATGTTATTAGAACGAGTCTCTACCTGTAGTTAATCAGTATGTATCTCAATTTATTTTTCAATAACATGATAATTAATTATCGTATCAATTTTTAGATCCATATATGCTATGAATTTACCGTGCACTTTATTCATACATTGTGTCTACAGTTGTTAATTAATTGGATCAAAATTTATTTTTGAATCTGACTACCGACGGCCGCACTCTGCGAGCCCCGATGGCCGAGAAAGGAATCCGGACTCGACGACCGTGAGCCACGCTGCCAGCGCTTCTGTCGTGCTCCGCCGACAATCACACACCACGGATGGACACGCGCCTCCGAGCTCTACGATCGGCCGCCCACCTCTGCGCGCAACCAGCACCTCTGACGCGTCGCGCTCCTCCCCGCTGCTCCGCTGCCTCACAGCATTGAGCGGCGGCTGTAGGCCGCGCACCACCGAGTGACAGTGGTCAATGCCGCATCGCCACACAGCGGCTGAATGCGAGCCCACGTGCGCCGCCGCCCGAGCGCGAGCCGGAAGCGGCCTCTTGCTCCGTCGCCCCGGCTTCCCCCCCCCCCCCCCCCTCCTCCTTCGCACGTGCCCTGCTCATTATTTTGGGCATGTAGCCCAATTCAATTGGTCTAATTAGAAACAAAAAAAATAATTTGGGCCTGCATCCCAATTTAGTGGACCATGAATAGAAAAAAAATCTTTTGGGCTGAATTTTTTTAATTAGTCCAATTTATTAATTTTGGGCCTTTTAGTATTTAAACTTCCTTTTAATTTGAGCCCTCAATTTAATTTATTAGTACTCATTAAACTTGAAAAATAAAAAGTGATAAGTTTTAGCATATTAATTAATCTCAAATTTTTAGAATTAACTTTTTAAATTAGTTCTCAATAAATTATTATTATGTGCTTAATTACTATATACGCATGCTATTTATGATTAATTCTCATGCATGCATTATTACTTTTCCACATAGTTATTATAGTCTGCATTAATTGCCTGGGTAGGCGGCGTTCAGTACTTGTCAGACCGTAAATTATGTTTTGGATAGACGACGCTCAATTCTTGCTCCTATGTGCTTGAAAGTGATCAAATAAATCCTTATAGCTCCGTTGTCAACGAAAGGTCATAAAACTCACCATGTCACTTTAAATATTGTAGTCAGAATATTTGATATTACCAAAAGAGAATTTGCTGAGCTTGCTCTTGATGGTAGTAATTACCTGACATGGGCTCTAGATGTTGAGATCCATCTAGACTCTACTGAGTTGATGTTAGTGTTAGTGTCCTAGAGACAATCCTTTGTAAGGACATAATACTAAGATGCTATTCAGTTTATGGTTTAATATTATTGTTTGGTTTAATATTAAATGTATGACTTTACACTTATCTGAATATTATGTTTGATTGTTTGCACTATTCATATCTGTGTTCCCTTGAATCGATACTGTCATTAAGTGAGTGAGAACTCAGATGACCGAAATACGATTCTCAAATAGCCCCGATCAAGGATCATTAAGAATTGAATATTGATGATGTAATGGAGATTGGTGTGCGATCTGCATTATACTCTATGGAGAGAGTGTATTAAGATCTCACTTACTACGAGATATTATGTATCTCATAATGGATGCACAACAACCTTAGAGGGTATTGATACACCCATCCGAGAAACCGTTTGATGTAATTCCACATAATGTATCTATGGGTATCTCGGTTAGTGGGAGTGATGTGATACTCCTCAGACTTGAGGTCAATACGCACGACATGTGTGGAGTGATGAACGTTGACCATGACCGACGCTTTCACCCTCCAAGGGTAGATATGACATGGATTGGGTTCATCACGAAGTACATGTGCGTGGTAGTTGAGCCAAGAATAGGATTCATTCCTCAATGTGGATTTAAGAGAGAATACTCATCTTCTTATCATAATTGGATCTAAGACATCGGCCGATGCAAGTCAACTTGGACTTTGTGGCCAAGTGCTACGCGAACAATCAATTAGTATTTTGAGATAATATGATTAAGTTATTTGAATAGACACTTCATCATGTTCAAGGCTTAATCGAGTATTCGCGAATGAAAGGAAGATATCACAATAGCCTACAATATTTCAGGTAGTTGCAGATTTCCTCGCAACGTACCTCATATATTGAGAATGTCTGATTTATTGTCTAGGATTCAATTAAGACCGTTAGTTTGACTAATCACTCGATATACGAGGGCCTATGAGTCACACAACAAGCAATGATTGTTCGCTGATTATAGTTGGTTGATTAAGTATTATATTAGATATAATATTTAATTTATGGAGAATATAATAATAATTATATTTGGAATTAATTATTATTATCATTTAATTAAATTGGATTTAATTAAATATGAAATCCCAATAATAATATTTGGAATATTATTATACAAGAATAATAGATTTGGTAAATATATTATTCGTAGGAACAATATCTAGGGAGATATAATCCATAGAGATTATATTATGCTATCTTGCTTAGAAATTAAGCTAAGATAATCCCTATAAATATGTGTCATATGGGAATTCAGTATGACACACAAGAAATATAATTTCTCCATAAAATCTCTTGTTCGAGTTTTCCTAGCGAGTTCGTCTAGAGATCCAAAGCTGGCACCTTGGTGCAGATCGGTGAATAGCAATTGCGTGGATACCATAGTAGAGGATTCCGCGTACGAAGCGCTGTAAGATTTCTTATTTGGATATCTTGAATTTATTTATGCAATTAATCTGTTCGTTGTTGGTGAACGATTACTCCACTGCGCATGTTTATGTGTTTACGTGCCTCTAAATTTCAACAGTGGTATCAGAGCTTCAGGCTCTAAATTAATTGTGTAATTAATTGATTGATTTATATTAAAAAATTATATAAATTAAAAGGGTACAGTCAAATTAGATTGGACCGCCCCATTTTTATTAATTTACCTTGGTGACTAGTATTCTGGGCGAAACTCATGGAGGGTAAAACCCAGTTCCCCGCCGTTCAGTTTATCGAGGCCGTACAACTTTGTCAGCGGCGGCACCTAGCGATGGCCGTTCGAGGTGGCGTTCGACGCCGGAGGCTTCGCGTCGCTTGACTCCTCAATTTTATTTTCTGTGCTTGAGTGAAAATGCAGTGACTCCCGCCGCTTGCAGCGGTGGTTTTCAGCCGCTCGTGGCGGTGATTTGCTCCGATTTGCACGCACTTCTCGCGGCGGCGATTTTTGCCAATTCATTCGCACTTCTCGAGGTGATGATTCGTCGTTTCAGCCACATCATTTATGGCGATGATTAAGGTCCCTTACAGCGGAGTTTCAACCACTCCGACCGAATCTCTTGCTATGCGAATTGGGCTACTCGCGGCGGCGATTCGCACCGCTTGCAGCGGTGATTCAAGCCACTCGTGGCGGCATTTCGTGCCGCTAGCAGCAGCGGCGATTCTGTCATTTCCCTTTTTGTGAATTTGTGAATGTACCCTACGGGGTCGTGCGTGATAGTTTGCAGCTCGTGTGGCCGTGCGTTGTGAACAGTGATGCATATAGGCCATGTTTGCATCGATTCCTTTGCTCAATTTTGAATTGTTGATGAATTAGTTGGATTAATTCTGAAATTGATGTTTGAGGATGTGAGGATTGAATCGGTTGTCCCGAATTACAGATTGGATGCTGTTGGAATTCGGGCGATGATGAGCGAGGGGCTATTTACAAAAAAGATTTCGAATAGGCCCCTCCGTGCAAGTTTTTAGAAATTGCACATGAGCCCTTGGTAAATTAATAAATTGATGAAGAATATTAAATTAATTTTGAAGATTAATTAATATTTGATTTGTAAAGGTTGGACCTTTGTTGATTTTTTAAAGTAAAACTGTAAAATTAATTAAATTAATTGTTTTAATAAAGAATTAACCTTTGAGAATCGTTTTTGAAATTGAATTTTAAAATATTCGACAAAGTTAAATAATTATTAAAATCCCACTTATATTTATGTCCGCATCTTAATTGTTTTGGGTAGGCGGCGTCCAAATAATTATCGGACCGTATTGTGTGATTGGGTAGACGGTCCCCAAATATATGTTAATCCGCATAAAATCATGTTTAGGTAGACGGCACCCTATAATTGATCAAATGTGATGTAGATTAAGCAATTAATACCCCGCCTTTAAAGTGATCCTCGTTAAAATATGGTTTTTCATTGAATTGAAAGATGTCTTCCATTAAAATTAAAAGTAAACCGGAGATTTTGTTCCAATGAGCAATTAAGGCCCCAACCTTTTGCTCAGATCTGCATCTAACGGGACTTTTATAGGGACACGTTGTAAACCAACTTAATTTTGTTTCACCAGCCCTAGCAGGGATACGAGAAGTAGGTGACATCCCATTGAACTAGGTTCAATCAACTAGGAATTGTGTGAGACAATTGGTTTAGAGACCTACCAATTCTATTGTTGCAATGTTCAGCCCTAGCAGTCATTGTAATAGTAGGAATGTGGATCCTAGTCCATTACAATTTATATTGGATATAAATTCGTACTCTTTCGATGAGGTCATTGAGTATGTGAAAATAATGGAGACAAAATAAATAAAAGGCCATGTTTATTTTGATTGCTGAATATTGATCATAGAAATTATGTGTTTTAATTCCCGTTTAAATTTTATTTCCTAGGACTGTTGAAATGAATAACTTGTCATTGAGAAGTGTTTTGGAAACAAACAAATTGGCTGGGCCAAATTTTCTTGACTGGCACCGAAATGTGAGTTTGGTGCTTAGGTAAGAAAATATTAAGTACGTGTTGGACACGCCAATCCCTGATACCCCTGAGGCTGGTTCTGAGGAAGCCGAAGCATTTAACACCGAAGCTCAAAAGAAGCATCAAGATGATGCTTCCCAGGCTCAATGTGTTATGCTGCTCGGCATGACTCCCGAGTTGCAAAGGCAACACGAGAGGATGCTTCCCTACGAGATGCTTAGACATCTGAAGGATCTCTTTGATTCTGAGTCTCATTCTAGATTTATGAAGTGATGAGAGATTTGTTTAGATGTCGGCTGTCTGAAGGAGGGAAAGTCTATCCTCATATTTTGAAGATGATAGGGCTAATTGAGAAACTTGGTCGTTTGGGCATTGAGTTACAGATCAATGTTGTTGTTTATGCCATTCTTCAGTCGCTACCCGATTCATACTCAAGTTTCGTAGTAAACTTCAATATGAACAAGACAGTTTCGACCATGCCTGAGCTTCATAACATGCTCAAGACTTTTGAGTCTTCCACTGCTAATAAAAAGCCTGTTCTTATGGTGGGCGCTTCTACTTCTTCTGCCTCTAAGGCAAGAAGAAGCGAAGGAGCAAGGCTAAGAAAGGTTCTAAGCCTAATTTCCTCAAGCCGAAAGGTGGAATTCAAAAGAAAGAGTGGGTAGATAAGGATGTATGCCTCCACTGCAAGCAGAAGGGGCATTGGAAGAAGGACTGCAAGGTTCTAGCAGTTGAAAAGAAGGCACAAGGTGCTTCAGCCACTGGAACAGGTATGTTTATTATTGAGATAAACATGTCCACAAATGATTCTAACTGCTAGGTATTGGATACCGGTTGTGGCTCACACATTTGTACAAATGTGCAGGGGCTCAAGGACACCAGAGCAGTTAGACCGGGTGAAGTCGCCCTTCACGTGGGGAATGAAGCAAGAATTGCTGCTGAACGTGCTGGGACTTATGTTTTAGACTTACCTTCTTGTTTTAGACTTGAATTGAATAATTGTTATTTCGTTCCGTCTATTAATCGTAACATTATTTCTGTTGCTATGTTTGACATTGAGGGATTTTCCTTCCGTTTTACAAATAATATTTGTTATTTTTCGCTTAATGGGATGTTTATGGAAATGCTCCTCTTGTGAATGGTTTATACTTGTTACATTGTGGATATAATGTTCTTAATATACAAAATAAAAGACTCAAGCTTAGTAATCATGAAAACCCGACTTACTTGTGGCATTGTAGACTTGGTCATGCAAACGAGAAAAGAATCGCAAGGTTAAGAAAGTTGGACTACTTGACCTCATTTGACTTAGAGTCTTATGGTAATTGTGAATCTTGTCTCATGGGCAAGATGACCAACAAACCCTTTACGGGGAAAGGGGTATGTGCCAAAGAAGTTCTAGAGTTAATCCACAGCGATGTTTGTGGACCATTGCCCACTCTAGCCAGGGGTCAATTCGGCTACTTCATCACCTTTACAGACAATTACTCAAGATACGGATACGTGTATCTCATGAAACACAAGTCTGAATCGTTTGAGAAATTTAAGGAGTACAAGGCCGAAGTAGAGAAATATCTTGGCAAGAGTATCAAGACTCTTCGATCAGATCGAGAATGTGAGTACCTTAGCCATGAATTCATGGATTACTTGAAGCTTCATGGGATCCAGACAATGGACTCCTCCTGGAACCCCTCAGATGAATGGTGTGTCCGAGTGGAGAAACTGAACCTTGTTGGACATGGTTCGGTCCATGATGAATTTTGCCTCCCTTCCAACATTCTTATGGGGACACGCATTGCAAACCTCAATCAATATTCTAAATAGGATTCCGTCCAAATCAGTTGCGCAAACTCCATACGAGCTATTGTATGACAAGAAGTCATCTTTTCTACACATTAGAACATGGGGTTGCCCCGTAATTATGAAGAAAATGCAAACTAATAAGTTGGAATCTAAAGGTGAAAAAAGTTATTTTGTGGGATATCCTAAGGAGTCTAGAGGATATTATTTTTATCTACCGGAGAAACAAACAATGATTGTTTCTAGGCATGCAAGGTTCCTAGAAAATGAGTATGTCTTTTAGGAATAAAGCCGTAAGAAGATAGAACTTGAAGAAATTCCAGAACCACGAATTAACATAGAGACTGATGATTTGTCAAAGCAACATGACAAAGAATCAGTTGGAGCATTCATCGACTCTCATGGTGGAAGTTTATCACTATGTGATCCTCTTTCAGCCAGTGGGAGTGTAATTGCCTAATTGGAGTTGCGTTGCCTTCGCAACAACCTCCAAGTAGGCTGAATGAGAATAGTATATTCAAATTCCCGCCCAAGAGGCATCTGAAAGTGTCGCTCTTGAGGACTCTCCAGTCAATGATGAAGTCACTGCACCATAAAATTTTCATGATCAGAATGTACAGCCTGCACAACCACAACTTCGTAAGTCAACTAGGATTTATAATCCAATCGATAGGTATTATGTCTTCCTCGTGGAGGAACACGGTGATGTGGAAATACCGGATAAGAACGAACCTAAGACTTACACTGAGGCGACATTAGATGTTGACTCAGAGAAGTGGCATGAAGTCATGAAATTCGAGATGGACTCGATGTACATCAATCAAGTTTGGGACTTGGTTGAATTGCCAAAAGGGGTAAAACCTATAAGTTGCAAATGGGTCTTCAAGAGGAAGACCGATGCACATGGCAAGGTACAAACCTATGAGGCTAGGTTGGTGGTGAAAGGGTATAGTCAACACGAAGGCATTGACTATGATTAGACCTTCTCACCGATTGCGAAGATCAAGTCCATTCGTATTTTATTTGCGATAGCCGCATACTATGATTATGAGATTGGCAGATGGATGTCAAAACATCTTTTCTCAATGGAAATATTGTAAAGAAGTGTTTATGACTCAACCAAAGGGTTTCATATCTAAGCCAAAGTCTAATCTCGTGTGCAATCTTAAACAATCCATCTATGGATTGAAGCAAGCTTCTAGGAGTTGGAATATCCAATTTGATGAAGATGTTAAATCGTTTGGCTTCATTAAAAATCCGAAAGATCCATGTGTTTATTATAAACGCAATGGGAAGAGTATTGTCTTTATAGTTGTATATGTCAATGACATATTGATTATAGGAGATAGCATCCCGCTCATGCAGTCCATGAAAGATTGATTATCAAAGACCTTCATGATGAAGGATCTTGGTGAAACATGCTACATCTTAGGGATCAAGATCCATAGACATAGATCCAAGAAGATGTTAGGGCTGTCACAATCCACCTACGTAGATAAGGTGTTGAAGCATTTTGTGATGGAGAACTCTAAGAGAGGATATCTTCCAGCAAATCATGGGATAAAGCTGTCGAAGAAGGATTGTCCTTCTAGCGAAGCTGATATCGACCACATGAAGAATGTTCCATATGCATCTGCAGTTGGATCCATCATGTACGCCATGACTTGCACCAGGCCAGATGTGGCCTACGCTGTCAGCATCACGGGTAGATACCAACAGAATCCAGGTGAGCCTCACTGGATTGCTGTCAAGAATATTCTAAAGTACCTCAGGCGTACTAAAGAATATCTTCTTATCTACGGTGGACAATCAAAGTTAGTCGTCATCGGCTACGCTGATGCAAGTTTCCAGTCCGACTGTGATGATTACAAATTGCAGTCAGGATACGTCTTCACTCTCAATGGAGGTACGGTGTGATGGAATAGTACCAGGCAAGAGACAACCGCGGATCAACAACTGAGGTTGAATACATAGCTGTGGCAGACTGCCAAAGAAGTTGTTTGGATAAAACAGTTCTTAACTGAACTAGTGGTAGTTCCGAGTGCTAGTAGTCCAATAAAATTGTATTGTGACAAAACTGGTGAGGTTACGCAAGCAAAGGAACTAAGATCCAACAACAGAAACAAGAATGTACCGAGGCGTTATCACTTGATAAGAGAGATGATTTCTAACAAGGAAATGGAGTTAGAACACATTCCCACAGATGATAATTTGGCTGACCCATTCACCAAGACTTTGAGTGTTCATGTACACACTAGACATTTTGATGGTCTAGGGGTTAGACAAGTAGGTGATTGGCTCTAGTCTAAGTGGGAGATTGTTAGTGTTAGTGTCATAGAGACAATCCTTTGTAAGGACATAATACTAAGATGAAATTCAGTTTATGGTTTAATATTATTGTTTGGTTTAATATTAAATGTATGGCTTTACACTTATTTGAATATTATGTTTGATTGTTTGTATTATTCATATCTGTGTTCCCTTGAATCAATACTGTCATTGAGTGAGTGAGAACTCAGATGACCGAAGTACAATTCTCAAATAGCCCCGATCAAGGATCATCAAGAATTGGATATTGATGATGCAATGGAGATTGGTGTGCGATCTGAATTATACTCTATGGAGAGAGTATAGTAAGATCTCACTTACTACGAGATACAAGGTATATCATAATAGATGCACAAATACCTTAGAGGATATTGGTATACCCATCCGAGAAACTGTTTGATGTAATTCCACATAATGTGTCTACGGGTATCTCGGTTAGTGAGAGCGATGTGATACTCCTCAGACTTGAGGTCAATAAACACGATATGTGCGGAGTGATGAACTTTGACCAAGACCGACGCTTTCACCCTCCAAGGGTAGATATGACATGAATTGGGTTCATCATGAAGTACATGTGCGTGGTAGTTGAGCCAAGAATAGGATTCATTCCTCAATGCGAATTTAAGAGAGAATACTTATCTTCTCATCATAATTGGATCTAAGACATCGATCGATGCAAGTTTACTTGGACTTTGTGGCCAAGTGCAACACGAACGATCAATTAGTGATTTGAGATAATATGATTAAGTTATTTGAATAGACACCTTATCATGTTCAAGGCTTAATCAAGTATTCGTGAATGAAAGAAAGATATCACAATAGCCTACAGTATTTCAGGTAGTTGCAGATTTCCTCGCAACGTACCTCGTATAATGAGAATGTCTGATTTATTACCTAGGGTTCAATTAAGACCGTTAGTTTGACTTATTGCTCGATATACGAGGGCCTATGGGTCACACAACAAGTAATGGTTGTTCGCCGATTATAGTTAGTTGATTAAGTATTATATTAGATATAATATTTAATTTATGGAGAATATAATTATAATTATATTTGGAATTAATTATTATTATCATTTAATTAAATTGGATTTAATTAAATATGAAGTCCCAATAATAATATTTGGAATATTATTATACAAGAATAATAGATTTGGTAAATATATTATTCGTAGGAACATATCTAGGGAGATATAATCCGTAGAGATTATATTAAGCGGGCCAAGCATATTATCTTGGTTAGAAATTAAGCTAAGATAATTCCTATAAATATGTGTCCTATGGGAATTCAGTATGACACACAAGAAATATAATTCTCCATAAAATCTCTTGTTCGAGTTTTCCTAGCAAGTTCGTTTAGAGATTCAAAGTTGGCACCTTGGTGCAGATCGGTGAATAGCGATTGCGTGGATACCATAGTAAAGGATTCCGCGAACGAAGCGCTGTTAGATTTCTTATTTAGATATCTTGAATTTATTTATGCAATTAATTTGTTCGTTGTTGGTGAACGATTATTCCGCTGTGCATGTTTACGTGCCTCTAAATTCGAACAGTTGAGCAGAGCCATTGTCGAAGGTTCAAAATCCACTAACACCCAGAAGGCGAAAGTGTTGATTTTTCTCAGACATCACCTGATTAAGGATATGAAAAATGAATACCTCTCTGAAAAAGACCCAGGAGCGTTGTGGAAGTCCCTAAAGGACCGATTCCAACAACAAAACGATATACTCTTCCCTCAGGCACAATACGATTGGCTGAACCTCTATTTTCAAGACTTTAAGTCTGTGACGGAGTATAATTCTGCCTTGCACCATATTGTATCCCAGTTAAAGCTATGCAAGCAGGCTATAACTAAGGACAAGTTGATACAGAAAACTCTATCAACGTTCCATGCTAGCAACCTTGTACTCCAGCAGTAGTATAAGGCAAAAAAAATTGCACTTCTATTAGCAAAAAAATACAACCAACTCCTTATGAAGAATCATAATTCGTAACTGGTTGGCTCACAGGCAGTACCCGAAGCACATGATATAGGTCAAGGAAATATGAGTGGTCGCAAGCGTGGAAGGGGGAGAGGAAGTAAACGAGCTCGGGGCAAAGGCCGAGGCCATAGTAAATCTGGTGGTCAAGGAACCTTGAACGACAATCAAGCTCAGAATCGTGGAAAGGGTGTACCCAACACGAATTCCACTCCACAAAGATCTGGCTCTCAAGACAAGGTTGAGCAGTCCTGCTACAGATGCAGATGCAAAGGCAATTGGTCTCACACGTGTCGTACTCCCAAGAATTTAGTTTAGGCTTATCAAAAGCAGTAAAAGGACGACAAGGGGATGACCCCTAAGGCCGAATCTCACCACGCCAGCCTGCCTGAAGCAGAATATGATCATAACAATGACGATCTCTTGGGCTTGGAGCTCAAAGACTATGGAGATAATAAGTGATTCGAATATTTGATCATTTTTAGTACTTTATTTTTTATATGTGGATCCTATTTTTGGATATTTTATTATGAAATTTATGATTTAGCTTTGATATGTTTACCTTAATATATGCTATCTGTTATATCTTGTGGATATTGCTATTCTTATACATGACTTGTAAACATATCAGCTATTAGGTTTGGGCTTTTTCCTCTGGCATGATGGATACAAATTGTGATTTATGTTTGGTAGATAGCTCCACCACACACACAATCTTAAGAGATGGGAAGTATTTTCATAACTTGATAGAAAAAAAGGGAGTGTAACTACGATAGTCAATGATAATATTATGATAGTGGGCTCCGGAAGAGCCTCTGTCATCCTCCCTATGGGTACTGAACTCATAATAGACAATGTTTTGTTGTTTCCACAATCGAAGCGTACCCTTCTCAGTTTTAAGGACATAAGAACTAATGGCTATCACATTGAAACTGAAACTGAGAACAATAATGAATACCTTTTGATGACTATTTCTCGAGGTAGCCGTAAACAAGTTATTGAAAAACTTCCCTCCTTCTCTTCCAGATTGTACTATTCCTACATCCGGCCGTCTAATCTCCATATAGCCATGAGTATGAAATTCCATGACCCGAACTCTTTTAAATTATGGCATCAGCGGTTAGGTCATCCAGGACAAACAATGATACGTAGGATTCTATTTAATTCCATTGGTCATAATATTTCGAATAATAGAATCCCTCCTATCGATGAATTTATCTGTAATGCATGTTCAAAGGGTAAATTAATAGTGCACCTGTCGCGCACCAAGGTGGGACTTGAATCTCTGGTTTTCCTTGAACGGATTCAGGGAGACATTTGTGGACCGATTCACCCAGCATCAGGACCATTTCGGTATTTTATGGTCCTAATTGATGCCTCCACTAGGTGGTCATATGCTTGTTTGTTGTCTACCCGCAATCAAGCTTTTGCCAAGCTCATTGAGAAAACTATTGAGCTTCGAGCTCAGATCCCATATTATCCAATAAAATCAATTCGTATGGATAATGCTGCTGAGTTTACTTCAAAAGTCTTTACTGATTACTGTATGGCACTGGGAATTAAAGTGGAGCATTCGGTCCCTTACGTCCACACCCAAAATGGTCTTGCTGAAGCGCTAATAAAACGTATCAAACTTATCGCTAGACCATTACTTATGAACTCAAAATTACCCACTTCATGTTGGGGGCATGCAGTCCTACATGCATCACATCTGATACATATCCGTCCAACTGCATACAATGATCATTCCCCCCTACAGCTAGTGTGTGGGAAAGAACCTAACATTGCTCATCTGCGTATATTTGGATGTGCGGTGTATGTTCCGATAACATTACTGAAGCGTACCACTATGGGCCCACAAAAGAAGCTAGGTATTTACGTTGGATTTGACTCTCAATCCATCCTGAGATACCTAGAACCTTTGTCTGGGGATCAATTAATGGCCCGATTCGCCGACTGCACGTTCGATGATGATCACTTCCCGATATTAGGGGGAGATCCGAATTCAAAATTGAATGAATACCGGGAACTTACGTGGAACGTAAGTGATCTTCAGTATCTAGATCCACGCACTAGTCAATCTAAATGGGAAGTTCAAAAGATCATTAACTTGCAAAATTTAGCAAACAATCTGCCAGACACATTAACTGACCATAGAGGTGTGACCAAATCACATATACCTGCAGTAAATGCACCCCAAAGGGTTGAGGTTCCAAGAAAATCAAGTATACATGCCCCCATATGCCAGAAGCGTAAAAGACCTATAAACGATACAAATACACCTAAAATGAAAGCTAGCAAAACTGGTCAGTCAAACTTGAAATCTCCAGAAAAGATTCGTCCAGAAACTCAAAATCTCTAGAAGAGACTTGTCCAGAAGACGAGCATCCTAGTAATGAAGCACGTGCCCAAAATATTCAATGCACTAGGACTGCAGAATGACCAGACCTTGATACACTTGGAAATGAAGAAGGTCTGGTTGACAAAAACGTTGAAGTCTCTATGAATTTCATAGTTACAAGAGAAACTTATAATAGAAATATTAATGTCGTCGATGATACATTTGCAACGACAAATCTAGATTCAGAACCTAAATTAATAGCTGAGTGCCAGAAGCGCTTGGATTGGGTAAAATGGAAAGAGGCAATTGAAGCAGAGCTCACATTTCTAAATAAAAGAAAACTATTTGGCTCTATCATTCGTACACCTGCGCACACTATCCCTGTAGGATATAAATAGGTTTTTGTACGAAAATAAAATAAAAACAATACTGTGGAGAGATACAACTGCAGAAGTCGTTGTACGGCCTAAAGGAATCAGGTCTAATGTGGTAAAATAGACTTAGTGAATTCCTCCAGAAGAAGGGATACACAAATGATATAGCTTTCCCATGGGTATTCATAAAGAAATTGCAAAGTGGTTTTTGTATCATATCCGTATATGTTGATGATCTAAACATAATCGGAACATGCAAAGAGATTGAAGAAGCCAGTTCAATCTTGAAAGCTGAGTTTGAAATGAAAGTCTTAGGTAAAACCAAGTGTTACCTCGGCCTGCAGACCGAGCATCTCCCAGAAGGAATCCTTATACACCAGTCAACCTATGTAGAAAAGGTATTGGAGAGATTTCATAGGGATAATTCTCATCCACTCAGCACGCCTATGGTTGTTCGATCCCTCGAAGAGGATAAGGACCCATTTAGACCAAGAGAAGATTCAGAATAAATTCTGGGGCCAGAAGTTCCTTATCTTAGCATTGTTGGTGCATTACTCTATCTAGCATATTGCATTAGACCGGATATTGCATTTGCAGTTAATTTGCTTGCGAGATATAGCGCTTCTCCTACAAGGAGAGATTGGAATGGTGTTAAGCACGTTCTACGGTATCTCCATGGGTCTCAAGATATTGGATTGTTTTACCCTATGAACCAAGATAAAAACTTGGTAGGTTACGCGGATGCTGGCTACTTGTCTGATCCCCACAATACCGTATCCCAGACTGGTTATGTTTTTCTCTGTGGTGGTACTGCAATCTCATGAAGATCGGTTAAACAAACTATGATTACCACATCTTCAAACCACTCAGAGATAATAACTTTGTTTTAAGCTTCACGAGAATGTGTTTGGTTGAGATCATTGGTAAAACACATTAGTGACTCGTGTAGTATTGCTAAAGGCGATACATTCCCTATCATCATGTTTGAAGACAACGCAACTTGCATCGCACAAATGAGTAATAGGTACGTCAAGGGAAACCTGACGAAATATATTTCACACCCATACGAACTCCAAAAGAGTGGCGTAATTACCATACATAAGATACGATCTAGTGACAATCTAGCAGATATGTTCACTAAGTCCCTACCTGCCTCTACTTTTGAGAAGTATATTCATGGTATCGGGATGCGAAAGCTCAAAGGATTGTTGTCTTCAGGGGGAGTGGTAACCTAGAAATAATCCAGAAGATTAGATCCGGAAGATCAATAAATTGGATTTTCCTCCCTAGCTAAACATTTTATCGCTACCTAGCATGTGGAGTTTTTCTGACGAGACATATACGTTATGTCGTAATGTCCAAGGGGGAGTGTTGTAAATCCAGTAGATTTAATATACCAAATCCGGAAGATTTGATGTGGACATTACTTATGGGCATAATAACCTAAATAGGCTTTATGGTTTAGATTAGGGTTTCTCTATTATAAATAGATCCCTGTACTCAGTATTGAAAACACACAGAAATATTAGTGAAAACTCCTGGCTTGGTACGTCCCCAGACGTAGTCGTTATCGGTGAACTGAGTAAACAAACCGGTGTTTCTATTTTACGCTTATAATTTACAACAAAAACATGTCTAAAATAACTTTTAAGGAGAATGCAAGATTTTGAAATGAAATGATTTGATAGGTGCCACATCAGCCTAAGAATAAGGTGGTGCTGACACATCCTTTTTGAAAGGTTTGGAAATATAGTATAATAAGATGTTATTCTAAATCTATTATACTAATTCAAACTCGTCTATTTATTTAAATTAAATATTATATTTATTTCAAGATAATGAAAAAAGGAAATTTCTACAATTTTAAGTTAAATTAAACTACACATGTTAGTTTAATTTTTAAAATCTTTGTGATAAACAATGACATATATACCAACCATATAAATGAATTTTATTTTAATTATTACACTTTGAAAGCTTAAAAATGTCTAAAATTAGATTTTCGAAATAATGTTTGAAATGGTCTTCTAAGAATCATTGTACGTGTGTATCTTTGTGACCTAAAACTTAGGAATAAAATATCTTACACATGTTAACATATTTTTAATGAATCTTTAAAAAATTAGAATGTGTGTATATACATTTCATTATTTGAGATATTTAATTGATATTTTTCAAAATATATTTTGACATGGTCTAATATTTTATATGTGTACGTGTGTATCTCATGTTCCTTAATTTCGGATGTCTATCTTATGGGAAAGATTCAATTTTTTATATTATGTATATAAATTAAAAGGAATAATTAATGAAATTTTATGTTCCCATATAGAATACGCATATGGCATCTTGTATACATTATATTTTAGGGACTGATATGCTTAGAAAATGGTATACATTTTTATTGAAATGCACCATATGATTATTTTATTGATTAAGATTTATGATTGCCTAATTTATATAAATCAGTATTAATTTAGAAATTAATCTTTATTAAGATTAATTTAAATTTTAGTGTGAATGTTATTAATGTATTTAGCACATAAAATTAAAAAAGTGTTCATTAAACGAATAACTAACAAGAAGAATAATCAAAATATCAGTTCATATCTTTTAATTATATATATATATATATTTGGACAAAGTATGGAGTGAAAATGGTTCATACATTAACCATGTTAGGATATATTTGTCATAAGAATCTTTTTGTTTGATTTTAATGATGTCAAGTATATTCTTGAATATATAGATACTAACCTTGCAGGTAATAAAGCATTGAAGAACTTAGAATTCTTTTTCTAAGGTTTGCAGTTGAAGATTTTCTAAAGGCCTTGCAGCCGAATAAGTTTCTCAACTTTGCAGCTGAAGAGTTTGAAGAAAGTCTACAGCCGAAGAGATCAATAAAGTCTACAACTGAAGAGTTCTTACAACTACAGAATCAAGAGTGTTCAGCTGAAGAACTGTTTTTAGTAAAAATAATTAAGTGTAGTACATCTTGTACATTCACTCACATAGTTTGAAAAATATCAGGAGATTAATTAAGGCTAATTCCTAGCCAGTAGACACAGAGTGTTCAGTGAAAAGTGCTTATTCAAGCAGTCATCACTACTAGACAATCTGTAATACACAAGGACAAAACTACAAGACAAGAAGCTTTAATTAAGTTGAAGTCAAAGTTGGAGGTGAATTTCATTTGAATTCAAAATCCCTCCAACGGCTAGAGGCCCCTTCAAGACTTCTATAAATAGGAGATGAGACCTCAGAGGACAACAACAACCCACAAGCTTTCAAGCATACTATACATCATATCTTCAGCTACCAAAGTCTACAACCTTCTCGTGATTAGAAGTTTAGGACTTAGAGCTAGGATATTGTGCTTAGTCATATCAGTTGTTGTTCCCTCACAATACTTTTATCTTGTAAATTCTACTTATAGTAGAAGTTTTCTTTGTGAGTGTATTCTGAGTGAAACAGTGAGAATCTTAGTGAACCATTTGTATCCACCTAAGTTTAGAGTGATTTGAGTGAGGATTCTAGTTCTTAGGGGGGACAACTTTGAGTCTTAGTGAACATCTTAGTTAATTTGGCACCTGAGGGTGTGACAGTGGATGTAGGAGGATTACAACATCTCTGAACCACTATAATTTATGTCTTCTTTCTATTTCTGTCATTTCAATTCAAGTTATTTAATTTACAGTTGTTAATTCTTGCTTTACATATTATTATCTGCTGTAATCTTCATTCCATCAATTTTCAAATTTTTATTGTGCATATAAGACTTGGAAAGTTAAAGCTGTAGATTCCTAAAATCATTCAGCTAGAAACTTAAGTCTTTGGTTTTTCATCTTACACATCACACTCTTTGTTTTTCTGCTGCACAAAGGTGTCATAAATACTTTCTAAAGTATTAAGACATCATCTCTGATAAGATTTTTTAAGTTGTGAAAGGAGTTTTAAAACCACACAGACTTAACAGTTTTTAAGTCTACAGCTGCAAACTTGTTTAAACTCTACAGCTGTAGAGGTAAAGTCTTGTTTGATTTTCAAGTTTTAAAACTCGAGGTCTATTCATCCGACCCTCTAGACCTTGATAGACTTTTGGGACCAACAAGTGGTATCAGAGCAATTGGTTTGCCACTACTTTGACTAGTTTTTACTTTTTAAGCTAGATCCAAAAATATTTTTGAAAAACCACACCTGCATATTACTATGACTCCTAAAATGATCAAATCTAAAGTACCTATGTTTTCCACCGATGAATATGATGATTGGAAGATAAGAATGCACGCACATCTTTCTGCTATGAATGATGAGATGTGGTCTATCATTGAGGATGGACCAATCACCATTGAGAAAGCCAACACTGCAGCTGACCAGAATGGATAAGCCCAGATTATTCTTAAGCCCATAAAGGAATGGATAGATGAAGACAAGAGTAGAGCAAACCTCGACAATGTTTCTAGAAACACTATTTATCACTCCCTAGATAAAATTGTGTTTAGCAAGATCAAAATTGTAAAACTGCTAAAGAAATATGGGAGAAACTAGAGATGATCTGTGAAGGAACTGATCAAATTAAGGAGAATACGCTCATGATAGTTGTTAAAAAATTTGAGAACTTCAAGATGAAATCTAGAGAAATTCTTGAGAAGCTTGATTCAAGATTTATTGAGATTCTCAATGAGCTTGAGTTACTTGGAAAAGAGTAATCACAAAGGGAAAAGAGCATGAAGGTTCTTAGAGCACTCCCATCAGAATGGGACATGAAAGTTATTGCTATAAGGGAATCAAAGGATCTCTCTAAAGTATCTACATTTGAGTTATTTTCTGACCTTAAAGCTTTTGAGTTTGACATTGATAGGAGAAAAGATCGGGAATCAACCACTTCAAAGGTTACAACTCTTGTAGCTGTAGAGTCTACTCCTGCTGTAGAGTCATATTCAGATAATGATGAGATGACCTTACTAATTAAGCAATTCAGGAAATTTGCTAAGAGAGCAAACTGGAAGAAAACCCCATCAAAGCAGACCAATTAAGGTAAGTCTAATAAGCCTTCTACTAACTCCACTTATCTTTGCTATAATTGCAGGACACCTGGACACTTTATCAAGGACTGCCCATAGCCTGAAGCAAAGAAGTACACCGAGGAAGAGAGAGTTGTTAAGATGGAAAAGAGAAAGAAGCTGGATAAAGAAAGAATTAGAGGACTACTATCTGAGTTTGATAAAACTCAGGAAGACAGTCCCCCTTCTTCTTCTCAACCAACTACAGAGTGTGAGTCCACAGATTCTGAGGACAATGAAGCACTAATATGTCTTATGGAAAAAGATGAAGAGGTACAATCCTCATCCAGTTCTTTAACTGATAAGGATTCTTCCAGTGATATGATTCACTTGCTCCAAAAAGGTTTTAAAGGACTGCTTCATATCAGAAGTGATTACGATGAACTAAAACTAGAAAATCAAGAACTAAAGCAAAGGATTAAGGAACTGCTTGTTGAAACAGATGAAAACAAACACAAGTTATCCTTGATAAGTAACTTGCAATTGGAACTTGACTATCTAAAGATGAGTCATAAGAATTTTTTTATGAAGCTACCTGTAGAATTGCTGACTATATAGATTTCAAGAAGGAAGTTGAGAAGAAAAGTAAACTCATCAGGGATATTGAATCTGAAAGAGATTACTTTGTCAAAAGATTGGAATGTTATGGAAAATCCTCAAGAAAATTGAAGGCAATGCTTTTACAGCAAAGACCTTCTGGAGATTTAATAGGCATTGGATACAATCTATGTGATTGGCAAGATTATCTTGAAAAATTTGTGCCCACATTTGTGAAACAACAACAAGAATTTGAGAGAAAAAGCATTCTATTGCAAGAACTTGAGGAACCGGTGGTACAAAGAATGATCAAGAGTCTATCTGATGAAAAATAGAGAAAGATAATTGACATTATCTATGGAAGGAATGAGAAGCATCTGGATGAAAAGATCAACCAGTACATGGACAAAGTTATAGAAATCTGTAAAGAAGAAACTTCAAGTCAAACTTTACAGACAACAGTTGTGCAGCCAGAAGCAGCTGTAGAATTCAAAAGAAAAGAGAATTTTAACAAATTCTAGAATGGAAAGAAGTCTACAGTTGCCAAGAAAGTTGCTCAGGAAGTTCCAAGCAAGATAGGCGAAAAACTAATAATTGCCAAACCAACTTGGGTGGTTAAGAATGTTACTGGAGGAGATCCAAATCTTTGGATACCTAAGCACTAACTCTTCACTTATTGCAGGAACATTTGTCAACCACTCCAAAGAAAATTTGGTACATTGATAGTGGTTGTGCAAGACACATGACAGGGAATACAGAAGCACTTTCCAACCTTAAAGAACTATATGGACCTAGAGTAGTTTTTGGTGATAATGCCAGTGGAACTACTAAAGGTTCTGGTTCAATAAGAAGAGTAAATGTTCAAATCAATGATGTATACCTTGTAGATGGACTGAAGCATAATCTTTTTAGTGTAAGCTAATTTTGTGACAAAGGCTACATTGTAGACTTTACACCTCACTCATGTATGATTAAGGATGTTGAAACCAAACAAGTAAAACTTTGTGGTACTAGAAAAGGAAATGTGTACATAGTCGAATGGAGCTCAGCTGAAGAGAATGTTTGTTTTATAACAAATGACACTACAAAAGTAAGATGGCTTTGGCACAAGAGGTCTACCAGAGACTAACTTTAAGAAAGATCACCTTTGTGATGTATGCCAGAAAGGTAAGCAAACAAAAAAGACTTTTAAGAATAAAATCTTTGATGGCTCAAAAAAAGTTTTGGAACTGCTTCACATGGATCTTTTTGGACCCATATAACCAGTTAGTTTGAGTGGGAAGAAGTATACTCTTGTAATTGTAGATGATTACTCAAGATTCACTTGGACTGTGTTCTTAAGGAAGAAGAGTGAAACTCTACAAAGACTACCTGAATTAATGAGGAAGGTTCAAAATGAAAAAGCCTTGAAAATAGTGAAAATCAGATCTGATAGAGCAACTGAATTCACAAATCAAGTCATTGAAGAATTTGTACACTTCATGGGATTCATCATGAATATTCTGCAGCTAGAACACCACAACAAAATAGTGTAGCTGAAAGGAAGAATAGAACACTGAAAGAAGCTGCTAGAACAATGTTAGTAGAAGCTCATTTATGTAAAAGGTTTTGGGCTGAAGCAACAAACACTGCTTATTACACATAGAATAGATGCTTAATCAATAAAGACCCCCTATGAATTATGGAAATGATTTAATCCTAACATATCTTATTTTCACATCATTAAATATAAATTCTACTTTTTGAACAATGGGAAAGATTATCTAAAGATATTTGATCTTAAGTCAGATGAAGGTTTCTTTCTTGGATATTCAGTAAGCAAAGCATTTAGAGTGTTCAATAAGAGGACAATGCTTGTGGAAGAATCTACACATGTTGTGTTTGATGAACCACACAATGTCAATGGAGAAAATCTAAGGACTATCAAATAATTGCAAAAGGAAGACAACTCTACAGATAAAACTCTACATCCGTAAGTAACAACTGAAATTCCAGTTGGGATGACTGAACAAGGCAAAGGAGAATCATCTAAAGTGTTACCTAGGTTTAAAGACCAATCTGAGGAAACATGTCAATCAAATCAAGATAATATTCCATCAGTTGAGGAACTAACAGAAAGACTCAATGAGTCTTCACTTAGTAATCCTACAGCTGAACAGAATATTCATCCTGACCCTCAAGATATGAAATGGCTTAGAAACCATCCCCCTGAATAGATTATTGGTATGACAGGCAGAGTAAAGAATAGAAGACAACAACATAAAGCTATGTGTGACAGTTTCTTATCTGAAATAGAACTGTTGGTCTCGGTACAAGACTGAGAGATACGTGTATGGGGGGAGGGGGAATACACGTATACAAATTTTCCTGACTTTCAAACTGACTGAGCCCCTTAACTCAGAGTGGTGTAGAACCCAGGGTTGATAGCACACCTACTAACTGCACTGAGTGCTTGTCAGTTGGCTAACAATTAACTTGAGTTCAGTGCGGAATGTGTGAGCCCTGAAAGTTTATAGTCTTGTTATAGTTTGCTTTCTGAAAACTTGATTACTCTATTCTGAAATGGTGATTAGTGCTCAGTTTTAATGATCAGGCTGATTGATTCAAGCCTGATAAATAATGCAATGAATGACATAATGAATGAACAGTTAAGAACAATTATCAAAGTAATAAAGAACACAAGGAAGTAACGTGGTTCAGAGACTCAAGCTCCTACATCCACGGTTCTGATTTAACAGGAGAATCCACTAAGGATTGACTTGTTTTTAACGTGCCAAGGTGCACTAGAATCAGCTAAACTCACTGACTCTTACTTTCTCCTTCCTAACTCACTAACTAACCTCAACCAACAAACCTGACTAGAGGGTCCAACTAAGGCTTGTGATTATCCTTACAAGACTAAGCTAGGCTAAGGATGGATAATCACTCTAAGCTTAAGATATTACAATGAACGCTCAGTGGAATACAAAATAACTCTCTTGCTAAGAAACACTTTGGAAATTTAGGGTTTTCGAGTGCTTCTTTTGAACGCTGAATGCTATTGAACGCTTGAGGGTTTGAGGAATTTCTGGCTTGGAAATTTCCCGTTACCTTGAATGGGTTCAAGGCCTTCTGTATTTATAGGTGACTTTGAAAACTATCCATTGGAAGAGATAGCCTTCTAGTCATCTACGTAGGGTTTGTTCAACGGATACATCTCCCATGCAGCAGTCGTCCTTGCATGGATTTGGTAGTGCATTTAATGCTTGCCCGTTGAAAAGTGCAGTCTGAACTCAGTCTTCATGTCAGGTCCATATGTGCGTGTCCTTCCTGGATTGGTCCACTTCATCAGGTTGGTGAGAATATCAGAACTCATTCCTATGCTTCAGGATTGTCTTATTGAGTTCTTTTTGTCTCGAGCACAACAGTCTTAACCTGACACTGACATTCCTTTTGCATTGCTTGGTCCTACTCCAAGTCTTTTCCCATTACTCAGTGGCATCATGTTCCCTACAGGACTGAGTTAGTAATGACCCCAGGGTCATACTCTTCATCACTGACACTTACTCAGCCAGCTTAGAGAGACTATCGTAAGTTCAGGATGGTGCTCTTGTGTCTTTAGGCATCAGTCTTGATTGTCATCAATAAGTACTCCTCTCATTGAGTTCCTGTGAATTGTAAAATAACTAAGTACAAATCTAACCAAGACTAGCCTGACCATTAAGGCAAATCATCTTTTCAGGGGCTTTGGGATCTAATCAAAACTGACATTGTCCCAACAATTTCCCCCTTTTTGATGATGCCAAAACACTGAAAAGATCCTCAAAACACTTAGAGGAAAATAAAATCCTATCTATAAGATAAGTCATTGTTAGAGCAATTCTTGATAAAATACAGAATTTAAATAAAAGCCAAAAAGATAATGAGTTTTTGCCTATGGGCAAAGTAATAGATTTCATTGATAATATGTTTCAGTGAGTACAATGACTTAATTTATTACACGAGGTTGTGAACACCTAAACTAATCTAATTTTAGTCTCGAGTCCATAGCCATCATAGACTCTGACCTTCAGCTCTTCAACTCTCTTAGGTTGGTTCACAAATCCTTCAGTTTTGGCGATCTATAAGACTTCAGTTATAATAGCCTTCGTATCATGCTTGGTTGTACCAGGGATTAGAGATGGTGGTCGTGCAATGAACTCAGGGGCCTTCACTTGGACATTGGCTGCATCAGCTTCCTCCAAGATCTTCTGAATTAGTTCAGGGTGATTGTCTATCATGTAGTCAGTGAAGTGGGCATTGATGTCTTCAGTGTCGCCCCATTTCTTCACTACGTACCAAAGACTGACAAACTCATCCCTTGCATCAACCCAAAACTCTTTTAAGGTCTCTGAGATGAACTCGTCGATAAGAGCTTCCCTCAGCGTCACCTCCGGCTTCCTGACTTGAAGAATCATTGATTTACTGGCTGTCGGCCTCTTTCTGTACTTCATCTGCTCAGGCCTTGCCTTCTTTCTCCTCAGCATGCTCATGATCCCATCATCCAGCTCCCTTTGTTGAAGTTCACTCAACTCTGAAAGCTTTTCAACTTTCTTCTCAAGGATGCGCATCTTCCTTTTTCAGCAATCTCTATCCTGCGCTGAGCCTCACTCTTCTCATGGGGCAAATCCCAAGCTTCTTCGCACAAGGATGCCACTTCATTGGTATCTAAGGAAATCAGATTCTTCCTTGTGCTAAGAGGTGGGTGCTCTGAGCTTCCTTCAGGGATGGATGGAAGTTGAGCTTAAACTTATTCTTCCGAAGGGTCATTAGACTTTGCCACCGCTGCCAATCTTACTGACTTCCTTGGAGTAGACTGAGCCTCCATGCCTCAGGGAGGGATCTTTTCTTCTTCTTTTCTTCCCCCTTTTTGGCATCATCCTTGGCCTGAGGCAGAGCCTCCCTGAGGACGTACTGCTCATTGTTGACAATGAAGGTGGCTAAGGATTGAACCTCCAACACACCCTCCTTCAACATGTCTACCCTATTCGCAATCCCAGATCCCGCAAAAGAAATACTGGCGATGCTGGCCTCCACCTTCTTTCCAAAAATCTCCATATTAGCATGAAGTTTTTCCTCAGCCCGAGTGATCCTGGCCTCCACCTTTCCAGTCTCCTCACTGATTCGATTGGCTTCTGAAATGATTCGAGCAGACTCCTGAGCCGTTTTGGCTAATCCCTGAGTGACACTCTCAGAGATTTGGGCAATCTTCCCTGACTCTAGTGCCAGCTTGGCCACTGAGTCATTTAAGGCCTGAGTGAAGAGCTCTCCAGCCTGACTCACCAGATGCTCCACTACCTTAGTTAATCTTTGCTCATGCTTCTCTTCGAGCAGGGTCAGGGTCTGCTTGAACTGCTTCTTCATCTTCCTCCCCTCCTGCCTCACTGACTTAGCAGTGCCAACCATCGTTTTCTTCAATGCGATAAGCTCCTTGTTGGCAAGAGTGTTGTAGGCTGACTTGGTCCACCGGATATGCTTATGGAGGGCCTTGGTTACTTCTTCTTTCTCTTCCCTGATCCTCTGGATCTCTTCCCTAAGCTCAGCCAAGTTCTCTGTTGTCTTTTCTTGCTTTACCTTAATGATGCTGGTAAAGTTGCCTATCCGGATGTCAGTGATGACCACTTCATCATCAGCCTCTTTTTCCTCCGTTATTGGCTATTTTCCCTTGTCAGCCCCTGCAGCATCAGTCCCCTCTTTAGGGTGCACTGAAGGTAGTTGTAGAGTGATCAGGGCCGCCGCCTGCTCAGGCTCAGCCCCGTCAGCTCAAACATCGGGTAAGATACCCTCAGAACTAGGAGTCTCCTTTGGTGCCTCCACATCATCCTCCTTTGCCTCAGGGCAGGGAATCCCTTCACAGGCAGATGTGTCATTGGTAGATGAACCAACCTTGTTGGTCTCATCGACTGCTCCACTCTTGGACGCAGCCCCAGTATCATCTTCCCCCTGAGCACGAGGCTCAGAGATCACTACATCTATCTCCTTCGCAGTTTCCTCCACTTCATTCTCATCTACTCCGCCCTGAGTATCATCATCATCATCATCATCGTCCTTGGGCTCATCCTTGAAGTTCTCCTACATGCCAGTCCTCATTCTATCCACCAGCTCCTTTAGATTCTCGAAGTTTAGCAACTGCAGCCAGCTGGTGATTTGGAAATATAAGCACAGTCTGGCTTCTTCCCTCTCCCAGTGCTCCCAGCCTCTGGCATCGACAAGCATATGCTGCTCCTGCATATTGGATTGCTTAAAGTCAAGCCAGACCTTAAGCTCAATCACATTGGAGCATAGCTCCCTGTATCTGTGAAGATTGGGCCAGCACTTCGATGTCCATTCACAGGCGTTACCCCTGAGTGTATTCTCGTACATACCACCCATTAGCCCGGCATCCAGCTCCTCCCCCTCCTCCGCCATATCAAAGAACTCATCAGCTGAGTCTCCTGCGGTAGTGGTTTTGGGGCAGTCTTTGGGGTTGGGGTAGGACGGGAGGTCTTCAGGGTTGGGTGTGGAAGTGTTTGGTTCAGGGTTATGGTCAGGCTCAGTGATGGGTAATTTTGTGGGCTCTGACTCATTTTGGGTGGGAGTGGGTCAGGGTTAGATGAGGGTTCAGGGTTAGATGATGGTAGAGTGGGTTCAGTGGGGTGTGTGGTTTGGTGAGATGAGGTGGGTTCAGGGATGGATGGGTTTTGGGGTTCAGGTTGGAGGATCTCAGCAGTCTCAACCGTCTCCCTCACTTGCTCTAAGTCAGAGGCTCGTGGAGAGCTTGACTTCTCCCTGACAAGGCTAATCTCCTTCAGCGCCTTCTTGGGAGACCCCTTCAGGCCCTTCCTTAGCCTCTTTAGTGGCCTTGCCACTATCTCCTCACCTTCTCCACTAGCTTCATCGGCCATCTCCTCAGCCTCTGAACTGGCCTTCTTGGAGACTTTCTCAGCCCCCTTCTTCGCATCCTAAGCAGCGGCCTTTGCCTTCAGCACCACCTTCAGACTGGCTCTCTTCTCCTCCTGAGCCTTCTCCCCCTCAGCTTTCTCCTTCTCCCTCTCTGCGGCAACCTCAGTCTCCACCTCCTTGTTCTTCTCAAACAACTCATCCACCTTCTCGAGCAGGCTGATTACCACCTTCTTGCCTTTCCCTGCAGGCTTCTTCTTCTGACCCCTCTGAGGTACGTTGGGGGCAGTCAGGCCCAATATAGCATATGTATCACCCTCAATGGTGAACATAATCTTCTTCGGGGAGAGGTCATCCTCCATATCAAATGTACAGCCCTGACAGGCTTCAGCAATCAGCAGGGACAGCCTGATCCCAAAAGGAAGAATGACACCTACTGCGATGTGCTTCTTCTCCTCATCTCTCTTCAATTTGTCCAGGCCATCCTGAGTGATTTGGTCGAGGAAAAATTGCTCCCAGATTGCCTTAACACCATTCACTAAGGCTCCCATGATCCTCAGTTTGGGCAGGCTTAGTTGTTCATGGGACCCAACAGTGCCCATGATCATTTTTTAGACCACACCAATCATGGCACGATACTCAGGCTTGAGAGTATCCTTGTGCTGCCTCGCCTTGAACTCGGAGGAGCCTGACTTTGTCCACTGCTTCAGTAGCTCCCCTTCCTTGTTCTCCATATAGGTTTTGGGATTGATCCCCTTACACGGCAGCCCAAACACCTCCTTCACCGCCTTACGGAGGTCGATGTTATGAGATTTTTCACTATACAGATTCTCCCCCTCTTCGTTTTCCTCCCCAGTAGGCGTCACCCTTGTGAACAACTCACCCTTGCGAGTGAAGAAGTTCAAATATGTCTCCACGACTGCCTTGGGAAGCACAGAGGTGGGTCTCCTCGTGAAGTACTTCTCCATCCGGGACCTAAAGATCCAGTCGAAGACAGGTTGGATCTCCTTGACATTGGTACAAGTTCCTTCCATGGTGATGATATGCTCCATGTTCACCAGCTTGTTCTTGACCACTTCAGAGATGTTATCAGTAGTCCAGATGGTTTCAAGAAAAGCCATTGAGTGAGATTTTGAGAAATAAAGTTGCAAAGGATTGATTTGAATGAGAGAATGTTCAGTGTGCAGTGTGAATTTTGTGTTTGCATAAATTTCTCAAATGACTCCTCTAATTGATATGAAATGAATAGTTACTCAGACGTGGGGTTGAGATTAATCCTGAATTCGAAAGGATTTTGAAATGAAGGGCCAAGATTAATCTCAAGTACAATCATTAACCCAAGCCGGTCATATTCTGTATAAAACGAACACGTATATGAAAAAGTAACTGAACGCATTAAATGCTCCAACACGCATGGGTTTAAATATAAAAAGGTGCATTTTAATGAAAACTTTCAGCATTTAATGAAGATTTTCAGGACGAAGGACTCAGTGAGACGCTTCAAATTCACAAGAGTCAGAATTGAACTCATACCTGTCAGGGAGATATTGTAGCACCCTGATACCTCATTTTGTCGAGTTTGGCCTGAGTTCCCCTTAGATCCTACACTGACTCCTCTCCCGGATCTAAGAGACCTAACTCTACTGACAGTTCCATAAATCTTGCTTCAGCCAAAGGCTTAGTCAAGATGTTAGCTCTCTCCCTATCAGTGTGAATTTTCTCCATCCTAATGTCCTTCTCTACATGATCTCGAATGAAGTGATGCCTAATATCCACATGCTTGCACCTTGTGTGAAGCACTGGGTTCTGAGTGATTGCTATAGCACTATTGTTGTCACAATAGATTGGAACCTCATTTGAAAATACTTGGTAGTCTCTCAATTATTGCCTCAACCATAAAATCTGAGCACAACAACTACCTGCAACCATATACTCAGCGTCAGTTGTGGATGTCGCCACTGAATTCTATTTCTTACTAAACCGCGAGATCAACTTACTCCCCAAAAACTGACATGTCCCTGAGGTGGATTTCCTATCAATCCTGCAACCTCCATAATCTGCATCTGAATAATCAGTCAGTTCTAAGCTGTCATCTGAAGGATACCATAGCCCCATATTGACTGTCATTTTCAAATACTTGAGTATCCTCTTTGGAGTCTCCAAATGACTTCTCTTGGGGTTAGACTGATACCTAGCACACATACCAACTACAAAAGTAATGCCAGGCCTACTTGCAGTCAGGTACAATAATGATCCTATCAGCCCTCGGTACTCAGTCTGATTCACTGAAGCTCCTTCAGTGTCAGGATCCATCTTCCAATTGGTGTTCATTGGGATCCTAGCCGGATTGCAATTCTAAACTCCAATCTTCTGAATCAAGTCTCTTGTATACTTGGCCTGATTAATGAAAGTCCCTTGTTCAGTCTGCTTGACCTGTAATCCTAAAAAGAAGTTCATCTCTCCCATCATAGACATCTCAAATTTACCAGTCATCAAATTAGAGAATTTCTCACAGAGCTGATGATTTGGTGATCCAAATATTATGTCATGCACATAAATCTGGACCAAGAGAATGTCATCACCTTCAGTGATCCTGAACAAAGTCCTATCCACGGTTCCCTTCCTGAACCCATGGTCAGTCAGGAATTGAGATAGGGTATCATACCAAGCTCTAGAAGCTTGCTTAAGTCCATAGAGTGCTTTCTTTAAATGGTATACTCTATCTCCAACCTCAAACCCGAGAGGTTGTTCAACATATACCTCTTCATTGAGTACACTATTCAGGAAGGCACTCTTGATGTCCATTTGATATACCTTAAACTTCTTGTATATTGCATATGCAAGGAACAACCTAATAGCTTCCAACCTAGCCACTGGAGCAAAGGTCTCATCATAGTCTATCCCTTCAGACTGACAATACCCCTTTGCAACCAGTCTTGCCTTGTTCCTTACTATAACACCATTCTTGTCCTTCTTGTTCTTGAAGACCCACTTGGTACCAATAACACCTTGATGCCTAGGTCTATCTACTAGCTCCCAAACCTGATTCCTTGTGAACCGATTCAAATCCTCTTACATGGCTGTAATCCAATTTGAGTCGGTGAGAGCTTCTTCAATGTTCTGAGGCTTTTGCTCAGAGAGAAAGCAACAGAACAATGCGCTCTCACCATGGAACCGTCTGGTCCTGACTCCCTCAGTTGGATCACCAATGACCTGGTTAATGGGATGACTTTCTAACCACGTTCTCTTGCCTGGAGTTGTTCCTGAAGTACCTGCAATGTTAGTGTCTGCAGGTTCATAGAATTCAGGATATTGAACAAAAGGGGATGATCTTGAGTCTATACCAAAGGGATTTACCAACTCAATGTCAGGGACATCGATTCCCCCTTGATAAGGTGACTCAGGAACCGTCTCAGCTGCGAATGCATCCTCATAGATGGTACTTACCTCAGGTTGAGCCTGTTCCTCAGTCTGAGGCTCAACTATCCCTGATGCGTTGGGCTTAGGAGTGGCTCTTGAGTCATTTTTCTGATCGTCGTCATCATCTCATCTTAGAATTGGCACAGTTTTGACCTTTGGATCAGGTTGATACTTTAAGCTCAGCCTTGTCACTCTCCTTGTGACCTCCTCAGTGTCAGGATCCAACACTCTTATCCTAGATTCAGTGACAGATTCATCAAACACAACATGTGGTGATTCTTCCACAACAAGGGTCCTACAGTTGTAAACCCTGAAGGCTATACTGACTTCAGAATATCCTAAGAATATTCCTTCATCAGATTTGCTATCAAAAGCTTTCAGCTGGGTCTTCCCATTGTTGAGGATGAAGCACTTGTAACCAAAAATATAGAAATAAGAGATACGAGGCTTCCTCTTGTTCCGTGTCTCATATGGGGTCTGTGCATGTTGTTTATTCAGCATGGATCTATTCTGAGTGTAGCATGCAGTGTTGATTGCCTCAGCCCAAAATTTCTTGGGTAATCCTGACTCAGCCAGCATTGTCCTGGCAGCTTCTTTCAGTGTCCTGTTCCTCCTTTCAGTGACACCATTTTGTTGTGGGGTTCTAGCTGCAGAAGTCTTATGAGCAATACCAAGTTCATTACAGAAATTAGAAATATATGAATTTATAAACTCAGTGCCCTTGTCAGATCTGATCTTAGTAATAGACTGATTCTTCTCATTGTTGAGTCTTCTGAGCAACTCTGGAAGCTTCACCTGTGTTTCCTTTTTATTTAACAAGAAAATAACCCCAGTATATCTAAAATAGTCATTAATAACCACAAGGGTATACTTCCTACCATTCATACTCACTGGTGTTACAGGGCCAAATAAATCCATGTGCAAAAGCTGAAGAACTCTGTCAGTGGAGAAGGAAGCTTTCACTTTGAATGATGCTCTGACCTGCTTCCCTTCCTGACAAGCCTTGCACACATGATCCTTGCTAAAAACTTCATTAGGTAAACCTTCTACAAGAGAAAGTCTAGAGATTTTATTAAGAATCTTGAAGTTCAGGTGGTTTAATCGTTTATTCCATAACCAACTGAGCTCTGAAGAGCTTTTAGCAACAAGACAAGTATTAGGAATAGTGTTGCTCCAATCAGCTAAATAAACATTTGTTGGTCCTGAAACGAGTTACACGAGTGTATGGGGGGGGGAGAATACACCTGTTTGTATAAATTCAAAATTCTCTCTTTCAAACTTATCAAATTTTACTTAAGACAGTAGATCTCCAGTGGACTTGGAAGTCTGCTGAGATTTACTTGTGAAAGCTTGCTGAGATATCAGCTCCACTGAAGGTTCAAGACATTCAGTTGAGTTGCAATCTAATTAGCTTTCAGTTGCGGATTAGTGAGCCCTTAAGATAAACTCATTTTGCTTGATAAAACTTGTTTGAAAACAACACACACTTAAAGAATTAACAGAATATAAATGCACAAGATATAAAGTGGTTCAGAGATGAATCTCCTACGTCTATTGTCCTTATCAAACAGGAGAATTCCTTTCACTTAGGAATTCCTTGTGTTATAGTGCCAAGGTGCACTGATCAAATAATTCTCTCTTAGAATATTTGATCCCTAGGATAATTCCAGGTCCTAGTTCCCAAAATAACCAGCTTTCAGACTGATAACAATAATCAGCTTACTAACACCTCTTAACTCTAGCTCTCAACCTAACTCTGGGTATAGTTTTGAGTAGGGTTTGGTTCCAACTGTTTGTGAGATAATCCTTACAGTTTAGCTCAAGGCTTAAGGATGGATTATCTCTCTCTAAGATTTGGATATAGCTATACACTCAATTACATAAGGTTTGGTATGCTCTCTACAAATTTGAAACACTTGGGAAACAAAGTTGATTTTGAGTACTTCGTAGTAAGTTATGAGTGTAGAGAATGCTTTTTTCTTTTAAGTTTCTCGTGCGTAGAAAGGGGCACGACCTTCTATATTTATAGACCTTCTTGAAAATCTTCCCGTTGGAGATGAATCTTCTCAAGTAAGTCTCTTGTATCTGATTGGTTCAAACGGCTCTATTTAAGCTTTAAGTCTTGTCAAGAAACGGCTGAAAGACCTTGCCTATTTACCAGCTCTCTGGAAAAAGCTAAAGCAAGACTTTTTGGTACTTGTCAGTCTGTGACAGGTCGGCTGTCAGTAGGGTACACCTACGTGTCATCTTCTTATTGGGTCGCGCAGTCTACTTGCTTAGAGTCTTGTCTAGTTTTAAGGTGGAACTCAACTGGGAGAACCTTCTTATTCCTTCATTTATTGCAAGCTTTACTGACATTCGAATTGCCTTATTCCAACCAGATTAACTAACAGCTTTTAATGTGTTTAGCATTTAATGTGCATTGTTAGTCTTCATCAGTGGACCTTGATCCTCTACTGATGGTATAGCCTTAGTATGAATGTACTTAGAAAATATTCATAACTCTGGCTTCTACTTCAGCTGACTTCTTTTTCAATTGACTTCTTCTTTAGTTGACTTCTTCTTTAGTGGGCTTCTTCAACTCTTAGATACACTTAACAATTTAGCAAATGCACTTCAGTTCCTTAACATTTGAACTGGCTAATTCTATTCTAACTCTACTGAATACTTTACTTACATTTGACTTAGGAGGAACCTTTTGGCATCTTAATCAAAACACAAGTCTATACAATTTCCCAACAATATCCCCCTTTTTTATTATCCCGAAACCTTTCTATTACATATTCTCTTGCAGTTGAGCTCATTCAGTTGGCATATATTTTCAAGGTACTTTGTAAGTAAATATATTCAAGTACAAAGCCTAAATGATAATGAGATATTATCTTGGGCTGTAAGAACAGTAGAGTTTTCATTTCATATCAAATCAATTGCAAGTACATATACAATGAAGTCTACTGGAAGGTTCAAAACAAAAGAACAGCTGGGACTTATAAACAAATGCCCAGAAATACTTAACAGATTAGATGGACTCAAAGGTTGACTCCAGAGCATATTGCTTGGATAATCTTATCTTCAGCTCATTCTTCCTCTCCATGATTTCCTTTGAATGTCCCTTGAGACCCATGTACTCACAAAGAGAGACCCATTCACTGGTGATTCTTTCTCTATCTACTGCACTAGTAGCATCAGTTGGGGGCCAGTAGATAATGGGTTCAGGGGTCTTCAGAGCATGTTCAGGAAACTTGTCATTCCAGGCTTCATTGATATCAGGGTAGAGTTTTGGATAAGACTCGAAAAGCCAATCATTGAACAAGTCTTGAGCATTTTCTTTTCCAAGTTCTCCACTGACATAGTAAGAGTAGACAAACTCCCTCTTGGCCGTCTCCCAAGTATCATTGAGCTTTTTGGGAACCCATGTATCATGATGAGGGAATTTAGCCTTTGAAGGCACCATCTTTTCTTTCTTCATCTATGCTGTCCACTTTTGATAACCATTTCTGAACTTCTTAGAGGTGGTCTTGTCAAAGGTTGCCAACCTTTCCTGCTTCTTCCTCTCTGCAAGCTCAGCAATGGACTCAATTCTTCCAATAGCTCTGTCCCTTCTCTCCTGCTGTTGAGCTGTTAGCTTCTGCGCTCTCTCATTCATCCCTCTTGCTTCTTTAATTAGCTCAGTTAGCTCAATGACTCGGGTTGGAGCAGACTTAGGGGTTTCAGAGGAGATAGGCTCTGGGTTCAGTACTGGGATGATCTCAACTGAATCTTCAGTTGACTTTGCAGCCAACCTTTGAGAAGACCTGGTCTTCTTTACCACCTCGGCTAAGAGCGCATCAGTAGTCTTCCTCTTGGTTGTCTCGCCCTTCAGAGCAACTCTTTCCCTCTTGCGTTTTCAACAGCCTCCTTGAACTTGGACAAGTCCTTCTCCTTCTGCACTTCTTTTCCTTTCACCAACTGGTTTCTTTTATCATCCAACTGTTGAGCTTCCTTGTTCACCTTCTTCATTGTATTCTTGATCTGCTGACTTCTAGCAAAGTCATCAGTCTCAAGAATTATCTCCATTTGGTTATTCAGATCCAGCTTCATCTGCTTCCCACACACCAAATCTTCCCCATTTTCGGCATTAATCATGAACTCTGCTATAGTGATATTCATCTGCATTTGAGCTTGTTCAACTGCCCTCAGTTGGGTTGAGCAGTGATCCACCTCATCCTCCAATCTTGCGAGTGTTGCTCCAGCAGTTTGGCCAAACTTGACAAATTGGTCAAGTTTTGCACTGATAATTACGTCCGTCTTCTCTTGGGTGGGGAAGTCTTCTGTTGCTTACTTTAGTACCTCCTTCAAGTTGGCCTTCATCTCCTCATCCTTGGCCTCGAACTCAGTAACCTTCTTGTTCCACAACCCTTCAACCTTCTCCATAAGATCAGTTGAGAAAGCCTCTACTGAGGACTTTAGGCTGGTGGACACATTCTCCACTGAGTCTGCCAGAAATTTGGCCCTCGCTTCTTCCTTCTTCTTCTCCATTCTATTGATGGCTTCAATCACCAGTACACTCTACCCTTCCACCACATCTATGACCATTTGTTGAGAATCTTCGACTTTGAGAGTTAGATTCTTGAGAGATGAGGTAGTAGACTCCATAAGCTCATCAATGTGATCTGAGAGAATGACCGTTTCATCTACATCTTCTTGTACAATCTCCTACAGATCTTTTAGTTGAGCTTCAATGGATGGAAGTCTCACTTCCTCGACACTGTTGATGGCATGCTTCAGAGGACTTAGACTAAGAGTAGTCTTGGGTACCTCAAGGGTTGGATTTCCTGCACATGACGAAGTGTTAGCATGTTCCCTCTCAAACTCACCTCCTAACCCAGCCTGCTCATCAATTTCCATGCTTACTCCCCCAGTCTCCCTCCTCTCACTCTCATTTTCTTTCAAATTTTCAACTATGTTTTTTTCAGCCAACTCGCCCTTTACAGGAACGATTGCTCTTATTTCTCCACTCACAACATTTGTAATTTCGACCTCCTTCTCCCTCTCACTCATCTTTTCAACTCCTTCACTTCCAGTCACCTCAACTGACTCTAAAGCCACCACTGAGGGCTGTTGTGGAGTAGTTTTAGTAGACACCTCTACTGAACTACTCTTTGGCAAGTGTTGATCCTCAGTATCCCTTGCCTCGGATACATCCTTGGCTACTTCACCACCATCTTGCATAGGTGAAGTACCTTTCTCCTCCACGGACACTTCCTCCTTTTCACCTTCAACAACTTTCTCAGTCTCAATCTGAGCTATTTTCTCCACCTTGTCCTCCTCTGAATTCCCTGCAACAGCCCTGACTTCATTCATCTTATCAAAGACTAAGCTTTGAAAGATTTTCTAATCACACAACAGCTTGGTTTTGGTGAGACCAGTGAACTCGAGCACCTCCTGCTCCTCCTTCTTCCACTCTTCCGCCTTTCTTCCTCCTACTGCTAGCAAGATCTCAGCCAGCCTTCTGTCCTTGAGTTGGACAAGTAGCCTGACCCTTAAGAACATGGCTTTCAGATCAGGATATTCGTCCAGCTCTAGATACTTTTTCTCCAAGGAGTAGGCCACTTCATCCTTAAGAGTATCCAAGAAGGAATACTCTTCTTCATCATCAGATGGTAAAGAAGGGGTGGGGGATCGTGGGTCTGTGGGCTCCTCAGGAATAGATTCAAGAGGTTCTGAAATATCAGATTCAGTGTGGGTGGGGGTTTGTTCAGTGAGGGTGGGAGTGGTTTCAGTAGGGTTTGGATCAGTAGAGGGTTGTTCTATAGGGTTTTGGTCAGTGGGGGTTGAGGGAATTTGTTCAGTTGGGGTTTCAGTGGGGTTTTCTTTTGGGGATCCACTTTCAGGCTGTTGAGAGCCTTCAGTGCTGGTTTTGGATGATGTTGAAAGTTTGGAAATTCATTTGGTTTTGAGAGGGGTACGGGGTTTGGTTTTGATTTTGATTTTTAAGGGGGTGGGGGCATCAGAATCGGTTTCAGATGATATGATGTTGGGAGAAGATTCAGGGTTACCTGATGAAGAGTCATCAGTAGGGGTTGACTTTCTTGCTTTCTTGGTGGATTTAGTTGCTTCCTTCTCTGTCTCAGCAGCTCTTTTCTCCTTTCTCTTTGAGGCCTTTTCAGCGACCTCCTCCTTGTGTTTTGCCATCTTGTCACTCATCTTGACAAGTCTTCTTAGCTTGGTTTTCTTTCCCCCAGTAGGGTTCATTTCCTCAGTATCCTCCTCTTCTTCCGGGCTTTCTTCACTTTCACTCATCCTCCTTCCTTCTAGTGCTTTCCCAGATTTAAACAAGGATTTCAATGTGCTCCACTTCCTGTCTTCTTTCCAGTCCACTCCTACATCCACATTCTCAATCAGATATGAGACCTTTGTGGCATAATTAAGCTTATTAGCCAGTTGTGGTATCTTCTCTGGTTGAAATTTTGTGCGCTCCTTGTTCAGTGTACGAAGGAAGAACTGTTACCAATTATAATCCTTATCTTTGCTTTCCACAATCGCCTTCATCAATCTGAGCTTTGGCTTGCTCACTTGTTCTGGCCTCCCCTTGTTGGCAAGTATGCATTTCCCAACAATCTCGCACAGTACATTATATAGTGGGAGAAGCACATTTTTGTTCATCGTAGGGTGATACTTCACTTTTTTCTGCATAATTGTGTACACCCACTCCTCCCCCTTATCCGCAATACAGGTATCCGGATTAGGGCCTTTTGATGGAAGATCAAACAACTCCTTTAGATCTTCTTCATCTAACTCGATCTCCTTCCTTACTTTTTGAAACTCAATAAGCTCCTCTCCATCCTGAACAATCTTCTTCTTTCTCTTTAAGAATAGGCATGACTTAATCTTAGTGTTGGTGTTGTTGACACTAAAGAAGAACTCTAACACTTGCCTATCAAAACAGTTCTCAGGATGAACTGTTAGAAACTTTTCTAGGCCAGTGGCTTTGACCATCTCCAGAGCCTCCTTGATATGCCTGAACTCAGGTCTAGATTGGATTTCTGGGTTATCGAATAAGACATTTGGTGCATACCATAAATTGTCTTTGTTGATAAGGTGTTTGAGGTTGATTTTTGCCATTAGGGTTTGAACTTTGAAAAACTTTAAGAATTTCACAGAGGGTTTTTAGAGAGAGATAATGATTTTGGACTTGAGAGATTTCGAAAAGGTTTCACAGACTGATATGGAAGCCTTTTATATCTGAAATGAACGGTGAGATCAAAAGATTAATCAACGACTGGGGTTGATTCAGATGAGATCGTGGTTAGTTGAAAAGGTTGTGGGGATCTTTGAGATATCTAAACGGTTGAAAATGAACCGCCTAAAATGAATGGTGAAGATTAAAAGGGTTGGTAGCCGGAAGGTCACATCATCCGTCTTTTGAGGCGAGTGAGATAGGAAACTGAAAAAGGTTTTACTAACTTGTACAGCGTGCATTAAATGCTCCATTTATCAAAATCTTTTCAAAACAGTGTAAAAAGATTTAATTTTGCAAAAAGTACTCATTAACATTTTTGAAAAATTTCCTTTTAAATCCAAGAAGAATTCAGTTTTTGAAAAACATATAAGTGAGAATATGATCGACCTCGACTGAAATTGTGTTTTCACTGAGATTTGAAGCTTTTTTTAGATCTTTGATTCCACTGAAGTCACACCTCCACTGATTTGAAATCATCTCTACTGAGATTTTGATAAGACTTATTTCTTACTCCCCTGGATCCAGAAGTCCAAGCTCTACTGACAGTTCTTGAAACCTTGCTTCTGCCAAAGGTTTAGTAAATATATCTGCCTTTTGTTTGTCAGTGTGGATCTTGAGCATTTTGATATCCTTCTTCTCCACATGATCTCTAATGAAATGATGCCTGATATCCACATGTTTACATCTTGTATGGAGAACTGGATTTTCTGAAATAGTAATGGCACTATTGTTGTCACAGAAAATAGGGACTTCATTAGCAAAGATGTTGTAATCTCTTAGTTGTTGTCTTAGCCATAGTATTTGAGCACAACAACTTCCAGCTGCCATGTATTCAGCTTCAGTAGTGCTTGTGGCTACTGGGTTTTATTTCTTGGAAAACCAAGAAATAAATTTACTTCCCAAAAATTGACAAGTGCCTGAGGTAGATTTTATGTCGATTCTGCATCCTCCATAGTCTGCATCTGAGTATCCTGTGAGTTCCAGATTATCATCTGAGGGATACCATAATCCTAAATTCACAATACCCTTTAGGTATTTGAGAATCCTCTTTGCTGCTTCCAGATGACTCTTCTTTGGATTTACTTGATATCTAGCACATATTCCAACAGCAAATGTGATATCTGGCCTGCTTGCTGTGAGATACAGTAGAGATCCAATGATTGCTCTATAGTGAGTTTGGTCTACTGATTCACCATCTTCATCAGGTTCCATCTTTGTGTTAGTGTTGAGTGGAACTCTTGCAACCTTACTGTTTTGACATCCAAATTTGTTGATCAACTCCCTTGTATATTTGGCTTGATTGATAAAAATTCCTTCAGTGGACTGTTTGACTTGAAGTCCAAGGAAGAAATTCATTTCTCCCATCATTGACATCTCAAACTTTCCTTTCATCAGTTGAGAGAACTTTTCACAGAGGACTTGGTTTGGAGAGCCAAAAATTATATCATCCACATAGATTTGCACCAAGAGAGTGTCCTCTCCTTTTGTGATTCTGAAGAGAGTTCTATCTACTCTTCCTTTGATAAAACCATGATCAAGTAAGAACTGAGATAAAGTGTCATACCAAGCTCTTGGAGCCTGTTTCAGTCCATATAGAGCTTTTCTCAGTCTATATACTTTGTGACTTTCTTCAAAACCTGGGGGCTGCTCCACATATACTTCTTCATTGAGTACTCCATTCAAGAAGGCACTCTTGACATCCATTTGATATACCTTGAATCTCTTGTGAGCAGCATATGCAAGAAATAACCTTATTGCCTCCAATATGGCCACCGGGGTAAATGTTTCATCATAGTCAAAACCTTCAACTTGAAAGTAGCCCTTTGCCACTAGCTTGGCTTTGTTTCTGACTATGACATCATTTTCATCCTTCTTATTCTTGAACACCCATTTGGTTCCAATCACATTGCAATGATATGGTTTGTCCACCAACTCCCATACTTTATTCCTTGTTAATTGGTTGAGCTCTTCTTGCATGGCAGTGATCCAGTTTGAGTCTTGAAGTGCTTCTTCAATGGAACTTGGTTCCTGGTTAGATAAGAAATATTGGTCCCACTAGATAGATTAATTGCGGAAGCTTAAAACAAAGTCTTAACAAAATCTTTTAAAAGAGCACTAAAGATAAAGCAATATAAATGAAAGCAGTAAACGGGACAAGATGTATAGTGGTTCGGATATGACAATCCTATGTCCACTCTCCCTTTTATCAAAGGGGTCTCACTACCAACCAACTAACTTACGTAATAGAATTGAGAAGTACCAGTTCCTTCTTACAATAGCCTTTAGATCTAACTTCGATCTAAAGCTTTACAAACTTCAACCTTGTCTTAATAGATGAACAGGTTGAGTATCCAACAACTCCTTAATGAGTAAATAAGATTATGAACAATGTAAGAGTGCTTTAAGCGTGATAATAATAAGGCTTGAATATGACTTTGTGCGCGTGTATCTCTCTCTAGAGCCTTTCTTCAAAGATGCACTCTTGTATTTATAGAGATGATTAGGGATATAGCCGTTGGAGAGCTAATCCAATCAGATCTCTAATTAAGGAAGTTTTAATCAATAAATTCCCTAATTGATTGATTGGGTTGGTGAGATCCTTGGATTGATTGACTTCAAATACTTTCCAATCTAATCTTGTTTGACTTGATTTGAATCACCAACGGTCAAATGCTTCCATTGCACAACTCTGATTCTCTCCAGAGAAGGCAGGACCAGACACCAGGTAACATCGATGTCTTCTGGTCCAGAGTCGGTTAAGAACCAGAATACTCAGTAGAATATAGAGTTGATTATGAGTATCTTTTGGTTCACCAGACTCGTCTGGTCTGGACTCGTCTGGTCTGGGGAAGGTCTTCTGCCTCAAGTCTTGATCTCATCTGGTGAAGTCTTCTGGTGGAGTCCTCTGGTGAAGTCCTCTAGTGTGGTCTTCTAGTGACTCTTCTGGTGAAGTCTTCTGGTCTGACAGTTTCCCCTAGACTAAGTCCTAATCTAGATCCTCATCTGGCTAACAGGTCCAGATGATCCTATTACATCTTCTAGTTTGTTTTAACTCATCAAAACTATACAAATTTTATCCTAACAATTTCCCCCTTTTTGATGAAGTTAAAACACAAACCAGAACTGATAAAAAAAAAACTTAAGCAGGAAAACAATAAAAGGATAAGACCTCAGAATGGATCTTATCAGGCAAACAAGGAGACAACAAGAAGTTGTCTTTAAACATAGTAGATATGACTTTTCATTAATAATAGAGGACAAAATGATTACAGATTACATTTCATATCAGGTCCTATTCTATGCATATCTTATGTTCTCCTTGGGCACCAGAAACCAATCAAGGAATCTGTCTTGAACAGCCTTGAGCTCAGCAGTACCAACACCTTGGTCTTGTATAATCTCTTCAACTCTGCCCAATCAACCTGGTCCCCAATCATTGGTGTGTTGAGATAATGAAACTCAGGGGCTGTGACTTCCAGGTTGAACTGTATGGTAGAATCTATCAACTGCTTGTACAGTTCTGCATCATATGCCTTCATCCAAGAGTGGAAAGTCCTGTTGATCAAATCTTCATCCTCTGGAGGTGGCCTCTGGATGTAGGGCTGGATAAACCACAAAGTATTGGCATCTTTCCATTTATTAATAAGTGGAACAGGCACAGTAGAGTCAAAAGACCCTTCTGTCCTGAGTGGCAGAACATCCATCACTTCAACAGGTCCTTTCTTCCTCTGGCTTGATCCACTGGCACCAGGAGTGATACCAGCTTCTCTGGCCTTCTTGTTCTGCTTCCTAACATATCTGAGCCTCTGCTCTTCATCTATGTTCTTCCTCAGTCTATCCAACCTTTCTTCTTCAGTCTCCTCCTTAAATCTCTTCTCTGCCTCTTCAACTACCTGCTCCAAGAAGCTTTTCTTGACCCTTCTGATCTTCCTTTTAGCTGGGCCAGGAATGGAGACAGGGTCTTGTTCAGAGTCAAGAGATTCCTCCTCTGCTGCAAGCTGCTTGGCCATGGTTAGAGATTTGAGCTCTTCCTTCTTCTTCTTCTGCAGCTCAGCTTGAGCCAAAGTGTTATCTAACAGGTCCAGATGAGCACCATGGTTGAACAAGGTCTCGTTTATGCTCTTCGCCAGATCAGTTCTGGCCTTCTCTTCCCCCTTTTTAACTTCATCAATGAGGGGCTGAACCACCTGCCTTATGAGATTAGGCAACTCGGTGGAGGAGGAAGAGTGAAGATCACGCAGCTTCTTGGCTTCCTCCAGGTAGGCCTGAGTCTTCGCCACCAGACGCTCTTGCTTAGCCAACATTGCCTGAAGGGAGTCCTTTATCTTGGCAGTCTCAAGTATTTGAGAAGCCATCTCCACCTTGAGCACAGAGACAGGTCACATCTAGTCCAGAAGAAAGTGTTGGAGTTGCTTCTGGCTCTCATGAACATCCATCTTGAGATAGAGACAATCAGATTTGAACGCGGATTTAGCAGAGGCAAAAGTAGCCTTGATCTGCTTCAAGAAATTTCTCCTCTCTTCCTTGATCTGGTGCTCAACCAGAGCAGGCGCCAGATGCTGCATAGCCTTAGAGAAATGCCCTATCTGCATAATCTGTTCATTAAAGAACCTCTTCATCTTCTGCAGCACAGCAGGGGTGACATCAAAGTCCTCCTCGTCTGAATATAGCTCTGGAGGGAAGGAGAAATGAGGGCCAAAAGAGTAGGAAGGGCCCTCTGGAGAGATCATAATACCTCTCTGGATCAACAAAGTTCTAATCACCACCTTGGCTGCTGTCGGAGTCTCAAGCTCTGCTAGATTTTGGATGTTGAGCTTCTTCTTGAGATCTATCTCTCAGGCTGTGAAGGCAGGAGTGGTCATTTCATCTAGCAATAAGACGAAATCCTCCATGTTTTCTAATCTGTCCTTGCTCCAGACCTTGGCATCAGTTAAATCTGTCAAAAGGGGTAAGTGCTCCAAAAGAATTGGAAAATGCTCTCTTAGCCAGAGCTGAGCACTTACACTCATACTCTGCCTAATGGGACCCATATCAGCATTAGAGAATGTAAAGTGTTGGGACATTGTCAGTTTTGATTAAGATCCCAAAGCCCCTAAAAAGATGTATGCATTTGCTGTCAGGCTAGTCTTGTTTAGGATTTGCACTTAGTTATTTTACACCTCACATGTACTCAGTAAGAGGAGCACTTACTGATGACAATCAAGACTCAGAGCCTGAAGACAAAGATACCATCCTGAACTTATGGCAGTCTCCTAAGCTGGCTGAATAGGTATCAGTGATGAAGAGTATGACCCTGAGGTCATCACTACTCAGTCCTGAAGGGAACAGAATGATACTGAGTATATGGGAAGACTTGGAGTAAAGCTAAGCAATGCAGAAGGAATGTCAGCGTCAGGACAAGACCGTTGTGCTCGAGACAAAATGAACTTAATAAGACAAGCCTGAAGCCTAGGAATAAGTTCTAACATTCTCACTGGTCGCGCTGTCGAGGCGCTCCAAATTAATAACCCTCGATTACTACTAATTTTGCAGTAGTGATAAATAAGGGGTCGAATCCACAGGGAAATATTAAATTAAACTATATTCTTAGTATGAGTAAAATAAAAGGCTATAATCACACACGAAAATGGGGGTTTAAAAGATTTAATTTTAAACTACTAACAATAAATTTAAATATATAAGCAAATAAAACACACGAATAAAATTCAAGTAATAAGAATTTCCAATTCACGGTTCATTCGTCATTCACATATCAACTTTTATTGACTAAATATACCGTTGATCAACTAAAATATCCGGATTATTGGTCCTTGATAAAACAATAAGCTCTGTTTATCAAAATGTCCCTTAAGTGTATCCTATTTAAAAGAAGCTCTTTAAAAAGGCCTTTCAAGTTAAACAGTTTAAAACGCTTTAAATTTAATTTAACTTGAAGCAATATTCATAAGGACAAGGCCCAAATAAACTCCCAAATTCGTACGCATGATTTGTAAGAATTCAATTCATATTATTCTAGTAAAATTACTAGTTGCTACTAAATGAAATACATTCGTAACGATTACGTATTACGGTTATATAACTAGCATGCAAATATGAATAAATCATTGGAATGGCCAATTCAAACAATCTTAATCACAAAAGATAATCATTGAAACCAAATAATATGAATAATCCGGAAATTTAAGTATCACAACGGAGATAAATTTAACCAAAACTCATTGATATATGAATGATAAAATCCCCGGAATTGGAATTATAAACTTAGCCTAACATAATTTTATTAAAATAAGCAACAATGTTCATAATTGAAAATGTAAGACGTAATCTACCGAAAATAATAAACTCCAAATACTACAAATCTTCACCAAGAAATATCATGCCTGTATGTGTGAAAGGTAATCCATGTGATTAATCCACCTACAAGCACTTGTCATGTGCTTGCCTAGCAATCCCTTCTTGTCTTCTTTTTCTCCCCACAATTTCCTCGTGCGTCTGTATCTCCCCTTTCCGTAAGGTTTCCCCCATATTTTAAGCTTTTCCAATTTAATTTCCTTTAAAAGACTTCAATGCAAAATCAATATTAATTCCAAATCTTATGCCTAACAAATAGTAACTCCTTCATGCGCTTTGACTCCTCCCCTCCTCAAAGGATCCTTTTAATTAATGAGTTGACCACAAAATCATTGCTTGCACCTTTTAACAACAAAAAATCCGTATGGCTTTAAAAAGCCATATTTTAGGCCTCCCTCGGGTCTCCAAACGTGGTCTAACGCGTGCAAAATCACCCATAGACTTCTAGTGGGTGGTCCGGCCTTTAATTCCATGCTCCAATACTCCAAAATGTGCCTAATTCCACTAAAAAACACAAATAAAAGATCAAGTGTGGAAATTTACAATTAAAACATATTAAGTAAATAAATATATGTTTCTAATTAAATCAAACACAAATAATTGCATTTTATTTAAATAAAAACACATATAAATTCCTACTTATCACTCACCAACCTGATGACGTGGACCAATTCGGGGAGGACACGCACGTACGGAACCTGGCATGAAGACTGACTTCAGACTGCATATTCAACGGGCAAGCATTTAATGTGCATTTAATGCAACCACCTAATTCCATGCAAGGACGGCTGCTGCATGAAGATATGTCCGTTTGAAGATCTTTACACAGATGGCTATGAAGGGCTATCTCTCCAACGGATAGTTTTTCAAATCATCTATAAATACAGAAGGCCTTGAACCCATTCAAGGTTACGGGAAATTTCCAAGCCAGAAATTACTCAAAACTCTCAAGCATTCAAAGCATTCAGTCTTTAGAAGAATCACTCGAAACCCTCTAAATTTCCCAAGTGTTTCTTAGTTACTGAGAGTCATTCTGTATTCCAAGAGCTAAATAGCATTATCATAAGCTTAGAGAGATTATCCAATCCTTAGCATAGCCTTGTCTTGTAAGGATAATCTCAACCTTAGTTGGAATCCAAACTGAAACCAAAACCCTAAGTTAGGTTTGTTGGAAGTTCAGTTAGTAAGGTAGAAAGGAGAGTTGTATAGGTCAGCGAGGTAGCTGATCTTGGTGCACCTTGGCACATTAAAAACAAGAATCCCTTGAGTGGATTTCCTGTTAAATCAGGCCGTGGACGTAGGAGCTTGAGTCTCTGAACCAGGTTAAACTCCCTGTGTTCTTATTGCTTTGATATTGTGCTTAACTGCCATATTATTTGTTCATTCATTGAATTCGGTTTATCAGGTCTGAATCAATCAGCCTGACCTTCATAAGAGCACTGCCATACTAATCACCATTCAGAATTGAGTAATCAAGGTTTTCAGAAAGCAAACTAAAACAAGACTTTAAACTATCAGGGCTTACACATTTCCGCACTGAACTTGAACTGATAGTTAGCCAACTGACCCGCACTAAGTGTAGTCAGTAGGTGTGTTATCAGCTCCTAGTTCTTTATCACTCTGAGCAAAGGGGACTCAGTAAGGTTTTAATTTTGAAAATTGGTATACGTGTATCCCCCCCCATACACGTATTCCTCAGTCTTGTACCGGGACCAACAAGTGGTATCAGAGTAGTGGTTCAACAACCGCTGACTTTGAATACTAATAGTTTCAGAGGAGAAACTGTTGGTGGTCACAGAACAGATCTAAGTTTGCTTTTTCGAAAACTTGCATCACATAACATGACTTCAAGGAGACTTGAGGCCTCGCTACCTGAATTCTCTATTTCTAACTTCGTTTATTGGAAGTTTAGATTAGAAGCACATCTTGATGCTATCCATGACCAGATGCCGCGTGTACTCAGGGATGGACCGATCAAGATCACTATTCCTAATATCAGAGGACTGGGATATGACGAGCTTGATATTGGCGTGCAGGTTCCTAAAGAGAGGAAAGATATGACCAACGATGAAATCAAGATGGTGGGACTTGACAATGTTGCCAGAAACATCATCTTGCACACGGTGCCATTCGAGGAGTCAGCTAGGCTGATGAATTTAAAGACGGCAAAGGAGGTCTGGGATGAGTTGACAAGGATGTGCGAGGGATCTGAAAAGATCAAGGAGAACAAGAGAAACATTGCTATTCCGAGATTTGAGACGTTTGAAATGCTACCTGATGAGAGCATAGATCAGATGGAGTCAAGATTCTTCAAGTTGATGAATGAGTTGGTGATGCTAGACAAGGATGTCCCAAGGAGAGATGTTGCTTCAAAGATCCTGAATGCCCTTCCTGAGAGATGGGATAACAGTGTAATTATGCTTAAGAACACTCAGGATATGAGTAACATAACTTCTGCTTTACTTTTTTCAGAGCTCAAAGCACTTGAATTTGATCTTAACAAGAGAAAGAAGAAAGTTCAGCCAGAAGAGGAAGTGAAGGAGATAACTCCTGAGAAAAGTGTGGCATTCAAGGCCAGGTCTGAACCTGTCGAGCCCTCATCAAAGTCTTCATCAAAGCCACTGGTGGAGATGAGCAAGGAAGAACTTGCTGAGGAGTACAGCCTGATGGCCAGACAATTTGACAAGCTCAATTCCGGGTTTGGTCGTTATAAGAAATTCTATTAGGACTCTCGAGACTGGAAACCTGAAGGAAGCCACCAAAGCTCAAGGAGATATGAGGAGCAAAGGAATACTGACCAGAGGAGAGAACGTGGTGATGAAAGGAGATATTCTGAACCAAAGCCTGAAAGAAGAGACGAACAGAGACGTACTCGTGATGATAGATATCCTGCCAAGCCTGAGAGCTCACCAAGACCCAGGGAACCTGACTCAAGGAGAAACCCTGAACCTAGGAGAGAAAGAGTAAGTGAGCAGGTAGCATGTTACAACTGTAACAAGATTAGACACTATCAGTACGACTGCCCGGAGCTGAGTGCAAGGGAGAGAGAGGAAAGGAGAGCCACGAGGGATCTAAGATCTGCCGATCGGAGAGCGATGGTCGCTGATGATGCAACAGATTCTGACGGTCCTGAAGAAAGGTCACCTGAACTCTTCTCAGATGACGAGTATGATGATGTCTGTCTGATGGCTAGGGATGAGCCTGAGGTAACATCTAATTTTGTTTGTGCTTCTTACACTGGTCAAAATCCTGAGCTTAGCTCAGAGTCAGCCAGAGAGATGAACCTTCAGATCTGCCTGGATCAATTGATGGTTGATTTCTCCAGACTGCAGGAAACTAATGTCTTTTTGGTTGAGGAGAAAAGGAAATTAAGTACTGAAGTTCAGACCTTGAATGATCAGCTCACTCAATCTGATCTGAAGGAGTCAGCTCAGATTGTGAGACTAACTCAGGAAATTGATTTGATCAATGCTGAGCATCTCCCAAGAGAGAAGATTCTGAAGGATTTGGCTGAGGAAGAGCTGGTCAGGAAGGAAGAATTGAAAGTACTTAAAAGTAAGTTCGATGACCTCTATACCAGACATGAAATCCTGAAAAAGAGTGAGGACTCACTCAAGCGGAAGGTTGCCGCAATGAATAAATCCTCAGTGGCTAGAGAGGAAATAAATAGCAGCCAGATGCTTGGGAACGAGAAAAAGGGACTAGGATATGTTCCTAAGAAATCCTCACAAGGTCAATCTCATGTTGCTTCAGGGAGCAACACTGAGAGGGTATTTTTTCAGGCAGGCCAGAGTACACCTAAGGTTGTACTTCAGGCCCGTCAAACTGATAAGGGCAAAGAAACTGTTGACACAGTCAGGGTTGCCCCTAAGGTAGCTAAGCCAAAACCCAAGGGAAAGGCAAAGTAACCAAATGAGGCCCCTGAGAGCTCAGGTCAGGGAAAGCCTCAGCGAAAGTAGAGGAAGACTCAGGCCAAGAGCACTCAGACTGGTCAGCGAGGGTACCATCATGCTTGGCAATATCAACAGGGAAGGCCAAACATGATGACACCCCCATGGTTTTGGCATCCTGAGGCCTTTAACTGTTTTTCTTTCCCTCACTTGCCTAAGGGGAACAGAAAATAGGGTCCCTATCAAGAACAAGGCCCAAGACCCACTGCACCCAGACCTAGGAAGAATAGAAGGCCAGCCAAAAAGGCACCTACTCAGGCTCCTGTAAAGCCTAAGTCTAGCACACATACACTATCTTCCTCTCAAGCAAAGAAGAAGAAAGTTGTGTATGTTGATGTCTCAGGGAGACAGGTTACCACTCTGAGGCAATCAGGGTTGTTAAGCAAATCTGGATCCCGAAAGGTACAACTGACACGATAGGACCCAACACCCAATGGGTACCTAAAGCCTGAATTGCTTGCAGGCGGCTGTGGATCACAACAAGAGGAGAGGAGACTCAAACAAAGCTGTTTGGTACCTAGACAGTGGATGCTCAAGGCACATGACTGGAATGAAGAGTCTTCTCCAAGAATATCAAGCTAAAAATGGTCCACAGGTAACCTTTGGTGATAACTCAAAAGGTGTTACTAAAGGTTTTGGTGTCTTGATAATAGGTACAGTCAGAGTGGAAAATGTGTCCTTTGTGGAAGGACTGAAGCATAACCTGTTGTCAATAAGCCAATTCTGTGACAAAGGTTTCAGTGTTGAGTTCTCATCGAATATATGTTCAGTCAAGGACAAATCAACACAAGTGCTTCTATCAGGTATCAGGAAAGGTAACGTTTATCTCGCTGATTGGAGCAGCACTATTCCTAATACTTGTTTTATTGCTAAAAGCTCCCTAGAGCTCAGTTGGTTATGGCATAAAAGATTAAGCCACCTGAACTTCAAGATTCTTAACAAAATTTCTAGACAATCACTTGTTGATGGTCTGCCTAATGAAGTTTTTAGCAAAGATCATGTGTGCAAGGCTTGTCAGGAAGGGAAGCAGGTCAGAGCGTCATTCAAAGAGAAGGCTTCCTACTCAACTGACAGGATTCTTCAGCTCTTGCACATGGATTTATTTGGTCCCATAACACCTGTGAGTATGAATGGTAGGAAATATACCCTTGTAGTTATTGATGATTATTCTAGATATACTTGGGTTATCTTCCTGTTAAATAAGAAAAAAATACAGGTAAAGCTTCCAGAGTTGCTCAGGAGACTCAGCAATGAGAAGAATCAGTCCATTACTAAGATCAGATCTGACAAGGGCACTGAATTTATAAATTCATATATTTCTGACTTTTGTAATGAACTTGGTATAGCTCATGAGACTTCTGCAGCTAGAACCCCTCAACAGGACACTGAAGGAAGCTGCTAGGACCATGCTGGCTGAGTCAGGATTGCCCAAGAAATTCTGGGCTGAGGCAATCAACACGGCATGCTACACTCAGAACAGATCCATGCTGAACAAACAACATGCTCAGACCCCATATGAGACTTGGAATAAAAGGAAACCTCATATTTCTTATTTCCATGTATTTGGTTGCAAGTATTTCATCCTCAACAATGGGAAGACCCAGTTGAAAGCCTTTGATAGCAAATCTGATGAAGGAATATTCTTAGGATATTCTGAAGTCAGTAAAGCCTTCAGGGTTTACAACAGTAGGACCCTCGTTGTGGAAGAATCACCACATATTGTGTTTGATGAATCTGCTAATGAGTCTAGGGTAAAAGTGTTGGATCCTGACACTGAGGAGGTCACTGGGAGAGTGACAAGGCTGAGCTTGAGGAATCAACCTGATCCAAAGGTCAAAACTGTGCCTATTCCAAGATGGGATGATGACGACGATCAGGACGATGAATCAAATACCACTCCTAAGCCCAGCACATCAGGGTTTGTTGAGCCTCAGACTGAGGAACAGGCTCAACCTGAGGTAAGTACCGTCTATGAAGATGTTGTCACAGCTGAGACGGTTCTTGAGTCACCTCATCAAGAGGGAATCAATGTCCCTGACATTGAGTTGATTAATCCCTTTGGTATAGACTCAGGATCATCCCCTTCTGTTCAATTTCCTGAATTTTATGTGCCTGTAGACACTAACATTGCAGGTACTTCAGGAACGACTCCAGGCAAGAGGACTTGGATAGAAAGTCATCCCATTGACCAAGTCATTGGTGATCCAAATGAGAGAGTCAGGACCAGACGGTTTCATGGTGAGAGTGCACTGTTCTGTTGCTTTCTCTCTGAGCAAGAGCCTCAGAACATTGAAGAAGCTCTCACTGACTCGAACTGGATCATTGCCATGCAAGAGGAGTTGAATCAGTTCACAAGGAATCAGGTTTGGGAACTGGTGGATAGACCTAGACATCAAGGTGTAATTGGTACCAAGTGGGTCTATAAGAACAAGAAGGATGAGAATGGTGTTGTGGTAAGGAACAAGGCCAGACTGGTAGCAAAGGGGTATTGTCAGTCTGAAGGAATAGACTATGATGAGACTTTTGCTCCAGTGGCTAGGTTGGAAGCTATCAGGTTGTTCCTTGCTTATGCAACATATAAGAAGTTTAAGGTGTATCAAATGGATGTCAAGAGTGCCTTCCTGAATGGTGTACTCAATGAAGAGGTATATGTTGAACAACCTCCTGGGTTTGAGGTTGGAGATAGAGTATACCACTAGAAGAAAGCACTATATGGACTTAAGCAAGCACCAAGAGCTTGGTATGATACCCTCTCTCAATTCCTGACTGACCATGGGTTCAAGAAGGGAACCGTAGATAGGACATTGTTCAGGATCACTGAAGGTGATGACATTCTCTTGGTCCAGATTTATGTGGATGACATAATATTTGGATCGCCAAATCATCAGCTCTGTGAGAAATTCTCTAAGTTGATGACTGGTAAATTTGAGATGTCAATGATGGGAGAGATGAATTTCTTCTTAGGATTGCAGGTTAAGCAGACTGATCAAGGTATATTTATTAATCAGGCCAAGTATACAAGAGACTTGATTCAGAAATTTGGTGTTCAGAACAGCAATCCGGCTAGGATCTCCATGAATACAAATTGGAAAATGGATTTGGACACTGAAGGGACTTCAGTGAATCAGACTGAGTATCGAGGGCTGATCGGTTCGTTGTTATACCTGACTGCAAGTAGGCCTGACATCACATTTGCAGTTAGTGTATGTGCTAGGTATCAGTCTGATCCCAAAAAAAGTCATTTGGAGGCTGCAAAGAGGATACTTAAGTATTTGAAAAAGGACAGTCAATATGGGATTATGGTATCCTTCAGATGACAACTTAGAACTGACAGGTTATTCAGATGCGGATTATGGAGGTTGTAGGATTGATAGGAAATCAACCTCAGGGACATGTCAGTTTTTGGGTAGTAAGTTGATCTCGTGGTTCAGCAAGAAGCAGAATTCAGTGGCAACATCCACAACTGAGGCTGGGTATATGGCTGCAGGTAGTTGTTGTGCTCAGATCTTGTGGTTGAGACAACAGTTGAGGGACTGCCAAGTATTTGCAAATGAAGTTCCAATCTATTGTGACAACAATAGTGCTATAGCAATCACTCAGAACCCAGTGCTTCACACAAGGTGTAAGCATGTGGATATTAGACATCACTTCATTCGAGATCATGTGGAGAAAAGGACATCAGGATGGAGAAAATTCACACTGACAGGCAGAGAGCTGACATCTTGACCAAGCCCTTGGCTGAAGCAAGATTTATGGAACTGTCAGTGGAGTTAGGACTCTTAGATCCGGGAGAACAGTCAGTGTAGGGTCTAGGGGGAACTCAGTCAGACTCGACTCAGTGAGGTATCAGGGTGCTACAATGTCTCCCTGACAGGTATGAGTTTTATCCTGACTCTTGTGAATTTCAAGCGTCTCCCTGAGTCCTTCGTCCTGAAAATCTTTATTAAATGCATTCCTTTTTCATTAAAAGCGCGCCTTTTCATATTTAAACCCACGCGCATCGGAGCATTTAATGCCATAGTTACTTTTTCATATACGTGTCCGTTTTATACGGAATATAACTGACGTGGGTACATGATTGAAACTGAGATTAATCCTGGCCCTCCATTTCAAAACCTTTCGAATTCAGGAATTGATCTCAACCTCACGTCTGAGTAACTGACCTTGTCTAATCAATCAAGATTGTCATTCGAGATTTTTACGCAAACACAAAGCTATTCTGCACACTAAATTTACTCTCAATTCACAGAAATTTCGAAAAATCTCTCTACTTTCTTCAAAAATCAATGGCATTTCTTAACTCCAACTGGACAACAGACAAGCTTGAGAATGTTGTCAATAAGAAGTTGATACACATGGAGCAAGTCATCTCTATGGAGGGTATCTGTCTTACAGTGGAGGAGATTAAACCAGTTTTCAACTGGATCTCCAAGGCTGGGTTGGAGACATATTTTACCAAGCGTCCCATTTCCGTGCTTCCAAGAACAGTCGTTGAAGCATATTTCAATATGTTTCTGCAGAAAGGGGAGCTGTTCACGAAGGTGACCGCACTCAAGCCGACGGGAGAGAAGGACGGAAATGGCAAACCTCTTTACAACACAGAGGTGGTCACCATTGACCTAAGGAGGGTGGTCAGAGAGGTTTATGGGTTGCCATCCTCAGGCATAAACCCAAGGTTCTACAAGGAGAACTCGGAGGGAGAGTTTCTGAAGATATGGACCAAAGCAGAATCCCCTGAATTCAAGGCTCGCCAGAACAAGAGCACTCTGAATCCGGAATACAGAGCTCTTGTGGACTTAGTGTCCAAAATAATGATGGGATCCACAGGTTCCCATGAGCAGTTGAGCCAGCCCAAGCTGAGGATAATGGGGGCAATAGTTGATGGTGTGGAAGCAAACTGGGAGCAGTTCTTCCTAGATCAAATTCATCAGGCTGGACTAGACAAGCTTAAGCGAGATGAGGAGGAGAAGCACATTTCAGTTGGTGCCATCTTGCCATTCGGAACAAGGCTATCCATTCTGATCGCTCATGCCTGCTATGGGTACACCTTCGATTTTGAGGACAATCTCTCCTCGAAGAAGGTAATGTTTTCCTCACTGAGTGACACTTACTCAGTGCTAGGGCTGACTGGTCCCAATGCGAAAGCAAAGGGTCAGGTCAAAAAGCCAGCTGGGAAGGCCAAGGGAGTGGCACCCAGTCTCATTGAGAGAGTGGATGACCTCTTTGAGAGGAGCAACGAGGTTGAGGAGAAAGCAGCTGAGGAAGAGGCGACTCAGGCTGAGGAGGTAGTTGGAAAGAAGAAGAAGAAGAAGAAGAAGAGGGTAAAGATAGTGCTGTCAGGGAAGAGCACTAGATCAGGGACTGAGTCAGATCCCAAGAGAGCCGACTCTGAGGTTGAGGGAACTGATGATGACGTCAGTATGGATGCAGGGAAGAGGGCGCTGAAGAGACTGAGAAAGGGACCCAAAAAGTCCCCTGCTAAGAGCCTGCCCGTAGTAAGCGAGAGGGAGGAGTCAAGCTCTCCCAGAGCCTCTGACTTACAGAAGGTAAGAGAAACTGTTGAGACGGCTGAGATTTTGTAGCCTGAGACAGTAACCACCCACTCACCCTGAAATCCAAACACCTCAAACCAACCCTGACCCCACACCTCAAATCAACCAACCCCAAACCTCAGAGCCCATCATACCAATTGTTTCAGTGCCATCAACTTCAGTCACATATGAGCCTGACCAGTCATCTGAGCCTAACCTTCCCAACCCCACAGACTTCCCCTCTTACCCCAATCCCAAGGACTGCCCCAAGTCCATCCCAGCAATGGAGGATGACTTCCTAGAAGAGGAGGAGGATGAGCTTGATGAGCACATGGCAGGAGGGATTCTGGAGAACTCCCTGAGAAGAAATGCCACGGAATGGGCTTCAAAGTGCTGGCCCGGGCTGACAAAATATGGAGAGCTTGCCGCGAATGTGATCGAGCTCAAAGTCTGGTTGGAATTCAAGCAATCCAACATGCAAGAGCAACATTTGCTGGTAGATGCTCGTGGCTGGGAGCACTGGGAGATGGAGGAGGCCAGATTATGCTCGTTCTTTGGACTGACTAGTTGGCTTCAACTACTAAACTTCGAGAATCTAAAGAAGCTAGTCAACGACCTTATGTCCAAGAGCAAGGCTGACATCTTGTCTGATGGTGAGGAGGACAAGGAGAATGAGGAAGAGGATGATGCTCAAGGTGGAGCAATGGAGAAGGCCGTGGAGGAGACGGCAAGGGAGGTAGATGATATGGTCTCTGAGCCTCAAGCTCAGGGAAAAGGGGTAAAGGACACTGGTGCCAAGGGTGGACCAGTGGTTGAGGATGTTTTGAACATCTCAGCTGCCAATGAGACATCTGTCGATGAAGGGACTCCCTGCCCTGAGACAAGGAAGGAAGATGTTGAGGCATCCAAGGAGACTTCCAGTTCTGAGGGACTTGTTCCCAAAGTTCAAGTTAGCTTAGCTGAGCCTGTGCAGGCGGCTATGACTACTTCACAACTGCCTTCAGTGCACCCTGAAGAGGGGACTAATGCTACAGGGGCTGCCAAGGGAAAGCAGCCACTCACTGATGAGGCCGAAGAAGATGATGATGATGTGAGGATCACTGGGGTCGGCCGTGCTGAGATTACCAGCATTGTGGAGGTCAAGAAGGAGAAAACCACTGAAAATCTAGCTGAACTTCAAGAAGAAGTGATGAGGCTACGAGCTGAAAAGGACGAAGACTCCCAGGCCCTGGCAAAACACATCAGATGGGCGAAGTCAGCTTACAACACCCTTGCCAACAGGGAGCTGATTTTGCTAAAGAGAACGATGACTGACACGGCCAAGTCAGTGAGAGGAGAAAGGAAGCGCACAAAGAAGATGCTGAGGCAAGCCTTAAAGCAGCTATCTGAGAATGACGAGCAAAGAAAGGAAGATCTCAAACAGGCAGTGAAGGAGCTTGCAGCTCAGGCTGAGGCACTATTCACTCAGGCCATCGCCAAGTCAGAGTCCAAGATTGAGCTGGAATCTGATTAAATTGCTCAGACTTCGAATGAAATTGCTGAGAGGCTGATCCGAGCAGATGCACGATCCGCTCAGGTGGAGGAGAGGATCGAGAAGGCAGAACAAAGGCTCCAATTGTCTATGGAGACTTTTGAGAACAAGGTAAAGGCTGCAATCAGTTTTGTGTCTTTTGCAGGAACTGGTATCTCGATGGGAGTTTAGCTACTGAAGGAGGGGATCAATGAAGTCCAATCCTTAGCCTCCTTCGTAGTCAACAGCGGATCTGACGCATTCCCATCTGAGGCCAATGATGATGCCAAAAAGGGGGAAAGAAAGAAAAGATCCCGCTCTGAGGCATCTGAGGCAGTCAACCTAGGCGAAACCGTTCAAGTTGATCCCGATGCCAATCCTGATGGGAACGTGCTGAGGGTGAGGAAGTCAGCAAGGTTGGCGGCAGTAGAGAAGGAAGGAGAAGAAATTGTTGCTAGACTGAGGGAGGAGGCAGCAAAGGCAAAGGCTGATGACCCTTCAAAACAACCTGAGCCTGTTCAGAAGTCATCCCCAATAAGCACTAAGAAAAACCCCTTCACTTACTCTGCGGAGAAAGTGGCGGAGTTATGCGCTGAGGCGTGGGGAGCTCCTGAGAAATCTGAGGCTGTGCGTAGAGCTGAAATAGCGAAGAATGAGAAAATGCGCATCTTCGAGAAGAAGGTTGAGAAGCTGACTGACATCACTGAGCTTCAACAAAGGGAATTAGATGATGCAGTGATCAGTCTATTAAGGAGGAAGAAGGCGAAGCCTGAGCCTAGGAAGTACAGAAGGAAACCTACAGCAAGGAAGTCAACAATTCTTCAGAGCAGAAGGCCGGAATCAGGATTGAGGGAAGCTTATGTTGATGAGTTTATCTCAGAAGCATTAAAGGAGTTCTGGGCTGATGCAAAGGCTGGGTTTGTCAGATTGTGGTACATTGTGAAGAAATGGGGCGACACTGATGATATCAATGCTCACTTCACTGACTACATGATGGACAATCACCCTGAGCTGATTCAGAAGATCTTGGAGGAGGCTGAAGCAGCTAAAGTCCAGGTGAAGGCTCCTGAGTTCGAGATTCGAGCTCCTCTCTTAGTTCCTGGAACTCAGAAGCACAATACAAAGGCCACCATGCTGGAAGTGTTGAAGATTGCCAAGGCTGAAGGATATGTGAACCAACCTAGAAGACTTGACGAGCTGAAGGCAAGAGTCTATGCAGGATATGGACTTGAACCTGAAATGAGATTAGTCTAGGTGATCACAGTTCCTTGTAATAGATTAAGATTCATTGTAACCTTTCCACATTCATCAATGAAATCTATTACTTTTGCCCACAGACAAAAACTCATTGTCTTTTTTACTGCATTTAAATTATGTACTTTATCAAGAACTGCTCTAACACTGACTTATCTTATAGATAGGATTTTATTTCCTCTAAGTATTTTTTAGGATCTTTTCAGTGTTTTGGAATCATCAAAAAGGGGGAAATTGTTGGGACATTGTCAGTTTTGATTAAGATCCCAAAGCCCCTGAAAAGATGTATGCATTTGCTGTCAGGCTAGTCTTGGTTAGGATTTGCACTTAGTCATTTTACACCTCACATGTACTCAGTAAGAGGAGCACTTACTGATGACAATCAAGACTCAGAGCCTGAAGACGAAGATACCATCCTGAACTTATGGCAGTCTCCTAAGTTGGCTGAATAGGTATCAGTGATGAAGAGTATGACCCTGGGGTCATCACTACTCAGTCCTGAAGGGAACATGATGATACTGAGTATATGGGAAGACTTGGAGTAAAGCCAAGCAATGCAGAAGAAATGTCAGCGTCAGGATAAGACCGTTGTGCTCGAGACAAAATGAACTTAATAAGACAAACCTGAAGCCTAGGAATAAGTTCTGACATTCTCACCAACCTGATGACTTGGACCAATCCGGGGAGGACACGCACGTATGGAACCTGACATGAAGACTGACTTCAGACTGCATATTCAACGGGCAAGCATTTTATGTGCATTTAATGCAACCACCTAATTCCATGCAAGGACGGTTGCTGCATGAAGATATGTCCGTTTGAAGATCTTTACACAGATGGCTATGAAGGGCTATCTCTCCAATGGATAGTTTTTCAAATCATCTATAAATACAGAAGGCCTTGAACCCATTCAAGGTTACGGGAAATTTCCAAGCCAGAAATTACTCAAAACTCTCAAGCATTCAAAGCATTCAGTCTTTAGAAGAAGCACTCGAAACCCTCTAAATTTCCCAAGTGTTTCTTAGTTACTGAGAGTCATTCTGTATTCCAAGAGCTAAATAGCATTATCATAAGCTTAGAGAGATTATCCAATCCTTAGCATAGCCTTGTCTTGTAAGGATAATCTCAACCTTAGTTGGAATCCAAACTGAAACCAAAACCCTAAGTTAGGTTTGTTGGAAGTAAGTTCAGTTAGTAAGGTAGAAAGGAGAGTTGTATAGGTCAGTGAGGTAGCTGATCTTGGTGCACCTTGGCACGTTAAAAACAAGAATCCCTTGAGTGGATTTCCTGTTAAATCAGGCCGTGGACGTAGGAGCTTGAGTCTCTGAACCACGTTAAACTCCTTGTGTTCTTATTGCTTTGATATTGTGCTTAACTGCCATATTATTTGTTCATTCATTGCATTCAGTTTATCAGGTCTGAATCAATCAGCCTGACCTTCAAAAGAGCACTGCCCTACTAATCACCATTCAGAATTGAGTAATCAAGGTTTTCAGAAAGCAAACTAAAACAAGACTTTAAACTATCAGGGCTTACACATTTCCGCACTGAACTTGAACTGATAGTTAGCCAACTGACCCGCACTAAGTGTAGTCAGTAGGTGTGTTATCAGCTCCTAGTTCTTTATCACTCTGAGCAAAGGGGACTCAGTAAGGTTTTAAGTTTGAAAATTGGTATACGTGTATTCCCCCCCCCCCATACATGTATTCCTCAGTCTTGTACCGGGACCAACATAAAGGGTTTGGGCCCAGAGGCAGAGGAGGATGGTGCTAAGACCTTAGGCTCCAGTGAAGCATCATCATCTTCACTATCATCACTGATAAAAACCGCGGGGGAGGCAGGAGGACCAGAGAACCCCAGAGCCATGGAAGTTGAGGGGTTCTGGTAAGGTTGGGTTGAGGGAGGGATAAGTATATGGGTTTGAGAAGTGGAGGGGTTTGTTTGAAAGGAAGGTTCTGCACCAGAAGAGGTTGAAGGCACCTCTGGTACAGGGTTTATTTGTGGGGGTAAAGGGTCTATGAGAAGAGGTGTTTGAGAGGAAGGGGGAGAAGGTGTTTGAGAGGAAGGGGGAGAAGGTGTTTGAGTGGGTAAGGTTGATGGTGTGTATAAGGGGGTGTTTGGGATAGTTTGCTCTGGTGAAGAAGCTTGCAAACCAGAAGCAGACTGGATAGGTTGTGTGTGCGTGTCAGGGGGAGAGGTGGAAGGGGTAACAAGATTAACTGGAGAAAGGGAAGGGTTTACCTCAGCTGAGTCAACATCAGCTGGCACATATAGCTCTGGGGCTGTAGCTTCCCCCATCACTGGAGAAGCCTCCTCTATCGCCTGCTCCAGGGCATCTCCCAAGTCAGATCCAGAGTTTGGGTCTTGCAGAATGGCTCTCTTAGCCCTCGGCTTCCTCTTTAGAGGTTCAACCTCCTCTACTTCTTCTTCCTCTTCTTCTGATGGCTCATCCACCAGAAGCGATTTCTTTGAGGTCCTCTTAGAAGTCCTTGGCTTCTTGGCTGAGGCCTTTCCTGCACCTCCTTCTTCTTGCCTTGATCTCTTCTTAGCTGCACCTGCCTTCTTGGCAGCTTCTTCACCATCACCCCTCTGCTTCTTCAAAGCAGCTGTGAGGGGGATCTGGTCATCCTCTGATGAGCCAGAAAACACAAGATTGGAAGAAGCAGGAGCTTCATCCTTCTTCTTTACACTTCTCTTCCTCTGCCCTTTAGCAGGGGATGGCACGGCTTGGATAGGGGGGGCAGGGATGGCTCCTTCACCATCAGAGTCAGCATGCCCGTGAAGTGGACCATCCTTGGAGAAGATGATCTTGGACTTGTGGAAGCTCTTGCAGCAGTAGCCCTTCCACGCCTTGTCTGGGAAAATGGAATCCAGAATCAGGGTAAGCTTCGTGCCCAAAGAAACATTGGCATTGAAGAAAAATTGCAATTCCCCTGGCTTGCTGGGGCATTCCTCCTTCTGAACCTTGAGTTTGTTCTTCCTAAGCACATCCTAAAAGAACTCTGCCCAATTGCACTGCACACCATCATAAATGACCCTCATAACACACATCCGGCCATTGAAGATGGCATTTGTGCTATGATTCTCACACATCAGCACCTTCACCACAATGTCAAATAACACCTTGAATTTTTGCCTGAGGTGTTTATCCAGAAATCCCTTCGTCAAATTCTGGCAAGAAGATCTGGCAAAGATCATGAACGATTCAACTATCTCACCCTCCTTGTATTTCTACGGATCAACTCCTTCCGACGAGATATTCCCAAAAAGTTTGCAAAAATCGTGCTTTGAGAAAACTACATCCTCTTTATCAATCTTGGAGGAAATATGGTCTTCATGTATCTTCATCCTTACTAGAAACTGGGCAGCATACCCATCCAAAGTACGAAAACCCTTGGGAATGGTGGAAACCAATTCCTCCACCCCAGATTTGTGTAGCAGTTCCAAAATTGCCAACGCCGCCGAATTTTTGGTGGAATAGAAGTCAACCACCATCTCCGTCTTGAGTTTCTTGTAAATGTGATCTGGGTCAAAGTTGCATTTGGGAGCAATTTCTGGAAAAAGTAGAGAAGAAAGAGAGAGAGAACTGTTTGCAGAGAGGTTAGGGTTTGAAAGATCTGAAAAAAGAAGAAGAGGCAGATTGAGAAAATTTTGAGTTTATAAGAAGAATACACGCGTGCTTGAAATTAAATTAGGTGTGAACGCGTGTAAATTCAAAATTAAATTTTGGGGACAAAATCAATTTATCAATTGATTGACATATTGCAATTTAATTAAATCTGACGGCCAGGATTAAAAAGGCAAGATACAGATATAATTGTGTACGTGTGCATGGTCATTGGGACTGGGTTCGAGGGGGTTTTGTGGCAGTCAAGAGAAAAAGCGAAATGATTGCCTAGGCCCTCTACCCTAGTCTTAAATACACTCTGAATTTGAAACGTTTTGGGTGTATTTAGTAATTTGAAAAGTGTATCCCAATGATCAGAGGCCAGAGAAGTAAGTACATACATGTCACCTGATATTGTAACCAGATGATACCTCAAGTAGTCTGGTGTTACATCTCATCTGATAAAACTCATCTGGTTCTGGTCAGAGTTTACTCCGAATTTCTCTGGAATCTGACCTTGTACCTCATTTGGTACATACCTCATCTGGAGATATAACTTTCCTTGTATATCTAACCTATAGGCATGTTAGTAAGACAAATAAATATGAGGTATAATTGAAATAAAGAATACTTCTCTAATGTTCCCCCTAAACAAATTCTATCTCTGGATCCAACAAACCTAACTCAAATGTTAACTCTCTGAATCTGGTCTCAGCCAAAGGCTTTGTGAGAATATCTGCTCTCTGCTTCTCTATTGCAATCTTTTCCATCCTTATATCTCCCTTCTCAACATGGTCTCTGATAAAATGATGCATTATATCAACATGTTTGCATCTGGTATGAAGAACTGGATTCTGGGTGATTGCTATTGCACTATTGTTATCACAAAATATTGGAGTATCCTTAGCCCGAATCTGGTAGTCCCTAAGCTACTGACTAATCCAGAGTAATTGTGAACAACAGCTACCTATAGCCATGTACTCTGCTTCTGTTGTTGATGTGGCAACTGAAGTCTGTTTCTTTGAAAACCAAGATACCAATTTATTCCCTAAAAATTGGCATGTTCCACTTGTAGACTTCCTATCTATTTTGCACCCACCATAATCTGAATCCGAATAACCACTTAATTCTAGGTTATCATCTGTAGGATACCATAACCCCAAATTCACTGTTCCCTTGAGATATTTCAGTATCTTCCTAGCTGCTTCCAAGTGACTTTTCTTAGGATTAGCTTGAAATCTGGCACACACACCTACGGCAAAAGTAATATCTGGTCTGCTTGCAGTCAGGTACAGAAGAGAACCAATAAGTGTTTTGTACTGAGTCTGGTCCACACTCTCTCCAGACTCATCTGGATCCATGTTAAAATTTGTCATCATAGGAATCTTGGCTGCCTTGCTAGATCCTACTCCAAATTTCTCTAACATGTTTTTGATGTACTTTGCCTGATTAATGAAGATTCCCTTCTCTGATTGCTTAACCTGCAAACCTAAGAAATAATTCATCTCACCCATCATAGACATTTCAAACTGGCTCTGCATGAGTTCTCCAAACTTCTCACACAACTTCTTGTTAGGGGATCCAAATATAATGTCATCAACATATATTTGGACCAGAAGGATGTCCTTTCTTTCTTCTTTCCTAAACAAGGTCCTATCAATCTTTCCCTTAGTAAAACCATTGTCCAGAAGAAACTGAGATAGAGTGTTATACCATGCTCTGGGTGCTTGCTTAAGCCCATAAAGAGCCTTCTTAAGCTTATACACCTTGTCACCTTGTTCAAAACCAGGAGGTTGTTCCACATACACTTCCTCAATGAGAATCCCATTAAGAAAGGCAGATTTCACATCCATCTGGTATACTTTGAACTTCATGTGAGCAGCATATGCTAAGAACAATCTGATGGCTTCTAGTCTGGCAACAGGAGCAAATGTCTCATCATAGCCTATTCCTTCAGACTGAGAATAGCCCTGAGCCACTAGCCTTGCCTTGTTCCTAGTAATGACATCATTTTCATCTTTCTTGTTCTTGAAAACACATTTAGTGCCTATCACCTTTTGATGTCTTGGTCTGTCTACCAGCTCCCAAACATCCTGTCTGGTGAATTGATTCAATTCCTCTTGCATTGCAACAATCCAATTTGAATCTATCAGTACTTCCTTGATGTTCTTGGGCTCAATCAAGGACACATAGCAACTGAACAAGGCAGCTAAGTTAAGAGTTCTCATAGTCTGGACACCCTTAGCTGGATCGTCTATAATGAACTCATTGGGGTGATCAACCAGGGTTTTCCTTCCCTTGGCCTTGCCTGATTGACCATCTACTGCAGTACCTTGGTGATTCTCACCAACTGCAGGAGAGCTTCCCCCTACAAGAGTTCCAACCTCTTCTGGTTCTGCTCCTTGTGGAGGCTTCTGCTCCAGAGAACCAGAGGATGGGTCATTATCTGAATCTGAATCAAGAATAAGAGGATTGACTTTGATAACTCTGGGAGTAGTCTGATTCTGAGTCTCTTCTGGAGGCTTTAAGTCCACCTTGCACTCAAAAGCAGATTCATCAAAAATAACATGAGGTGTTTCTTCCACACAAAGTGAATTCCTATTAAAGACTCTGAATGCTTTACTGGTGCTGGAATATCCTAAGAATATTCCATCTGCAACTTTAGCATCAAAAGTTTTTAATTTGATTTCCCATTGTCATGGATGAAACACTTACATCCAAAATATGAAAGAATGAAACAGATGGGGTTTTACCTTTCCATACCTCATATGGAGTTTTACTATGTCTCTGGGCAATGAGGCATCTGTTCTGAGTGAAACAGGCTGTGTTGATAGCTTCTGCCCAAAATCTCTGTGGTGTGTTGTATTCTGCTAGAAGAGTCCTTGCAGCTTCCTTGAGGGTCATGTTCCTCCTTTCTGCTACTCCATTCTGTTGGGGTGTTCTGGCAGCAGATGTCTCATGAAAAATCCCATGGTCCTTGCAGTACTCTGCAATATGTGAATTCAAAAACTCTGTCCCTTTGTCACTTCTGATCCTCACTATGCTCTGGTTCTGCTCATTCTGAATCTGCTTGAAGAACTCTGGCAGCTTAGTGATAGTTTCATTTTTCTTAAACAAGAACACTACCCAAGTGTATCTTGAAAAGTCATCTATTATCACCAAGGTGTACTTCCTACCACTGAAACTAAGATGAGAAACAGGTCCAAACAGATCCATGTGAAGTAGTTGAAGTACTTTGGTTGTGGTTGTGATCTGGACATCCTTAAAAGAAGTCTTGGGTTGTTTACCCTTCTGGCATGAACCACAAACCTGATCCTTCTTAAACACTTCATTAGGAAGACCTCGAACTAGACCTTTTCTGGCAATCTTGTTCAGTGCTTTGAGTTCAGATGACTCAATCTCTTGTGCCAAATCCAGCTGTTTTCTGCAGATCCCTTTGCAACTAGGCAAGCATTTCTTGGGTAACTACTAAAATCTGCACGATAAATGTTACCCTTCCTCAAGCCTATAAGCAAGATATCATTATAATCAGAAGAAAAGACAGTGCAAGAATCACTAGAAAACTTCTCTGAGTATCCCTTGTCACAGAATTGGGATACTAAAAGCAGATTATGCTTGAGTCCTTCAACATAGTAGACTTCATCTACAGATACACTATTAAAGATCAACTTTCCAACCCCTCTGGTGACTCCATAATTGTTATCACCAAACATCACTCTTGGCCCATTCAGTGGCTTGAAATCCTGGAGATGATCTTTCTGGAATGTCATGTGCTTGGAACATCCAGTATCAATGTACCAGACATGGTTGCTTGAACATCCTTTCTCCAATGGGCTCTTATCCTCCTGCAGAGAAATCAATTAGGTCCCCTACTAGAGCTGGGTCCTGATTGGTTAGTTGCAGGTTTTGTAGGAATCCAAAGATAAAGATCATCCCTTGCTGGATGAGGAGATCTTATCTTCCTTCCAAATCTATCTACCAGTACATGTCCTCTGACAATTAAATATTGAGCTACTGGTCTGATAAAAACACCTTTCCTATATAAAAGTCTGGTGTATCTCACCTCAAATCTGGCCCTTGGAATGGCTTGCTTCAAAGACATGGTCTTAAAGATCTGGTTGTAAGGATACATCCTAGAAGAACCATCTCTGGTGTCATCACTGCCCAGATCAGTTGGTTTTCTATATGCTGGTCTCTGGTTTTGATGAAAATATGACCTATTCTGGTTCTTATAGTTCCTCTGAGTGTTTCTGTTCTGATATTGATTCCTCTGAGAAAACCGTCTCTGGGGTTCCTAGTTCTGATAGAAATTTTGTTGTTCATTATACCATCACTGAGAGTTCCTATTCTGATTTGAGTTCCCCCTTTTTGAGTATCTCCTCTGAGGTCCCCTAACCTGGTTAGGTTTCACTCTTTGAGGATTTCTCTGGGGTCCCTCATTCTGAGTAGGTCCTATTCTTTGAGGTTTAATGTTAACAGATCCATCAACCTTCATTGGTTCCCCTTGTTGACGTTTAGTCTCTAGGATTTTATCTTCCAGAATAGTCAACTCTTCTGGACTATATTCTATGAGATTAGCAGAGTAGTTCCTTTTCCAACCAGGATTGTGAACTACTTTGTAACCATTACCAGAAGGATCCTTTTCATCCCAGATTTCCACAAATTCACCAGATCTTACAGACTTGTTTTTGTTATAGTGATATTTATGGGATCTAGTGGTAATTCCAGAATATCCCAAACCACTCTTATCATTTATGCGCTGAGAAGACTCTGATATAATAGATACAACAGTTGGTATCTTTGGAGCTTCTCTGGGCATAGGTATCTCTTCAAAAGTATCCACAACTTGCTTTCCCTTGATAATAGATTGATATTTGGCTCTCAGTTCATTGAATTCATCTTCTTGAGAGTTCTTTTCTTTCATGAGTTGATCTACCAGAGTATCTCTTTGAGTGATCTTATCCTGAAGTTCAGAGACTTCTTTGGAATGATCTTTCATGAGTTCTCTGGTGGATTTTTGCTCATGAGATAAGGAATGAACTTCTGCTCTGAGCCTACCATTCTCTTTCTCAAGTTTTTGACAAAGTTGTACACAATTTTGGAGATCTGATAGCATTTGTTGCATATCAGATTCTCTAGAGGTACCAGATAAATGAGAGGGTTCAGTATATTTGGAATTTGATAAGCATAGGGTAGATTCTTGTACCTCAATGATGTCTGCCATGAGACATACATCATCATCAGATCCAAAATCAGAAGAAGAAGAACTTGAGCTGGTATCCTCTTCCTCTGCTTCTGCCAGTAGTGCTCTCTTGTCTGCATATCTCCTATATCTCTTGAGTCTTTTCCCTTCTCTCTCTCTCTAGGAGTAAGTTTAGGACAATCATAGTTGTAGTGGCCTGGCTTGTTGTAAGTATAACATGTGTTGTCTCCTCTGGAACTGGGGCTTGGATCTCTTCTTCTCTGGTTGTATTCTGATCTGGCTGGGCTACTCTCTCTTCTCTGGTAGTCAGGTCTGCCAGAACTGCTATCTCTCATCTGGTAGTCTGATCTGCCAGAGCTGCCATCTCTTCTCCTCTCTGGTGTTCTGAATCTGGTCTCCCTTGAGTCTCCAGATGTCTTTTCCTTATCTGCAGGTTTGAAGGAACTCTTCCTGTCTCTGGTAGATTCCTTCCAGTGCTTTTTATACCTGCCATACTTAGAACTCATTTTATCAAGTTTACGGGTTAGAAGTGCTACCTGCTCCTTGAGACTCATGTCATCTACAGTAGACTCCTTTGGCTTTTCATCAATCTTGATAGTAGAGGAGAAAGCAACTCCTTTCTGACCAGAAGAGGAAACCTCTTCTGTTTCATCTTCCTCTTGAAGATCATATTCATATGCCTTGAGATTAGACAACAGAAGATGATGATCCAGAGTGTTGAGATACTTGTTATCTTTTATCACGGTGACTTTTATTCTCCACATGCTGGTTAGTGATCTTAAAATTTTGCTATTGATTTCTTTTTCGGAATAGGTCTTACCTAAAGCACTGGCCTTATTGAGGAGGTTGGTGAGACACATGTCCAGCTGGTCAATTGTCTCATCTGGTTTCATCTTGAATATATCAAATAAGTGTTGAACCGCCTGGAGCTTGTTATCTTTTATCTTATCTGTTCCTTCACAGAGCAGAGCCAACTTGTCCCACATCTCCTTGGTCGTGGCACAGGTTCTAACCTTTTCTATCACTTCCTTGAGAGTGTTGATAATCTCAGTTCTAGCAACCTGGTCCAGATTGTATAACTTCCTCTCATCATTGTTGAGCTCATCCATTTTCTTTAAGATGCCTGGGAACTCTGTCCTCAGCATTTTTCTGCACAGTGTTACTTGTTTCTTCTCTGGACTCTGACCTGCCATCATTAATGGGAATCCAGTAAAATTGAATTGGGCCACTCTCTACCACATCTAACATGCGGTGGTGGATAGCTCCAAGATGATTACTCATCATGAAGCTCCAGTGGCTATAATCCTCAAATGAGAATTCAGGCAACTTACGGCTCTTGTAAGAAGATTTTGAAGATATTTTCAAAAGGTTTTAAAAAAGAATTTAGCAAGAATAACAAAGAGTAATGGATGTGCCCGGTGACCACCAAAAGCTTTTCAAAGTAGTGGTCTTGGACACACTGCTCTGATACCACTTGTTGGTCCCACTGGATAGATTAATTGCGGAAGCTTAAAACAAAGTCTTAACAAAATCTTTTAAAAGAGCACTAAAGAGAAAGCAATATAAATGAAAGCAGTAAACGGGACAAGATGTATAGTGGTTCGGATATGACAATCCTACGTCCACTCTCCCTTTTATCAAAGGGGTATCACTACCAACCAACCAACTTACGTACTGGAATTGAGAAGTACCAGTTCCTTCTTACAACAGCCTTTAGATCTAACTTCGATCTAAAGCTTTACAAACTTCAACCTTGTCTTAACAGATGAACCGGTTGAGTATCCAACAACTCCTTAATGAGTATATAAGATTATGAACAATGTAAGAGTGTTTTAAGCGTGATAATAATAAGGCTTGAATATGACTTTGTGCGCGTGTATCTGTCTCTAGAGCCTTTCTCAAAGATGCACTCTTGTATTTATAGAGATGATTAGGGATATAGTCGTTGGAGAGTTAATCCAATCAGATCTCTAATTAAGGAAGTTTCAATCAATCAATTCCCTAATTGATTGATTGGGTTGGTGAGATCCTTGGATTGATTGACTTCAAATACTTTCTAATCTGATCTTGTTTGACTTGATTTGAATCACCAATGGTTAAATGCTTCCATTGCACAACTCTGATTCTCTCCAAAGAAGGCAGGACCAGACACCAGGTAACATCGATGTCTTCTGGTCCAGAGTCGGTTAAGAACTAGAATACTCAGTAGAATCTAGAGATGATTTTGAGCATCTTTTAGTTCACCGAACTCGTCTGGTCTGGACTAATCTGGTCTGGGGAAGGTCTTCTGCCTCAGGTCTTGATCTCATCTGGTGAAGTCTTCTAGTGGAGTCCTCTGGTGAAGTCCTCTGGTGGGGTCTTCTGGTGACTCTTCTGGTGAAGTCTTCTGGTCTGGCAGTTCCCCCTAGACTAAGTCCTAATCTAGATCCTCATCTGGCTAACAGGTCTAGATGATCATATTACATCTTCTGGTTTGTTTTAACTCATCAAAACTATACAACTTTTATCCTAACAAGAAACAACAAAACAAAGCACTTTCTCCATGAAAACTTCTAGTTTTGACTCCCGAGGAAGGATCGCCTAGGATTTGCTCAATAGGGTGATCTGAGAGCCATGTTCTCCTAGACTGATGCCCTTCAATAGAGGATAACTCTTCTAAGGTTGAGTCACTAGATACAGGAATGAATTCAAATTCAGGAAATAAAATAGAGGGTTTAAGTCCTGAGTCATCATTCAAGGTATTTTCATTCTCAATGATAGTGTCATTGGTTCCCCCTTGAATGATGGGCTGATTAGATGTCTCAGATGTGACCACATCTTCATCGACATCACTTACCACTTGAACTGGGATGTTGTTCATCAGTTCAGTTGACTGATCAGAAGACCTTTCAATTGAGTTGTCAGGAGTGATCTTGGTTTGAGTGTCCTGATTGAACTGTTGGTCATTGAGGTTATCCCAGGTTGGGATGTATGCATCAACTCTGTTCTCAGGATAGCCTTTTGACTTGATACTTAGTCTAGTTAGTCTCTTGCAGATCACCTCCTCAGTCTCCTTTCTCCTGGACTCAAAAGTAGATCCCTTCCACAACAAGGGTTCTACAATTGTAAACTCTGAAAGCTCTACTGATTTGGGAATATCCTAAGAAAATTCCTTCATCAGCTTTGCTGTCAAAAGCCTTCAGTTGAGTTCCATTGTTGTGAATGAAACACTTGCAACCAAAAATATGAAAGTAAGATACCTTTGTATTAGGATAAAAGTTGTTAGTTTTGATGAGATAAAACAAACCAGAAGATGTAATAGGACCATCTGGACCTGTTAGCCAGATGAGGTTTAGAATAGGACTTAGTCTAGGGGGAACTGCCAGACCAGAAGACTTCACTAGAAGAGTCACCAGAAGACCCCACCAGAGGACTTCACCAGAAGACCCCACCAGAGGACTTCACTAGAGGACTCCACCAGAAGACTTCACCAGAGGAGATCTGACCAGAGGCAGAGGACCTTCCCCAGACCAGATGCGTCCGGACCAGACGAGTCTGGTGAAACGTAAGTTGCTCAGAATCATCTCCTGGTTCTTCTGAGTAATATGTTTCTTAACCGACTCTGGACCAGAAAACATCGAGGTTGCCTGGTGTTGACAGCGATTTATGATTGGTCTCGCTGCCGGGTTCCTAGCGGGTAGGATTTTATATTAATGATGACAAGGAGTAACAAATGTGAGAGTAAATGAGCTCTCAAGTGTGTATTTGCAATAAATGTGATGTGTGTTACAAATGGGCATTTAAGGCCCTATTTATAATGTACAAGGTGGGGGTTCCCCATGCTTGGTAGGTGGACTCGTGGGTCCCTCCTACTCCTAGCTGGAAGGTAATAAGTGGCTACAGCCTCCCCTACGAGCCAATGAGGAGACGCCACGTGGCACTGTCACCCCTGAGGTGATTGGACTTGGCCTCAACGGCCCTCTTTGACCCTGTCACATCCTCTGGATTGATGGCACTCGACGTCCTCTCACAGCTGGCGCGGCCTGGTGTCGGGTAGATGGGTACTCGGGTACCGGGAAGCGAGTCCGGACGAAAATGCCCCGGTTGGCCATTTGCGGGCAGGCGGGTAGAGTACCTGCGCAGGGGCTCGTCGCTGGCCGCCCGATATTCGGGCATGTGGATTATAAGTACCCTTCCCAGCCGATCCCAGAGGCTCATGTCGGGCAGCGTCTGGGTCCCCGTCTGTCTGTCTGACCGGTCGGAGGACTGTTCTCCTCTGAGCCCGCTACAGCTGTGGGCCTGTATCCGATACCCGATGGGTCGGGTAGTAAAATATCGGGTGTAACAATTGCCCCACCAGCCCGACATCGGGGGGCCGCAGTCGTCGGGTGGCGGGCTGGTCGAACTGCAGACCATTTTGATTTCGAATTTGAATTTTGGGGGTGACGTTTCGGTTTCCAAGACGACGCCTTGTCTGCCGCGCCTGCTGACGTCACGGGATGGCGTGACTGATGCGTAGAAATCTAGGGGTCACGTCCGCCGAACCTGCTCCCCAACCGTTGCGCGCGTGACCCCCACGCGCCCCCCAGAACTTTGTTTTATTCCATTTTTGACCCCGTTTTTTGCTGTTTAGTCCCTCCTACTTCTTCTATAAATAGGGGCTTCTAGCCCATTTTCTCATTTTCACTCTCTTGCAAACTCGTGCCCCCCTTAAGGAGATTCAAATTTTTCCGGCGAATTTCCCAGATTCCGGCGATCTTTCTCGAGTCTCAAGGTAATTTCTTGCTTTTTCCATCGACACTTCTTCTTCTTATTCTATTTTCGTCATGAGCGACTCCGTCGAGAGCATTGGCGCCGCCGATGCTTATCACTTCCGCCGCCGTGCCGCCGCCGATGCCGAGAGGCCTTTCCAACCGGTCGGGGAAGGAACGTCCCGCGCCGCCGTCAGAGAGGGCGAGGGCAATTCCACGGATGTGGATGCCTTCGCGGAAGATTTGGAGGGGATGAGCCCCCAACGAGAGGGGGAAGCCCTAAGCGTTTCCCCGGTCTCCGCCTAGCCGCCCCGGGCCGAAGATTTTTTGTTCGAGCGGGAAGCTGTGCCCGACCAAATAGACTACGCGGACAGCCGGCTAATCGGGTTCAACTACTCGAAGTATATGAGTCGGTTCGTGCGAAAGCACCCTCCCCGCGCATATCTCGAGGCCCGGGACACTGACTTTGGGGCCTCTCGCCGCCCCAGCTGCCTTCCCCCAGACGCCGACGTGAAGGAGTTGTACTGGACATTTCAGGCGCCCTCCGACGTCTTCTTCTACGCTCCCCGGGAGAATGAACGGGCCGACCAACCTCCGGAAGGCCTGATCGCCATAAATGCGGACACCCTCCATGCCGGGCTCCGCTTCCCGCTTCACCCGGCCATCTCCAAGCTACTCGCAGCCTGGAATCTGTCGATCACCCAGATCACCCCGAATGGGTGGAGCTACATCCTGGGGGCAATGGTTGCTCTCGGTCGGCGCGGGCTGCATCGTATGCCCACTCCGTCCGAGCTCAACTATCTGTACTACACCGTGGCATCGGTCGGGCGGATGAACCTTGGGTATTACTCCGTGAAGCCCCGGGGTGGAGATGCCATTGTCTTCGGCATCTCGCCGAAGGTGACGCACTGGCAGGAAAGGTGGTGGTGGGTCGGCGGCGCCTGCGAGAGCGTTGGTATAGACGGGCACATCATCCCGGTCCCACGGGAATATCGGGAGCGCGACCGTCGAGGTAAATACTGAATTTTTCTTCATTTCTTAGTACTGATCTAATTCATCTTTCATTGTGCAGGTTGCGCGGTACCAAATCAGGCCGACCTGACCGACGACTTCAGGCAGGCGCTTGCCTTGTTGAGATCCGAGAGCTTGGACAATCGCGACGTCGACCTTCTCAACGACGACGAGAACAAAAGGCTCTCCGGACTTCAGACTTTCCCGCGCCACTTGGATTTCGGTGGTAAGACTCTTTCCTGCCCGACTCTCCTTATACTCGTTCTCGCTTCTCGATTTCTAATCTTGTCACTTTTCTCGCAGCGCAACGTTTCCCAGCCGAATCCTCCACGCCATCGACCTCCCCGGCAGCCTCCCCAAGGACCGCAACCGAGGCCGGCCAGGCAGCCATCCCGGTCGTAAACGTTGAATCGTCCGAGGAGACCGTTGACATGGCGCCTAAGAAGAATGCCCTGGCCAAGCTGGCGAAACGGGGAGCCGTCCGTGCCACAGGGGTGGCGATCCGCAGCCCGCCCGCGGCCCCGGTGCCCCCGACATCCTCCTCCCCGGTGGACGGGCAGCGCCCAACGAAGCAGGCCCGGGTTGAAGGCCAGACATCTGTCGACCCGGCCATGGTGACGGTCAACCTGGACCCGGCGACCGGCGGGCTTGTGGCCGGCACCGTCGAGGCGACTTTAGGGGGCCCGGCCTCCCCTGCCCGCGATCGCAGCGACTTCTCTTTCTTGGGTTGGGGCAATAACCTCACGTAAGTATTGCGTTTTCTTTTCTAAGTTTTCTAGTCGATTTTGCGACGTAGGGTTTTTAACATATCTTTTCTTCCCGTGTTCACGCAGGCCTGAGCCTCTGCCCCCGCCCGAGGTTCTTCAATTCCTGCGCTCGCAGGAACCTTCGTACTCGGAGGCCGTGCCGGAGTCTTGGCCGGAGGAACTACGCCGCGCCGTGCTGAATCTTCCCCGGTCTTGGACCCTCAACTGCCAGAAGGCCACGAGGACCGTCTCGCTCGCCGACCGGATGAGGGCGGCGGCCATCCGTACCTCCCGCAATGCTATTGCCATGGAGGGCATTATGCTCAAATACGAGCGGGAGATGCGGACTGCCTCCTCCTACAGGGCAGCCTTCCAGTCGAAGCGGGACGAAGCTACCCGCCTGGAAGAGGAGAACAAAAAGCTCCGGGAGGAGCTGGAGGCCGGCCGAGCGAGTCGGGCTGAACTAGAGGGGGTCCTCGAGGAGGAGAGGAGGGTGCGCGCCGAGGCCGAGGCGAGGACGGCTGAAGAAGTCCGCCAAGCTAAGGAGGCTCTCGCGGCGGAGGCGGAAAGGCGCCTGGAGTCCGAGCGTGCCCGATTGGCCGCTGAGAGCGAGTCGGCTGGGTCCATGGTGTACATTAAAGCTTACGCCGACTCGATTCGCTCCCTACTCCGTCAGAATCCCCAGGCCGATTACTCCGGGCCTCTGGCCGACCTGAGGAGTTATGTCGAGTCCAATCCTCCCTCCCCGGACTATGATATCACGCTGAAGGACTTGGTCGATCGTGGGTTGGATCTGTCGTTCCTTGGCGACCCGGCGACCTTCCTTTACCCGCTTGATTTTTCTTTTCTTTTGTTGCTTTGTTAAGTTTGTTGGCCGCTGGCCGTTTTGTATTTTCTCTTTTCCGGACCTCCTTAATGAAATTACTTTTGCCCTTCATTTCGCTTTGTCTCCTTGAACTTTTAGTTTTATCGGCCGGGTAAATAACGTAATCGGATAATAAATAATCGCCCAAAAGAATTAACCAACGGATTAATTAATGAAGTGCTATAGCCGAATGTCGGGCAGCGACTTCACGAAGATAGGATTGATTTAACAACCGCTTAAAGAATTAACCAACAGATTAATTAATGAAGTGCTATAGCCGAATGTCGGGCAGCGACTTCACGAAGATGGGATTGATTTAACAACCGCTTAAAGAATTAACCAACAGATTAATTAATGAAGTGCTATAGCCGAATGTCGGGCAGCGACTTCACGAAGATGGGATTGATTTAACAACCACTTAAAGAATTAACCAACAGATTAATTAATGAAGTGCTATAGCCGAATGTCGGGCAGCGACTTCACGAAGATGGGATTGATTTAACAACCGCTTAAAGAATTAACCAACAGATTAATTAATGAAGGGCTATAGCCGAATGTCGGGCAGCGACTTCACGAAGATGGGATTGATTTAACAACCGCTTAAAGAATTAACCAACAGATTAATTAATGAAGGGTTATAGCCGAATGTCGGGCAGCGACTTCACGAAGATGGGATTGATTTAGCAACCGCTTATTGATTTTTACAAGTTTGCGCTTCGCGTAGCGATTACAATGAGCTCCTACTGGTAGTATTTTTTGAGTAGGGAGGCGTTCCAAGGGTATTGGGCCGGGTTGCCCTCAAGGCTTTCCAGCTCGTAGGCTCCATTGGCGAGGCGGCTGGAGACCTTTAGGGGTCCCTCCCAATTCGGACCAAATGCCCCCTTGGGCTGCCTGACCGTCCGTCGGAGTACCAGGTCCCCGATTTCGAACTCCCTGATCTTGATCTTCAAGTTGAAGTATTTTTCAGCCCGTCGTTTGTAAGCTATGTTTCTTTGTTCTGCGGACAGCCTTCTCTCCTCTAGCAGGTCCAACTCGTTTAGCATGGCCTGGTCGTTCTCGGTCCCCACGGGTTGTGAGGTGCGGAGGCTCGGGATGACGACTTCAGCCGGGATGACTGCCTCTGTTTCGAAGGCTAGAGCAAAAGGGGTCTCCCCGGTTGCGGTACGACATGTCGTTCTATATGACCATAACACTTCGGGTAGCTTGCTCGCCCATATTCCCTTGCTCTCCTCCAACCTTGTCTTCAACGTGTGTTTGATTATCTTATTTACCGCCTCGACCTGTCCGTTCGACTGGGGGTGGTAGGGTGACGAGAATAACCTCTTGATCTTGTGCTTTTGGCAGAATCTTTCCATCTCTAGCCCGTCGAATTATTTCCCGTTGTCCGAAATGATTATCTGTGGGAGGCCGAATCGACAGATTATGTTGCGCCAGATGAACCTGATCACGTGTTCCTGGTCGATCGTTTTTAGTGATTCCGCCTCCGCCCATTTGGTGAAGTAATCCACGGCGATAATTGCGTACTTGACGCTGCCCGGGGCCGTAGGCAAAGGGCCAATGAGATCGATCCCCCACTTTGCGAACGGCCACGGGCTCAGGATTGAGGTGAGCTCGGTTGGGGCCTGATGGATTGCCAGTGAATAGATTTGACACTTGTGGCATGCCCGTGCGTAGTTGATTGCGTCCTTCTTTAGGGTGGGCCAGAAATATCCCTGTCGGATAACCTTCTGGGCGAGCACCTGGCCGCCGGCGTGGTTCCCGCAGCGTCCTTCGTGGACTTCGACCAAGATCTTCTTTCCCTGCCCCGGCGTTACGCACTTTAGGAGGGGTAGGGCGAAGCCTCGTTTGTACAACTGGTCCGCGATGATCGTGTATCGGGCCGCCCGGAGCTGCAACTGTCTTGTCGCTACCCGATCGACTGGGAGTTGGCCGTCACGGAGATACTTCAGGATGGGGGTCATCCAGCTGTCCTCCTCCTGTCCCAGGTTGGTCACCCGCTGGTTCGAGCTCGAAGGGGCGGTCAGGTAAGTGACTGTGATCTGGGTCATGTCGGTTGCCCCCTCGGATGTTGCGAGGCAGGCAAGTGCGTCTGCTTGAGTATTGTCGAGTCGGGGTACCACCTCTATGCGAACTTGATCGAATTTTTCGAGCAGGTTCTTGGCTAATCCCTGGTAGGCCAACATCCTATCGCTGCGCGCCTCGTATTCTCCTGAGATTTGACATGTGACGAGCTGTGAGTCGCTGTAGACCTGGAGTCTCTTCACTCCCATGGCCATGGCCATTTCCAGGCCGTTAATTAATGCTTCGTACTCGGCCTCATTGTTGGTCGCGTGGAAACCGAATCTTATGGCTGTTGTGAATGACTGGCCGGATGGGCTGAGAAGGACAATTCCCGCGCCTGCCCGTGTAGTTGTGGAGGATCCGTCAACGTACATTTTCCAAGGTGGCTGCTCGATCTTGGACATCGCCTCCGGGTAAGTGAGCTCGACTATGAAGTCGGCCATGGCTTGGCCTTTGATGGATGTTCGGGGAGCGTATGTGACTCCGAATTGCCCGATCTCAACAGCCCACTTGAGGCACCTGCCCGCCGTGTCTGGCCGATGTAGTACTTGGCGAAGTGGCATTGTTGTCAGTACTTCTACTTGGTGATCAAAAAAGTATGGGCGTAACTTGCGTACGCTCATTACTAGGGCGTATGCTAACTTTTCCAGGGGTGGGTACCGTAGCTCGGCGTCGTGAAGTGTCTGGCTGACATAGTAGATTGGTAGATGTGCCTGCCCCTCAGCCCGCACTAGCACGGCGCTGAGAGCTGAGTCCGACGCCGCCAAGTATAAGAAAAGCTTCTCGCCGGGGACGGGTTTGGCCAACACCTGGGCGTTTGATAGGTATGCTTTCAAGTTATTGAAAGCGAGCTGACTCTGGGGAGTCCAGTTTAGTTTCCCCTTCCGCATGCTGTCGAATAAAGGCTTGCATCGGTCCCCCATGCGGGAGATGAAACGGCTGAGAGCGGCCAGGCTGCCCGTCACCTTCTGCACCTCCTTCACCGTGCGGGGAGGGCTCATGTCGAGGATCGCCTGTACCTTGGTCGGGTTTGCCTCGATTCCCCGCTGGCTGACCATGTGCCCCAAGAATTTGCCCGACTCGACGCCGAAACTGCACTTTTTCGGGTTGAGCCTCATCTGATACTTTCTCAAGATCTCGAATGTTTCGGCTAGGTGTGTGAGGTGGTCTTCTTTCTTCTCTCTCTTGACGAGGATGTTGTCGATATATACGTCCATGGTCGCCCCGATTTGATCGTGGAACATGTGGTTGACCAGCCTCTGGTAGGTTGCCCCAGCGTTCATGAGCCCGAATGACATCCGCTTCCAAAAATACATGTTTTTCTCGGTGAGGAAAGTTGTGTGTTTCTGGTCGTCTGCGGCCATCGGGATCTGGTGATAGCCGGCAAATGCGTCCATGAAAGTGAGCATCTCGTGCCCGGCCGTGCTGTCCACCAGGTGGTCGATGTGCGGCATCGGGAAGTGATCTTTTGGGCAAGCTTTGTTTAGGTCCGTGAAATCGATGCACAGTCGCCATGTGTTGTTGCTCTTCTTGACGAGTACAGCGTTGGATACCCATTGAGGCTTGTCGTCGGGGTCGACCATCCCGATGAGTTTGTTGTCGAGTAGCTTTTTGACTTCGGTGGCAATGATCGCGTATTTGTCTGGGCCGAATTTCCTTCTTTTCTGTGAGATCGGCTTGCGGGATGGATCGATGTGCAGTTGGTGTGAACATACGGCTGGATCGATCCCGACCATGTCCTCATGGGACCAGGCGAACACGTCCAAGTTCTCTTCTAAAAATGCGGTCATCTTTGCCCGCAACTCGCCGGACATTGACGAACCGAGTTGGACACTTACTTCTGGCTGATTCTTCATTGTGACCGAAATTAATTCTTCGATCGGACTGGCTCCACGTTCGCCGTAGCGTGGATCGTCGATCTGCCCTGTTAGGGTTTTGTCAATCTCCATGGGTTCGTACCCGAGCCTTGGCTCCAGGTCGACTTGGATGTTCTCAAAAGTTTGCGAATCTTCTTCCATTGGGTGGGCAGCGGGTGGGATTTCTTCGTCTATTTCCATGTCTCCCTCCCCGATTGTGCAGACATAATCTAGATTTGCAAAATTTGAAATAACATCGATATACGCCAAACAACCGCGTGCCATTTTCTGATTTCCTTTAAGAGTCCCAACCTTCCCGGAGGGGGTTGGGAACTTGATACAATAATAGAATGCTGAGGCGGCGGCTTCGAACTCGTGCTCGAACGGCCTGCCGAGAAACCCGTTATAGGTTGACGGCTGGTCGACAATGATAAAATCGAGCTGTTTCGAAGCCTTAACCTCAGCGTCTATACTAGAAACTAATTCTACGGCTAGCCTAACTATCCCGTAGGGTTTCACCGTGGCGTCGCCGAAACCTTTGATAACCTGGTCGCATGGCTCCACATACCTCTCAAAGGAGCTGTCCAGCTGGTCAAATGCGGCTTTGAAGAGGATGTTGCAGTAGGCCCCGTTGTCGACGAGCATGCGATGGACGGTGACGCCCATGATGTTGACGGACACGACTAGGGCGTCGTGGTTCGGGTAGATGACCCCGGTGCGATCCTCCTCCTTGAAGGCGAGGAGGTTCGATTCCTTTGCCGTCATGTTGACCGGCAGGGCGATTTCATGGACATTGTCCATCGCTCGCAGCTCGCTCTTCTGTCTGCGGTTGGAGAGCGAGGTGGTAGGTGCGAAGCCTCCCACCGGGGAGAGCATGTTGACCGCCCGTCGGGCCTGATGTTCCGGCATTGGTGGGCATATGAGGGCCGCCTCCCGGTTTGGCTCCACGGGGTGGGCAGTGGCCTGAGCCTCCGGCCTAGCCGTCGGCCTCTTCACGAACTCCTCCAGCCTCCCCTCCTCGAAGAGTCGCCAGAGTTGCTTCAGGAGGTCGCGGCACTCACTCGTGTTGTGCCCGACGGTTTGATGGTAGTGGCAGTACTTGTTGGGGTTGAGCTGCACCCCCGGTTTGTGGACCCACGGCCGCGCCTTGGGCATCATATTTTTGTCCCGGATCTGCACATAGACGTACTCCGGGGTGGCCGACAATTTTTCGGCCAGCTTTACTTCGACGGAATCGAAGGGCTTAAAAGGCTGGGGAGCCCGGTAGGAAAAGTTCCTCCGGCTTGATGTGGTGCCCGCCGAGGCGCGTGGTTTCTCCTTCTCGGCAGGGGCGCTCTCGCCCAGCCGCTGTGCCAGGATGTCCGCATTGTAGATGATTTTTCCGGCTCGCTGCCGGAACTCCGCGTAGGACTTGGGGTAGTCCTTGTTCATCGACTTCTATAGTTTGGTTCTTAGGTGGAGCTCGCCTATGATCCCGACGAGCTTGACCTCATCCCCGACGGGCTCGCCCTCCATAATGATGCGATCTACCCGGTCGATGTACGCCCGGTCCGTCTCGTCCTTCCCTTGGGCCAAGTTGGCCATGCGGTTGGCGCCGGCCATTCGTGGCGCCATCGAGGAGAAGTGTTCCAAGAACAGTTCCCCTAGCTGGTGGAATGAAACCACCTTCCCCGCGGGAAGCGAGGAGTACCATCGGTGAGCCCTGTCCCCCAAGGTTAACGGGAACATCCTGCACTGGGTGGCATCTGTTGCCCCCATGGAGATCATGTAGGTGGAGTATTTGCTGAGATGGGTGACGGGGTCTGTCTCCCCGTCATATTGGCCCACGGCGGCCACGTTGATTTTTGGTTGGGCCGGGGCCCACACCAAGATGTCTGCGAGGGGCGAGTTGGGCATGTAGGGGACATGATGTTGCCCGTCCCACCTCTCGAGCTTGGCCTCCAGGTCCGAGACCTTCTTTAGGATGGCGGCCATGGCGTTGTCGGCCGCGGGGGGAGAACGGGGACGAGGGTTGTCCCCCAAGCTGTCACGGACCGACGGCCTCGGGGCCGCATCGTTGTGATGCCTGGGAGATCGTGCCTGTTCTCGCTCCCGGGGCCTGGAGCTGGCGTTGGACTCACAAGGTCGGGCAGCTCCCCGAGCCTGGGTTCCCAACCGGGAGAAGACCGATCCCGCAGGTCGGCGAGTATCTCGCTGCGAGTCGGCCTCCTCGTCGAGGCGCCTCTTTAGATTCTGAGGCTGGGGGTTGCTGGCGGCCCTCCTGGCCGCCTCTTGCTCCTGCCGGGGCTGGCAGGTGGCCCTGCTCCGGGCTGGCTCCTTTCCAGGTCGGTGAATGCGGATAGGAGCGGAGTCGATCTCGGCCTAACGGCGCTCGATCATGGCCCTTGCGGCCTGGAGGTCCTCCGGAGTTCTTATGGCCGACAAGAACTCGAAAGGACCCTGAAGGGTCTCCGCCGTGGCCGGAGCCGGAGTGGCGGTTTCGCCGATGTCCTCGACCTGCTGCTGGGTTCGTGTGGCCTTCGAAGTGGTCATTTTTTTAGTGATAGTGGATGGGATTTCGTTCGAGGTGACTAGATAAATGAAACCGAGTGTACTTCGATATTAGTCACCCTCCTTCTAGCGCCAAAATGTTGACAGCGATTTATGATTGGTCTCGCTGCCGGGTTCCTAGCGGGTAGGATTTTATATTAATGATGACAAGGAGTAACAAATGTGAGAGTAAATGAGCTCTCAAGTGTGTATTTGCAATAAATGTGATGTGTGTTACAAATGGGCATTTAAGGCCCTATTTATAATGTACAAGGTGGGGGTTCCCCATGCTTGGTAGGTGGACTCGTGGGTCCCTCCTACTCCTAGCTGGAAGGTAATAAGTGGCTACAGCCTCCCCTACGAGCCAATGAGGAGACGCCACGTGGCACTGTCACCCCTGAGGTGATTGGACTTGGCCTCAACGGCCCTCTTTGACCCTGTCACATCCTCTGGATTGATGGCACTCGATGTCCTCTCACAGCTGGCGCGGCCTGGTGTCGGGTAGACGGGTACTCGGGTACCGGGAAGCGAGTCCGGACGAAAATGCCCCGGTTGGCCATTTGCGGGCAGGCGGGTAGAGTACCTGCGCAGGGGCTCGTCGCTGGCCGCCCAATATCCGGGCATGTGGATTATAAGTACCCTTCCCAGCCGATCCCAGAGGCTCATGTCGGGCAGCGTCTGGGTCCCCGCCCGTCTGTCTGACCGGTCGGAGGACTGTTCTCCTCTGAGCCCGCTACAGCAGTGGGCCTGTATCCGATACCCGATGGGTCGGGTAGTAAAATATCGGGTGTAACACCTGGTATCTGGTCCTGCCTTCTCTGGAGAGAATCAGAGTTAGGCATTGGAAGCATTTGACCGTTGATGATTCAAATCAAGTCAACACAGATCGGATTGGGAAAGATATGAAGATAATCAATCCAAAGATCTCACCAACCCAGTCAATCAATTAAGGAATTGATTGGAAGCTTCCTTAAATAGAGGATCTGATTAGATTAGCTCTCCAACGGCTAAACCCTAATCACCTCTATAAATACAAGAGTGCAAACTCAAAGAAAGCTCTAGAGATTCTCATACGCACGAAGTCCTATCAAGCTTTTTATAATCACACACTTGCACTCTTGTTATTGATCATTCATTCATATTCACTTGTAAGGAGTTGTTGGACCTTAACCTGTTCATCTTTAAGATAAGGTTGAAGGCTGCTGACTTTAGATCGACTTTAGATTTAAAGGAGTTGTAAGAAGGAACTGGTACTTCTCAATTCCAGTACGCAAGTGGTTTGTTCGTTGGTTAGTGAGGCCCCTTTGATCAAGGTAGAGTGGACGTAGGGTATTCAGATCCGAACCACTATATATCCGGTCTTATTTACTGCTTTCTTTGATTTTCTTCTTGCTTATTAATTGTGCTCTTATAAAAGATTATTAAGACATAACCTTAAAGCTTCCGCAATTAATCTATCTAGTGGGACCAACAATGTGGCTTTCTACCATTCCATAGCTCATATGGAGTTTTTCCTTGATGTTTGGTTACCATGGATCTATTCTGAGTAAGGCAGGCAGTATTAATAGCTTCAGCCCAAAACCTTTTATGAACTTGAGCTTCTACAAGCATTATCCTTGCTGCCTCCTTAAGAGTCATATTTCTTCTTTCAGCTACTCCATTTTGTTGAGGAGTTGCTGAAGTCTCATGGGCTATACCTAACTCTTTGCAAAATTCAGATATTATAGAGTTAATGAATTCAGTACCCTTATCTGACCTTATTTTTACAATGTTCAGACTCTTCTCATTGCTAACATTCTTCAGTAGTTCTGGCAGCCTGACTTGAGTTTCCTTCTTGCTTGCAAGGAATATCACCCATGTGTACCTGGAGAAGTCATCAACAACAACAAGTGTATATTTTCTCCCATTGATACTTACAGGGGTTACTGGACCAAAGAGATCCATATGCAACAGTTGAAGTACTCTGTCAGTAGAGATAGCTACTTTGCTTTTGAAGGATGCTTTCACTTGATTTCTCTCTTGACAGGCTTTACAAATTTGATCTTTGTTGTATACTTCATTTGGCATTCCTTCTACCAGTGCATGTCTTGCTATCTCGTTCATCACCTTGAAGTTCAGATGACTTAGTCTCTTATGTCATAGCCAATTTGTGTTAGTTGAGCTCTTTGCAATAAGGCATGCACTTAGTGTGCAAGACTTCCAATCTACGAGATAGACATTTCCCTTTCTTGACCCAATTAGTAGTACCTGTTGTGAAGATATATTCTTGACAAACCACAGGTTACATGAAAATTCAACATTGTATCCTTTATCACAAAACTGACTTATAGACAATAGGTTATGCTTAAGTCCACTGACATAGGATACATTGTTAACTCTTACTGAGCCAATAATTAAAGTACCATAACCTTTGGTGGCTCCTTGTGAATTGTCACCAAAAGTGACCTGTGGACCCTCTTTCTCAACGAATTCTTTTAGGAGACCTTTGTTGCCAGTCATATGCCTGGAACATCCACTGTCCAAGTACCAGACTAAAGATTTAAGAGCTTCTCCTTTGTGGAGGTCCACTGAGCCCTGCAGTCAAGATCAAGCTTTAGGTACCCATTTTGTGTTGGGTCCTACTAGGTTAGCTGTACCTTTCGGAATCCAAATTTGCCTCACAGTTCTAATTACTTTAGAGTAGCTAATTTGTCTTCCATAAACATCTACATAGATAGTTACCTCCCTTGGTGCCTTAGGAGTAAACTGTCTATGGGTGACAGCATTTGAAGGAACATGAACCTTCTTAACATTCTTCTTCTTAGGCTTGGGTGCACCTGGTCTTAGTCTTTGTTGGTAAAGGTATTGAGAACCTTTTCCTTTAGATAAAAAAGGAATAGATTTTCTATATGAGTTATTCCTTGAGGAGTGCTCATGCCTGGGTGCTTTCAGTTGAGATTGCTTCATTTAAGAAGACCTCGACTGATAGTACCTCTGCTGAGTTCTAGATTGATTAGTCAACTGAGCCTTTCCAATTGGTTTTGGCTGAGTTGGACCTTTCTATAGTTGAACTTCTGTTAGGATAAATATTGTATAGTTTTGATGAGTTAAAACAAACCAGAAGATGTAATAGGACCATCTGGACCTGTTAGCCAGATGAGATAATAGTTAGGACTTTGTCTAGGGGGAACTGCCAGACCAGAAGACCTCATCAGAAGAGTCACCAGAAGACCCCACCAGAGGACTTCACCAGAGGACTTCACCAGAGGACTCCACCAGAGGACTTCACCAGAGAAGATCAAGACCAGAGGTAGAGAACCTTCCCCAGACCAGATGAGTTCTGACCAGACGAGTCTGGTGAAACATAAGTTACTCAGAATCATCTCCTGATTCTTCTGAGTAATCTGTTTCTTAACCGACTCTGGACCAGAAGACATCGAGGTTGCCTGGTGCCTGGTCCTGCCTTCTCTGGAGAAAATCAGAGTAAGGCAAATGGAAGCATTTGACCATTGGTGATTCAAATCAAGTCAACTAATATTGGATTGGAAAAGATATGAAGACAATCAATCCAAGGATCCCACCAACCCAATCAATCAATTAGGGAATTGATTGATTGAAGCTTCCTAATATAGAGGATCTGATTAGATTAGCTCTCCAACGGCTAAACCCTAATCACCTCTATAAATACAAGAGTGCAGATCAAGAAAAGGCTCTAGAGATTCTCACGCGCACATAGCAATATCAAGCTTTTGATCATCACACATTTTACACTCTTATTTTGTTCATATTACACATCTACTCTTGAGGAGTTTAGTTGGAATACTCAACCTGTTCATCTTTTAGACAAGGTTGGAGTAATTTAGACTTTAGATCAAACCTAGATCTAAAATGGTTGTAAGAAGGTACTGGTACTTCAGAAATTCCAGTAAGAAAGTTGGTTGGTTGGTTGATAGTGAGACCCCTTGGATAAAAGGGAGAGTGGATGTAGGATATTCAGATCCGAACCACTATACATCTGGTGTCATTTATTGCTTTTGTTTATTTATTCTCTTACTTGTTTATTTATTGTTTATGCTTTTATAAAAAGACCTTTGAAGACATACTTTACAGCTTCTGCAATCAATCTATCTAGTGGGACCAACAAGTGGTATCAGAGCAGTGTGTCCAACGACCACTGCTTTGTAAAGCTTTTGGTGGTCACCAGGCAGATTCATTGCTCTCTATTGATTTTTGATCAAATTCTTGTTAAATTCCTATTTTAGTAAATATGTCTTCGAAATCTTCTTATAAGTGTCGTAAATTGCCAGAATTCTCATTTGAGGATTATAGCCACTGGAGCTTCATGATGAGTAATCATCTTGGAGCTATTCACCACCGCATGTTAGATGTGGTAGAGAGTGGCCCAATTGAAATTTACTGGACTCCAATTGATGATGGCAGGTCTGAGTCCAGGGAAGAAACAAGTGAAACTGCCCAAAAAGCTGCTGAGGACAGAGTTCCAAGGCAGAAGATATTAAAGAAGAGAGATGAGCTCAACAATGACGAAAGAAAGCTCTACAATCTGGACCAGGTGGCAAGGACAGAGATAATCAATACCCTTACTAAGAAAGTGATTGAAAAGGTCAGGACATGTACTACTGCAAAGGAGATGTGGGATAAGTTAGCTCTTCTCTGTGAGGGAACAGAGAAGATTAAAGACAACAAGCTTCAAGCAGTCCAACATTCTTTTGATACCTTTAAGATGAAGCCAGATGAGACCATTGATCAGCTGGATATGCGTCTCACAAACCTGCTCAACAAGGCTAGTGCCTTAGGAAAAACCTATTCAGAGAAAGAGATCAATAGTAAGATATTGCGCTCACTAACCAGCAGAGGGAGAATCAAAGTAACCGTGATCAAGGATAACAAAGATCTTAACACTTTGGATCATCATCTCCTGCTGTCTGATCTCAAAGCCTATGAATATGATCTTCAAGAGGAGGATCAAACAGAAGAGGTTTCCTCTTCTGGTCAGAAAGGGGTTGCCTTCTCCTCAACCATCAAGTCAGATGACAAGCTAAAGGAGTCTTCTGCAGATGACTTGAGCCTCAATGAACAGGTAGCACTTCTAACCCGCAAATTGGACAAGATGAGTTCAAAGTATGGGAGGTACAAGAAGCACTGGAAGGAATCCACCAGAGACAGGAAGAATTCCTTCAAATATGCAGAAAAGGAGAAGACATCTGGAGACTTAAGGGAGACCAGATTCAGAACTCCTGAAAGAAGGAGAGATGACAACCCTGGCAACTCTGGAAGATCAGATTATCAAAGGAGGAATGGTAGCTCTGGCAGACCTGACTACCAGAGAAGAGAAAGTAGTCCAGTCAGGCCAGACTACAACCAGAGAAGAAGAGACCCAAGTCCTAGTCCCAGAGGAGACAATGCTTGCTACACATGCAACAAGCCTGGTCATTACAGTTATGATTGCCCTCAATTAACTCCTAGAGAAAGAAAAGAGAAAAGACTCAAGAGAGATAGGAGATATGCTGACAAGAGAGCTCTACTGGCAGAAGCAGAAGAGGAGGATACTAGTTCCAGTTCTTCTTCTTCTGATTTCGGATCAGATGATGATGTATGTCTGATGGCAGACATAAATGAGGTAAATGAGTCTACCCTTATCTTATCTAATTCCAAATATACTGAATCCTCTAATTCATCTGGTAACTCCAGAGAGTCTGATATGCAGCAGATGCTATCAGATCTCCAAAATTGTGTACAACTTTGTCAAAAACTTGAAAAAGAAAATGGTAGGCTAAGAGCTGAAGTTCAGTCTTTATCTAATGAGCAAAAATCTGCCAGAGAACTCATGAAAGACCATTCTAAAGAAGTCTCTGAACTTCAAGAAAAGGTCACAGAAAGAGATACTCTGGTGGACCAGCTCAGGAAAGAGAAGGACTCTCAGGTAGAAGAGCTCAATGAGCTCAAGGCCAAATACCAATATCTTATAAAGGGAAAACAAGTTGTGAATACTATTGAGGAGTTACCTGTGCCCAGAGAAGTTTCCAAGATAGCAGATGTTGTGTCTATTATTTCTGGAAAATCTCAACGCATAAATGATAAGAGTGGTTTAGGATATCCTGGAATTATTAAAAGAACTCATAAATATTGCTTTACCAAAGACAAGTCTGTAAGATCTGGTAAACTTGTGGAACTCCGGAATAAAGAGGATCCTTCTGATCGCATGGTGGTCCACAGACCTGGTTGGAAATGAGACCCCCCTGCTGATAATTCAAATCCAAAAGAGGTGAATGTTTTAGAAGAAAAAATTCTAGAGCATACAAATCAGAATCAGGGATCTCAAAGGTGGAATGCTCCAAGAAGATTCCAGAACAGGAAACCTCAGAAGGAATCCTATCATCAGAATAGATCCAATCTTCAGTACCAGGGGAGGTCTTCCAGGCCCATCTATAGAAAACCAACTGATCTGGGAAGTTATGACACCAGAGATGGTTCTTCTAGGATGTATCCTTATAACCAGACCTTTAAGACCATGTCTTTGAGGCAGGCCATTCCTAAGGCCAGATTTGAGAAAAGATACACCAGACCTGTTTATAGGAAAGGTGTTCTGATCAGACCAGTTGCTCAATATGTCATTGTCAGAGGACATGTACTGGTAGATAGATTTGGAAGGAAGATAAGATCTCCTCATCCAGCAAGGGATGATCTTTATCTTTGGATTCCGACAAAACTTGAAACTAACCAATCAGGACCCAGCTCTAGTAGGGTACCTAATTGATTTCTCTGCAGGAAGATAAGAGCCCATTGGAGAAAGGACTTTCAAGCAACCACGTCTGGTACATTGATAGTGGATGTTCCAAGCACATGACAATCCAGAAAGATAATCTCCAAGACTTCAAACCATTGAATGGGCCAAGAGTGATGTTTGGTGATAACAACTATGGAATCACCAGAGGAGTTGGAAAGTTGACTTTTAATGGCGTATTTGTAGATGAAGTCTACTATGTTGAAGGACTCAAGCATAATCTACTCTCAGTATCCCAATTTTGTGACAAGGGATACTCAGTGAAGTTTTCTAGTGATTCATGCACTGTTTTCTCTTCTGATTATAATGATATCTTGCTTATTGGCTTGAGGAAGGGTAACATTTATCTTGCAGATTTTAGCAGTTGCCCAAGAAATGCTTGCCTGGTTGCTAAGGGATCTGCAGAGAACAGCTGGATTTGGCACAAGAGATTGAGCCACCTTAACTTCAAGGCACTAAATAAGATAGCCAGAAAAGGTCTAATCAGCGGTCTTCCAAATGAAGTGTTTAAGAAGGATCAGGTTTGTCGTTCATGCCAGAAGGGTAAACAACCCAAGACTTCTTTTAAAGATGTCCAGAGCACAACCACAACCAGAGTACTTCAACTACTTCACATGGACCTGTTTGGACCTGTTTCTCCTCTTAGTTTCAGTGGAAGGAAGTATACCTTGGTGATAGTAGATGACTTTTCAAGATACACTTGGGTAGTGTTCTTGTTTAAGAAAAATGAAACTATCACTAAGTTGCCAGAATTCTTCAAGCAGATTCAGAATGAGCAGAACCAGAGCATAGTAAGGATCAGAAGTGATAAAGGAACAGAGTTCTTGAATTCACACATTGAAGATTATTGCAAAGACAATGGAATTTTTCATGAGACATCTGCTGCCAGAACACCCCAACAGAATGGAGTAGCAGAAAGGAGGAATAGGACTCTCAAAGAAGCTGCAAGGACTCTTCTTGCAGAATACAGTACTCCACAGTGATTTTGGGCAGAAGCAATCAACACAGCTTGTTACACTCAGAACAGATGTCTAATTGCCCAGAGACATAATAAGACTTCATATGAGTTACGGAAAGGTAAAACCCCATCTATTTCCTATTTTCATATTTTTGGATGTAAGTGTTTCATCCATGACAATGGGAAATCTAAATTAAAAACCTTTGATGCTAAAGTGGCAGATGGAATATTTTTAGGATATTCCAGCACCAGCAAGGCATTTAGAGTGTTTAATAAGAATTCACTTTTTGTGGAGGAAACACCTCATGTTGTTTTTTTATGAATCTACTTTTGAGTGCAAGGTGGACTTAAAGTCTTCTGATGAGATACAGAATCAGACTACTCCCAGAGTAATCAAGGTCAGTCTACTTGTTCTTGACTCAGATTCAGATTCAGATTCAGATGGTGACCCATCTTCTGGTTCTCTGAACAAGAAGTCTTCACAAGGAACAGAACCAGAAGAGGTTGGAACTCCTTTAGGGGGAAGCTCTCCTGTAGTTGGTGATAATAACCAAGGCACTACAGGTGATGATCAACCAGGTAAGGCCACAGGAAGGAGGATCCTGGTTGATCACCCCAATGACCAGATAATAGGAGATCCAACTAAGGGTGTCCAGACAAGGAGAACTCTTAACTTAGCAGCCTTATTCAGTTGCTATGTATCACTTATTGAGCCTAAGAACATCAAGGAAGCACTGAAAGATTCAAATTGAATTATTGCTATGCAAGAGGAGTTGAATCAATTCACCAGACAAGATGTTTGGGAGCTGGTAGACAGACCAAGACATCAAAAGGTGATAGGCACTAAGTGGGTTTTCAAGAATAAGAGGGATGAGAATGATGTCATTACTAGAAACAAGGCAAGGCTAGTGGCTCAGGGCTATTCTCAGTCTGAAGGAATAGACTATGATGAGACTTTTGCTCCTGTTGCCAGACTAGAAGCCATCAGATGTTTCTAGCTTATGCTGCTCACATGAGGTTCAGAGTATACTAGATGGATGTGAAATCTGCCTTTCTTAATGGGATTCTCATTGAGGAAGTGTATGTGGAACAACCTCCTGGTTTTGAACAAGGTAACAAGGTGTATAAGCTTAAGAAAGCTCTTTATGGGCTAAAGCAGGCACCTAGAGCATGGTATGACACTTTATCTCAGTTTCTGCTGGACAACGGTTTTACTAAGGGGAAGATTGATAGGACCTTGTTTAGGAAAGAGGAAGGAAAGGATATCCTTCTGGTCCAAATATATGTTGATGACATTATATTTGGATCCCCTAACAAGAGGCTGTGTGAGAAGTTTGGTGAACTCATGCAGAGCCAGTTTGAGATGTCTATGATGGGTGAGATGAATTATTTCTTAGGTCTGCAGGTGAAGCAATTAGAGAAGGGAATCTTCATCAATCAGGCAAAGTACTTCAGAAACATGTTAGAGAAATTTGGAATAGGATCTAGCAAAGCAGCCAAGATCTCTATGATGACAAATTTCAACATGGATCCAGATGAGTCTGGAGAGAGTGTAGATCAGACTCAGTACAGAGCACTTATTGGTTCTCTTCTGTACCTAACTACAAGCAGACCAGATATAACCTTTGCTGTTGGAGTATGTGCCAGATTTCAAGCAAATCCTATGAAAAGTCATCTGGAAGTAGCTAGGAAGATATTGAAATATCTCAAGGGAACAGTTAATTTGGGATTATGGTATCCTGCAGATGACAACATTGAGTTGAGTGGCTACTCTGATTCAGATTATGGTGGATGCAGAATAGATAGGAAGTCTACAAGTGGGACATGTCAATTTTTAGGGAATAAATTGGTATCCTGGTTTTCTAAGAAGCAGACTTCAGTTGCTACATCAACAACAGAAGCAGAATACATGGCTACATGTAGCTGTTGCTCTCAACTACTCTGGATTAGTCAGCAGCTGAGAGACTACCAGATTAGAGCTAAGGACATTCCAGTCTTCTGTGATAGCAACAGTGCAATAGCAATCACACAGAATCCAGTTCTTCATACCAGATGCAAACATGTTGATATAAGGCATCATTTTATCAGAGATCATGTTGAGAAGGGAGATATAAGGAGGGAAAAGATTGCAACAGAGAAGCAGAGAGCAGATATTCTGACTAAGCCATTGGCTGAAACCAGATTCAGAGAGTTAGCCTTTGAGTTAGGCTTATTGGAACCAGAGACAGATTTGGCTTAAGGGGAACATCAGAGAAGTATCCTTTTATTTTAAAATTTTACATACTTGATTATTTTCTCAACTAACATGCCTACAGGTTAGATATACCAGAGAAGTCACATCTCCAGAGAAGGTACATACCAGGCGAGGTCTGTACCAGATAAGGGTTGTACCAGGCTAAATTCATACCAGAAGAGGTACATCCCAGATGAGGTGCAGAGTCAGACTCAAGAGAATCTTAAAAGTCTACTCTTACCAGAACCAGATGATGTGTAACACCAGACTACTCGAGGTATCATCTAGTTACACTACCAGGTGACAGGTATGTCTTTACTTCTCTGGCCCCTGATCATTGGGATACACCTTTTAAATTAGTAAATACACCCAAACCGTTTCATATTCAGAGTGTATTTAAAACTCGGGTATAGGGCCTAGGCAATCATTTCACTTTTTATCTTGACTGCCACAAAACCCCTTTATGCTCAGTCCCAATGACCATGCCAACGCACCAGATTAAATCTGTATTTTGCCTTTTCATCTTGGCCATCAGATTTAATTATGTGCAATATGTCAATCAATTCAAAAATTGATTTTGTTCCCTAAATTAAATTAAACCTTTACACGCGTTCACACTTCATTAATTACCAATACCACGCGTCCTCTCATATTTAAACTCAAATTTCTTCATTCTGTCCTTTCACGTTTCCATCTATTCTCAAACCCTAACCTCTCTCTGCAAGTCTCTTTCTCTCTCGCTCTCAATTTTTTTTACAGAAATGGCATCCAGACCGATGTGCAATTTTGACCATGAGTACGTTATGAAGAAGATGAAATCGGAGATGGTAGTTGACTTCTACACTACCAGGAATCCGGCGGCACTGTCAATCCTAGAATTGCTCCAAAGATCTGGAGTAGAGAAGCTGATCTCCACGGTTCCTAAAGGGTTTAGGACCTTGGATGGATATGCAGCCCAGTTTTTTGTCTGTATGAAGATCTGTGATGACTACATATCCTCAAAGATAGAGAAGGAAGATGTGGTGTTTTCAAAGGAAGATTTCTGCAGTCTTTTTGAAAATATCTCTGCAGAAGGCGTTGATCCACTGACGTACAAGGAGGATGAGATAGTTGAATCCTTCAAGCTTTTCGCCAGATCATCTTGGCAAAACATCATGAAGGGCTTCTTGGACAAGCACTTAAGGCAGAAGTACAAGGTGCTATTTGATATAGTTGTGAAGATTCTGATGTGCGAGAGCCACAGTACAGATGTCATCTTCAATGGCAGGATGTGCGTGATGAGGGCATTGTACGATGGAGTACAATGCAACTGGGCAGAGTTCTTCTGGGATGTGCTGAGGAAGAACAGGCTGAAGGTGAAGAAGGAGCCTTGCCCGTCCAAGCCAGGGGAGTTGCAGTTCTGCTTTACTGCAAATGTCTCCTTGGGGACAAAGTTGTCTATTATCTTGGACTCCTTGCTCCCAGAGATGAAGTGGGATGACGGCTGGTGTTAGGGATTCCACAAGTCCAAGATTCTATTCTCCAAGGATGGTCCTCTCCATGGACATGCTGATTCAGATGGAGAAGATGCCATCCCTGCTCCTCCTCTTCAAGCAGTGCCTTCGCCTGCTAAGGGGCAGAAGACTAAGAAGAGCCAGCCAAAGAAGAAAGCTGTGGCGATTGGTTCTTCTTCCGTAGCACTTTCTGGTTCATCAGATGATGACCAGATCCCCCTTCAAGCTGCTTTGAAGAAGAAGGGTGGAGGAGTTGAGGCTGCCAAGGGAGCAGGTGCAGCCAAGAAAAGGCAGAGACAGGAGGAGCCTAGGAAGGCCTCTGCCAAGAAACCCAGGACCTCTAGGAAGAGCAGGAGAACTCTTCTGGTGGATGAACCAGAGGAGGATGAGGAGGAGGAGGAGGTTGAGCCTCTTGTGAAGAAGTCAAAGGCCAAGAGGGCCATTCTGCAGGAGTCAGACTCTGGCTCTGAGCTTGGGGAAGCTTTGGAGAAGGCCATTGATGAGGCTTCTCAAATGATGGAGGATGCCCCTGCTCCAGAACAGGTTGTTCCAGCTGGTGTTGACCCAGCTGAGGTAAATCCCTCTAACCCTTCTCCTATTAATCTTGTAACCCCCTCCACCTCTCCCCCAGAAACCCAACCCCAAAACCCCTCTTCTGCTTCTGGTGCCCCTCTTGCCTCACCAGAGCAGACCCAACCAGATACACCCATACACACCTCTACATCCTTACCCACTCAAACACCTACCCCCTACCCCTCACAAACACATCTTCACACAGATCCCTCTCCCCCTGTCTCTGTACCAGAGGTTCCATCTACCTCTTCTGGTGCAGAGCAACCCATCCCTTCTACCTCTACCTCACAAAATCCTACCCCTCCCCAATCTTACATAGAACAACACCCTACTACTTCTATGGCACTGGGATTCCCTGCCCCTCCTCCCTCTCCCACTTGCCTAACTAGAGATGATAGTGAAGATGAGGAAGCTTCACTGGAGCCAGATCACTTAGCACCTTCCTCCTCTGCCTCTGGGCCCAAACCCTTTACATTCTCTTCTGATGAGATGGGTCCCATCAGGCAGAGTATGAGTGTGAGTGCTCAGCTCTGGCTAAGAGAGCAATTTCCTATTCTCTTGGAGCACTCACCCCTCCTGGCAGATCTGACGGATGCCAAGGTTTGGAGTATGGCCAGACTCCAGGATGTTGAAGATCTTATGCTTCTGCTGGAGGAGATGTCTCCCTCTGCCTTCACTGCATGGGAGATTGAGCTAAAGAAGAAACTAAACATACAAAACCCAGCAGAGTTGGAGACACCAGAGGCGGCCAAGGTCCTCATCAGAACCCTCCTGATCCAGAGAGGAGTCATGCTCACTCCAGAGGGCTTCTCTTATAACTTTGGTCCTCACTTCACATTTCCTCCAAAGCTCTACTCTGATGAGGAGGATTTTGACATGACTCCTGCCGTGCTGTAATAGGATTTTGATGAGTTAAAACAAACCAGAAGATGTAATAGGACCATCTGGACCTATTAGCCAGATGAGATAATAGTTAGGACTTTGTCTAGGGGGAACTGCCAGACCAGAAGACCTCATCAGAAGAGTCACCAGAAGACCCCACCAGAGGACTTCACCAGAGGACTTCACCAGAGGACTCCACCAGAGGACTTCACCAGAGAAGATCAAGACCAGAGGCAGAGAACCTTTCCCAGACCAGACGAGTTCTGACCAGACGAGTCTGGTGAAACATAAGTTACTCAGAATTATCTCCTGATTCTTTTGAGTAATCTGTTTCTTAACCGACTCTGGACCAGAAGACACCGAGGTTGCCTGGTGCCTGGTCCTACCTTCTCTGGAGAAAATCAGAGTAAGGCAAATGGAAGCATTTGACCGTTGGTGATTCAAATCAAGTCAACTAAGATCAAATTGGGAAAGATATGAAGACAATCAATCCAAGGATACCACCAACCCAATCAATCAATTAGGGAATTGATTGATTGAAGCTTCCTAATATAGAGGATCTGATTAGATTAGCTCTCCAACGGCTAAACCCTAATCACCTCTATAAATACAATAGTGCAGATCAAGAAAAAGCTCTAGAGATTCTCACGCGCACATAGCAATATCAAGCTTTTGATCATCACACATTTTACACTCTTATTTTGTTCATATTACACATCTACTCTTGAGGAGTTTAGTTGGAATACTCAACCTGTTCATCTTTTAGACAAGGTTGGAGTAATTTAGACTTTAGATCAAACCTAGATCTAAAGTGGTTGTAAGAAGGTACTGGTACTTCAGAAATTCCAGTAAGAAAGTTGGTTGGTTGGTTGATAGTGAGACCCCTTGGATAAAAGGGAGAGTGGATGTAGGATATTCAGATCCGAACCACTATACATCCGGTGTCATTTATTGCTTTTGTTTATTTATTCTCTTACTTGCTTATTTATTGTTTATGCTTTTATAAAAAGACCTTTGAAGACATACTTTACAGCTTCCGCAATCAATCTATCTAGTGGGACCAACAACTTCAGCTGGTCTTTTTCCTTTATCTAAAATCTGTGGTTGAAAAGTCACAGATTTAACAAATACTCTCTTTGTGCCACTTGAAGAAGCAACACTCAAAGGACTTTCTGAAGGTTTTGGAATATAGCCTATTCCACACTTGTTAATTGGATTGATTTGAAAATTTTGGATCTCCTCTATGGCAAGAGAGGGTTTGTTAAGAGCATCAATCCTTTTTAACAAGGTCTCTTCAGATTCTTGTAAGACATCAATTTTCAGGAGAGACTCTTTTATTTAGCTTACCAAATTTACATTTTCTTCAGTTAACCTTGTCTTAGATTTAGTGAGATTTTTAATCAGTTGATCTTTACCATTTCCTTGACTCTTGAGGATTTCTACCTCTTTTGTCAATTCAATGGTGGGTCTTGCTGAGTTCAGATCTGCCTGATTCCCTAACTCAATTAACTTGGAGTTTTCACTCAAGAGTTTTTTGTTTTCATCTTGGAGACAGAAACTTGCTTCTTGCAACCTTGAGAAATCAATCATCAATTGTTCCAAAGTGGACTGAAGATTGAGTTCCTCTGTTGACTCTGAGCTGAGCTCAAGTGTGTGTCCTAAGGAAATGGATAGTTTAGATTGTACCTCAGGTTCTTCCCTTGCCATAAGGCACGAGTCATCATCACTACTGTCAGAGAAGAGACCTTCAGATGACTCAAGCTCTTCATCAACATCTTCAACAACCATGGCTTTCCTTTCTCCATATCTTCTGTCTCTTTTGGCTTACCTTTCTTTCCTTTCTTTTGTGCTCAGTTGAGGACAATCATACTGAAAGTGTCCAACCTTCTTGCACTGATAGCATCTGTTGGCATCATCATCTTTCTCTTCAGTAGACCCTCTAGGCTTTGATGATGATCCTTCAGCTTTGGAATAGTTTTTATACTCCTTCTTTTTCTCCATCTCAGTGGAGCTTTTCTCTCATTCTCTTGTGTCTCTTTGAGGACAGCTTCTTCTTTCCCTGTTATCCCTGTAAAATCTTTTATATTTACAAAATGACTGTTAAGTTTTTCAAACCTTCTGGCCATTAGGCTCAGCTCCTCTTGCATCTCAGCTTTGCTTTGAGATTTACTTGTTTTTGTACTTTTCTGTGACTTTGGGGACTTGGGCCCATTTTCCTTAGCTTTGAAGGCAACTCTCTTCTCAGCTGAGGTCTCATCTGGAGCCCTTTTCCTGTTAAGATCAAATTCATAATCTTTTATTTCAGAGAATACCTGCTGCATAGACATGTTAGATAGGTCTTTGGTATTCTGCATCATTACTGAGTACACATCCCATCTTGAGGTCAGACCTCTCAGGATTTTTAAAGCAACCTCTCTTTTTGTATACACTTTACCAAGGGAGTTAATTTCATTCATGATATTAGTAAACCTCCCATCAAGTTGATCAATGGTCTCAGTTGGCTCCATGGTGAATTGCTCATACTTTTGAACAGCTACTGAGAGCTTGTTCTCTTTTATTTTGTCAGTACCCTCACACATAAGAGCAAGAGTGTCCCAGAGCTCCTTTGCAGTCTGGCAATGGATCACTCTTCCCATGACTGAGTCTGGAATGGTGGTATAGAGAATTTTCATTGCTATGAAATTGAGGTTGTGTCTCCTCCTTTCATCTGCAGTGAAGTTGTCCTTATCTTTGGGCCATTCTTCTCTAGGATCTGTAGTAGTTTCCGCTATGGTTCTTGGGTTAGGAGTCATAAAAACAAATGGACCTTTTGTGATGACTCTTAACATTTCATCATGCACACAAGCAAGATGTGCTTTCATCCTGATCTTACAGAAATCATAATTTTCCACTGAGAACTGTGGAAGCTTGTGATGGGACATATGGTTCAGAGGATTGACTCCCATGTTGTTCTCTGCTGGTGGTGCTACCCTAGCTGCATTGTCTGCCATTAAATCGAAACAAGATTATCACTAGATCAATTCAGTTGACCAGATACTATTTACCTTTTTTAGCACAAGGTATACTTAGAACAATGGTCTTTTGAACCACTGCTCTGATACCACTTGTTGGTCCCGAAACGAGTTACACAGGTGTATGGGGGGGAATACACATGTTTGTATAAATTCAAACTTCTCTCTTTCAAACTTATCAGATTTTACTTAAGACAGTAGATCTTCAGTGGACTTGGAAGTCTGCTGAGATTTACTAGTGAAAGCTTGCAGAGATATCAGCTCCACTGAAGGTTCAAGACTTTCAGTTGAGTTGCTATCTAATTAGCTTTCAGTTGCAGATTAGTGAGCCATTAAGAAAAATTTTGTTTTGCTTGATAAAACTTGTTTGAAAACAACACACACTTAAAGAATTAACAGAATATAAATGCACAAGATATAAAGTGGTTCAGAGATGAATCTCCTACGTCCACTATCCTGATCAAACAGGAGAATTCCTTTTACTTAGGAATTCCTTGTGTTATAGTGTCAAGGTGCACTGATCAAACAATCCTCTCTTAGGATATTTGATCCCTAGGATAATTCCAGGTCCTAGTTCCCAAAATAACCAGCTTTCAGACTGATAACAATAATTAGCTTACTAACACCTCTTAACTCTAGCTCTCAACCTAACTCTGGGTATGGTTTTGAGTAGGGTTTGGTTCTAACTGTTTGTGAGATAATCCTTACAGTTTAGCTCAAGGCTTAAGGATGTATTATCTCTCTCTAAGATTTGGATATAGCTATAAGCTCAATTACAGAAGGTTCGGTATACTCTCTACAAATTTGAAACACTTGGGAAACAAAGGTGATTTCGAGTGCTTCGTAGTAAGTTATGAGTGTAGAGAATGTTTTTTCTTGTAAGTTTCCCGTGCGTAGAAAGGGGCACGACCTTCTGTATTTATAGACCTTCTTGAAAATCTTCTCGTTGGAGATGAATCTTCTCAAGTAAGTCTATTGTATCTGATTGGTTCAAACGACTCTATTTAAGCTATAAGTTTTGTCAAGAAACTGTTGAAAGACCTTACCTATTTACCAGCTCTCTGGAAAAAGCTAAAGCAAGACTTTTTGGTACTTGTCAGTCTGTGACAGGTCGGCTGTCAGTAGGGTACACCTACGTGTTATCTTCTTATTGGGCCGCGCAGTCTACTTGCTCAGGGTCTTGTCTGGTTTTAAGGTGGAACTCAGCTGAGAGAACCTTCTTATTCCTTCATTTATTGCAAGCTTTACTGACATTCGAATTGTCTTGTTCCAACCAGATTAACTAACAGCTTTTAATGTGTTTAGCATTTAATGTGCATTGTTAGTCTTCATCAGTGGACCTTGATCCTCTACTGATGGTATAGCCTTAGTATGAATGTACTTAGAAAATATTCATAACTCTGGCTTCTACTTCAGCTGACTTCTTTTTCAGTTGACTTCTTCTTCAGTGGGCTTCTTCAACTCTTAGATACACTTAACAATTTAGCAAATGTACTTCAGTTCCTTAACATTTGAACTGGTTAATTCTATTCTAACTCTACTGAATACTTTACTTACATTTTACTTAGGAGGAACCTTTTGGCATCTTAATCAAAACACAAGTCTATACAATTTCCCAACAACATTACCTTTCCTAATACCTGATAGAAGCACTTGTGTTTGTCCTTGACTGAACATGTATTTGATGAGAACTCAACACTGCAACCCTTGTCACAGAACTGACTTACTGACAATAAGTTATGCTTCAGTCCTTCCACAAAGGACACATTCTCCACTCTGACTGTACCTATTTTCAAAACACAAAAACCATTAGTAAGACCTTTTGAGTTATCACCAAAGGTTACCTGTGGACCATCTTTAGCTTGAAATTCTTGGAGAAGACTCTTCATTCCGGTCATATGTCTTGATTAAACACTGTCTAGGTACCAAACAGCTTTGGTTGAGTCTCTTCTCCTCTTGTTGTGATCCACAGCTGCCTGTAAACAAATCAGGCTTTAGGTACCCATTGGGTGTTGGGTCCTATGGTGTCAGCTGTACCTTTCGGGATCCAGACCTGCATTACTACCCTGATTGCCTCAGGGTGGTAGATCTGTTTCCCAGAAACATCCACATACACTACTTTCTTCTTCTTAGCCTGAGAAGAAGATGGTGTATGAGTGTCAGGCTTAGGCTTCACAGAAGCCTGAGTGGGTGCCTTTTGGGCTGACTTCCTGTTCTTCCTAGGCCTTGGTGCAGCTGGTCTTGAGGTCTGTCCCTGATAAGGGCCTTGTTTTTTGTTCCCTCTAGGCAAGTGAGGGAACTGAAAGCAGTTGTAGGCTTCAGGATGCCAAAACCATGGAGGTGCTATCTTGCTTGGCCTTCCCTGAGGGTATTGCCATGCATGATAATACCCCTGTTGAGCATTCTGAGTGCTCTTGGCCTGAGTCTTCCTCTGCTTGCGCTGAGGTTTCTTCTGGCCTGAGCTCTCAAGGGCCTCATTTGGTTGCTTTGCCTTTCCCTTGGGTTTTGGCTTGGCAACATTTGGGGCAAACCTGACTGTCTCAGCAGTTTCCTTACCCTTATCAGTTTTGTGGGCTTCGAATACAACCTTTTTTGTACCCTTGCGTGCTTGGACAAACACTCTCTCAGTGTTGCTCCCTAAAGCAACATGAGATTGACCTTGTGAGGATTTCTTAGGGACATATCCAAGCCCCTTCTTCTCCTTCCCAAGCATCTGGCTACTATTTATTTCCTCTCTAGCCACTGAGGATTTATTCATTGCTGCAACCTTCTGCTTAAGAGAGTCCTCACTCTTTTTCAGGATTTCATGTGTGGCAAAGAGGTCATCAAACTTACTATTGAGTGCTTTTAGTTCTTCCTTCCTGGCCAGCTCTTCATCAGCCAGTTCTTTCATAATCTTCTCTCTTGGAAGACGCTCAGCATTGATCATGTCAATTTCCTGAGTTAGTCTCACAATCTGAGCTGACTCTTTCAGATCTGACTGAGTGAGTTGATCATTCAGGTTTTGAACCTCAGTACTCAGTTTCTGGTTCTCCTCTACCAGGAAGACATTAGTTTCCTGCAGCCTGGAGAAATCAACCATCAATTGATCCAAACAGATCTGAATCATTTCTCTAGCTGACTTTGAGCTAGGCTCAGGATTTCTACCACTATGTGAACCACACACAGAATTAGATGTTACCTCAGGCTTATCCCTAGCCATAAGGCAAAGATCATCGTACTCATCGTTAGAAAAGAGTTCAGGTGACCTCTCCTCTGGACCATCCGAGACTGTAGCTTCCTCAGTGAGCATAGCTCTCCGGTCAGCATACCTTTGGTCTCTCTTGGCCCTCCTGTCTTCTCTTTCCTGTGCACTCAGTTCTGGGCAGTCGTACTGATAGTGCCTACCTTTGTTACAGTTGTAACATGTAGCTTGCTCATCTCATCTTTCCTTTCTTGGCTCAGGGTTCCTCCTTGAGTCAGGTTCTCTTTGTCTTGATGAGATTTCAACCTTTTCTAAGTGTCTATCATCATGAGTACATCTTTGTTCATCTCTACGATCGGGCTTTGGATCTGATTGTCTCCTTTCATTACCACGATCACGTCTTGGTTCAGTGTTTCTCCTTTCCTCATATCTCCGAGAACTTTGGTGGCTTCCTTCAGGTTTCCTGTCATGAGTATCCTGATAATATTTCTTATAATGACCGAACCTGGAATTGAGCTTTTCAAAGTGTCTGGCCTTCAGGCTGTACTCCTCAGCGAGCTCTTCTTTGCTCATCTCCATCAGTGGCTTTAATGAAGATTCGACAGGTTCTGACTTGGCTTTGAACGCCACATTTTTCTCAGGTGCTTTCTTTTTCTCTTCAGGCTGAACTTTTTTCTTTCTCTTGTTCAGATCGTATTCCAAAGCTTTGAGCTCTGAAAAAAGTAAAGCCGAAGTTATATTACTCATATCCTGAGTGTTTTTCAACATAATAACACTATTATCCCATCTCTCAGGAAGAGCATTTAGGATTTTAGAAGCAACTTATCTCTTGGGAACCTCTTTTCCCAACATCACCAACTCATTCATCATCTTGATGAATCTTGACTCCATCGGAACAATAGATTCGTCAGGCAGCATCTCGAATGCTTCAAATTTCTGAATGGCAATATTTCTTTTGTTCTCCTTTATCTTTTCTGAGCCCTCGCACATTCTGGTCAGCTTATCCCAAACCTCATTTTCCGTCTTTAAGTTCATTAGCCTTGCTGACTCCTCGAATGGAACCGTATGAAGAATAATGTTCCTGGCCACGTTGTCCAGTCCCACCATCTTGATCTCATCATTGGTCATATCCTTCCTCTCCTTAGGAACTTGTACACCAATGTCGAGATCATCATATCCCAGTCCTCTGACATTTGGGATGGTGATCTTAATCGGTCCGTCCCTGATAACTCGTGGCATTTGGTCATGGATGGCATCTAGATGTGCTTCAAGTCTAAAATTCCAATAGACAAAGTTAGCAACATAAAATTTAGGTAATGAAGCTTCAAGTCTCCTTGAAGTCATGATGATGCAAGTTTTATAAAAGCAAACTCAGATCTGTTCAGTGACCACCAACAGTTTCTCCTCTAAAAATATTAGTATTCAAAGTCAGTGGTCTTTTGAACCACTGCTCTGACACCACTTGTTGGTCCCGGTACAAGACTGAGAGATACGTGTATGGGGGGAATACACGTGTAGAACTCGGGGTTGATAGCACACCTACTAACTACACTGAATGCTTGTCAGTTGGCTAACTATCAACTTGAGTTCAGTGCGGAATGTGTGAGCCATGAAAGTTTACAATCTTGTTATAGTTTGCTTTCTGAAAACCTGATTACTGTGTTCTAAAATGGTGATTAGAAGGGTAGTGCTCAGTTTTAATGACCAGGCTGAGTGATTCAAGCCTGATAAACAATGCAATGAATGACTTAATGAATGAACAGTTAAGAACAATTATCAAAGCAATAAAGAACAAAAGGAAGTAATGTGGTTTAGAGACTCAAGCTCCTATGTCCACGGTCCTGATTTAACAGGAGAATCCACTAAGGATTGGCTTATTTTTAACGTGCCAAGGTGCATCAAAATCAGCTAAACTCACTGACTCTTACTTCCTCCTTCCTAACTCACTAACTAACCTCAACCAACAAACCTGACTAGAGGGTTTTGGTTTCAGTTTGGTTTCCAACTAAGGCTTGTGATTATCCTTACAAGACTAATGTTGGTCCCACTATATAGATTGATTGCGGAAGCTTTAAAGTATGTCTCAAAGATCTTTTTATAAAAGCACAAACAATAATTAAACAAGTATTAAAGAAAGCAATAAATAAGACCGGATGTATAGTGGTTCGGATCTGAATATCCTACATCCACTCTCCCTTGATTAAAGGGGTCTCACTATCCAGCCAACAACTCACTTTCTTACTGGAATTTGGAAGTACCAGTACCTTCTACAGTCACTTTAGATCTAACTTCGATCTAAAGTCTCAACTTACTCCAACCTTGTCTAATAAGATGAACAGGTTGAGTATTCCAACTAAACTCCTTAAGAGTAGATGTGTAATATGAACAAAGTAAGAGTGTAATTGCGTGATGATCAAAAGCTTGATATTGCTATGTGCGTGTGAGAATCTCTAGAGTTTTTTCTTGATCTGCACTCTTGTATTTATAGAGGTGATTAGGGTTTAGCCGTTGGAGAGCTAATCTAATCAGATCCTCTATATTAGAAAGCTTCAATCAATCAATTCCCTAATTAATTGATTGGGTTGGTGGGATCCTTGGATTGATTGTCTTCGTATCTTTCCCAATCCAATCTTAGTTGACTTGATTTGAATCACCAACGGTCAAATGCTTCCATTTGCCTTACTCTGATTCTCTCCAGAGAAGGCAGGACCAGGCACCAGGCAACCTCGGTGTCTTCTGGTCCAGAGTCGGTTAAGAAACAGATTACCCAAGAGATGATTCTGAGTAACTTATGTTTCACCAGACTCGTCTGGTCAGAACTCGTCTGGTCTGGGGAAGGTTCTCTGCCTCTGGTCTTGATCTTCTCTAGTGAAGTCCTCTGGTGGAGTCCTCTGGTGAAGTCCTCTGGTGGGGTCTTCTGGTGACTCTTCTGGTGAGGTCTTCTGGTCTGGCAGTTCCCCCTAGACTAAGTCCTAACTTTTATCTCATCTGGCTAACAGGTCCAGATGGTCCTATTACATCTTCTGGTTTGTTTTAACTCATCAAAACTATACAATTTTTATCCTAATAATTTCCCCCTTTTTGATGGAGTTAAAACTTACCAGAATTGATCAAAAATAAAATTTAAGCAAGAAAGTAATAAAGATAAGACCTTAGAATAGATCTTATCAGGCAAACAATAAGACAACAAGGAGTTGTCTTTGGAACAGAGAAGATATGAGATTTCATTAATAACAGAGGACAAATAATTACAGAGTACATTGAAGTTCAGAGTCCTATTCTAGGCATATCTTATGTTCTCTTTAGGCACCAAAAACCAGTCAAGGAACCTATCCTGGACGGCCTTCAACTCTGCAGAGGATGCTGGAGTGAAATTCACCAACACCTTGGTCTTGTAAAGCTTCTTCAGTTCTGCCCAATCAACCTGGTTCCCATTCATAGGAGTGTTGAGATAGGTAAATTCAGGAGCAGTCACCTCCAGGTTGAACTCAATGGTTGAATCCATCAGCTGCTTGTACAAGTCTGCATCATAGGCTTGCATCCATGAATGGAAGGTTCTGTTGATCAGGTCATCATCCTCTGGTGCTGGCCTCTGGATGTAATATTGAATAAACCAGAGGGTCTTGGCTTCTCTCCACCTCTCAATTAGAGGAACAGGCACAGTAGAGTCAAAAGACCCTTCTGTCCTGAGAGGCAGAATGTTCATCACTTCAATTGGACCTTTCCTCTTCTGCCCCGAGCCACCAGCACCAGAAGGAACACCAGCTTCTCTGGCCTTCTTGTTTTGCCTCTTAACATATCTGAGCCTATGCTCTTCATCTATGTTCTTTCTGATTTTGGCTTGCCTCTCTTCAGGCGTCTCTTCCTTGAATCTCTTCTCTGCTTCTTCAACAACAGATTCAAGGAAGCTCTTCTTGACCTTCCTTATTTTCCTCTTAGCAGGACCAGAGATGGTTGTAGGATCCTGCACTACTTCAGACTCTTCTTCTGCTGCAAGCTGCTTAGCCATGGTAAGTGATTTCAATTCTTCTTTCTTCTTCTTCTGCAGCTCAGTCTGGGCCAAAGTATTCTCCAGCAGGTCCAGGCGAGCACCATGGTTAAAGAGAGTTTCATTTGTGTCCTTCACCAGATCAGTTCTGGCCTTCTCTTCCCCCTTTTTAACTTCATCAAGGAGGGGCTGCACTACCTGCCTAATGAGATCAGGCAAGGCAGTGTGGGAGGAAGAGTGAAGATCACGCAGCTGCTTTGCTTCTTCCAGGTAGGCCTGAGATTCTACAACAAGTTTCTCCTGCTTGGCCAAACTCTCCTGGAGGGAATCCTTCAATTTGGCTATCTCCAGCATCTGAGAGGCCAACTCAACCTTCAACACAGAAACTGGCCTCGGCTGGTCCAGTACATGCTCCTGGAGCTGTCTCTGGCTGTGCATGATATCAAGCTTTACAAACAGGTCATTTGCCTTGAAAGAGGCTTTAGCAGCAGCAAATGTAGATTTGATCTGCCTCAGAAAGATCTTTCTCTCCTGTCGGATCTGGTGCTCTATCATAGCAGGGGCCATGTGTTGAATTGCCTTTGAAAAGCGCCCAATCTGCATGATCTGCTCATTGAAAAATGCCTTCATCTTCTGGAGCACAGCAGGAGTCAAATCAAAGTCTTCCTCATCAGAGTAGAGCTCTGGAGGAAATGAGAAGTGAGGGCCAAAATTGTATGAGGGGCCCTCAGGAGTGAACATAACTCCTCTCTGGATAAGCAAGGTGCGGATCAACACCTTGGCTGCCTCTGGGGTCTCAAGCTCAGCTGGATTCTGGATGTCCAACCTCTGTTTGAGCTCTATCTCCCAGGCAGTAAATATGGAGGGAGTCATCTCTTCAAGCAACAGCATCAGATCCTCCACATCTTCTAATCTGGCCTTGCTCCAGACCTTGGCGTCAGTCAGATCCGCCAATAGTGGTAAGTGCTCCAACATGATAGGAAAGTGCTCTCTTAGCCAGAGCTGAGCACTTACACTCATACTCTGCCTAATGGGACCCATTTCTGCAGATGAGAAAGTAAAGGGTCCTTTCCTTCTTCTTTCCTAAACAAGGTCCTATCAATCTTACCCTTAGTAAAACCGTTGTCTAGCAGAAACTGAGATAGAGTGTCATACCATGCTCTAGGTGCCTGCTTCAGCCCATAAAGAGCTTTCTTAAGCTTATACACCTTGTTACCTTGTTCAAAACCAGGAGGTTGTTCCACATACAGTTCCTCAATGAGAATCCCATTAAGAAAGGCAGATTTCACATCCATCTGGTATACTCTGAACCTCATGTGAGCAGCATAAGCTAGAAACAATCTGATGGCTTCTAGTCTGGCAACAGGAGCAAAAGTCTCATCATAGTCTATTCATTCAGACTGAGAATAGCCCTGAGCCACTAGCCTTGCCTTGTTTCTAGTGATGACATCATTCTCATCCTTCTTATTCTTGAAGACCCACTTAGTGCCTATCACCTTTTGATGTCTTGGTCTGTCTACCAGCTCCCAAACATCCTGTCTGGTAAATTGATTCAACACCTCTTGCATAGCAACAATCCAAATTGAATATTTTAGTGCTTCTTTGATGTTCTTAGGCTCAATAAGAGAAACATAGCAACTGAATAAGGCAGCTAAGTTAAGAGTTCTCCTTGTCTGAACACCCTTAGTTGGATCTCCTAGTATTTGGTCATTAGGGTGATCAAACAGGATCCTCCTTCCCGTGGCCTTACCTGGTTGATCATCACCTGTAGTGCCTTGGTGATCATCACCAACTACAGGAGAGCTTCCCCCTAAAGGTGTTCCAACCTCTTCTGGTTTTGTTCCTTGTGAAGACTTCTTCTTCAGAGAACTAGAAGATGGGTCACCATCTGAATCTGAGTCAAGAACAGGTGGATTAACCTTGATTACTCTGGGAGTAGTCTGATTCTGTTTCTCATCAGAACACTTTAAGTCCACCTTGCACTCAAAAGTAGATTCATCAAAAACGACATGAGGTGTTTCCTCCACACAAAGTGAATTCTTATTAAAAACTCTAAATGCCTTGCTGGTGCTGGAATATCCTAAAAATATTCCATCTGCCACTTTAGCATCAAAGGTTTTTAATTTAGATTTCCCATTGTCATGGATGAAACACTTACATCCAAAAACATGAAAATAGGAAACAGATGGGGTTTTACCTTTCCATACCTCATATGGAGTCTTATTATGTCTCTGGGCAATTAGACATCTGTTCTGAGTGTAACAAGTTGTGTTGATAGCTTCTGCCCAAAATCTCTGTGGAGTACTGTATTCTGCAAGAAGAGTCCTTGCAGCCTCTTTGAGGGTCCTATTCCTCCTTTCTGCTACTCCATTCTGTTGGGGTGTTCTGGCAGCAGATGTCTCATAAAAAATTCCATTGTCCTTGCAATAATCTTCAATGGGTGAATTCAAGAACTCTGTTCCTTTATCACTTCTGATCCTTACTATGCTCTGGTTCTGCTCATTCTGAATCTCCTTGAAGAATTCTGGAAGCTTAGTGATAGTTTCATTTTTCTTAAACAAGAACACTACCCAAGTGTATCTTGAAAAGTCATCTACTATCACCAAGGTATACTTCCTTCCACAGAAACTAAGAGGAGAAACAGGTCCAAACAGGTCCATGTGAAGTAGTTAAAGTACTCTGGTTGTGGTTGTGCTCTGGACATCTTTAAAAGAAGTCTTGGGTTGTTTACCCTTCTGGCATGAACCACAAACCTGGTCCTTCTTAAACACTTCATTTGGAAGACCTCTGATTTAGACCTTTTCTGGCTATCTTATTCAGTGCCTTGAAGTTAAGGTGGCTCAATCTCTTGTGCCAAATCTAGCTGTTCTCTGCAGATCCCTTAGCAACCAGGCAAGCATTTCTTGGGCAACTGCTAAAATCTGGAAGATAAATGTTACCCTTCCTCAAGCCAATAAGCAAGATATCATTATAATCAGAAGAGAAAACAGTGCATGAATCACTAGAAAACTTCACTGAGTATCCCTTGTCACAAAATTGGAATACTGAGAGCAGATTATGCTTGAGTCCTTCAACATAGTAGACTTCATCTACAGATACGCCATTAAAAGTCAACTTTCCAACTCCTCTGGTGATTCCATAGTTGTTATCACCAAACATCACTCTTGGCCCATTCAATGGTTTGAAGTCTTGGAGATTATCTTTCTGGAATGTCATGTGCTTGGAACATCCACTATCAATGTACCAGACATGGTTGCTTGAAAGTCCTTTCTCCAATGGGCTCTTATCTTCCTGTAGAGAAATCAATTAGGTACCCTACTAGAGCTGGGTCCTGATTGGTTAGTTGCAAGTTTTGTAGGAATCCAAAGATAAAGATCATTCCTTGTTGGATGAGGAGATCTTATCTTCCTTCCAAATCTATCTACCAGTACATGTCCTCTGACAATGACATATTGAGCAACTAGTCTGATCAGAACACCTTTCCTATAGACAGGTCTGGTGTATCTTTTCTCAAATCTGGCCTTAGGAATGGCCTGCCTCAAAGACATGGTCTTAAAGGTCTGGTTATAAGGATACATCCTAGAAGAACCATCTCTGGTGTCATAACTTCCCAGATCAGTTGGTTTTCTATAGATGGACCTGGAAGACCTCCTCTAGTTCTGAAAATTGGATCTATTCTGATGATAAGATTCCTTCTGAGGTTTCCTGTTCTGGAATCTTCTTGGAGCATTCAACCTTTGAGATCCCTGATTCTGATTGAGGTTCTCTGGTTCAGTATACCTCCTCTGGTATCTCCTATTCTGATTAGGTTTCTGATGGTCCCGTTTTCGAAGGGCAAAATGGGAATTCAGGAAATTTTTTTTTTTTTTTAAAACCTTCGCGTTGCACCCTGACTGAGTTCAGTGGCGGAATACTCAAGTCACTGCATTACTGAGAGTCAGAGCTATCAAGTCAGTGAGGAGACTTGAAAGCTCAGGCTCTCAACAAGGCAGTGACTCGAGAGACTGAACTCTCGAGTGCCTTGCCTGATCTGGTCAGTGAGAGGAATCTTCCTGACCTGATTGCTTAACTAAAGTTCCCTTTTAAACAATGCTCTCAGTGAGCAGATTTTCGCAATACTTTAGAAGAAAAGACATTCCAGATAATAACACTTGGTTTAACGTGGTTCGGAGACTCAAGCTCTTACATCCACGGCCTGATTTAACAGGAAATCCACTCCTTTGGATTCTTGTTTTTAACGTGCCAAGGTGCACTTACAACTGGACTCACGCCACTCCCTGGGCTGCCTCTCCTCACTAACTTACTCCCAACAAACCTAACTAGAGGGTTTTGGTTTCAGTTTGGTTTTCTCCAACTAGGTGAGGTTTTTCCTTTACAATGTGTTAGCCAATAGCTAAGATAGGAAAAACCTCTCTAAGCCTAGAGTTACAAGCTGAACACTCATATGTGTATATTTGAGGACCCTAATGGTCAGTGTTTAAGATGTGAGTAAACCCTCCTTATAACTCCCATGCACGTATGCTACTACCCACACCTTCACAGCTCGTAGGTGTTTGTTTTCTTACAATTCTTACAACAACAAAACACAACACACTCTATCAACAAGCCATGAGCTTGTATTTATAATGGGGATTCAAATGTATCCGTTGGAGAGGAAATACATTTGAATCCAGCATTAAATGGTTTCAACCACTTTTCTTGGAATGCGGCCTTTGTCAGTGTCAGAGTTGCTGCCTCGTGCTGATTGGTCCACGTGGCCTGGATTCACGGATCTTTGACTCAGTGGGTTTGACTAAGACCCACTGACTTTAGGTAGTTTTCTCCTTCACTGACATGATGATCTTCAGTTGGACTGACTCGTCCTCAGTGTAGTTGTCCTTCAGGGACTCTTTGAAGATCTTTCCAAGAAGTTTGTCATAAGGCTGAATGACAAACTTCCCTGACCACAGTAGCCTGACTCCTTCAGGGCCTACTTGGTGCAGCACTGATCCACCTGATCAGGCTCTTCACTGAGTGGTCCACCAGACTTGGCTTAGATCAGCCTGACTTACACTCAGTGGGACTTCCTTCAGGCTTCTCTTCAGGTTCAGGTCTTTCTTCATTGGCTTCAGTCAGTTCTTCTTGAGATGTCATCTTGACTTTCTCAGGCTGTTAGTGAGTTCCCCCTTGCTGAGTTCCCCCTCAACTGAGTGCTTCCTCAGATAAGTTCTTCTCATATTACAACCTGTCTAACTGAATAAACAAACTATCCTGACCTGAATCTAAAGATACTATCCTGACTGCTTTCAAACCTATTACATGTTGTTTTGGAAAATCATCAAAACTAAAACATATCCCAACAGTTTCCTCTTAGAGTCTCCTTTTTTAGGTCCCCTAATCTGCTTAGGTTCCACTCTTTTAGGATTCCTCTGAGGTTCTCTAATCAGATTAGGCATCTGAACAGAACCATTAATCTTCATAGGTTCTCTTTTCTGACTTGTATGCTCAAGAATTTTTTTCTTCCAAAACATTCACCTTTTCTAGATTATATTTTGAATTATCAGCAGGGGGGTCCCATTTCCAACCAAGTCTGTGAACTACCATGCGATCAGAAGGATCCTCTTCATTCCGGAGTTCCACAAGTTCAACAGTTCTTACAGACTTGTCTTTGGTAAAGCAATATTTATGAGATCTTTTAATAATTCCAGGATATCCTAAACCACTCTTATCATTTATGCGTTGAGATTTTCCAGAAATAATAGACACAACATCTGCTATCTTGGAAACTTCTCAGGGCACAGGTAACTCCTCAATAGTATCCACAACTTGTTTTCCCTTGATAAGATATTGGTATTTGGCCTTGAGCTCATTGAGCTCTTCTACCTGAGAGTTCTTCTCTTTTATGAGCTGGTCCACCAGAGTATCTCTTTCTGTGACCTTTTCTTGAAGTTCAGAGACTTCTTTAGAATGGTCTTTCATGAGTTCTCTGGCAGATTTTTGCTCATTAGATAGAGACTGAACTTCAGCTCTTAGCCTACCATTTTCTTTTTCAAGTTTTTGACAGAGTTGTACACAATTTTGGAGATCTGATAGCATTTGCTGCATATCAGACTCTCTGGAGTTACCAGATGAATTAGAGAATTCAGTATATTTGGAATTAGATAAGACAAGGGTAGACTCATTTACCTCATTTATGTCTGCCATCAGACATACATCATCATCTGATCCGAAATCAGAAGAAGAAGAACTGGAACTAGTATCCTCCTCTTCTGCTTCTGCCAGTAGAGCTCTCTTGTCAGCATATCTCCTATCTCTCTTGAGTCTTTTCTCTTCTCTTTCTCTAGGAGTTAATTGAGGACAATCATAACTGTAATGACCAGTCTTGTTGCATGTGTAGCAAGCATTGTCTCCTCTGGGACTAGGACTTGGCTCTCTTCTCCTCTGGTTGTAGTCTGGCCTGGCTGGACTACTTTCTCTCCTCTGGTAGTCAGGTCTGCCAGAGCTACCATTCCTCCTTTGATAATCTGATCTCCCAGAACTGCCAGGGATGTCATCTCTCCTTCTCTCTGGAGTTCTGAATCTGGTCTCCCTTGAGTCTCCAGATGTCTTCTCCTTCTCTGCAGATTTGAAGGAATTCTTCCTGTCTCTGGTGGATTCCTTCCAGTGCTTCTTGTACCTCCCATATTTTGAACTCATCTTGTCCAATTTGCGGGTTAGAAGTTCTACCTGCTCCTTGAGGCTCATGTCATCTACAGTAGACTCATTAGGCTTGTTATCTGTCTTGACGGTTGAGGAGAAGGCAACTCCTTTCTGACCAGATGAGGAAACCTCTTCTGTTTGATCCTCTTCTTGAAGATCATATTCATAGGCTTTGAGATCAGACAGCAGGAGATGATGATCCAGAGTGTTGAGATCTTTGTTGTCCTTGATCACAGTTACTTTGATTCTCCACCTGCTGGTTAGTGAGCGCAGTATCATACTATTGCTCTCTTTCTCTGAATAGGTTTTTCCTAAGGCACTAGCCTTGTTCAAGAGGTTTGTGAGACGCATATCCAGCTGATCAATGGTCTCATCTGGTTTCATCTTAAAGGTATCAAAAGAATGTTGGACTGCTTGAAGCTTGTTGTCTTTAATCTTCTCTGTTCCCTCACAGAGAAGTGCAAGTTTGTCCCACATCTCCTTGGCAGTGACACAAGTTCTGACCTTTTCAATTACTTCTTTAGTAAGTATGTTGATAATCTATGTCCTTGCCACCTGGTCCAAGTTGTAGAGCTTTCTTTCATCATTATTAAGCTCATCTCATTTCTTTAATATCTTCTGCCTTGGAACTCTGTCCTCAGCAGCTTTCTGGGTAGTCTCACTAGTTTCTTCTCTGGACTCAGACCTGCCATCATCAGTTGGAGTCCAGTAAAATTCAATTGGGCCACTCTCTACCACATCTAACATGCGGTGGTGAATAGCTCCAAGATGATTACTCATCATGAAGCTCCAGTGGCTATAATCCTCAAATGAGAATTCTGGCAATTTGCGACTCTTATAAGAAGATTTCGAAGACATATTTGCTAAAATAAAGGATTTAACAAGAATTTGATCAAAATTAATAGAGAGCAATGGATCTGCCCGGTGACCACCAAAAGCTTTACAAAGCAGTGGTCGTGGACACACTGCTCTGATACCACTTGTTGGTCCCACTAGATAGATTGATTGCAGAAGCTTTAAAGTATGTCTCAAAGATCTTTTTATAAAAGCACAAACAATAATTAAACAAGTATTAAAGAAAGCAATAAATAAGACCGGATGTATAGTGGTTCGAATCTGAATATCCTACGTCCACTCTCCCTTGATTAAAGGGGTCTCACTATCCAACCAACAACTCACTTTCTTACTGGAATTTGGAAGTACCAGTACCTTCTACAGTCACTTTAGATCTAACTTCGATCTAAAGTCTCAACTTACTCCAACCTTGTCTAATAAGATGAACAGGTTGAGTATTCCAACTAAACTCCTTAAGAGTAGATGTTTAATATGAACAAAGTAAGAGTTTAATTGCGTGATGATCAAAAGCTTGATATTGCTATGTGCGTGTGAGAATCTCTAGAGTTTTTTCTTGATCTGCACTCTTGTATTTATAGAGGTGATTAGGGTTTAGCCGTTGGAGAGCTAATCTAATCAGATCCTCTATATTAGGAAGCTTCAATCAATCAATTCCCTAATTGATTGATTGGGTTGGTGGGATCCTTGGATTGATTGTCTTCATATCTTTCCCAATCCGATCTTAGTTGACTTGATTTGAATCACCAACGGTCAAATGCTTCCATTTGCCTTACTCTGATTCTCTCCAGAGAAGGCAGGACCAGGCACCAGGCAACCTCGGTGTCTTCTGGTCCAGAGTCGGTTAAGAAACAGATTACCCAGGAGATGATTCTGAGTAACTTATGTTTCACCAGACTCGTCTGGTCAGAACTCGTCTGGTCTAGGGAAGGTTCTCTGCCTCTGGTCTTGATCTTCTCTGGTGAAGTCCTCTGGTGGAGTCCTCTGGTGAAGTCCTCTGGTGGGGTCTTCTGGTGACTCTTCTGGTGAGGTCTTCTAGTCTGGCAGTTCCCCCTAGACTAAGTCCTGACTTTTATCTCATCTGGCTAACAGGTCCAGATGGTCCTATTACATCTTCTGGTTTGTTTTAACTCATCAAAACTATACAATTTTTATCCTAACAACTAAGTTATGCTAAGGATGGATAATCACTCTAAGCTTAAGATATTACAATGAACACTCAGTGGAATACAGATTAACTCTCTTGCTAAGAAATACTTGGGAAATTTAGGGTTTTCAAGTGCTTCTTTTAAACACTGAATGTTATTGAACGCTTGAGAGTTTGAGTAATTTTTTGCTTGGAAATTTCCCGTTACCTTGAATGGGTTCAAGGACTTCTGTATTTATAGGTGACTTTGAAAACTATCCGTTGGAAGAGATAGCCTTCTAGTCATCTACGTAGGGTTTGTTCAACGGATACATCTCCCATGCAGCAGCCGTCCTTGCATGGATTTGGTAGTGCATTTAATGCTCCATTTAATACTTGCCCATTGAAAAGTGCAGTCTGAACTCAGTCTTCATGTCAGGTCCGTACGTGCGTGTCCTTCCTGGATTGGTCCACGTCATCAGGTTGGTGAGAATATCAGAACTCATTCCTATGCTTCAGGCTTGTCTTATTGAGTTCTTTTTATCTCGAGCACAACGGTCTTGTCCTGACGCTGACATTCCTTTTTCATTGTTTGGCCCTACTCCAAATCTTTTCCCATTACTCAATGTCATCTTGTTCCCTACAGGACTGAGTTAGTAATGACCTCAGGGTCATACTCTTCATCACTGACACTTACTCAGCCAGCTTAGAGAGATTGTTGTAAGTTCAGGATGGTGCTCTTGTGTCTTCAGGCTTCAGTCTTGATTGTCATCAATGAGTACTCCTCTCATTGAGTTCCTGTGAGTTGTAAAATAACTAAGTACAGATCTAACCAAGACTAGCCTGACCATTAAGGCAAATCATCTTTTCAGGGGCTTTGGGATCTAATCAAAATTGGCATTGTCCGAACAAGAACCATTAAATATAGAAGAAGCTCTTAAGGATGTTAATTGGATACTTGCTATGCAAGAAGAGTTGAATGATTTTGAGAGAAATCAAGTTTGGGAACTAGTTTCAAGACCTTGCTATCAAAAAGTAATTAGTATAAGATGGGTGTTTAAGAACAAACTTGATGAGACTGGAATTATTACAAGGAATAAAACCAGACTTATAGCACAAGGATATTCCAAGCTGGGGGAATTTATTTTGATGAGTCTTTTGTACCAGTTGCTAGACTTGAGGCAATAAGGATATTTTTGGCTTATGTTGCTCATATGAAGTTCACTGTATACCAAATGGATGTAAAGAGTGCATTTTTTAATGGACTTTTGTCATAAGAAGTGTATGTAGAGCAACCTCTTGGTTTTGAAGACTCTATAGATGGAGACAAAGTCTTGAGAAAGCTTTATATGGATTAAAGCAAGCCCCCAGGGCATGGTATGATACTCTATGTGATCATCTTATCAAGAATGGTTACAAGAAAAGAGTTGTAGATAAGACCTTATTTAGACTCAAACATGGTTAAGACATCTTGCTAGTTCAGATTTATGTTGATGATATCATCTTTGAATCAACTAATGAAGAGCTGTGTAAGAAATTTTCAAATCTTATGCAAGAAAAGTTTGAGATGAGCATGATGAGAAATCTAAACTTCTTTTTAGGATTGCAAGTAAAACAAATGGACAAGGGGATTGTTGGTCCCGTACAAGTCTGAGTAATACGTGTATGGGGGGGGTACACATATACAATTTTTACTTTCTTTTCAAGACTGAGTCACCTTAACTCAGAGTACAGTGATAGGCACTGAATAGATAATAAACCTACTAACTGCTCTGAAGCAAGTAAGTTGGCCAACTATCTATTTATGCCTTGTGCAAAAATGTGTGAGCCCTGAGAGTTTAAAGACTTGTTATAATGTTCTCTGAAAACTGAATGTACTTTTCTTATAAAGTCGTGGTTTGAAGGGCAGTGCAATGAGTTCAAGTATCAGGCTGATTGATTCAGCACTGACAAAGCATCCAATGAATGAATAATGATAAGCAATGTAAAGCAGTAATCAAAGCAATAAGAACTCAGAGCTTTTAACGTGGTTCAGAGACTCAAGCTCCTACGTCCACAGTCCTGATTGAACAGGAGAATCCACTAAGGATTAGCTTCTTTTTAACGTGCCAAGGTGAACAATGACCAGTCACACTGATCCCTAGAATGTGAGTTCTAGTCCCCCTTCTCCTAACCAATTTACAACTTCCACCAACAAACCTAACACTGAAGGTTTTGGTTTTAGTTTGGATTCCAACTAACTTGTGATAATCCTTACAATGAAAACTATTCTAAGGATTGGATTATCACTCTAAGCTTGAGATATGTATAGTAAGCTCAGTGGAATACAGAATAGACTCTAGACTATAAGAAACACTTGGGAAATTAGAGGGGTTTCGAGTGCTTCTTTGAATGCTTGTGAGTCTTGAGTAATTTCTGGCTTTTTGAAATTTCCTGTAACCTTGTTTGGGGCAAGGTCTTATGTATTTATAAATGATTTTGAAAACTATCAGTTGGAGAGATAGCCTTCTAGTCACCTTCCTTGTAGGATACTTCAACGGATATAATCTTCATGTAGCAGCCGTCCTTGCATGGATTTGGTAAATGCATTAAATGCATGCCCGTTGAAAACTGCAGGGATGTCAGGTTCAAGTCAGTGTTCGTACATGACTTGTCTTCTCCCCATTAGTTCACGTGACCAGGTAGGTGAGAATGTCAGAACTCATTCTTCAGTTCAGTCTTGTCTTTTCTGAGTTCAGGTTTGTCCTCATCTACGTACATGGTCCAGCGCTAACATTCCTTTTACTTGCTTGGATCCTACTCCAAGTCTTCCCCAAGTAATCATGTAGCTTGTTCCCTTCAGGTCCGTGAGTTAGCAATGATCTCAGGATCATGCTCTTCATCCTGACACTTACCAGCCAACTAAGAAAGACTGTCATAAGTTCAGTGATAGTGCTCTTGTGTTCTTCATGCTTCAGTCTTGATTGTTATCAGTGAGTTCTCCTCTCACTGAGTACTTATGAATATAAAATACTCTAACAGTTCTAATCCTATCAAGACTAGCCTGACTATTACAATACTTAGGTAAATTCATCTTTTCAGGGTATTTGGGATCAACTCAAAACTGACATTGTCCCAACAATATTCATCAATCAGGCTAAATATACTCAAGAACTTATCAAGAAGGTTGGCATGAGTTGTTCAAAGCCTGCATATATTCCAATGTCTCAATCAACTTTGCTAGACAAAGAAGAAGTTGGAAAAAGTATGGATGTTACAATGTATAGAAGATTGATTAGATCATTGCTATACCTTATAGCCAGCAGACCAAATATAATGTTTGATGTGGGTGTATGTTCTAGATTCCAAGTCAATCCCAAGGAATCACACTTAAATGTTGTGTAAAAGATTATCAAATACATCAAATCTACCCAAAATCTTGGTTTATGATACTCTAAAGAGGGTGGAATTGAACTTAAAGGATATACAGATTCAGACATTGCTGGATGTAAAGTTGACAGGAAGAGTACTAGTGGGATTTGTCAATTTCTTAAACAAAGATTAGTTTCTTGGCACAACAAGAAACATAATTCTATTGCACTGTCTACAGTTGAAGCATAATACATTGCTGCAGGAAGATGTTGTGCACAAATTCTTTGGATGCAATACCAATTGAGAGACTATGATATTGAGTCAAAGAACTCAACCATATTCTGTGATAACACACGTGCTATTACAATTACACAGAATTCAGTTCTTCACTCAAGATCCAAGCACATTGATGTTAGACATCACTTTATAAGGGATCATTTGAAAAGAAAGATATCAAAATGGAAAAGATCAATACAGATCTAAATCTTGCAGATATTTTTACTAAGCCCCTATGTGAATCAAGATTCTCTACTCTTAGAGGAGAACTAGGAATATTAGAGTTATGAGGAAATCATTCAGAATCAAAGTATACGGTTAAAAAGATTTAAAATAGAAAGTAAAAAAACTAAGCAAAGTTACTCAACTGTAGATTTAAGACTACAAATGTAAACTTATACTCAGTTGAAGACTATCTTAACTGAAGAATTCTAACTGCAAACTTTAAACTGTAGATTTCCAAGTTGACTTGTACATTCTTGGTTATTAAATGTGTACACTACTAAATTCCAATTTTTTGTACTTTTGTCTACATAATGTTTGGATTTATTGACTCGGGTTCTTAATTGATAAAAACGTACGGAGCAGTGTATATTTATATATTGACTTTCAAATTTAGATTTTATTTAGATCATTTCTAAGTCGTTGATCTTTTAAATGACTAAATAACCCAACCGTTGATATCCGAAAACTGAGGAAAAATCATTTTCTCAATGTTAATATTTTCCTTGAGCTTTGTGCACATATAAAATAAAACCATAAGCACAAATTTTGCTCACTTTTCAATTCGTGATATTTACCATATTCCTATCAACCATTACCTGCAAACTTCACCTCATTTCATCATGGTTAGGAAAGTTCTATTTAGCGTACTGTTTGATTTTGATGCCTTATACGTAGGGCTTGAGAAATCTGAGGCGATGGCAAGAATACATCGTCGCATCAAAACACAAGGGTTAGAGTTCGCATTAACCAACAAATTTGATGGATACGATGATGTTGTTTCAGGAAAGTTTTATGAGACTGCCACATATACTGAAGGAAAAGCTTATATTGAAGCTAAGATTGATGATATGGAGGTTAAGATCACCATTAAGGCAATCTGTGAATCCTTAAAGATTCCTCGAGGAGGAATTCACTTCACAGAGTTCAAGTTCAAAAGTGAAGATGTTGTTTATTACAACAAATTTACAGCTGGAAAGGATTTGCCACCAGATTGGAATAGACACTTCAAGAAGAACAAATTATCCAAAGAGAACGTCTATTTATACGAGGTAATGGATAAATCTTTGCTTAATAGAACAGGAAGTCATGATGATGGACCTGAGTTGGCATGGGACTTGTTGATAGCTTTTGATAAAGCAATGAAAGTTGATGTTTGTTCATTAATTTTCAATAGAATTACCTATAATGTTTCGAAGACTAGCAATACTAAAGGGTTTGGGTTGTTTCTTAACTATATCTTGAAGCATTTAGGAGTTACTCTATTCAAAGATGGTGCTCATATACCCATTTACAATCATAGAATTATTGGCAAGGGTAAATTCAAGAGAGGTGTTGCAGATGCACCAATGATGTCAAAGAAGAAAAAGTCTAAAATGGTTAAGGAAGCCCCTGCTCCTAAGCCTGCAATTATTCATCAGTATCAAACAAAAGCCCAGGGGAAGTTGCTTTTGGAAGATGAAGATGAGGATTCTGTTATCTTGAATAACAAGAAGATTTCTAAGGAACTGAGATAGAAGAAGAAGCATTCAAAAGGATTAAGACTACACAAGGTTGTTGAACCTACAATTGAGATGACCAAGTCTGCAGCTGAAGACTTGGAAAATGCAGCTAATACTTCTGTTGCTAACCCAACTGAAGAGTTGTGTACTGAGATTGTTGCTAAGGAACCACAGGTTATTCTGTCTTCTACTCCTATTGAATCTTCCAAGGAGTTATCTAAAGAGTTGCTAAGTGAAAGAAAGAGCATTTCTGAGAGAGTGAAGGATTTAGTTGACATTTCCACTGATTCTGGAGATCCAGAGTTGGATGATGAACAATTCTCAGAAGAGCATGTTCAAAAACTCTACAGATACGAAGCTTGGAGAGATATAAGAAATAATCTGGAGATTCTAAAGAGGAAACAAACTGAAAAAATTTGCTTGGGTTCAGGCATAGAGTAATAATGCTGATATTGATTTCTTAGTTCAGAATCAATTTTTCTTTGACAAGATTACTGAGATGAAAAAGAGACAGATTGAAGAAAGGAAAGCAAGTACGTCTAAGAAGGGAAAAGGTAAAGAAATTGTTTGTGAACAGCCTAAGGAAAATCTTTACAGCAAGTTTGCAGCTAAAGCTTTAATAGTGGCAATTGCAAGTAAGACAGATGACAAGGCAATATTTCCTGGAGCTGATTTACTACCTGCTGATGAAGATGCAAGCTCATCTGATGAAGATATACCTCAAGGAGGAGGTTTTGCCAGTGGTGAAGGTGGAAGCTCTAAAAATCCAACAAGTCCACCATTCTAAAGATTTAGCTAATCTCAACACTCTTGTTAAAAGTGTGGAACTATCTCTTATTTCAGAAGTTAGCAAGTTTACATCTGAACATAATGAGAATTTAGCTACAGAGGCTGAAGAGAAAGGAAAGTTGGAAGAGTTTAAGGAAAATGACCAACAAGAGAAGGATGAAAGAGATAAATCACCATGTAAGGGTGATGATGCTGGAAAGAAAGGAGGAGGAGGGAGGTTTACCACCTCATGGAGGACAAGTTGTTGCTCACACTTCATTTGGAGTGAATGCTACTGAAGGAAAGTCTATCTCTAAAGAACAACCTCAACAGGTTCAAGAGTCTGCAGCTGAAAGTCAACAGTTGTTATCAACTGAAAACTTAGGTGAGACTCTGGAAGCTTTTAAGGCTCAATCTGCCTTCATTGTGCTGGATACTGTTGATCCATCCACTCCCATTGGAGAAGAGAAAATGACTGAAGGAGATCTTGATGAGTATCTGAAGGAGTTATCTACTCCTGAAGTTCCTTCTCTTCTTACTTTGAAGAGGAAAATCCCTGCTCCTGTGCAATCTGAGCCCCAGAGACATAAAAGAGATGAAGGAAAAGGGAAGACTGATATTGTTCTTAGAGAGTCTGATGCTGAGATTGAAGAAGGAATATATATTGAAGCTCAACAGATTGAGAATGAGGAAATTCTGCAAAATCTTAAATCTATGGAGACCATAGTGAGTGATATATCTCATACTATCAAGGATGAATTGAGGAGTATTCCTGATCATATCATTTCTAAGAAAATCAAAGAAGGAATTCAGGATATGCTGACTAAGCTTTTTGAGAAAGCTAAACAGGGTCAGTTAAGGTTCAAAGAGTCAATTGAGAATTTGGTGGAGATGAACACTAACCTGAAGAAGGAATTGCTAAGCAAAGATGCTATAATCAATTAATTAAAGGGAACCATGGAAAATCCTGTTGAGGATAATGAATTGAATGCAATTTACTAGTGTTACTAGTAGTTACCCCACAAGAGTATGAGATCACAGTAGTATGGGCAAGTATATGGACCAAGTATTATCGAACCCAAGGGAAAGTTTGTATGCGAATAGATCTCTGGAAATCTACGTCTCGTAGCTAATATGAATGCAATGTTTTGTTTTGAATTAATTCTAAACTATATTATACTATCTATATGGTATCAATGAAATTAATGAAATAACTGTTGGTTTTAATGCAAATAAGAGATGGTGATGCTCGGGATAGGAATTCCTACGTATACTACTACAGTTGGTACAATAACTAAAATAGTCGTGATGTGCAAATTATAATCCTAAGCATACTAAAACTAGGCAATCAACTTCCCTAATCTAGCACAAGATTGAAAGACTAAAAGCTCAAGAATTAACCCTAATACTTCATCCTATCAATCTAATTCACAAATCTAATAATTGAATTATATGGATTGTGCTTAATTATTGAGACCCTAATTTAACTAAGGTGATGCGGTCGTCCTTCCTAGATAAATCGGTAGATGATAAAACCCTTCTAAAACCCATTCCTTAAGCCTATTCGTTATTAAAGAGTGATATGGTCGTCTTCTCTCTAACAATTTTGGTACTCAATTCCAAAATTATTCCAGAGTTTATTAGAAGCATTCAATAATTAAGAGAATAAAAATTAAACATCACGAATTATCCTAATTACGTACCAACATCATACTTCTACGAGTTCATCCTATCCTAAGCATGCAAGGGTTCTAGCCTAACATGGTGGTTTGAATAACGAAAACAATAATAAGAACGATAATCATATGCATAATTGAATTAACAAAAGAAATCAAAACCATAAACACAAGAAAAAATTCAAGTCTAAAAAATATATTTATAGATCTGAAAAAACTAGGTTTAGAAGTCTCAAGTACTCAAGTAATCAAAATATGTTAAAAGCAATAATTATACTAGTGAATTTGTAAGCTAAAACCTCGGTTACAATATGTAAAAACGTTGTTAAACTCTTCAAACTTCCTTCCCCAAGCTCTCTCCTTCAAAAACTATCTAATGGTATTAAAAGTGTGTCAAAAGTATGCTTGGAATGGGTATTTATAGACTTGGGCCGAAATTGGACAAATTTGGCCTTACATTACCGAGGCCACTCGACCTGGGGTACCGCTCGGGCGCCCCAAACTTGCAGTGCAACAGTAGCGCTCGACCTCCTTTACTCGAGCGCCTGGCGCTCGACCTAATTCCACTCGAGCGCCTAGCGCTCGACTTAAGGTGGCTCGAGTGCTCTTGACTTCTAGAACCAACATGGCGCTCGACCTAGTGCACTCGAGCACTAAGTGCTCGAGCACTTCCTCCTTTTGAGCTAAATGATACTTTTGCTCGCACGAACTAATACTTTTTGTATTTCTTCAATATCTTCTCATCCGGGAGTCTATTTGAGTCGATTCAAAGTCCTACGAACTCCATTTTTTGCCTTCTTTCCTAATATGAACATAAAAGAGATAAATTTGTAAGTTTATGAAATTGATACTCAAATAGCTCTAAATACTCATCAAATACGCTCAAAATAGGGATGAATCAGGCTACAAAATACAATAATTTCACTCCTAATCAGATAACAAGCTTATCAAGATTTCCATTTCAAGTATCAACAAGAACATTGATTCACTCGCTTCTAATTCAACTCAGCTTGAATACAATTTATCTTTCAAGATGGATACCCTCCTAGCTTATTTTGGTGATAGCAAAAAGGAGGAAGATGTATCCATGGTGGTTAAGAAAAAGTCTAAGGAGAAGAAAGTGTTTGAAGGTGCTTTGGCAAATATTCATCAACTTCAAGGGAATATATAGTCTGAACTGGATCAAGCTCTTAAGGATGGTTTGGAAGGATTAATTTATAAGAATCCAAATTATACCTTTGACAGACCTCAGGGTGCGTCAATGTTTGCACAGCCTACTGAGAAGCCCCAAGGACTGTTCAATAAAAGGTTTGTCAAAATAACCTTTCAGAGGGAAATGGGAGAGCCGTGTGCATGAGAGGAGGCAATTGAGAGAAAGGTCTTCATTCTTTACTCAACAACTTCTGGAAAATGCTCTAGAAAGCAAAGAAAGCACTATTGTAAATCCTAAAGTTGTAATCCCTACAGCTGAAGTGAACTCTACAGCTGAAGTTATTTCTAGATGATGCTGCTAATCCTACAGATGAAGAAGAAAGTGTTGTGGATGAGACCAAGAAAATGCTAGAGCAATTCAAAGCCATTGGTCTGCTTCATCCATTGCTCAAGAAACTCACCAGTCTTACTGACAGATTTAAACTGTTTAAAACTTTGAGGAGTCAAGGCTCACTTTATTTTGGGGATAATGCAAAACTCTTGAAGAAGATTCATGGAGGAGAGGAGTATATAATTGTTTCAAGGAAGAAGAAGCTGCTAACAACTCTATCACCTAGATCTAAAGCCAGGAAGGATGCTGAGGAAGCTGAGAGTGCCAGGATAGAATTTGAAATGCTGAAAGCCTATGAAGAAGAAGAAGAACAGAGAAATTCTGAAATCATTGCAAGAGGAATTATTCCAGGAAGTCCTAAAAGATCAGATTCAGAAGATGAATATGCTGACCCTAAACACAAAAGGAGGTACAACTGAAATCTAGCTTGAATGAGAAGAATTGTAATAGAATAGTCTTGTTAAACTTGATCATGAATACAGTTCATTCTCTACGTTTACTGAATTTTGTTTATTTTACTTTATGCATGTTAGTTATTCAATATTTTGTTTGATTGGTTTTGCCATCATCTATATAGAGGGAAATTGTTATGATATTTTTATCCTGAGATTCTCTTTGTTTGATTTTGAGATGTCAAATATATTCTTGTATATCTGGATACTAACCTTGCAGGTACTAAAGCATTGAAGAACTTAGAATTTTTTTTCTAAGGCTTGCAGCTGAAGAGTTTCTAAAGACCTTGCAGCCGAATAAGTTTCTCAACTTTGCAGCTGAAGAGTTCTTACAACTACAGAATCAAGAGTGTTCAGCTGAAGACTTGTGTTTAGTAAAACTAATTAAGTGTAGTACATCTTGTACATTCACTCACATAGTTTGAAAAATATCAGAAGATTAATTAAGGCCAATTCCTAGCCAGTAGACACAGAGTGTTCGGTGATTAAGTGCTTATTCAAGCAGTCATCACTACAAGACAATATGTACTACACAAGGAAATAACTACAAGACAAGAAGCTTTAATTAAGCTGAAGTCAAAGCTGGAGGTGAATTTCATATGAATTCAAAATCCATCCAACGGCTAGAGGCCCCTTCAAGACTTTTATAAATAGGAGAAGAGACCTCAGAGGACAACAACTACCCACGAATACAGAATATCTTCAGTTATTCCAGTGATTAGAAGTTTAGGACTTAGAGCTAGAAAATTACGTTTAGTCATATTAGTTGTTGTTCCCTCATAATACTTTTATCTTGTAAATTCTACTTATAGTAAAAACTTTCTTTGTGAGTGTAAATAGAGTGAAACAGTGAGAATCTTAGTGAACCATTTGTATCCACCTAAGTTGAGAGTGATCTGAGTGAGGATTCTAGTTCTTAGGGGGAACAACTTTGAGTCTTAGTGAACATCTTAGTGAATTTGGCACCTGAGGGTGTGACCGTGGATGTAGGAAGATTACCACACCTCTGAACCATAATAATTTATGTCTTCATTCTATTTGTGCCATTTCACTTCAAGTTATTTAATTTGCAGTTGTTAATTCTTGCTTTACATAATCTTATCTGCTATAATTTTCATTCCATCAATTTTCAAAGTTTTATTTTGCATACAAGACTTGGAAAGTTACAGCTGTAGATTCCTAGAATCATTTAGCTAGAAACTTAAGTCTTTGGTTTTTCATCTTACACATCACACTCTTTGTTTTCCCGCTGCACAAAGGTGTCATAAATACTTTCTAAAGTATTAAGAAATCATCTCTGATAAGATTTTTTAAGTTGTGAAAGGAGTTTTAAAACTACACAGACTTAACAGTTTTTAAGTTTGCAGCTGCAAACTTGTTTAAACTCTACAGCTGCAGAGTTAAGTCTTGTTTGATATTCAAGAAAAGTTTTCAAGTTTTAAAAATCAAGGTTTATTCACCCCCCCCCCCTCTCTAGTCCTTGATAGACATTTGGGACCAACAAACCATTTGAAGGGTATTAGTTATTTTCACTAAGGATATTAGTTAGTTTTACTAAAGGGTATTCGTTATTTTAATTGAAGGGTATTAGTTGACTGATATGAAAAATATTAGTTGTTTAACTGAAGGGTATTTGCATAGTCTTGTTGCAACTCAAGTATATTTTTAAAAAAAATACCCCTACTGTGACTGAAAAGTTACCCCTGGTATTAGCCTATTACTAAAAAATGCATTTAACGAGGGATAACTTTTCAGTAATAATAGTTTTTACTCAGTAATAATATGATTAACTTTTCAAAAATACAATTTATTTGCACGGTGCACCTGGTGCACAAGAGACTTACTCAACGGTATTAGTTGGTTACATTAACAAGGATTTGCATTCGAAAGTGGTTCATGTATGAACCAATTTCACTCTATACATACTCATGTATTTGAACTCAAATACTATTAGTTAAATTGCATTTCTATAAGTATTTTTAAGAAAGCAAGCTAAGTTTTGAGATTAATAATCATTTTGTACAAATTAAATTCTGAGAATTTACAATTTAAATATTGTAAATACATAATTATTTTGCAAATTCAGTAAACCAATCACATTATATAATATTCTAGGTAATTTGATTTGCTTTTATTTTTATTAAGCTTATGTATAGAGTGAAATTGGTTCATATATAAATTATTGAAGATTATTAGTTGTTTTCACTAAAAAATATTAGTCATTTTCACTGAAGGGTATTAGTTGTATTCACTAAAGGGTTTTAGTTTGTTTTCAGTAAAAAAATATTCTAATCACTCCAATTATATTATTTGAACAACGTGGAATTGTTGGTGAACTTCAACGGATGGTGGATACTTTCAATCCATGCAATTTCGCAGTGCAAGGGAAAGTATTATGTCTGGAGCTGAACCATCTTTGAGATTAAATTTTCTACAAAGAAGGACTATGAATGGAAGTGTTTATAACCTTCCACCAGCTCCTGAAGTTGCAGCTCTTATTCCAGAAGACATTGATGCAACTATGAAAAAAAAAAGATATGATTCTTAAGACGTGTAGTGGTGAATTAATAAGAATAAGTGAACTGCATCCATCCTGTGTTTTACTGCAGTATCCTTTATTTTTCTCATATGGTGAGGATGGTTATAGGCTTGATATGGTTCATATTGGTGCTGGTTTTTACTACAAGAAAAAGAATCAGACTTTTCCTTTTGAATACAATGAATCCAATACTCTATTCCTATCAGTCAAACGTGAAATCTCTAGAAGAGATTCGTCTAGAAAAATTAAAGTCTCCAGAAGAGATTCGTCCAGAAGACGAGCGTCCAAGTAATGAAGCACGTGCACAAAATATTCAACGCACTAGGACCGAGGAACGACCAAACCTGGATACACTGGGAAATAAAGAAGATCTGGTTAACATAAACTTTAAAGTCTCTATGAATTTCATAGATACGGGAGAAACATATAATAGAAATATTACCGTCGTCGACGACACATTTGCAGCGACAATTGCTCTTTCCGTTATAAATAACGATCTAGATCCAGAACTCAAAACTATCGCTGAGTGCCAGAACTGCTCCGATTGGGTAAAATGGAAAGAGACAATTAAAGCAGAGCTCGCATCACTAAATAAAAGAAAAGTATTTGGTTTTATTGTTCGTACACCCGCGCGCGCTATCCCTGTAGGATATAAATGGGATTTTATACGGAAACAAAATGAGAACAATAATGTGGAGAGATACAAAGCAAGGCTAGTAGCTTAAGGGTTTTCGTAGAGACCCGGTATTGATTTCGATCAAACATATTCTCCCGTAATGGACGCAATAACATTCCGCTACTTAATATCTTTGGCAGTTAAACTAAATCTCCAGATGAGATTGATGGACGTCGTAACCGCATATTTATAAGGATCACTAGATGCCGACATCTATATGAAAATTCATGATGGATTCAAGATTCCCCAGATGAGGAATGGTGAAAATCACAGTATGTATAGTATAAAATTGTAGAAGTAGTTGTACGGCCTAAAGCAATCAGATCTTATGTGGTACAACTGACTTAGTGAATTCCTCCATAAGAAGGGATACACAATTGATGTAGCTTTCTCATGCATATTCACGAAGAAATTGCAAAGTGGTTTTTGCTTCATATCCGTATATATTGATGATCTAAATATAATCGTAACATGCAAAGAGATTGAAGAAGCCAATTCGATCTTGAAAACTGAATTTGAAATGAAAGTCTTGGGTAAAATCAAGTATTACCTCGGCCTGCTGATCGAGCATCTCCCAGAAGGAATCCTTATACATCAGTCAACCTACATGAAGAAAGTATTGGAGAGATTTCATATGGATAAAATCTCATCCACTAAGCACACCTATGGTTGTCCGATCCCTCAAAGTGGATAAGGACCCATTTAGACAAAGAGAAGATACGAAGAAATTCTGGGGCCAGAAGTTCCTTATCTTAGCGTTGTTGGAGCGTTACTCTATCTCGCAAATTGCACTAGACCTGACATTGCATTTGCAGTTAATTTGCTTGTGAGATATAGTGCTTCTCCTACAAGGAGACATTGGAATGGTGTTAAGCATGTTCTACGGTATCTCCAAGGGTCTCAAGATCTTGGACTGTTTTACCGTAAGAACCAAGACAAAACCTTGGTAGGTTATGCGGATGCTGGCTATTTGTCTGATCCCCACAATGCTATATCCCAGACTGGTTACGTTTTTCTCTGTGGTTGTACCGCGATCTCATGGAGATCGGTTAAACAAACAATGGTTACCACATCTTCAAACCACTCAGAGATTATAGTTTTGTTTGAAGCCGCACGAGAATGTGTTTGGTTGAGATCCTTGGTAAAACACATTGGTGACTCGTGTGGTATCGCTAAAGGCGATACATCCCCTAATGTTATATTTGAAGACAACGCAGCTTGCATCGCACAAATGAGTAATGGGTACGCCAAAGGAAACCTGACGAAACATATTTCACCTAAGTTTTTCTACCCATACGAACTCCAGAAGAGTGACGTAATTATCATACAAAAGGTGCAATCTAGTGACAATCTAGCATATCTGTTCACCAAGTCCCTGCCTACATCTACTTTTGAGAAGTATGTTAATGGTATCGGGATGCGAAAGCTCAAAGGGTTATTGTCTTCAGGGGGAGCGATAACCCCGAAGTAAATCCAGAAGATTAGATCTGAAAGATCAATAAATTACATTCCTCCCTAACTAAATATTTTGGTCGCTACCTAGCATGTGAAGTTTTTATGATAAGACATATATGTTATGTCGTAATGTCCAATGGGGAGTGTTATAAATACAGTAGATTTATTATACCAAATCCAGAAGATTTGATGTGGACATTACTAATGGACTTATAACCTAAACGAGTTTTAGGTTTAGACTAGGTTTTATCTATTATAAATTGACCCTTGTACTCAGTATTGTATATACGCATACACACATATATTAGTGAAACTCCTAGCTTGGTACGCCCCCAAACGTAGTCGTTCTATTTTACGCTTACGATTTATAACAATTATATTAAGAGTCTCACTACTCAAACCTCAAAATTCTCTAAATATACCCCATTATTTTAAAGACAATAATAGATATATATATAAATATGGGAAGATAATCTTTTAGGTTTTGTTGACTTTGACTTTAGTTTTTTAAGTAATTTAATTTTAAAATTAGTACATAAAATTTAAATTAATCAATTTTTTTTATTTTCCTTTAAATATTTGAAAAATCTTAAAAAAATAGAATTAAAATATCAAAAATATTTTTAAATATCGGTTAAATATTTAAATAATAAAATTATATGAAATATAGAAATTCAATTAAAAAATTCTTTGAAATCTGAAAATTAATTTTTTTTTTTAAATTATATCTTCCAAATAATTCAATTAAAAATAAAATCCGGTTTTAAAAAATTAGAAAACCAACTAAAATTTAAAAAATAACTTGATTAAAAAAACCTTTAAAACTAAATAAAATTTAATTAATTTTTAATTTAATTATTTACGATGATTGAATTGACTTTTATAAAATATTTTTCTGATTTTATTTGGCTTTAACCTTTTCCTTTTGATGTTTTTTATTTTTTATTTGGATTTTTGAAGATTAATTTTATTTTATTAATTATTTACAAATTCATCTAGTTTTTAATATTTTAGATTTAGATTTAGATTTATATTTTATTCAATTTTATTTATTTTCTAAAATACTATTTATATTTTTTTTTTTTAAAAATTAAGTATTTTATTCTATTAATTAATTTTTGTAATTTATATCTTTTTGAAAACTTGGTTGATTTTTTATAATATTTTTTAAAATTAATTCATTTCTAAAAAAAAATTAATTCCAATCAAAAGTTAAAGAATAAGAAGGAATAAATATTTTTTTCCTTGAGAAGTGAAAATTATGAAAATATGAAATAGGAAAGTATTATTTTTTATTTTGATTGGGTAAGGATATTATAGGAATAAAATGTGGTATGTTTAGTAATAAATGTTAATTTTTAAATTTTATTGGAGTTTGTTTAGTAGTTGGGGTGGGTTTAGAGAATTTTGGAGTTTGAATAGTGGAACTCTTATATTAAAAATGTAGGTTGTAGCAGTGGCATTATTGATAAACATGGTTCGAGTGATGGGCCTAATAGTAATTGCATGTTTGTTCCGAATATTTCAATTTTCCTTTTTTAAGTTCTACGCTGGGACTAATTCTCCTTTTTTGTAATTACAGAAATACTCTTTTTGTCCTCAATCATAACCTAGGGTTTTGGCAGTTGGGGATTCTATATAATCGCAGGCAGCTGAGAGCAATCTGTGAGAGAATTTTTGGGCGAAAGTTAGCGATCGACAAGAAAGATGAGCGCTGAGTATTCCTATCGCACTGAATCCCACAATTGGTATTGCTTTTCCGATCGTTTTCCTCTCTCGATTTGAGTTTTGTTTAATTAATTCTTCTTCGATCGTTTTCCTATCTCGATTTGATTTTTGTTTAATTATTCTTTTTCGATCGTTTTCCTCACTCGATTTGATTTTTGTTTAATTTATATAGTCCAGAAGGGATGGAGAAGGACTTGGTGAAACCCGGTCACGGGCCCTACCCCCGCGTCGGTCAACGTGTCACCGCTGAGGTCACCTGCTTTGGTAGAAATGGCGATCCTAAAAAGGAGTACTTCAGGTATGTAAGTTTATATGTATATCATTTTTTTTAAGAATTAAGCCTATTTTTTTTTTAGAATCCGATTAAATTTTTTAATGTTCAACAGCACTAGGCATCCGCATAAACCGACGTACTCATTTGTAGTCGGAAAATTTAAAGCTGTTAAAGGTACCTACCTCCTTTACTAAATATCAATTGTATTTCTTATTTCAGCTTTTAGTTAGCATTGGATGTATGCATATATGTTAGTGTTAGTTTCTAATTAGTTGATGGTTTGATTCTTGCATATGCCCAATGTTTTATGGTGTATTGGATTTGTTCATGTATTATTAGGATTTTGCGACTTTTGTTTTGTATTTCTTTCAGCTTTTAGTGGCATCTTGATTGCCCTTTGCCTAGGTTCGGTTGCCCCTTTCTATAAATGAACAATTTTTATTACTAAAATTCCACCAAAAACAACTCTAATCCTTTTTATTTACCACAATACCATTAAAAAAACAACTTTATAACTATAGATACTAATAAACAAATACCAATCGAGATGGAGACGGATGGAGATTGAGTTATTGCATCCCGTACGGTTTATGCACATGGATTATTAGGATTTTGCACTCATCAATTTTTTTCGTGGATTATTAGTATTTTGTACCCTTTTACTTGTCATTTGAGCTGTACAAGTTTTCTTTATGATAATTTGTTGTTAATCTGGATTGTTGGTGGCCAGGCTTGGATATAGGGGTGTCGACAATGCGAGTTGGAGAAAAAGCTCGATTTTGGGTAATTTGCATGCCATCTTACGACCCTACTTATTAATTGATTTTCTTTTGCTTATACCACCATCTTCAAAGGTTTATTGTTTTTCAATTGAACTAGTTTCAATAGCTAATAATTCATTTGGTGTCCCTGTCTTTGTGAACTAGGTCTTGTTGATTAGTCTTGATTAAATGATTAATGTGTGCAGTGCACGTCGGAATATGGATTCGGCTCTTCTGGAGAGAGTACCTGTTATCTCCCGGGGAACGCTCCTCTGCTTTTTGATGTTGAATTGCTGAAGGTGGAGTGCGATTCTGATGAAGAAGAAGAAGAAGATGAAGAGGAGGAGAAGGAAGAAGAAGAAATGGATTAGCTTCTTGGAAGGAAAGATATCCTACTTAAGATGTAATTCAAGACCACCTCCTTGGGAAGACTATCTTACTTAGTACGTGTTTAATATCTAATGCAAGACTATCCTAGTATTTAGTTTGTACGTATTTATCTAATTTAAGTTTAGTGTTGCCAAACCTTCCTTGGACATACATCCTATTTAGTTATTACGCTCTCTCTTTGGCTTTGTCGTATCTATTTAATTTATTCAAGCAATCCTATTTAGGTTTTTTTTTTTTTTTTGTCTGTATTACTCTTTTGTCTCTCTCTCAACCTTTTGTCATATCAATAATTATTCACTTATTGCGTCTTCATTTACTCTCGAGTAAAAATTGAACAGATTATTTAAATATTTTTGACACTTAAAAGTATAGAGGCTAAAGGAGCAATAAGAAGAGTAATTATTGAAAATTTAAAAATAGTAGGACCGTTGGGTTAAAAAATGAATATTATTGTATATATGTATTAGTTATTAATATACACATGAAATTGATGTCGATGGGAATTATGTATATGTGTGTATATTGTACATATCTATTACTATATAAAAGAGGCGGAAATGATCACATGCCCACTGTGGGCATATAATATTATATACTCATCGTGAATGTATTAATGACACATAAATAGGGGGCCCACTATTATTTTAATTAATTGTTTATATCTGTTTATGTGTCATTAACACATTCGCCCGATAAAAGAGGCTATTACAGGTCCAATATATTTTCTCAGTTGCCCAAACTATATTTTTATTATATTTTTTTAGTGGTCCAAACTATTTTTTTAGTGGCCCAAATTATTAATGTCAACCCAAAAGAGGCTGTTACCGATCCAATATGTTTTCTCAGTTGTCCAAACTATATTTTTAGGGGCTGACTGTATACCCCTCCAACATTATTAATATTAACTTACCAATTATACCCCTTCCATTAAGCCCTAATTTTATAATTTTCATTGTCGTTTTTCAACTGCTGCTTCTTTTAGGTCGCCATTAATAATTACAAGAAGCAAGGTTTCGGGCCGCCTTTCCGTCCTTCAATGGTGGCGGAGTCGATTACATCCCACAGTGCGGCGTCGTCTACATCCTTATCTTCGAAGGAGTAGGCGATCGGAGAATTCATTAAATCAAATGAGGAATTTGACTTCCGAATTCGAATTCGAATTCCGAATTTCGATTTGAGCTTGCCCTTCCCTGCAAAACACGCGCCACATAGAATTTGAATTTGAATTTGAAATAACAATACGATGTGGTTGCTACGATTCCTATAATGCTTTGGTTTCCATTGTCATGTAACAGGTAGTGTGTACCTCCCATTTTAATAGAAATTGTGATTTTCTATGTTTCAGAAATTGTACACAACATACTCTCAAAATCATTGTCTTCTATCTTCAGACGCCTCCTATTCACTCGAATTTTAGTGAATTTATGATGTTTATGTTGATCTTTATTGATCCCCTTTTTCTTCGGCCGAATTATGTTGAAAAATTGGGTGATTTTCGATTTAATACTCGAAAAATATACTTGTTTTCGGTCACATTTTATCGAAAAGAATAGGCGGTGGCGGCCGATGAGTGGTTTTTTTTTGTCGAAAAGGAGATATGTTTTTTTTAATTATTTATCTGCATCTTAATTTATTGTATATATATATATATATATATATATATATATATATATATATATATATATATATTTTTTTTAAATGGCTGATTTTGGTGTCGGGCTTGTGTTCAGGTGTTTCCGTCTGTTTAAATTTGATAATGGACTTGAAAATTAAAACAAAAGGGCAAATTAGGATATTTATAAATAAAATAAAAAATTAGGGGTGTATCAAATAAGTTTGGAGGGGTATATAGTTGGACCCATATTTTTAATATTTTTTTTAGTGGTTGGGTCGCGCTATCAAGGCGCTCCAAATTACAATAAATAAATAACTCTCAATCACTCTACTAACTCGTAGTAGTGGCAAGCAAGGGGTCGATCCACGGGGAACGTAGAAATCAAGATTATGTCTTTTGAGATGATTAATGGGACAAACAAATAGGGGGGAGTTTGAGATTGGTTTTTCTAACACTACTAAAACAATAATTAAAATTAAATAAACTAAGAAAATAAATAACACAATAGAAATTTAATTAACGGATTCCAATTCGCGGTTCATTCACCACTTGGTCTTGACTATGCTAATCAAACAAATTATTCACTCAACCTTTCCCGCGGATTAATGACCCTCGATAAACAACAAACTCTGTTCACCGGTTTATCCCTTAATAATATTCAATTGAAACAAGCTCTCCAACGAACCTTTCTAACCAAACAGTCTAGATACGCTCTTAGATTTAATTTGGTAGAAGCATTAAGTCCTAGGATAAAGATCAAACAAATTCCCAAACACGCAAGCTCGGTTCGAAAGAATCCGATTTATATCACCCTAGCAAAAATTACTAGTTGCTACCAATTGTCATATAATCGCAACAATTACGGATTACGAATGCACGAAATAATTAACCTAGGTGATCAAGCTAAATTAATTACTCAAGCAATTAAACAATAAAAACAGATGATATAAATAATCCGTGTAAAAAGCCTCACAAATAAAACAGGGTTCAATTAACAATCACCAAAACACTAGTTTAGAAATCCCCGGAATTGAAATAAAGCAAACTAACTAGAGGGGGTCATGGGCATCTCCATTGAAATCATCCTCCGTCACGTCGCAACGTTGCTCTTGCTCTTTATGTAAAGATGGTGGTTACTCCTGGTGCGTGCATGTATGAAAGAGCACGGTGGCCACTTATAGAGGCAGTAAGCGGGTATGTATGCGTGTGGTGGCAGCTTCCGTACGTTAATAGTGCTGCTAGGGGAGTATATGATACATGATGGTAGTATGTGTGAGTTGTGGTATATATGGTGGCTAGGTATGCGGCTGCTCCTTTTATTTCTTGTTCTCTACCGTGGGCTGGAATTATATTAGGGAAAAAGTCATGTGGGCCTTCAATTATCAGTAGAGCTGGGCCGAAATTATGGAGATTGGGCCTGATTTCCGCCAATTATCGGGAGTGTCCATGGGCTGCTGCGCATCAACTTTGTTTTGTCCATAACTCGGACTTCCGACCTCGGATTGACTCGATTCTTTTTTTTTTTTTTTTTTTTTTGCGATCCTGATTTTGAGACGCTTCACATGGTTCAAGTCTCATCTCCATTACTCATCTGTATCGGTCTCGGTAATTTTTCTCCTCTCACTCAAAATATTCCAAAATACCCTGAAATTCATAGAAAAAATATAAAATCAATGCATTGAGACCATAATGACATAAGTCGAATAATTACGAGTAAAATATAAAATTGTCGTTATAAAACAACCAATTAAATTACACAAATTACTCAATAATTACGACTTATCAAATCCCCCCACACTTAAATCCTTGCTTGTCCTCAAGCAATCAAATAAACCAAAACAAATGAATCAAGTTTCATACACTAGAGAGTTCAAGACAATAACAAGATCAAGAGAGAACAAGTGATCGTGACTCAAGTGTGATCAAAGAAAATAGGGTGTCTCACCAACTTCTAACAACTTCATCAGACTCAAATGCACAAAGATTCAATACCCTCACAATGGATTTCACTCTATTTCGCTCAAGTGTATATAAAGGGTAACAAAAACACTCATTTCAAATCATAATGTGTTATTACCATATGCTTGCTCAAAAATCAAATCTCCACCACTAAAGAGAGTGAAACTCATGCAAAAATCAAAAGGCCTTTTCTTTGGTTGTAACGTGGCTTGGGGTAAGGGTAGGATAAAGGGAAAGAATATAAGGCTTTGCTAGTCAAGATCAATTGTGAAATAGATGCATAACACACCTAAAAAAATATCGACCATCTCCCTTCTTTTGCAATAACAACTCATCACCCCAAGTCACAATTCTCCATAGTAAGAAAAATGAAGCAATCAAATATCACTTCCAACAATGGATCAACATTCAAATCTCTTTCTTTTCTTTTTCAACCCTCTTTTTTTTTTCTTCCAACAATTTTTTATGCTTGATTTTCTCTCCTTTTTCAGCACTTTTCAAACTTTTTTTTTTTCAACACCACTTTCCACCTTCACAACATTTTCACTCATCACAAGGCCCAAGTTATCATGCATATAATTCACAATCAAATCTCAACCAAGGGTGCAAATGGATGAGTCTTCAAAAAAATATGGATAATGGCTAAATAGTGTGCTTGATCAAAGAAAAGGTTTAGGCTCAACTTGGCTTCTAAGGATAAATGTAATAAGGTAGGAACATATAAGCCAAAAGGGGTAATCCTAGATGTCTTTATCACTTTAATTCATGAGTTCACAACTGTGGTCTCGAAATGCATAAGAGAGCAAGTTCTAGAATAAACACATCAAGATTGACCACACAATAAGAAAAATTGAGCATATATATGATAAATTGCTCCTAGGCTCAAAAGCTCACAAAAAGGGTTTTTGGCATCAAATATTGTGCATTTTTATCCAAATTCATCACTAAAAATTAGCAATGCGACCATAATTCCAAAAAATTCAACACAAAAATCAATCACACGTGTCTCCCTTGTCATGCCATATTACTCAAACTAACAGTGCACAAAACTCGACTACTACTATTAACACAACACAAAAATCTCAAATGAAGCAAGTAACCAATAACCAATAACCAACAACCCCACATGATTATGCCTTGGAAAGAAGTCACCTGGGTTGAATAGATTGCTCGCTGACTGGGGCGGCCGCCATCCTTAAGAACTCAAGAAGTTGTAGACAAAAACATGAAGAAATCCACGAATAAGACAACCACAAAAATAAAAAAAATAAAAAAATAAAAAGTACGAAAATTAAAAATAATATGGGCTGCCTCCCGTAGAGCGCTTTTGTTTAACGTCTTTTAGCTCGACGACCAACCTCTCTTTCTTCACGTAATAGGGGTGGAGTAATCCTTTCGATCAAAAGCTAGTATCTTCTGACGAACAGTGCTTCCACCCATCGTGATCTTCTCATTCCCAGTTAGCCTTTGGTAGTTGGTGAGGAACTCCATTAAAAACATAGCATATCCCGAAATTTGCTTTATCGGCTCAAATAAAGGCACATAAGTTTCATCCATCTCATATTTCACTTCAGCTGTCTTAGCATTGGGGGATGCAGTTTTTGTTTGTGCAGTTTGAACTTTTTGAACAAAGTTCACAACACCAACATCGTCTGAGACGACTTCAACCCCAATTTCAGAATACTTCTCCATTGCTGATAGTCCAAACCTGGAAGGAAAAGGCAAAATATTAGCATAATAGGACTTGAGAACTGAAGCACTAACCTTTTTATCACTGATTTTCGGATTCTGCTCCACACTGGGTAGCCCAGTGTCAGTCTGTTATGAATTTTTCTCTTCTTTTTCAACAATTGGGATCGACGAAATGAGCTTTTTAACCGCCTCCAGTTGCTTTCCACTCCTCAACGTGACAGCGTTCACGTTCCTAGAGTTGACTTCAGTTTGGGAGGGTAGTTTCCCACTAGATGTGGTGTTTAGCTGGAACTGCTGCATAGTCTGCTGAATATTTTGCTGAAACTGCAAAGATTGAGTAGTGAGCATCTTGATCAATTCCTCTGTAGAATGTCCAGAGCTCTCCGTGGGTGGCTCGACATAGTGATGCTCTCTCCATGGTTGTGACCAAGTGTTATCATTCTCCTCCAAATATTGGGGTTTAGCTCCACCTACAACAAGTTTTCTCACAAAAGAGGTTAGTGTAGTTAGTTTATCACTAATTGATGAATCACTTACCTCATGATTAAATTGTTGAGAATTCGCCGCCAAGTTTGCAATGAGATTTCTCGCTTGGGTTGGGGTTTTATCAAAAAGGGCTCCTCCACTTGCTGCATCTATCAAGCCTCAATCTGTGAGGGTCAACCCGTCATAAAAGTACTGGATCAGAAGTTGTTCAGTGATCTGATGTTGTGGACAGCTTGCCACCAACTTGTTAAATCGTTCCCAGTACTCGTAAAGAGTTTCCCCTTGGGATTGCATCACACCACATATATCCTTGCGTATGCTCGCTACTCGAGAGGCTGGGAAGTACTTTTGCAAGAAGAACTGCTCCATCTGGGCCCAAGTAGTGACCGTCACGGAAGGCAAATCGTATAGCCATTCCTTTGCTGAATCCTTCACTGAGAATGTGAAGGCCTTCAATTACACTAGATCCTCTGTCACATCTTTAGGCCTCATGTGTGAGCAGACGACATGGAACTCCTTCAAGAATATGTATGGATCCTCACCTGCAAGACCATGAAACACAGGCAACAAACGAATTAAACTAGATTTAAGCTCAAAATCATCACCGTCAGTTGGGTAAACTATGCAAAACCAATTTAGTGAAAGTTGTGAGTTTGCCAACTGCTTCAAAGATTGTTCAGCTGCCATAACACTGAGCACCTGAGAAAATACCAAGAACACGTGAAACCGAACAAAGAAATGACACAAAGAACTAAACAGAAACAAGCTGCAAAAATTCGCTGCTATAGTGACACTGGACAACCCAGTGTCAGAATTGCAGAAATTGTGCAACTGACACACAAAATAACGGGGGATTACGTAGAAAAAAAAACCACTAAAACACACACACAAAAAAAATAAAATAAAAATAACAGAAAAATTAGTCCCACTAAACACACTCAATAAACACAAAGATAATTTCACTCCGTTCCCCGGCAACAGCGCCAAAATTTGGATCGCGTTGTCGAGGCGCTCCAAATTATAATAAATAAATAACCCTCAATCACTCTACTAACTCGTAGTAGTGGCAAGAAAGGGGTCGATCCACGGGGAACGTAGAAATCAAGATTATATCTTTTGAGATGATTAATGGGACAAACAAATAGGGGGGAGTTTGAGATTGGTTTTTCTAACACTACTAAAACAATAATTAAAATTAAATAAACTAAGAAAATAAATAACACAATAGAAATTTAATTAACGAATTCCAATTCGCGGTTCATTCACCACTTGGTCTTGACTATGCTAATCAAACAAATTATTCGCTCAACCTTTCCCGCGGATTAATGACCCTCGATAAACAACAAGCTCTGTTCACCGGTTTATCCCTTAATAATATTCAATTGAAACAAGCTCTCCAACGAACCTTTCTAACCAAACAGTCTAGATACGCTCTTAGATTTAATTTGGTAGAAGCATTAAGTCCTAGGATAAAGATCAAACAAATTCCCAAACACGCAAGCTCGGTTCGAAAGAATCCGATTTATATCACCCTAGCAAAAATTACTAGTTGTTGTCAATTGTCATATAATTGCAACAATTACGGATTACGACATATGAACTAGCAAACATGCACGAAATAATTAACCTAGGTGATCAAGCTAAATTAATTACTCAAGCAATTAAACAATAAAAAAAGATATATAAATAATCCGTGTAAAAAGTCTCACGAATAAAACAGGGTTCAATTAGCAATCATCAAAACACTAGTTTAGAAATCCCCGGAATTTAAATAAAGCAAACTAACTAGAGGTGGTCATGGGCATCTCCATTGAAATCATCCTCCGTCACGTCGCAACGTTGCTCTTGCTCTTTATGTAAAGATGGTGGTTACTCCTGGTGCGTGCATGTATGAAAGAGCACGGTGGCCACTTATGGAGGCAGTAAGCGGGTATGTATGCGTGTGGTGGCAGCTTCCGTACGTTAATAGTGCTGCTAGGGGAGTATATGGTACATGATGGTAGTATGTGTGAGTTGGTATATATGGTGGCTAGGTATGCGGCTGCTCTTTTATTTCTTGTTTTCTACCGTGGGCTGGAATTATATTAGGGAAAAAGTCATGTGGGCCTTCAATTATCAATTCATGCATTTAGTAGAGCTGGGCCGAAATTATGGAGATTCGGCCTGATTTCTGCCAATTATCGCGAGTGTCCATTGGCTGCTGCGCATCAACTTTGTTTTGTCCATAACTCGGGCTTCCTTCCTCGGATTGACTCGATTCTTTTTTTGTTGCGATCCTGATTTTGAGACGCTTCACATGGTTCAAGTCTCATCTCGATTACTCATCTGTATCGGTCTCAGTAATTTTTCTCCTCTCACTCAAAATATTCCAAAATACCCTGAAATTCATAGAAAAAATATAAAATCAATGCATTGAGACCATAATGACATAAGTCGAATAATTATGAGTAAAATATAAAACTGTCGTTATAAAACAACCAATTAAATCACACAAATTACTCAATAATTACGACTTATCAGTGGTCCAAACTATTTTTTAGTAGTCCAAATTATTAATGTCAACCCAAAATACATGCCCTCCATTTTAATAAATACATCGCCCAACCCAAAATACATGACCTCCATCCAAATAAATATGTGGCCCAAATTATGGATGCCACGTACAGATAATACAAAACGTGGCCGGTAACCTTTATAAAATTAAGATACGTGTCCTTTCCCTAATTTTTTTCTCCTCCTTAATTTTTGTTTCATATTTGAAACGCTCCTCCTTCTTGCTCTTGAATCTTGATCTCTTTCTTGAATTTCAAAGTTATTCTCTCTTTCTTCTTCGCACACTCTCTTTCGAATTTCATCATCGCAGGTTCCGGCTGGTCCGCGATTTTTGACAGTGTTCTCCTCCCAGAAAATTTCTCCAAAGTGTCGCGTTTTCTACGGTAATTTTCCTGCTATTTTTTGTAGTTCTCTTCTGATCTTATATGATGGTAACATTGTTCTGTTGATTGTGGTTTAACATTCCCTGTAATCATTGTCCCCATATTCAACAAAACTTGAATAGTTTTTAGTTTTCAAACAAAAGTTATACTCTGCCCAGAAGGTATTCGATGAAAAGTCATTAATTAATTTATTATTTTGTGTTTGATTGTTTTACTTGTATCTTATTTTTAAATGATTATTTAGCCTTTAGAACTCTTCTTTTCATAATTGGAGGGACTCAAGGCAACCTTTCATATATACTATACATTATTCATTTGTTTAAGTTGGTTGTGGTTGGCTGATTTAATGGCACAAAATTGCAATTAATTTGGAAAACATAAATATTTTATATGAAACAAAACATGTTTAATACTACCCAATAGGACTAATTGTGAATATCTTAATAATTTGAAAATACACTCCCCCTTAATGATCTAGTTTACATGTTTACATACATAAGACATTTAATTAATAGTTGCTGTCATAGGAAGGATTTAGTCGCATTGAGTTTTACAGTTCTTTATACTTCGTTGAATTTTCAGTGTTAAAAATTAAAAGTTCAGCTATATTCGATCGTTAATGTGGCTTACTTCTGAAGCCATACTCTTTTACTTTGCAGTATAGCTTTTCAAGTGTACAACATTAAAACACCATTTCACTAGGTTTAGTGCAAGTGGAAAACTTTTCTTTTTTACCAGGTAAGCATCAAATAGAATAATAAAAATTAATGGCTAAACTTTAAGCACTTTTCTACTCTAATGTGTGTATGTGATTTTTATATTTCTTATATTTTGGCTCAAAGTAAGGAAATAGCACTGATATTAGTTTTACAGTTTGCATAACTACTTAATATTATTGAGTAGGCAAATGATAATAAGAATATTTGTAAATGTTGTATGATGATTTTAGTCCCATCATTCTGAGAAACGAGATTCATAGCTTCTGGACATCATTTAACTCATACTTAGTTATACAGATTCTTGCAATTTTTTGGTTATTTAATGCGATCACGTTTATTTTTTGTCCGACCCAATAGTACCTCTTTTGGGCACGTGCAGTGCCGAAGTCACTGAATGGGTGAGTCGTCAATTCCTGGACTATGTAATGTACTTTATCCGCTGGGTGATGGGTTTATGTGAATTAAATTGTTTTGAGTATAGACAATGTGAGTCCAACCAAAGTCAATAAGCCTCCTCCTCACAAGCTGGTGATAATGATCAGAAAGAAGGAAGCCATGTTGCGGCTGGATTAGGAACTTGAAGAGCACTAATTGGAATAAGGGATTGCTTGTGGTGCTTGGTTTTAGAAAACAAGAGCACATATTTTAGATGAAAACTTTACAATGTGTATAATAACATAATGACACATTTGTCTATGAAAATTTGTTTCCTATAATTTTTACTACAATTATTTAAATATTGTTGCTAAAATTAAAATAAATAATACACAATGACACATTTGCCTATAAAAATTTGTTTCCTATAATTTTTAGTACAATTATTTAAATATTGTTGCTAAAATTAAAATAAAAAAACCTGGTGATCACCTCAAGAATTGAGGTGCCCCTACTAGTATATATGAAAATCCGTGAATCTTACATGTAATATATCATTATAGAATTATCATTTTAAAAAGTTACAACTATGTTTTACTCTTTTTTTTTCTTTCAATAATCCGATTAGAAGGGCCATGTTTATCCAGCCTATAATTACTAGGGACTGGGATATTTATTTTCTTAATAGTGAAATAAAAAAAATCATTCCTAAAAACAACGGTAGCAATGTTCGCTGCTGCTACTCCAAATGTTAGAATGAGCTAATCCGTAGTTAATATAAACATAAATTACGCAAATAAACATACAATAATGAGCTAGGATCGTGCTAAATGGGTAGATTCATAATCATTAAAAATTAAATTAATTCACAGTTTATATTGTTAATTACTAATTTACCCTTTGATTAATTTAGCTTCATTACCAATAATATAATAGGCTGAACTAAATCCTTCCTGGAAACTTTTCTTCTTCCTTACACCGCTGCCGAACTGAAGCACACTTACCGGAGTGACGCAGCGCCACCGTCGCGCTGCCACAACCTCGTTTTTTTAATGAGAAGCCGGCGTATTTTTTAATTTAGGAGTGAGTCGAGAGTGAACCCACAACATAACTGGAGATTCCAACCTCTCAAACTTCGTTTATCTTGTTTCCTGTGGTCACGCTCCATCTTGATATCAGAAATATTTCAAATATATATTTTCCACTATATTGTTCTCTAATTTCTCAATTTATTATATACGTTTCACTAGTTTCTTTTTTCGATTTAGAATCGCTCCTCCAGATGTGGCGGAGGGACATATTGACTAGTGAAAGAAAGCTAGGCGAATTAAATTGCAGAGTATTGTGGATCGAATATAGAGCAGGCAAAACGGGTGGGCCGGGCAGCCCATCGGGCCAAACACTATTTGCGGGCCGGGTCGAGCCGGCCCATTTGCACGTCGGGCCTGTAAAATTCCAGCCCAGCCCGGCCCAACCATAGCCCGCGGGCTAACGGCCCGGCCCGTTTCAACTTTTTTTTTTTTTTTTTTTCTAATCTCAAAATAATGTTTGGTAGAGTTTTTTTATTCCACGGTACTGAAAATTGAGGGGCTTCATTTACAAAATTCCTTATTATGGCATCAATTATAAAGTCAAATATGTTTTTAAAAAAAAACTAAATATACAAAGCTAAATATCATTTAAATATCACTAAATATCATTTAAAAATTAAATATACAACACTAAATTTCTTATTACGGCAGTATCAAGTCAAGTATGTCCATATATTTGTAATTACAACACTGAATATCATTTAAAGAAATAACACTAATTATAATCTTTTAAAAATAAATAGATAAAAAAATTTAAAAAAAATCAACCGAGCCAAATGGGCCGGCCCGTGGCCCGTCGGTCCAGCCCATTTGGCCCACCGGCAACCGGGCCAGCTGGGCCGGGCCAAAAACGGCCCAGTTTTTTCGGGCCTATATATTTTGGGCCCAGCCCATATGTCGAGCGGGCCGGGCCCAAATTGCCAGCTCTAGTTGGGGACTAATGCAATGGCACAAATGGGTCATTAGATTTGAGGTTAAATGAGACGGATTCCCTAATTCCTAGGCTTGACAACGGGGCGGGGAATCCCTGATTCCCGCGGGTATCTGCCCCGAACGGGGTTAAGAATCCCCGAAGTAAATGGGGATGTGGAAGTTTTTTTTGCCCCGTTGGTGGAGACGGGACGGGGATTGGGATAGTATTTCCCGCCCTGCGGGGATGCCCGTCCCGTTCTCCGCGGGGACCCGTATTATATTTATATAATTAATATATTTATAGGTATATAATATATAAATTTAGAAGTAAATTATTAATAAATATTTCATAATTTTCCTACTCAATTAGTTATTTATTTTAAAATTACATCTTATTTTAATTAATATTGTGTTATTAGTTTCAAATGGCATAATTTTCACTTTAATACATATGTTAACTAAAAATAATAGAATTAGAGACTCTTCAATTTGTTTAAATTTATCTTTCTTAACATCAATTTAAACTAATTGTTGTGTATGATTAAATTTTTTAATTTATATATTATATTATAATATTTTTTATATTTAAAAATGAGATAAAAAATAATTAGACGGGGAACGGGGAATCCCCGCGGGGAGGGGAGGGGAAAAAAATTCCCAATTTATTTCGCATGGACGAGGACAGGGATGGGGAATGGCATCCCGGCCCCACCCCGCCCCGTTGTCATCCCTACTAATTCCCCCCTGTAACAGGGGTTGCTAACTTGCTATTGGTGGAATGCGGAAGGTTTTTTTTTGGGCGGAGCTGAGGACTATTTTATATAAAAGAGGAAAAAATTGCACTAAACCCTCCAAAATACGAGTGATTTTGCATTTAAATTATCAAACTATATTTCTTGACGCTAATACATACAAACTATCAAATTTTGACACATAAATTGCTAAATTTATTTTTAATAAAAAAATTACAAAAAAAAATATATTATCACCCATGTGCTTTAGAAAATAATTTTTTTCTCAAAAGTATTCATGATTTCATTCCAAAAAACTCATCATGATCACTTCTGTCGTCTACCGCTTCGTGTCTTTGCTCCGACATACACAGTCTCGTGCGTCCCTCCCTTGACGTCTTTCTCCATCTCATGTGTCATCTTCTTTGCCGTTTGTCATCAATTTGAATTTTTTTTACACAAATATCCCTCATACGTTGAATCAGATAAATATTTGACTAAAAATTAAGTTTAGTTGTTTATGTGTCAAAATTTGATAATTTGTATGTAACAATGCCAAGAAATATAATTTGGTGGTTAGGTGTAAAATCGCCGATAGTTTGATGGGCTTAGTGCCATTAGACCTAAGAAAATGATTCTTATTTTCTAAATATGTAATTTTGTTTTTAATGGACGAAAAATTTGAGTTTTTCTTTTCTTTTCAAATTTGATAATGGCCCTTATTATGTGTTTATTTATTTTAATTAGTTTAATTGTTTTTTTAATAAAAATAGTTTACTAATATCTTATGTTGAAATAAGTAATATCTTCAGTGATAATAACTAATAACACTTCAACTAATATTTTTAATGAAAATAATTAATACTCTCTGAAGCTGATACATTTAGTGCAATTTACTAATACTCTTCAAATTTATATGTTTGTCTAAATATTATTTTAGATTATAATTATATATGAAAAATTAAATTAAAAATCAATAGACTTGTTATCTTGTGAGTCTCAATTAACAATCCAAATAATTAATTCCTAAATCGCAAACTGAAAACACTATTGTCCCACTCAAAATTAAAATTTCTGCAAATGACTATATACATATATTTATTATTTTTATAATACTTAGATATGCAAAAAATAAAATTAAGACAATTCATATTATCTAACGTAATCGTAAACCACGAACACTACTATATCATTCAAAATTTAAAATAGTTATCATATATTTTAATTTTTTCTTCTTTCACGTCGTATCCCTCTTCTCTCAGGTTATTTACAAACCGTTGTCTCCTCATGAATCTCCTTCCTCGAATCGTATCGGACCACCGCAGTCTCGAACCGCATCGGAACACAGTACGCCATCGCATAGGGTAAGATATCGATTTCTTAAACCAAAGTGAATCGCCATTTTTTCTTGCATAGATATGGATAAATCCTCGATATGACAATCCCAACTCGAAACACCATCGTACCGAAAACAGTCTCAAGGCCCTTTTTTATCAGGATAATTTAAAAATCTACGGATGCAGGTTTTTTTCCTTAATTTTTTTAAAAAATTATCTATTTGTAAAATATAGAATTGTTATTTCTAGGTTGTTATTTCTCTGTAGTATATAGGGTTATTCACGGTACTAATCAAAACGGATATTTGAAAATATTTGTCTCCGTACCAAAGTTCAGTTATTTAAAATTCGAATGTCCGTAGCAAATTAACCAAACTGAATAATAAATAATAATTAAAATTAATTATATATTTAATTAGGTTATTTGGTTCGGTACGGTCACATTCGATTTTTCGATACTAAAAAAGTCCATAATATTTTTTGTTCGATTATTTTTCGGTGCAGATTTCGGTATGGATTTGGTAATCTTCGAACTCCGTGAACAACCCTAGAAGTATACTATAAATCTTAATAAAATTTAATCATTGAAAATAAAATATTTACGTAATTTTAAGTAATAATACATCTTCATACCATGGTGAAAAACTGGGCATGCAACTATACAACAAATATAATTTTAAGTAATATTGTATTATACTAATTTGAGATTGAATGTGTGAATTAGTTAATATTTTTTAAATGTTCTGTTTATTCATGTTTAATATTTTTTTTATTCGTTGAATTGTAATTACATTATTAATATTATATCGAAATTATAAGATATTTAAAATAATTAATATTTATAATTTAAAATAATAAAGACAAAAAAATTTCCAGTATACGCACTAGTTTCTTTTATATATAAACTCTTTTGCAATATTTTTTAGTAAAACAATTCACATTCTTTTTGTGAATATAAATAATATTTTTTGTACCTTTCAACTCATACTTTTTTAGTGAAAACAACTTGTACCTTCCAAAACTAATACTCCTTTTGTCTCCTCTTAGCGTTTGGTTAGCAACTCTTTAATGGTATTGAGAATGAAAATTATTTTTCATCTATACCCCTGAAATAAATATGATATGTTGGGAGAAGAATTGTTATAATTGTGACTTTATATTTAAAAGTAAAGTAGGTATTTTTGTAATTTTATATTTATTAATTTAATTTATTAATAAGGCTATACATTGCGATTGCATCATGCAAAGTGCAATCATTTGAAAAAAAAAATTATATATTGGATTTTTTATCCAACGGCATCTAAAGAGTTTACTGACGTTAGAAAGGGCGAAACCCTTCCTGACCGTAGAAAAACTCAAGTAAGTATTCTTTTAGTGAAAACAATTAATAAATTTAAATTAAATAATTTAAATCTATTTATAATATTCAAAATTTAATACTGAAACAATTCTTAATATTCGAATTTTTATACCAAATAGAAATTTTTAATATTCGAAATCTGAATCAAGTTAAATATATTCTTAATATTTAAATTCCAATATCAAATCAAATTGAAATGAATATATTTTATTCTAGTATGAATACAAAACTGATGTTTAGTGTATTAATTAATTATAATACCTAATAAAATTAAATCTAATGTATTTGATTCTCATATTTGAATTTGATTTTCGACCACCAGAGTCGTTTCGGCTTCTCTTCAAGAATTTCTCCATTTTAATAACTTAAGAAAAAAACTACTCCCTTAACTCGTCTTCTTCACACCCGTCATCGACTGCAACCTATTATCTGTCATTTCTCACCGCCCCAATACAGCAAAAATTCTTTAAGTATCTTCTATTAAATATTTAAAATAAACTGTACAAGAATTCCAGCAAGATTCCAGAAAATCGCAGAGGCGAGACCACGAAACCAAAACTGGAGGCCAAAAATCAATTCTCATATATGAATCAGCAGGTGAATAAACGTATCAAAACTCGACGAAATAGAACCATCCAACTCCAGAGAAGAGAAGAAATCAAACCAGATTTAATATGAAAATGAAAGAAGCACAACCAAACTAAAACTCAAATCGACAAAGAGATTTACACCGAAAACTGCAATTGAATCGGAAATCAAATCCAAGCTTACCTAAAAATATCATAATGAGCTAATCCCTTACTTAACATAAACACACTAACCCCTTAATTAAAAGCAAACATCCATTCATGGGCTAATCCCTTATTTAAAATAAAGGGACATCAAAGGGTTGAGCTAACCCCTTAATTAAAATAAATATGCATTAACGGGCTAATCCCTTATTTACTTCAAATATCGCTCAAATCCTCGACCTTCAAATATCGTAGACAGTGCTCAAATCCTCAACTCCTTCACCTCTCTCTGCGATCTTTCTTACAGCTAGTTCATGAAGATTGTCCAGTGCAAGAAAATTAGCCGCCTAGACCAAAAATAAGAAAGTGCATGTTAGTATGTTGAGAAATAATGACAACCAAGATAGTAATTCAAAAGGAGAAAATTAATTATCGGACCGTCACCAAGTCGATGATATCATCATCATTGACGCTGTTGATGAAACTCAAATCCCAAGCTTGCATGTTGAGATTGGGGGTGACATCGTGTTTGATGTGCTCTTCCACATACTCCACTGCATACTCCAAGGCTTTTTCGGTGACGTCGGTTAACATTATAGTTTTCGAGGGATCACCTCGAAGCAAGGATGCCCTACATTTCCTAAGAACTTCAACTTTAACTTCTTTCTGCATTCCACCAGCTATTTTCACGGTCCGTGTATCAGAACTCATTTTTTAGGAGGGATATAATAATTGTGTTTGAAGAGATGAATATTATATTGAAAGGGGTATATATATATATATATATAGAAATATTAACCACCTTTTTTTTTAACCATCACTTTAAAAATTGTACCATGCAGTGAAATTCTTGAATTATTGTACTATGTTAAAATCCAATTTCCTTTTGCAACCATTCTTCTTTGGAGTACCATTTTGCTGCTTCCCCCATTTTGAGAGTGGATACAAACATACATCTACAACCAAGAACCTTCACGTGATTATGCTGTCATCTATAGATATATGAAAACATCACCAGCTTTTCTGTCTATTGTGGCAAGTGAGCCGTGAAATACACACGCTAATTTTGCCTCAACAATGCCAATTAGTAAAGATGAGTAATTTATCTTAACTTGCAAGTACGTAGGATTCTCATAAAACTACACAAATTCTTCGATAATAAAAAAACCCAGGTTTACCGAAATGAAGGAAAAAAAAACAAGAAGCAGCATGAGAAAAGAAGAGGATACTGGGGAATACGTGGGCAGGGAGAAAGAAAATGCTGTGCTCTATTGATTTTACAGTTTTATTATTTTTAGTTATTTATTCAATTTGTTCATTATTCGGGGCTTAGAGTATTGTAGGGTAAATTTTTATGCCAAATTATGATTTTGGAATTATTTCTTAAGATATTATTGAGTTTATATTATATTTTATCCGTTCATCAAAAGTGTGCTCATTTGTCTAAACATAGGTTTTAAGAAAAAATAAATAAAGTAAAATTAAAATATGAATAAAATAATTATTTATGGGCAAAGTATTATATAAAAATAGTTCATGATAAACTTATCATGAAACTATATCAAAGTACTGAATATTTAACCGGAGTATCGATAATGTCATCAGGAGTACCATTAATATGAGTCAGTGATATTACACTGTGATTGTTGCAAATTTTCTTGAACCCAAATTAATGATATTCCTGATGATTATCGATAATTTAAAATAGTTTCATGATAAGCTTATTATTAACTATTTTCTCGTGTAAAATTAAGTTGAGCGCATTTTTTATAGATGGAGGGGTACATTTCTTGCTTAGGAAGCAATAATCAATAATGCATATTGTTAAGTTATCCTTATTTACGGTTTAAGGTTTATATTTAAAAAATGTAAACATATAAACTAAATTAATTTTCTTTTGGATAAAAATTACAAAGTTAATATTCTTTAAGTACGAATTCTTTACATAAATTGAATGTGCACAATGAATTTTTAAAAAGTAAAAATTATATATAAGTTAAACATTTTCAATTATATATTAAAAAAATGAATTTGATATAATTTTTTTGATAAGTGGTTTAATTGGTATTTTAAGGGTAAACAATTGCTTATTAGTAATAATTTTAAGTGTTTGAAAAATTTGTGTAAACTAAAAGTTGAGTGTTTGATAAATTTTTTGAATTAAGTAAATTATTAGTGAGAAGCTATAATCAGTTTTTTTTTTAGGAGAAGCTATAATCAGTTAGAATCATATATTTCTCAACTTTTAAATTATAGATCTAGTTGATTAATTTAAACAGAAACATTGAATTTAAAAGCACTCGAAACAACTTATACACATAATTTTAAGTGATTAAAATCACTTATAATTTTTCCAAAACACACCCTAAGTACCACACATTAGAATGCTAGTGCTCCTCACTCCATCTCTTTTTTTTATCTCCGTATATTAGTACTCCCTCTGCCAAATATCTCCACTACAAAAAAGACGGTGTTTAGCGACGGGAGATTTGCGACGGACGTATGTCCGTCGCAAATTATGTCATTTGCGACGGAATTTTGGCAGTTTTGCAACGGAATTCGTGAGTTGGTCAATTTTGACCGCTTTTGCGACGGATATAGTAAGTCGTCGCAAATTTGCGATGGAATTTAGCGACGGAGACATAAAACACCGGCGTTTTATTAAATTTGCAACAAAACATTCGCGACGGAACGGACCACATTTCCATCGCAAATTCGACCGGGTTACATTTTGCGACGGAAAGCCGTTGCAATTTTTAAATTCAAATATGCGACGGACCCTTTTCCGTTGCAAATTTGAGCGGTAGAAACTTGTCAGGCGGGTTGGTGACCAATAATTAACCCGGGTCGTCGCAAACACTATCTGCGATGGAAAAGCCGTCGCAAATTATGAAGTTTGCGACGGAAATTAAGGCCGCCGCAAATTTGCGCAGTTTTATAACAGCCCACTTCCTTTTCCTTCCCTTTCACTTTCACTCACGAAAAAAATAAGAAATGATGCGGTTTTCATATGTTCTTCATGTATAATTGGTGTATTTGTCATTGCCTTCAACCTCACCGTACGTATTTGTCATTGCCTTCAATTTCACCGTGCGTTTTCACATTTTTAACCGTTTAAATGTCATATTTTTATTGTTTCAATTTTTTCGTACACTATTAGGTAATGAGCATGATATATGTTTATTTGATGGTTTTTAGTATGATTGATGATATATGTTTATTTGATGAGTATGTTTTAGTTTGTGTGATATTTATACCTATTTTTAGTCGAAACTCTGCTCAATTTTTCTGTACACTATTAGATAAATTGTGTGATATTTGTTTATTTGATTGGTTTACTATGATTGATATATATGGTTGTGTTGGATAAATTGTGTGTGATATTTGTTTATGTGAAGGAAAATTTTGTATATCCTTATTTTTAGGCAAACTCTGCCCAATTTTTTACAACTCATGTGATATTTACTTTTAATCTATAACAGATGCAATTTTCAGATCGTGGTTGGATGTACTCAATACCTAGAATGATAGGAGGAGGCATTAACTCTGTCTTTTGCAATAAAATTGATGAGTTTATTGAGTTTGCACTACAACATCCATGCAATATGGATTGTATGGGTAATATTAGGTGTCCGTGTAAAGACAGAAGATGCAGAAATATGAGATTCTTGAGTTTTGATGAGGTTAGAACTCATCTTGTGATTTCCGGTTTTGTTCCCCGTTATTACAACTGGACCAGTCAAGGTGAACAGCGGTGGAATGTTGACATCAAAACCGTAGAATACTGGTATACTGGGTGGAGCGGTGGTGGAAGTTCTGATGTTGGTAGTTCAAGTTATGTTCCATATACTCAATTTGAACCACAAGTAGAGGATGAACCTGATAGATATCGGATGATGATTGCAGAATCTGTTTTGGGTGGTCAACCACAATTCAATGAAACACCTATGGAGGAGGAACCAAATCATCGGTCAAAGAAGTTTTTTGATATGCTTAAAACTATTGATCAAAAGCTGTTTCCTGGTTGTGAGACTGAGACGCAGTTGTCATTCAATGCTCAAATGTTGAACATCAAAACTGAAGGCAAGGTCAGTCAAAAAGTGTTCAATCAATTTGCTAAATTGTTCAAACGAACTCTACCTGAAGACAACACGGCGCCTGATAATTTCTATCAGAGCAAGAGGCTCTTGAAGGATATGGGTCTACCCTTTGAGAAGATTGATTGTTGTACAAACGGTTGCATGTTGTTTTGGGATGAGGATGAGGATGAGGATCATTGCAAGATGTGTGGTCACCCACGGTACAAACCATGTGGTCGTACAAAAAGTAAGAAGAAAGTGCAGTTCAAGGCTTATAAGGCAATGTATTACCTTCCCATCACTCCTCGTCTAGAGAGGTTGTATCAGTCTAGTGTCACGGCTAAAGACATGACATGGCATGCTGAGGAGTGTTCTGGTGAGAATTCTGGAGAGATGCGGCATCCTGCAGACTCGGAGGCATGGAAACATCTTAATAGGGAGTTTCCAGATTTTACAAGGGAGACGAGAAATGTGAGGTTAGGCTTGTGCACGGATGGTTTTGCTCCATTTGGAATGCACGGAAAAAAGTATTCATTATGGCCTGTGTTGTTGACCCCGTACAATCTACCTCATTGGTTGTGCATGAAGCCTCAACATATATTTCTTAGTATCTTGGTGCCTGGACCACACAACCCCAAGCATAAATTGGATGTATATCTCCAGTCATTGATTAAAGAGTTGAAATCTTTGTGGTCTACGGGGGTGGAGACCTACGACGTTCATAGGAAGCAGAACTTCACGATGCGAGCTGCACTTTTGTGGACCATTAGTGACTTTCCAGCATTTTCTATGTTGTCTGGGTGGTCAACAGCAGGAAAACTAGCATGCCAGTATTGCATGGACGGTTCTGATGCATTCTATCTTTCATTGAGTAGAAAAGTGTCATGGTTTGACAACCATCGCAAGTTTCTTCCTCCTGATCATCCCTTTCGGAGGAACAAAATAGACTTTCTAAAGGGTAAAAATGCAGTAGGCCGCCCAAGACCACGGATTCGATCAGGTATGTGTCTGGGTACTGAATCACTACTTATGTCTATGTGTCTCATATAAATAAGTTAACCATATATAAATTAAGTATTTCAGGTGATTCGTTGTTGTATGAGGTTACAGTCACTGATTTGATGAAGACAACTGAGGCGGGTGCAATGGAGCACAATAAACGTATCCAGGGTGGTTGGAAGAAGAGAAGTATCTTTTGGGACTTACCTTATTGGAGCAAGTTGTTGATTCGACACAATTTGGATGTGATGCATATAGAGAAGAATGTTTTCGACAACTTGTTTCATACGGTCCTGGGTACTGAAGGGAAGACCAAAGACACTTCTAAATCCAGAGATGAGTTGGGGCTCTTTTGTTCTCGTGCTTCCCTACACAAGGATGAGCAGATAAGAACATATCCCCAGGCCTCTTACACAATTAGTAAAGCAGAAAGGAAGAATTTGTGTAAGTGGGTGAAAGAGTTGAGCTTCCCTGACAATTATGTGTCGAATTTGGGAGACAGAGTTGACACGGAAACCGAAAAGGTGTCTGGAATGAAGAGTCATGATTGTTACGTGTTCATGCAACGACTCTTACCTATTGCATTTCGGTACTCACTTTCCAAGAATGTATGGAGTGTCATCACGGAATTAAGTCTTTTTTTCAGACACTTAATGGCATCAATGATTACAGTCGAGGACATGAGGCATTTGGATGAGGAGATCCCTGTTATTCTATGCAAACTTGAGCGGAATTTTCCACTCAGCTTCTTCGACTCGATGGAACACTTACCCGTACACTTAGCGTATGAAGCCTCAATTGCTGGTCCCGTACAGTATCGATGGATGTACCCTTTTGAGAGGTAATTCTATACCATTTTTTAAATCGACTTTTAAGCTCAATACTGAATAAATTTTCTAACACTTCTTGTTTTAGGTATTTGCACAACTTAAAGCTCAATATTGGAAATGCGGTCCATATCGAAGCATCAGTTGTTAATGCATATCAAGTTCAAACCAGAATCAGAAATGTGCCTCGCAACTACGATGGTCGTGGAGTAGACCATCCCCTTCGTGATGTTGAAGGTATGTTATCTGTATTTTTGCATCCGGGTCGACCAATGGGTAAGGGCACCAAACGACCGTTCAGGGGCAGTATTGAAGAGGAAACAATACATTCATATGTTTTGATGAATTGTCCTGAAGTCCAACCGT